>OX419744.1:22405000-23605000 GCA_948477245.1 Thumatha senex | reverse complement strand
GAAAAGGCATCATCATAGCGGACAGACTGTGAACGACCCTCAAGATACGATTTGAACCTCTCAATGACAGTAGACGAAATATTAAGAGAGGCCAGCATTCCCAGGAGAATATCAAAATCAACAGAATTAAAGGCACTGCTAAAGTCCAATAGAACCAGTATAGTTAATTGTTTATTTTCTATTGCCAGCCGCATGTCATCTGTAATTTTGACTAACGCAGTGGTAGTGCTGTGACCGCGACGAAAACCCGACTGGTATGGACTAAGCAGACTATTACAGGAGAAGAAAGAAGATAGTTGATTTTGAACTACACTTTCAAGAATTTTAGATAGTAATGGAAGAATGGAAATGGGACGATAGTGGGATAAGTTAGAAGGATTCGATACTTTAGGTAAAGGTATGACGTAAGCTTTTTTCCACGATGAGGGGAACAAATGGCTATGCAGAGAGTAATTAATAACGTGAGTAATGACAAGGACTATATGGTTAAAGATAGGAAGAAGCATTTGCAGCTGTAGGCCATCGTACCCAACAGCCTTCGTTGATATTGATTGTAAGCATCTCCTAATTTCCGCCTCCGTAACCGAGTGAAATGAGAAAGAAGTATTTAATGGCAAAGGAAGTTTAGAAAGAAAATGTAACGTGGAAGTTTTAGTGTCTCTGGGGATGGTGACTGGAGACCTTGAGAAATGGCTGTTAAGTTCATTGAGATCTATATTAAAATCACAGCTTTGTGAGGCCTTACCAACTCCCAGAGACCGAAGGAATTGCCATACTTGTGATGAGTTGAGGTTTTGTATGGAATTATGAATGTGGCGTCTTTTAGCATCCCTACACATACGACCGCAGCGATTACGTAACTTTTTATATCTGTCACTATTTTCAGTCGTAGGTGATTTATTATAAATTCGTTTAGCCTTATCTCGCTTTGACATCAACTTTTTAATGTCTATAGTAAGCCACGGAGCCGGCAAATGCTTTACTTTTACCTTTTTGAGAGGAGCATGCACATCATACAAGCCTAGAATTATAGTGGTAAATGCAGCAACCTTGACATCCAAATCATCACTGTTATATACCGGTGACCAATCAATGCCTCTCGCATCCTCACCCAAACGTTCCAGATCAATGTTTTTAAAACTACGAAGATAAATAAATTTACTCTTGCGCTTAGGAGGACGAACTCTGTAAGAAAGATAGATGAGATCATGATAAGAAAAAGAAGCAGGAAGCTGACCATGGGTGGCCACTTTGCTGGAGTCAGAGACAAGAATCAAGTCTAGAAGTGAAGGCTTAGAATTAGGTGCTTTGTGAGTAGCATTAAGGCAGAGAATATGCATGTTGACAGAACGGACAACGGACTGAAGTTTATGACTTCTTGCATACATCTTTCCATAATATTCACTCCATCTCTGCAGGACGTCAGTTTGGTCTGTTAGGACGTCATTGTTAACACTAAGCACTTTATTCATACTGCAGATTGCCGAACAACTCCGGGCCTTGCCTACCTCTTTCCAGAAGAGCTTGGCATTATCCCGGAAATTGGACGACAACCTTTCATCCGCTTTCATTCTGCACCTTTCACGAGCTTCTTCTATCAGTGCCTTCGTGTTAACTTTCTGCAGCTTGTATCTCTCTTTCATATTAAAATCATTTCGCGAGGCTAAGTAGTCTAGCCATGCTTTCTTCTTCATTCGAACTGCTTCTTTCACTTCCTCATTCCACCATGCATCACGCTTATTACTACTGCCTCTTTTCGTTTCTCCACACACTTCCACAGCGGCATTTGTTGCCTAAACCCTTTGAGATATAACACAATAACGAATGGTGCTATTGTGTATCTAATGTAATTCTACAAAAAAGTTCGCGACGGTATAATGTCTATCAGAATAACATACTATATCCATTTCAATACTTTAAAAAAACCATCAATTATAAAGTTGTGATTTGAAGGCTATTTACACAAATCTAATAGCATATTTGTGTAAACTGCCTTCAAATTACTTCAAATTATCCTTATCATTTTTACTACGTTAGTTGGCTTCAAAGATTATTTTGTCCCTTTACACCTTGCAAATTAAACGAATATCTTAAGAGTTATATGTTCTATGTTATATGTTCTATTTACACAAATTAAAACTATGTTAATAATCCTTATAATTTTTATTACATTAGTTGATTTCAACAATTCATGAAGATTACTTTGTCTCAAAACACCTTGAAAATTAAATGAATATCTTAGGAGATATATCGGTCTCAGTGTTCTGTCAACGATCACTGAGTTACGCAACTTTCACTATGGCTGGTCCTCGGATGGGTGACCACTTTGTGGCATTTAGATTTGCGAGCTTTTCCGTGCTTCGGAAGGCACGTTAAGCCGTTGGTCCCGGTTGCCAGTAAAATGGCAGTCGTTAAGCCTGGTTTAAGGCCTTATGGGCGGTTTGAAAAATTTCAACAGCAGGTAGCCACAACCTGCGTCTGTCCATTTTTAACACGACAATGGGCTCACCACCTATTACGTGGGACAGGAATCCACACGGTGAAAAGTGGGCATATAATATGCCTCTGCCACCCCTTCGGGGATAAGGCGTGATGGATATTTTAGGAAATATAGCAAATTTAAAATAATGCGCAAAGAAATTAATTTCGTGTAACCATAATTCGACTGGGCCATGCGGGCGTCGGTACAGGAGAGCGGAGAAATTTAGAAAATGTTCATACATTATTGTGAAGTTAATAAACCACGGGATTAAATGGGTGCCACGGGGTTTGAAGTATATAGATATAAATTATAAAGGACTTTGGTACAAACTAATAAGTACTTCTATAACTATTTAATTTCAATATCTAGTTTACACTTCATAACTAAGTAAGTAGTAGGTAGTTACCGAATCGATCTGGCGAAGTCAAAGTTCTTGGGGTCGTAGTCAAGCAGCCGACAGTAGAACACTGCGTAACCATCCTTCGATCGAGTTGGTAACGGCTGTAGCAATCTGAAAAATAGTTCCGATCACTTGACAATAACTAATAGTACAAACGTAATAACTGCGAATACTTATGACACAACCAGGATTAACCCGGACTTGTACTGCTCCACATTCGGATTCGCCTCACGGCATTCTATGTTTTTCGTCGTTGTAGAATAGTACAAGTGGTGTTATTTAATACCTATTAGTTGACGCACGCGGCTCTGCACGCGTGGTGAGTTTTCCCGTTTCTGTCTACCATACGAACTTGTAAACGGGATACAAAGTAGCCTTCGTGTTATTCTGATGTGTAAGCTATATTTTTGTAGTTTCATCATAATCCATTCAGTAGATTTTTCGTGAAAGAGTAACAAACATCCATTCTTACAAACTTTCGCGTTTACAATATTAGTGGGATGTGTATATAGCAAGTCCCAATAAACATTGTAAATCACTAATTTTAAAACTCCTCAGCGTCTGTCTGTTAGCGATAAACCTAAAAAAATATGCATCGATTTTGATTCATCAACGGATAGAGTGGTTCTCAAGGAAGGTTTTAGTATATAATTTGTTAAGGTGTAGTTACTTTGGCTATAATATAATGATATTAGTTGACGCCCGCGGCACTGCACGCGTGGTGAAGTTTTCCCGGTCCGGTTTTCCACAGG
Source organism: Thumatha senex (assembly GCA_948477245.1). Classification (NCBI taxonomy): domain Eukaryota; kingdom Metazoa; phylum Arthropoda; class Insecta; order Lepidoptera; family Erebidae; genus Thumatha; species Thumatha senex. Next base: position 23,601,366 of record OX419744.1, on the reverse strand, counting down.
AACTTGTTCCCGGGATAAAAGTAGCCTATGTGTTATTCTGATGTGAGTTACATTATTGTAAAATTTCATCAAAATTCAATTGAGTAGATTTTGCGTGAAAGAGTTACAAACATCTATCTATACTTACAAACTTTCACGTTTATAATACACTCCCGGACACCTAAATCGAGCCACCTTGATTTTTTTGGTTTGTAGTACTGTAACTTATAAAAGATGTATGTAGAAGGAAAATGTTTTGATGCAGTTTTGGAGCTGGTATACTCATCATTCATATGGCGTGCCGTGTTCTAAATTTGAACTACAGTTTATTAAAAAAGTCGAGTTACGTTGAAACAAGTCCATATTTGCTTTTTTCAAGGAAAAAAATCTAATCGATTTTTAAATAAAGACATGTTTTACATGAAAAGAAATGTTTATTTAGTAACTTGTATTGCCTCTCAGTGCATTTATGACAGCTCTCATACGGTTTGGCATAGAATTAATGAATGTCGTTATGACATGTTGAGGAATGTCCTCCCATTCTTCCAAAATTACATTTTTGAGCTCCTGCATAGTTTGCGGGGCAGGATGATGAGCTCGAACACGCCTTTTCAGCTCATCCCATAGATGCTCTATAGGATTCATAACAGGACTTCGCGCTGGCCATCTCATAACAGTGATACCAATGTCAAGTACTCCCTGACGATTCCCGCAGTATGGGCCCTTGCATTATCATGCATTAAAATGAAATCTTGGCCAATAAATCCAGCATATGGCATCACGTGGATCTCTAAACATTGGCGAATGTATCTATTGCCCTCTGGGGGCGGCAGTCGTGGTCCCGTCACTACCTCTAGCTCAGTTTTGCCCTCCATAGAGATTCCTCCCCAGACTGTCCATGATCCTCCACCATAACTCACTTTCTCGTCAATACAGCATTGCGCGAAACGCTCGTTCTGTCTTCGGTACACCTTACTCCTTCCGTCATTACCGTATAGCATTATCTTGGACTCATCTGTGAAGAGAACCTGGCTCCATTGATGTCGAGTCCAATTTAGATGATCGCGCGCAAACTCTAGACGGGCTATTCGGTGCGCTCGTGTCAATTTGGGTCCATTGGCTGGCTTATAACTGCTGGCTTTAAACCACTTTTGAGTCGCCTTCCAACGGTCCGAGCACTTACAGCCACTCCGAGAAAGTCCCTGAGCTGTTCTTGTATCTGAACAGAGTTAAGGCGTCGATTTCGTAAGCTAGTAGTGACAATGTATTGATCTTGTCTAGCCGTTGTCACTCGGTAACGAGGTCCTCCTGTTCGCCGAACGAAGCCGCCAGTCTCCAGGTATCGATGGTACACTCTTTGAACAGCGGAACGACTTATGTGAAGTTGTGAACTCACATCTCGCTGACTTAGCCCAGATTGAAGAAGTGCTACAGCTTGCGCGGCTACTTCAGGTGAAGTATCCATAATTTTATAGCCAAAAACGGTTTAAATTGTAGAAAAATAACTAAACTAAACTTTGGTTAACTACAATTGCGAAAATTCAAACCAAATCGACATTAAATTGCTTCAAAAGCAACTTTCAACAGTCATTATTTTTTTTCAAATCAGTGACCAAGCTCGGCTTTTGTCCTTTATTTTAAATTCTAAAATTCAAATTTGGAATAATACACACGGGAAAGACGATGAAATATGCCAGCATTAAAAATGCATAAAAACTTTTTTGTTATATTGTATATTTTTTGTGTATTGGGCTTTTAGGCCCGGGAATGTAAGGTGGCTCGATTCAAGAGTCCGGGAGTGTATTAGTAGGGTTTGTTGGAGACTTCGGAAAAGAATAAACTGACTGGAATCTTTCAACGAAAACACTGCCTAAACCTTTGAGATATAATAAAAAAAAATTATGGTGGAATTGTGTATCTTATATAGGTCTACAGTAAAGTCCACGTTGGCATATGTCTATCTCTTGAGGATAATATACTCGTACCTACTAGCTTACTATAACACTGGGGAATCAGGTATAGGAAAACTACACCACGCGGTCGCAGCTGCGGGCATCAGCTAAATCCGCTAATACCTAATACGAGTAAGTATAAGTAATATACTAACGGAAAAGTCAAAAGTTCTCGGATACCCAGACGCGCTTGTATGAAGCGATTGATAAATCTGAAGAAGCGAAAGGAGTATGCATCGATCGCGAAGCCTGGCGATCTGTCCTCTCTGACTACCCCGTCAGGGATACAGCATGAAGATAGTTTACTTTTTAGTTTAGTTTAATTTAGTTACTCACACTGTTTCTAGATTATGTAAGGTCTTATTGTCAACAATTCTGTCTTTGAAGAAGTTGGAGAACAGTGACCTCAGAGTGTAATGCAGGTCCAAAACCTGCTTCGTTACTGCAGAACTCCGCTCGCAGCAATGGTATGTGAGGATCAGATCCAGATCTGTGGACAGTGCAAGCACGTGCATATTAAACGCCCACATTTCACGTGTGGTGAAAGTGGTGAGCCCATTGCCGTGTTGAAATGGACAGGTACAGGTGCAGGCTACGGCGACTTACTGTTGAAATTTTTTAAGCCGCCCAATAGGCATTCACGTTAGCTTAACGACTGCCATTTTATTCGCAACCGGGACCAACGGCTTAACGTGCCTTCCGAAGCACGGAACTGGGGTGGGTCTAAAGGGCCGAATAAATTTAATAAAATAAAATATAATGTGTCTATTTTAGATGTTAAATTTGGAAGAAATTTTGAACCCATGAAAGTAATGATAAGCAACAGAATACGTTTACCTAATAAAATACCTAAATTTAACTAATTTAACTAGGGGTGTTTATACATATATATATATAGTAAGGTGGAATCGAGAAGCATATATTTAAATTCGGATATATCTAACAATACCTTTTCGACTTCTAAACCCTAAAGTTTATTCCGAAGCACAGACATGCTCATAAATGGAAATACTAAATCGGGCACCCATCCTTTTTTTATATTGTGAGACACTTTTTTGACACAACGTCAACTAGCCCGAACTAAGCTGTAACTTGTACTATGGGATCTAGACAACTGATATGTAAATCAGTTGTCTAGATCCCTTAGTACAAGCTAAATTCATACATAGGAGACACCCAAACTCCAAAACCAACATTTGTGTGTCCCACAAATATTTGTTTCAACCCTGGAATCGAACGCGAGACCTCATGCGCAGCAGTTGCATACACTACCACTGCGCCACTGAGGCAGTCAGTAGCATCAGCCTCAACCAGCGTGACAGCGAAATTCGCAGTGATTGTTTATACAATACTAAGTCAGAGGGGCACGAGCGCTACATGTAGTATACGTGTAGACAATTATTGACTGGGGAGGCGAGCGAAGCAAGCCGACAAAGACTCCGCTTTAACTCCACTGGTACGGGAAAAATGCTATTGATGTCCGACCGTCCGTCCGTCCATTCAGTCTACAGGTCGCATTGTTCATCGGATCTGCATGCAACTTGGCATGGACAATCCTTGATGTAGACAGCAACTTTTAGCGAGGGGGTTTTTCGATCGGGAGGGAAATGGCGGCAGAGGAGGGGAAATGGTTCCTTAGTGGTTGGCAAGAGCGCTCAAAACGAATAAAAGAAAGAGTTGCATTTTATTTTCATATTGTTAAAAAAAAAAGATACTCCGAAGTCTACGGTTCACAGAACCACTAGTTTAATACCTAGTAAGTTTATACTAAAAGTTAAGTACACTAGATTTGTTGATATTCTCTCATCAAGCGGCTAGTACATGTACAGATTGTACAGTGTCAGTTGATGTGAGGATTGAGGTACCAGTTATTACAATCGCTACCTTCGAATTGCGTCGATAAATTTTCTCAACTTGATTTTACAAAATGGTGTAAGAGTTCTACTAAGACTTCATGTAGAAAGGGAAAGATTTTATGAATTTCATTGGATAATATTCACAAGATATTTTTCTTGTGTGGTGTGAGAGACCACAGTTAGTCGCTATATATTTGTTATCTTAGATGTTTTTTGGTCTGTTATTCAATAAACATCTTTTAAAGTTCTACTAAATGTTTGTAGTCACAATACCTTAATCTTGCAGATACTTTCCTAGATCTGGCTGACGGGCTGTGAGAACAGAGGGACCAAACTTTAAGGGCTGTAGTTTTTGCTATATTTCTTTACAAATTCCCAGATTTTTTCTACATTTTTTTTAAGACAACTACTAAAACATATTATTTCAGTTTTGGGACAAAAGAGCATGGTCCCTCAGTTCACACATACATTAGACGATGTAGTGCCCCGAGAATATTTCCAGCCCCACCATACGCAAACGTGCAGCATCGCTGAGTGTTGCGGGTAACAAGAAACTCTTACAAGATCCTAACCTTAATTGTCGGCAGAATGACACGACAATTTTATCTAGCTGAAAATAAGCATATATTATCTAATGTAAGCTAATATTGACATGGGATCTAGACTACTGATAAACGTATTTATATATTTCTAAATACATACATATTGTACATAGGAAACACGCAATCTCCGAAACAAACATTTGCGGATCACACAAATATTTGTCCCGACCCGGGAACCGAACCGGGGATCTCAGCGCGGCAGTCGCATACACTACCACGCCACCACGGCAGCTACTTGTTTTACTTGAAAATGTAATTAAATTTTATTGATATAATGCATTGTTTATGATTCTTAAGTACCGATTTGATTACCGTCTAATTACTGCGTAGCAAATTGCTGTATTCATATTAAGTGCACTTTGTGCAATCAAGGCTAATGATATAAGCATAAAACTCAGATTTATGAGCATAATAACTATAGGTCGCCTGTGAATTCACATAGCGAACAAGTTAACCGCGTAACTGTAGGAATTAGCATAATTCATAAACGGGTCGCTTATAAACCCTAATTGAATAATAGTTTAGTAGCATACTCACTATATTGAAAGAAATATGCAAATTAAAAAAATAATTAATTTTGAAATACATTACAAGTAGGGTTCTTATGGTAAAATCCATACTCTTGAGGTTATTTTTAAAACTGCTGAAATAAAATAGACAGTTAGATAAAGTTCTCAAATAGAGCACCCGTATAAACTTGTCACCCTATAAATAAATATAGGTGCGTAGGCGAAAGGTCTACCACTTAATTAAAACAAGGAGCAGCTATAAATATATAATACGTGAAGAACTACCGCGGTGAATAACCCTCAGGCCTATCCAGCAACCCGGTTGGGAAGAACGCGGAACACCGCAGGGTTTGGGGTAGGACGGCCCCCAAAGGCCAGGAATCTTACACACCGTTCGTGCTGACCCTGCAGCAGGAATGAGGGCGAGTAAACACATTCCCCGCGTAAAAAAACGTGGGGGACAAGAAAAAATTAAATTACCTCTTCACATATGCAGTAATCAATACAATTTATATTGTACATAATAATATTATGTATGTTAGTATTTAGAAATACATTAAGATTATTTATTAGTTGTCTAAATCTTTTGACTGCCTCGGTGAAAAGTGGTAGGTAGTGTATGCGACTGCCGCGCTTGAGATCCCGAGTTTAATTCCCGGGTCGGAACAAATATTTTTGTGATCCACAAACGTTGGTTTTGGAGTTTGGGCGTTTCTTATGTATAATATGTTTATATTTAGAAATATATAAGTATCTTTATCAGATATACTCTAGAATAGATCCCATACCACAAGCTTATATAAGCTTACTTTGGGCTAGATGGCGCTGTGTAAATATGTGCCATTTATTTATATTACTGCGTTCTAATATTTACTATTTCCTAATGGCCGGTTTTAATATTCTATCATCAGTTAAACATAGATCGTTACCACAGATAAACAGTTGTTTTTTTAACTTTTGTGACAAATAGTTCAATGTCGTAGGTACATATTTTATCTATATATCTTTTTTTTTTGAAACTGAAATTTTTGTCGATAGGTACCGATGATACCTATTTGACATTATTTTAGTCAATAGTAAAAGATAGATAGGTTATTGAGACCGGCTGTTAAAGATTCTGAGCTTAACTCTGATAGACAGACGGGCTGGCGGACATGGCTATGAAATAAATTAAATAAAATGAAATGAAAATGAAATGAATTGAAATGAAAAATCTTTATTCATGTAGGTCACAAAGTAACACATTATGAATGTCAAGAATATTGCTTGTACATTTACATTTACAGCCAGATTCGCAAAGTAACAGGTAGAGCCTGAGGAAGAACCTGGCAATAAAACTCATGGCCACTCTTTCTAATCGCCAGTAATTACATTAGTTTGATTAACATGATATTTCAAATATATAGTAATGAATTTATTAAAAAAAATCAAAATCAATGTTGTGTTTAAAATCATATCAAAATTAGAGCGATTCTAGTTGCCAGTTCTAAGGGTAGCCTACCCTTGAAGAAGAAGAATCTGGCAAGAAAGTCAATTGATGCTATTTTAAAATGTAGGTATGGCTTATAACATTAAAATTACACTTACATTGTTCTTTTGGATTTATGTGAGAACAGTCACTAAACTTAAGTTTGCCTTAAATATAAATAAGATTATTTGTAATAATTGCTATAACAGCTATGCGCTGACCTGTCCCGTCCCAACAGACGGCATCCGTTACGACGCATTATATCAGCCATCGCCCTACTCAACAGTATTATAGGGAATAAGGCGACCCGATACATACGCCACCACTGTCAGGACACTTAGGCGAGCATGACATACCCAAAAACTGCACAGCAATTATCATTTCAATTTAAAGTTATAAATAAGTCTACATGGTGCTCACACAATAACAAACTCAAATTACATTGTATATTAGTTAATACCGGGCTGAGTGTTTCACATGCGGATCTTCATTGAAATACTGTAAGCGTTTAATTTAAGTAAGTTTATACAATTACTGCAAAAAAACTCAGATATATTGCTTAGATTTGCAAAGGATCAAAGTGCAGACTGCCGTTTGACATGACAGAAACTTGTCGTGAATAATAATTCGTAGCATTATATTAAATTAGGCAGGCAAGTCACGAAAAACACTCGGTACCTAGTCGTAAATATTATTTTGATACAAACAATAATTTAAAGTATAACTGTGTGTGTATTGCTGCCATTGAACATATTCTTACCGCTGATCAGAATTTACTAACTCTCTGCAGATATCTAAGGATATTTTTTAAGTTACACTTATTTTGGCGCGTTGGGGAAAGTTGATGAGAGTAATGATGCGCGCGCCGACCGTCACGAAGAACCGACACCTTGAAGTTAGCTGATAAGTGTTTCTATGACAACACATTCAAAGTAGTTTTCAAACACCCTGAAGTTAACTATGTATGGTCAACAATTTAGTTTTTTCTACAAAAGTAGAATAAAGCGGAATATAAATTTTTGAAAACTATTTGTTTGTTACGCCAAAGAGGTATAACTTCTAACGCCTGTCATAACACACTTTTTTAAACCTAACCTTAACCTTTTGAGATTGAATTGAAATTAACGTTGAATGTCGAGTCTTTTGTAGCACAAACCTACATCTTATTACATTAAGATATTATTCACCGAAAACTATGAGATTAAACCTTATATACTAACGATAGAACCCTATCGTACCCGAAACGCACTCAAAGTATAAATATAAAAATACCTTAGTTATTATGTATCTATTATCTACTCAGGATTGAACCCTGGGTCGAAACAAATAATTTGGTGACCCGCAAATGTTTGTATTAGAGTGATGTAGCGTTTACTATGGACCTATAAATTGTATTTATTTACAAATCTATAATGTATGTATGTTTATCAGTTGTCTAGATCCCAACTAAACGATCACTTAACGAGGAAAGCATAAAGAGATACTGGCGAGGGTTAGCCTGCCAGAAGCAGCGACGGAATCACACTTCTGCATCAGAAGCAGCGAAACAGTATCCGAGCAATCTCCAAGACGCGGGATACGGATGCCAGGAGGCCGAGTCTGATATTTCAATCGTGTCAAAATAGAATCGAAATCGTCGCTCAATAGAAAGCCAAAGGTAAATTTTTTACAGTTTTTCATAGTCTACTATTACAATCGTACTACAATAACTTCTATCAATTGGACGATAGAATTCTACTAACACGTACCGCGCCAGTGGCCGCTAGTCAGTTGCATTTTTGATAGTCTTCTAACAGTTTGACAGCTAAAAACAGCGATTCTGGAGAGTGATATTCCAGAGAGTCACCCAAACGCGACATAGTCTGAAAATCGCTGGTTACGGATGGTGGTTAAAAGAAGCCAGTGTGCGGTGGTTCTTAGCTAGTACTTAGTTATAATATGTTATTTTACCTGTAATGTGGTCTTTCGGCAGGTGTGGTTGCGTGTTGAGCCAGTCTCGGAGGTTTTTGATGTCTTCCGGGGTCACGCCTGTCTTCTTCCCGTATTCCTTTTCTAAGGAAATCTGACGTACTGCCATTGTACTGAAATCGAATTAGATGCTTTTTAATATTTTTAATATAAGGGCTCACGTAGACCAGTAACGCAGTGTTCTGTAAACGATCACTGCATTAAGCAAATTTAGCTATGTCTGGTCCTCAGATGGGTAAACGCTTTTTGGTATTTCCATTTACGAGCGTTTTCATGCATCGAAAGGTACGTTAACCCGTTGTTCCCGGTTGCCAGTAATATGGCAGTCGTTAAACCAAGTTGAAGGCTTGATAGGCGACTTGAAAAAGTTCAACAACAGGTCGCTTCTACACTGCAATTGGCAATGGGCTCACCACCTGTTACGTGGGACTTATATATAAATATAATGCCCACGTAACAGGTGGATAAAGGCATGACTGATCTAATATTTTGATTTTGAGAACTCGTATTGCTTTATACCTATTTCTAGACTTGGAATGATATAAATCATTTGCACTGAAAATTTATTGACCGCAGGCGGTTTAGAATTTTTTTTTAATTTAATGCAAAGTTGTTAATGCAAGTTTGTGAAAATCCGAGAAATATATAAAGAAATTTGCTATTGTGGGCAAGCTGAAAAACAGCGTTGTAATTTTTTTTTACCTGGGATTAAAGTCCTAAACTAAGTAATAAAATAAATGTAGTGTGTTTTGAAAAATTGGGATTATCAGTAAGAGATATCTTATTTCGTATTATCGATTTACAGCAGCGCCGATCTTCAGATGACACATAAAATGATAAGTGCACAAACTAGAAACCCCAGAACACCAAGCCTATCTGCAAGTTGGTGAACATGCATAACGGTTTATGAGGGTTCGACGTAGGTACACCTCTTTATGAGGGTTTTTTAAACGGTGTATGCCGGATTCAAAAAATGAATGTAGATCCCGTCTTTAAATGCAACTATGGTGCACTTCAACTTATAATTATTTAACACAATCAGAAAGAATTCTTTTGATGGACGATAGTTTTTGTTCTGATCAAAATAACTTCATGATTTTACTAATAGATGCAACTTTTTGTCGACGTGTGGTCGAATACATACTAACCGGATGCGTTTTTAGTTTCATTCCAATATCAGAGTTTAGTTTTAAAAATAGATAACAGTTCTACGTAGCTCAAAAAGGTACTTTGACTTTTTGCTTTATATACGATTTCGTACGAGGCAGTATTCAATAGTTCAATTTAAGATTGGCGACGAGGAAGTGAACCGGACCTAGAGTGAAAACGCTACGGCAGAACGCGACACTCAGCCCTGTGCTCACCAACGTGCTAATGCAGCCGTTCTGCCGAATTTATATGTAAGTATAACTAACTATCTTCACGTTGTAAACCTGACGGGGTAGTTAGAGAGGACTTATAGCCAAACTTCGCGATCCATGCATACTTCTTTTGCTTCCTGCAGATTAATATATCACTTCATACACGCACGTCTATATCCGAATACTTTTGAGTTTGACCCTTCTGATTTTAGCAGTCTGTTCACGTGGTCTTCATATAATATGTGAGTCTTGGCCTACCCTGGCTCCTTCTACCCTCTACTTTCGCACGATATACATTCTTCGTCAATCGTTCCTCACTCATTCGTTGGTCGTGTCCAAACCAACGGAACATGGACACTCATCCAAACCTGCCATATTCGCTATACTTCGTTAGGTATTTGGTCGGCCATAGTTACGCCGACATTACCTACTTTTCATCTAGCCAATATTAAGCTAATATAAGCTTATGGTATGGGATCTAGACAACTGACAAACATACTTAAACATATATTTCTAAATTCTTAATGTACGAATATAATACCTAGGAAACACCCAAAATCAGAAACAAACATGCGTACTCGTATAACGCAAATACTTGTTCAAAATTTCAAAATTTATAAGTGTATTTGCCAGTTGAGTTCGGTTCGTCATTCCTCCGTTACAATTGGTGGAGGTTATCCTTGACCGTTGTGCGTTAGGATTGACGAATCGAGGGTGTGTGGTGGGATCCTCCTCCCCTCCTTTATTATCATTCTACGATGGATTTCCGCAATGTAACGCCCGATTCAATTTGTTAAACATAATCGTGCCTATAAATAGCTCGAATACTCTAAACGACCTTCACCGTTGCTGGCATATAATTGGCGAAACATTGTATTTTTTTTATTATATGTTAACAGAATAATGGGTAACACCACCACTAATTCTAAATTTTATCCATCACATAGCAGTAGGTACTTTGATCGATTTCAAAAAAGGAGAGTTTGTACTTTGTTGTATTTTTTATGTTTGTTATCCCAGAACTGTGTCAAATGAATTTGTGGATATTTTCCAATTCAAATTTTGTGATGCGATGAAGCGTTCGTCGCATAGACATAGTTAAGATGACTATACAGTGTTGATTGATGGCACGTGGTGGAACTTGCTACACATAATAAATAACACCACTTGTACTGTTGGGTACTGACTCGTAGACCCAAGTGTTTCTCTTAGTAGGACCACGAACACGGTGGGACAAGGTTGGTGGGACCACGAGTCAGTTGCTGTTAGTGAGACCACGAGCACGGTGGGTCCAAATTGGTGGAACCACGAGTCAATACCCGTACTGTTCCACAACATTTACTTTGTAAACCTAACCGATTCTGCCTCACGGCATTTCCAAAGGAACACAAAATGGTAGAGTACCTACTAAGTCCAGTGGTCATTTATAAAATCTTGCATGAGATAATATTGTCTTTCCTTGAGAATGCCGTGAGGCGATACTGGATAGCTATGGTTCGTAGCGAACCATACAGTTTTGTAAACGATCACAGCGTTAATAGTCTTACGCCAGGGTCTTCTGAAATCGCTTATCGTTTGTCACGATTTTTTTTTGCTTCAGGAGACATGTCCGTGGGCACATCATCACATCATCATCACATGAGACCGAACAAAACTTGGATATTATGGGCAAATAGCATGCCTCTACTACCTACTATCGGGTATGACAATCAGTAGATAGGATGGAATGGATAGAAATCTATTTGTGAGTTATAAATTACCAATTCATCAACTGTTTACATACATACAAATTGTCACGCCTTTATCCCCGAAGGGGTAGGCAGATGCATAATATACGCCCACATATCACCGTATGCATGTTTGTCCCACGTAACGGGTGCTGAGCCCAATGCGGTATCAAATGTTTAATATTATTTATTTGAAAGTAGTTGTTTTGTTACTGACCAAAATTCTCAAACGGCCAAGGTCGTGTCTACCATATAAATATGACTTTTTTTTTGCAAGGAAAATTGAGAATTATATAACTGAAATGAAATGTTATAAAACTGAATATTTATTACAAAAACTACAATATTATACAACTGGGTATAGAATTTTGCTAAATGACTATGAAATTGATTTTTTTTTTAATATTTGGTATATTTAGTTCGAGGCGAAGGGTTAGTGGCGCCATCTCATGCACGCCGTCATTGGCTTTCACTGAAAATCAGCGCTGTCAAACTGGGTCTCAAGTGGAGACAGCATTACGGTGCGAGGAGGCCAAATTCCGCACAGTCTCTAGGATTTTAAGAAGTGGATTATTTTTTTGCTTGTTACTGTTTCTTTATTTTTTTGTGTGTAATAAAAACTTTTTTTATTTTTTAAATTAATTAATCTCGAGTCCAAAATAGACTTGAGACAAGTTGTGACTTATTTTAACATCTAGTCAAGTTTTCTGACTTTAGGTTTTTTTTGTATTTATAAAGTTGGAGACATATATTATAAGGTTTATTAGCTTGCTCTGTTCGTTAAATAAATTTTAAAACAAGCTGAATCTGAGATCAGATCAGAGATTAAGTTACTGTATTGCATGTCTTACAAAAAAGTGCGATAAAAGAAATATGTGACGATAAAAAAAGCTTTCATGATCTTTCACGTGTGTGCAGGTTGCGGCTCTGCTGTTTGGTTTACCTATCGTTGACGTCTGTATCTCCGAAGTTGTGGCATATGTACGTCCACATTTTACCGTAAACATTTTTGCCTCACGTAACAGGTAGTGAGCCCATTGCCGGTGAGATGAAAGAAGTGCAAGTTGTGGCGACTAGCTTGAGAATTTCTTCCAGTCGCCCAAAGTTGGCTCAATGACTGCCATGTTACAAGCAGCCGAAACCAACGTCTTAACGTGCCTTCTAAAGCACGAAAACACTCGTAAATACAAATATCTCAAAGTGGTCACCCATCTGAGGACCAGTCAAGGCAGAAATTGCTTAATGCAGTGATCGTTCACAGAACACTGTGTTAGCGGGGCTACGAGCCCTTCGAAATAAAGTGGGATTATTTCTCCCGCACTCCCATTACTGGGACTTCTGTTAAACATTATTTACAGCAATCATCAATACCAGAAAAGTTACGCTCAATAAAAAAACAAGGAGACTGTCCTGGAACTTGTATGGAAACTTAAAAGAAGGTCGAAAAGAAAATTTATAAATAGAAAAACAAGTATCTTAAATATTCCTTAATACGTACCGTTTGATAAAAGATATATAAAAATCACAAATATGTTAGATATCATATATTTATAAAACTGAGCAACACCTCATTAGCATGCGTATATCAAATATAGTTTTTAGTTTAACCAGTTCTGCAACTTAATAATCATTTGAACGACACGTCCTTTGTGGCCCTGATCATATCAAAGACTGACATGGAAATGTGTGTAGCAGATTTAATAGATACTTATCACTTTAAAGTAGATTCATGATGCAAATAGCCTTCAAACTACAAAAACATACATTAGTAAGCTTATGTTGGTATTTTTGCAGTTTAAAGATTAACAAATTATTTGAAACATACATAGATACTCGTACCTAAAATAAACATACGTACCCGAAGGGGTAGGTTCCATTGTTTCATAGCCTTACCTACCGCATAAACAGTGAGAGAGTAGGGATGAAAAATAATTTTGATTCGTGTAACAGTATTTGCAGTAAGTCTGCCTTTTAATACTCTATGAAGATAAAAATCTAATTTAATAAATGTATTCTTTTTGTCTATATGTCTAGTTTTTCGATATGTTTAGTTTTTCGTGTATGACGTTCGAAGTGAGATAATCGTTTGCTATTGTAGTTTTGAAACGGCAACTAATACCTATACTAATAATATTTTAAGGTTAGTGAGATGAAGTTCATAATTTTTTTATTTATTTTTTATTTTATTGTGGCACCTGAGTGACCCAAGGATCACACCTCGCCAAGATTAGCGAGCTTAACTTCATGAGTGGTCACACAGGTCTAAAGATTCACTGGCCAAAATGTAATGTTTAATAACATGAATTTACATTGCCTATTTTGCAATTCCTTTCGAATATTCAGCATCGTGTGAGCGTTGGTACCGGCTGCGTCCGAAATCCTAGCGTCTTTCTGAGGTCATTGGTGTAGGTATAACTTAGGGCCGTATTCCAGAACGTTTCTCAATACTCAATCGACGCTTGAGGCTAGTTTTTGCCTTATAAATACTACTATCAAGTGTTTCTTGAGTATTGTAAACGTTCTGGAATATGGCCCTTAGTATATCGTGTAAATAATTGACGGAGGAGGCGAGCGAAGCGAGCCGACGAAAGTCTGCCTTTTTAACTCTACTGGTACGGAAAAAATGCTATTGATGTCCGACCGTCCGTCTGTCCATTCCGCCTACAGGTCGCATTTTTCATCGGATTTTCATGCAACTAGGCATGGACAATCCTTGATGTAGACAACAAATTTTAGCGAGGGGTTTTTCGAATGGGGAGGGGGGAATGGAGGCAGTGGAGGGGAAAAGTTCTCGTAGTGGTTATCAAGAGCGCTCAAAACAAAAAAAAAGATATGTTGAAATTATTTTTAAAAAAATAAAAAATAAATTACTCCGAAGTCTACGGCTCACAGAACCACTAGTTGTAAATTTTAATAGTCGATTGACACGCAGCAGTCGCGATGATGACATCGTAGACCATCTATGACAAACACAATTCACACATGTATACTATAGACCATCTATGACAAACACAATTCACACAAGTATACTAATATTGTGTTCGTTTATCACTAAGGCTCAGAGATGTTTTAATTCGTTTACAGCTAAGTACGGATTCGTCAACTTTAACCTACTTATATTTTTGCTTTCGTGTTCGGTTGCTTGATGCATACTCATAAAACATTTTTATACTATTAACGTGGCAGACAAGCAAATGGCTTACCAGTGGCGTAACTATACCATCTGAGGCCCGTGGCAAAATCTTTGGATGGGGTCCTCCATGTAAAAATCATCACATAGTAATTTCATTTTAATAAGCCCCAAGGCGTTGCCGAACACTATTAATAATGAAATCTCAGTGTTCTGTAAACGATCATTGCGTTAAACACCTTTCGCTATGACTGTTCATTAAATGGGTGACCACTTTGTTGTACTTCTATTTACGAGCGTTTCCATGCTTCGAAAGGTATTTTAAGCCGGTCCCGGTTGCTAGTAACATGGCAGTCGTTAAGTCAAGAAGAAGGCCTTATGGGCGGTTTGAAAAACTTCAACAGCAGGTCGCCTCAGCCTGTGTCTGTCCATTTCAACATGGCAATGGGCCCACCACCTGTTACGTGGGACAAAATGCATATGTTGATATGTGGGTGTATGTCTCTGCCTACCCCTTCGGGAATAAATGCGTGAAAATATGTATGTATGTATGTATATAGATTATATAGCTTAACTCTCGTAGCACTCTCTCGTAACTTTCAGAATTTTTTCTGAATTTCAGAACAGACAAATTTCTATCCTCTTCATTATAGTAGTAATATCGATTCAGAACCTTTAAGTGGCATATAGTTACTACATTTATAAATACTTGCTATAAAAAACTTTATTCATAACTTTATACAAGTTTCTTATGTAATATTTCTTTAACTAATAACGAATGTCACCGACAGCTAAAACTATTTATAGTTCTAAATACCTAATTATAAATTTAATTTGAATTGTTGAATCGTTTCATGTAACAGAATAAGATCCTTAAATATGGGGAAAGCTACTTGAATTTACACGCGCTGCTCTAAAAGTTTTTAACAAAAAACAAGCATGGTTACTATAGCTTATAGACATTTTGGGTTATTCACTATCTCGACACGGGAGGCTTGGATCCACGTGTGATCAGTTGGTGAAACTCCAAAAAATAATATTTATTATTTCGTCATCTGGACATGCCAGGATTTTTACGCGTGATTTGATTAATAAACGTGATTGATAAACCTAATTAATGCCTATCAGTGGAGATATACAACTGCAAGTTATAATTTAAAAAGGAATTACAGAAGAATCTAAAACAATTATAAGTTCTAATTAAACAAGTTTGATAAAACATTGAAATGTGATGAAAATCGAATAAGATATGTTGACACCATGTTAGCATGTAGATGACGTGAGCAGGCTAAGAATGAATGGCACAAGTACCTACCTGCCTTTAAAATGTTATTAATGGGCAACCTCACTCAGCTTATACAGGTGAAACTCAAGGTCGACCTCGCAGAACTCGCTGGTCAGGCATGAAGATAATGTAAAAAAAAAATAGGTCCGAGTAACGAATGAGAAATAATTCGAATAAACCTACAACATAGTAAAATAAACTTCAATTTAGAATCCTATTTTAAAAGAGGCTTATAAAATTCTCTAAAAAGACGAAAATAGAGTTAAAGTAAATAAAATCCATTATTGTTAAGTACATATTCACAATTTGTGTGATAAAAATTCAAGCCCTGTCCAAAATCTGTAAATAGATAAACACAATATACAGTTGGCAAGTACTACATCTAAACAGCAGGCGAACAGTATCCTGCGGCCATTTCCACCTCCGCCTCATGGATGATTTAACCTACTAATTATACAAACCGAATCACGTCACGGGAGATGCACCCTTACTTGCCAGTGACTCTTTCCAGGGAACGCACATATGTCCTTGTTCGTATGGTAAATCCGCCGTGTGCCCCCCATAAGGTGGTGCCGCTAGCTCGACTTTTCCATCTCATGTCTTTTCTAGGCCTCGCTCTCTTATTTCTTCACCACTCTAGTCCACTAAGTATCTTGTACCACCTTCGTGTGTAATTCCGAAAATACCGTAGTTTTTACTTCGGATCCGACCATATCCTAATAATAGAGCTCACACTAACATAATGCGTGGTGTACGTCCTCCACCTCACTCTCTGCCCCAATAGTAAGACCCCACGTCCGCTAGCTTCATGCGATGAAGTCGGTCCCAAAAGAAGCCATGACCAGTGAGTAATTGCGAGATCTCATAGTCTGTCTCGATCCAAATCGCCGTGCCTCCACGACCGGGAAATATCGATACAGTTCCCTTTCCCGGTCTGTTGTGTCCTAACGCTTCTGCTATTCGGCTCGAGTGGACTTGATCGCTCTGAGTTTGATACTCTGAAGCTCTTTCCTGGTAGTCGCTAAACTCGCGTGCCACTTTGATTGTCCCAGATATTCATAAGAATCCAAAAATTTAAGATCAATCTGAAAAAACTTTAACGATAATCTAAGGGTCGTATTCCAGAAACTAACTCAAGTCACACATAAACGGAATTTAGCAGATTGACACTTGAGTGCTAAATCTAGACATAAGCATGTGGTTTATTATAGAACTATCCCCATGCTCAGATCGGTGAAAAGTAACCTTGAGTAAATATCCAAATCCACAATCGCCAGAATACGCATTTGAATGTTGCAAGCCTAAAAACAGTCTGTTTTCTATTACATTTTTATTCCTTACATATTTTGTTTTCATTCCACGCAGCTTACTATTTGATATTTATGTTTCAAAAGCTAATTTTTATTTACTTTTTTCATTGAAATGATTTAATCACCACTGTGATTGCTTTAAAGTATCCTTACTTCAAAATACTAAACAAAAAACTGCTGTATTGGAAGTCCCGGACTCATAAAATGAACCTTTTGTCTGCGTTAAATGGATAGCGAGTTTAATAAACTTTTCTTGACTGACATTTGATATTATCGTACCAGTGTTATGTTTACATTGTAAATTAATTGAAATTCTTCTAATTCTGTACATATCTGAAAAAAGAAGAATTTTACGATCGTCCAAAGGAATCTATTACTAGAAATAATAAAATTTTTCAAGAATATTAGGTATACAAAATAAAAAACGATGCCATAAACGTCTTGGGCCAATATTTCAGAAAAGTATGTCTACTACAAAATCTATCGAAACGGTATGTGTTGGAGGTTTATGGTCTTATATATTTGTGCAGATATACACCATCTAGTAATTCATGATAACTGTTTAATAAGATTCATTCTATTTTTGTTCTAGGCATCCGGAGAGCAGTTGAGCCGCTTTGTGGTAAAATTTCAGAGCAAGACAGCGTGATGCACTTACGCGTGAAAGGCAGTACCATATAGCCACTGTCTGTGGAGGTCTTTGTCCTGATGCCGATATGGATCCAGATATCTAATTTAACATATGCACTGAATTTAAATACCAGAGACTATTGACACATACCGGGTAATTACCTATTATTTGTTGAAAATATTATAGTTTTGTACACTTTGTAACATTGGTTGCATAGGGTTCGGGGCTCTGTCATAAACAACCTTGAGAGGATAGAAAGATCGAGCTTAAAGTCACATGTAGAACAGAAGTTTTAACACCGTGAATCAAAGTTGTATGTAGGTAATGAGTTTATAAATAAACCTTGTAGGACACTTTTCACACAGCGCCATCTAACCCTTTAAGCTTGGGTTATGGGAACTACTCACCTGATAAACATACTTATGTATATCTAAATATATACATTGTTATAGAGCAAACACCCAAACTTCTAAACAAACATTTGGAGATCTCACAAATATTTATTCCAATCTGGGACCCTTACATGAGTAGCAGTCACATACACTATCACCTACACCACCGAGCCAGTAAGATACCTGAAGATTTTTTTTGTTACAGTGATATTGTAAGCTGAAACAGATACTGTGGAAATAATAGTATATCAGAGAACAGAAGTTGAAACTCTTGTCCTTTTGTTATTAATGAGATAGTCGACTGTGACACAAGCGTCCAAAAACTTGCCGAGCCTGTCGTGCACAATATTCACCACAAGAACGTACCAAAGAATCTGTCATCAAATCATTATCTTAAGAAATAATAATGATTAATTATTTTTAGGTTCTTTATTTAAATAAAATAAAATATAATTGTATTGTTTAATATGAATATTTAATTAATATAGTAAAAAAAATCATTAAAATAAATATTTTATCTATTGATGATGGTTGTTATAAGTTGTAGTGTACACACCTCTCATTCAAATAAATGTTATTACAGTGATAAAGATAACTCGGTTCAAGATGGGGCTTGAACGAGTGACAATGAAAATATAGTAAATAATTTCAACTTATTTTGGTATGGTTATGATACCTCACTGGCATAGAACATTGCCCTGGTTAGACATAGGTTACGGGTCAAACCCCATCCTAAACCAAGTCATGTTTTTCACTTTAATAAAAATTATATGAAAGTCAGCATCTACAAATCGCTTTGAAAATTTATCCAAACCTCCTTTATCTATTCCTATTCCTCCTACATATCGAATGATCATGTTCTTATTATATGGAGTACTCTCTTAGGGGGTAAAGTGTATTGAAAGTCAATAGGGATATTAATATAATAGGCACAATAGTGCAGTACAGCACAAGCTACAGTACTATCCTGAAAGGACGCTGTGGCATAAAAAGGATGTCCACGCAGGTATTGCTTTAACAAATGTTCCAGCATTTAAGGTATTATCTTGTGTTTAATGTTATGTGTTTGATGGTACATAGCTACACTACTCGTAAGCGACATTGACTCTACAACACAACCATAATAATGACATTATTTTTTAATATCCTCATATCTCATTATTATCATAGGTATTATTTTATTATCACATTTCTATTAAAAGTGTGGTAGTTGAAATAATAGAATGAAGCAAACGATCCACAGTGCCACACAATACAAGATCACACTGTCTTCGGTATTAATATAATACTGAATTAATATCTTTGTAAAGTAATTGTTATTGATTGGTACGAGTCTGCTGTTTGGTAGAATGTGCTGGCACTGAAATAGGGGCGTAAATATGACTCTGCCACCCTTTCGGAGATAAACACGTGAATGATAAGTAAGTAATAGTCTATTTATTTTCAAAAATATCAATTTTAGAAAGATAAAGGAGGCCATCTTTTATTTTTGTTAACTAAAAGCTCTGCTTGAGCGTGGTGTCGACTAAACTTACGAAAACTGCTCGCAAATCTCGAATCAAGTAGCGAATCTGAGCTGAATATGGTTTAAAAATAAAGGAATACTAAAATGACACTTGAGCACTGTTCTATAATATGAATCAAACGTAATTTCACTTTGACAGCTCTCAGGTGATTCTAGATTGACGTTTCACGAGTAAGGTTCTATAATAAAAGCTCAGCTTAAAACTAGTTCTAAGTAATACTTGAGGCCTGAGTAAGGTTCTATAATACGACCCTAAAAGTTGCAATTAAACTATTGCCACGAGATTTATCGAATAAGTTTAGCAAATTTCTGCTTAAACGGATGCAGTAAGAGAAATCATTGGCAAATTTTGATTTCACAAAATATATTAGGTCTTTACCTATAAAATTGCCGTTTTGTATGAAAAATTAAACTATTTTTTTCATGTATTTTTTATTTGTATTAATCGAAGTAATCATCCATGCAACCAATGCATCTTTGCCAACGCAGTGGCAGTTTAGTGATGCCCTTCTTAAAGAAATCAGCTGGCATTTTGTACTGCCTCTAGGGTATAGAATTTTTTCCCGCCAAGAATTTATCCAAATTCTGGAAAAAGTAGTAGTCTGTAGGCGCCAGGTCTGGTGAGTAGGGCGGATGACGGAAAGCTCCCAACCCCAGTTCTTGCAACTTGGAGATCGTCTGCTGTGCAGTATGAGATTATTTTATTCCATAATTACTCAATTTTTTAACGTATTCATGACGACGAAAAAGATTTAAATGCGATGAAAATGTAACACTAATCAAAAACCAAAAAAATCTATTATTAATATTCTTCATTTATAAAGGCAGCATTATATCTACATATACCATTTCATTATAATATTACAAGCTACCGCATAAAGTTTACCTGTTATGTTAGTTTAAGTATGAAAAATAAATAAATATTATTATAAATATACACTGCAATAAACACTATGGCTGAAAAATTAATTACAAAACAATAATATTGTTTAGAGTTATAGAAAAAAATACTATTATGATAAATAGAAAATTTCCAATTACAAAATTGGCCATTAAGAGAATTAGGCTTTTATAGAATTCACCATTTAGAGAATTTGTCATTTGGAGAATTAGTCTTAAAGAAGTACAATTCTCAAAATGGCAACAGAATCGCATAACCCATTTAATAAAAGCCTTTTAACGAAACAAACAACATTTAATACCCTCGTCGTACAAACAACAATAAGCCGACATTGATTAAATTATTAGTATAAGAAGTTAGTTTTCTTAATTTAAACCTCTAATAATTCACCAACTATATTTTCCACTGCCAAGTCAGCTATAGACGATTCTATAGCTGACTTGGTTACAGAAAATACCTATTAATACAAATTTTAAACATGACGTTTTAATTTGATAAATAAATAAATTTAGAATAAATTTAGTCTATGTCCAATTTCTTGAATGATCCCTCAACGGAGCCAAAGATGTCCGAGATGGTTTTTGGTTTGCCAGGCCGCAGTGTCTCCACCACGCGTTTTTTGTTCTCTTCGATGAAAAAGTCTTTCGAGTTTTTTAATTTCTCTATCCAGAAATCTGTAAAAAGTTTAACTCGAGTTTTAAAATAGGTACTGTAAAACAATATTCAAGTTAATGAAAGATCAACTAAAGTTTTCACTTGGAAAATTAAAGAAGGTACTCGTTAGATAACTCGAACTTCAAATTACACCATCCATTCTTCCTCTCTCATACCAGAAACATTATTCTCTCTTGTTCATTTGGTTGTACGTTTAAGAACGTTTAAAATATTTCCTTTTATTTTCATGGTTCTTTTGTCAAACCATCACTACTTAAATAAACAAGCATAAATGCAAGCCAATCATATTTTCCTAAAATTATGATGGCTTTTTTTAAGATTAATATACACAAGTTGTTACACTATAATAATATTAATCGCATGCTTTTGATGCTTATATTAAAGCTGTATTTATTTAGTATATAAATATCCATCACGCCTTATCCCCGAAGGGGTGGCAGAGGCAAATTATATGCCCACTTTTCACCGTGTGGATTCCTGTCCCACGTAATAGGTGGTGAGCCCATTGCCGTGTTGAAATAGACAGACGCAGGTTGTGGCTACCTGCTGTTGAAATTTTTTAAGCCGCCTATAAGGCCTTCAACCAGGCTTAACGATTGCCATTTTACTGGCAACCAGGACCAACGGCTTAACGTGCCCTCCGAAGCACGGAAACGCTTGCAAGTGTAAATGCCACAAAGTGGTCACCAATCCGACGACCAGCCATAGTGAAAGTTGCGTACCTCAGTGATCGTTTACCGAACACGGGCCACGAGCGCTACATTTATTTAGAATTATTGTAAAAGTAGTTGACAGTAAATATATATAGTGCTTAATAGTAGTTTATGATACTGTTGCATAATAAGGGTTCTTATAACATGAGTGTTTTAAAAAAACGAGCCGTAGGCGAGTTTTTTTATTGTATCACACGAGTGTTATCAGAAGCCGACCTTCAGGCATTAGTCACTAATATGAAAGAGGAGTGTGAAAGTAAGGGTCTTCGCTTGAATGCAAGTAAGACTAAGGTTCTAGTATTTGAAAGAGATGACGTAAGAACTAAATGCGAGGTTAGGGTAAACCAGGAACGTCTAGAGCAAGTGAATGAAATTGTGCATTTAGGGAGTATGTTTAGCGCGGATGGAAGATGTGATTCGGATGTAGAACGGCGAGTAGCTGCCGGAAACAGCGTTAACGGTGCTTTGTCCCAATTAGTAAAGCGACAAAGCATCGTAAAAGAAGCACGACTGGCGATTCATAACGCAGTGCTAGTGCCAACTTTGCTTTACGGTAGCGAAACCTGGGTATGTCAGCAGATGCATGAAAGTAAATTGAATGCTGTGGAGATGCGATCACTTCGAAAATTGTGCGGCGTTACCTTGGCCGACCTACGAAGTGATACGCAATATGGCAGGTTTGAATGAAGGTGTCAGCGTTAAGCTGGAAAAGGGCGTGCTCCGTTGGTTTGGACACGTCCAACGAATGAGTGAGGAACGATTGACGAAGAATATATATTGTGCGAAAGCAGAGGGTAGAAGAGGTCAGGGTAGGCCGAGACTGACATATGAAGACCACGTGAGCAGATTGCTCAAAAACGGAAAGGTCAAAAGTACTCGGATACCCAGACGTGCGTGTATGAAGCGATTGATGAATCTCGAAGAAGCGAAAGAAGTATGCATGGATCGCGAAGCCTGGCGATCTGTCCTCTCTGAGTACCCCGTCAGGGATACAGCGTGAAGATAGTTGAGTTTTTTTTTTTAAGTTATACTAAAATACGTAAAACAATATTGCAAATAAAATGATGAATATAACAACAAATTTATTTTTTAAATGGCAAATGTAAGCGCATAGGCGCAAACATTGATTGCGCATGCGCGCTTGCGTCGCGGACTCGTTCATTGAAACCAATGATTGAAATTGATAGAAACATTTTTTTTTAAGTAGAGGTTCTACCTCCTTGTTCCAGCTAGAGGTTGTATAGGTGTATTGTTATGATTAAAAAGTTATATTATGATACAGGTGTCCATACAAGACCTGAATCTTAATTAAACTTTTATTTTATTATTTTTGGCCTGTACGTAATGTTTGTCATAAGAATTTTGTTATCAGTTTTATAATCTTTGTATTATACATAGTATCAGAGTAGATAAAATAAATAATAACATTCTTCATTGTACTTTCGTAAACTGCTTTCTTTATCACTACCTTATTTAACCTTTGAGTGCATACTAAGAAGTGGATGCAACTACTACTCCTTCACACGTTAACCTATAAACGTGTAATGCTTATTTGAAAATTTTCCATTCCGCAAGGCCTTGAGGTCTGTAAAAAATTAGAAGTCCTAAATAGGGCGAGGTAATACTACACGCTGGAACAAAATTCTCTATTGTACATTCAAGATCCATCTTTGTGATGCTTGATGACACCATGAAGTAACTACTTCTAGACGATTTTAATTACTTTCCAAGGTACGACGTGCCATTCGATAATAGATAGTCCGATAGTCCTCATACAATTTCTTTCATGACATTTTGATAATTTCTCTATAAAAATACTTAAGTAAAGCAGGACAAACATTATTTACATTCAGTTACAATATTATGAAGTAGGCAAGTAGATTTAAATGTGTTTCATATTTACCTCTACCCTCTTTAAAACACTTAAAGTTTCCTCCAGCCTCCTTGGGTAACCCTTCTATGGGTAGGTACTTGTCAATGGTCCTGGATCCTATCTGGTGTATGGCGAGCATATCCATAAGTTCTTTCTTCAGGAATGGTCGGATGATCATCATCAACACGTCCATAAACGAGGGCGCGTTCATAAAGTGAAGTCCTTTAACTTTTAACAACATGGCTTCCTGGAATAAAATTTGCCTTGTTATCTCTATTTTCAACCTAATAGGGTATATAAAGGTGGAATTAAATATTTACTTACCATAAAATTTCCAATTCTAACGGTAAATCAGACATTGCAACTATTCGCAGTTCCAAACACAATAGATATAAAGACAATAAGTATAAATACAATAGAATAGTAGTCATTGCATAACGTAACCTCAATTAATGTATGTGGAAGCATTTCCACTTAAGCTCAGCCCTCTGCTTAACTGTTGCACTGAAGTCAGTGTGTTGAGTATTTATATTGGCCAATAAAGTCAAGTTAGATCTTTAGCTAAGAAGAACGAATCACTTTTTTTGAGATCTGTACCCATGTAGCATATTTAATGGTTGATTAAGGGATTACCCCACCAATATCTCCGGAGCCCAAGCGATCTCACCACTATCGGTGCACCTGCTGATCGACGAATGATGCAACAATGTAGGCGCCCTTACGGTGTTGGGAGATCAGACGGCAATCGCTCCCAAAAAGTTAAACCAAAGCTGTTCCTAGCAGCCAATGAAGGTGAATCCCAGGCTCCAAATCCAGGTAGGGTTTCAAAAAGGGAATTACGAAAAGGTGACGAAAATTATGAATATGTACCTGAAGAAAGTATAGGAACTGCTGAATGGATTGTACATCAAGTTTGGTGATATGAGACAAGGTGACCTTGTCTAGGTCGATGATTATCACGAACCCTGGCCACGTGCCTTGCTCGTACTGAATGAGGTCTACGATCATCAGAACACATCTGGAATTAGCAAGGTTAAAGATTAAATACGATCTCACAGTCATAACCGGAATTTACGAATATAGGCGTGGTACGTTAAATAAATATTTTGGGATCCATCAACAGTATAAACAATATTTAGGGAAGTTTCTTACAGAACACCATCTAGTCCAAATTAGGCTATAATTTGTACATAAAGTTTCTGTCGATACGAGATAAAGGCGTAGAAGTTAGTTAGACATTGGTCCTAACTCTTACAATAAGAAATTGAAAAGAGACACAACCTACGCCTGTTCATTTCAACACGGCAATACGCTCTCCGCCGATTGACAAAATAAAATTGGGTGGGGAAATGTGGGTGTATAGTATGTTTTTGTCTACCCTTTGTTTGTATGGTATTATTTGATGTGATGCCCACGGCTGCTTTCTATCATCCGACCGTTCCCCATAGACAGGTTGTCATTCTCACATTTTGCGTCCAGGTCGCTATACACACGCGGTAAGATCTGATAGGGGCTTTCTTCTGCGTACGCTTAGATTGTGGAATGAACTCCCTGCCAGGGTCTTCCCAAACGTGTACAGTATGGGATTCAACAAAAGGGGTCTTTGAAGGTTTTTACAGAATCGACAGCGCGAGTTCCGCACCTCTTGTATTGAAAACGTCCATAGGCTACGGTGACTAATTTTCATCAGGTAGGCCGTATGCTTGTCAGCCACCTCAGTGGTTTCAAAAACCATTAGAGAAAAGACTATATGTATATATTTATATATGTACTACATACTAATCAGATACAAGTAACAGTCGAGAGTAATATGTGTAACAGGGATTGTGATTTATTCCTACCTTACAGCCTCGGCGAAGGCAAAGTTCTTGACGTCATAGTCCAATAATCTGCAGTATATTACGAGAGAGTCATCGTATGCTCTCATCTCTAGTGGTGTTAAGAGACTAAAAATAAAAATTACAATATTTAGTTGCTATGTAGCTTAATAGATGGCTCTGAAAAATTATTTGTGGTTCAGTAGCTTAGTGGTGAGAGCGTTGCCCTTATAAGTGTCAAAGTCGGGTATAGGTCTTACTTCGAACCAAGTTGTCTTTTTTTTATTATAATTTAACTTACTAGTAACTGATTGTCTTCAGTAGCTTGTCATCCACGATTCTGTTGTGGAAGAAGTTGTTGAAGAGCGTCTTGAGCGTGTAGTGGAGGTCCAGCACCTGCTTCGACACTTCTGTACTTCTGTCGCAGCAGTGGTACGTGAGGATCAGGTCCATGTCTGATATACACAAATATTCAAGGTTATCGATGGAGACAAGTCACGGCCACCACACGTGATCCACCGATGTCCTATGATGTAAGCAGAAGGGTTATATAAGACCATCATAAGACTTGTCGCATTATAAGGATCAGAATTTTGGGCCGTTCAAAAGATTAATCAGAGAAAAGTGAATGTAGCAGAAATGAAAATGTAAAGGTGTGATTTTTTTCGTATAATGTCATTCTAATGACATTATACGAAAAAAGTATAAAAGAAAGCATTTTTGAGTGGCACGCCAGATTCCATTAGTCAAGATATGTTTTGTCAAACTTTTACGATCAGAGATTTCACGTGGTCAAAGTCGATTGTAATATTATCAATGTTAATTAATGGCGATGATGACTACTAGGTCCCTGTTTACAAAATAAATGAATTGATATACAGCAAATGTAGTTTAAATTACCTTAACAGTACATCTAATCATGAAAGGAAATCTTACATTGTCTCATTACGGAGACTTGAACTAACAAACAAACAAAAGTTATAACTCGGTTCAGGCGCCAGGAGGATAAGTCCTACCAACTTTATGCACACGGATATCGGCGATAGAGATTGAGCCTTTAATCATAAGAGCAGGAACCAAAAATAATAGAATACATCTCTAGAAGAAAGTTTCTATATTTTTATAGGCGAATTGGGTGAATATACATTATATACGTTATCACTATTGGTATAACCTATTCTAGTGATTTAGTAAGCTAAAGATTAACAATTCACAGGGTTGAGGCGTGAAATTAAGAATAGTGAGATCCAGCATAATGCCAGCTTATGAGTCAAATATATATCGTAACATGATTCAAAACATGGGCCAAATCATTGAGTCTTAAATCGTTGAGTCTAATCATAGAGTCATTACATGGGCCTAATCATTGAGTCGTAAATCGTTGAGTCTAATCATGGAGTCATTACTTGGGCCTAATCATTGAGTCGTAAATCGTTGAGTCTAATCATGGAGTCATTACACGGGCCTAATCATTAAGTCGTAAATCGTTGCTAGATTAATCTACACAAAAGAAAAACAATTTTAGGTACCTGAAGCGTGGTTACATTACCACGGGATTCGAAATCACATCTGCAGACCGCGACAGGCGCCGTTTTCACGAGAATGACAAGCCCGAAACCACATGGTCAGCATTTATGGCAAATTTTATCCAACCATAAAGTACATATAAAAAAAAATCAATATCAGATAGTCTTACTAATATTATAAACGCGAAAGTCTGTAAGTGTGGATGTTTGTTACTTTTCACGCAAAATGTAATAAATGGATTTTGATGAAACTTTACAATAATATAGCTTACACATCAGAGTAACACATAGTGCTTTTAATCCCGGGAACAAGTACCTGTGGAAAACGGAAACTGGATAACTTCACCACACGTGCGGAGCCGCGGTCGTCAACTAGTAAGTAATAACTTTATATTTCGCATGTACTAACTTTTAAACCATCGCGCTGCTTACTATAAGAATTATATTAGTAGTATTAGTTATTTCCAGGATTAAACGCAGTTATTCATACCTTTTGTTGCCTGACGTTTCGACAGCTCCGCTTGGTACGAGGTTCTTCATCCACCCGCACATTCTCGGTGTTTTTGATGTTATTGTTTCTCCAAGTACCGTTACACACTACACTCAAGGTGTACCTATTCTGTAAGCTAAGTAATACGTCCCTTCTTTTGGTGTTTACCAGACTGTGCATAAAGATCAGGCAACAAAAGGTATGAAAAATAACCGCGTTTATTCCCGGAAATAACTAATTTCGCATCTAGTTATTAGAACTAATTATATACCAGTGTAGTTTTTATTCATTTCTTATTGTACCTATATCAATCGGTCATCATCAAGTTGGTCATTATGCCATTATGGCGCATGCAACCGACATGGTCAGCCTCTGCGTCAAGGTAATCTAGTAATGCTCTCTATGAAAATTAAACCGGCTTTGACCTTTAACCCTGGTTTTATATCCTCCTTCAACTTATATATATCCTGAACAAAAAGGAACCTTTTAGTTCATTTATTATTGCACTTACGAAATAAATCAAATCAGAAAAAAAAAAGTAATAGCTGTTAATACCTAATTAGTACACATGGCACTTTAACAAATACTACAACCTAATAATTGCGATTATGATACAAAAAAAGTTAAAACAGACTTCAAACAAAAATCAACAAAACTTAAAAGCGCAAAATAAATATAATGTGACAATTTTTGTTATAATCACATAACTATCAATTTGAGCAAAGTACTATAGCACGTACCATCTAGGTAATGATCTGTTTAAAACCAAGCCAAAAAATTACAAGACATACGAGTAAGTGTGAATGACACTTGGTGAAATGAACGCTGAAGTATCGTAAGGAGTATTCCCTAAGCAATTGAACCATTAAGATTTGAATACATGATTTTTGTAAAAAAAAACATAGTTTTTCGACAATGCAATAAATTATAAGGTTAACTCGAATATTATGCAATATTTTAAAGTTCAATTATATCTACTGTATTTTCTTCCTTGCTAAATCTTTTTCTAGATCCTTGAAGTAAATAATACAAGCACATCGTATTAAATTATATTAAATTCGAAGTTCTATTATCTACCTACACAGCATTAATTAACCTGCAATTTTATGAAATTTTTAATAAATATGAATGACTGCTAAAGATGAGTTACAAATAGCTTAAATATCCATCACGCCTTATCCCCGAAGGGGTGGCAGAGGCATATTATATGCCCACTTTTCACCGTGTGGATTCCTGTCCCTCGTAATAGGTGGTGAGCCCATTGCCGTGTTGAAATAGACAGACGCAGGTTGTGGCTACCTGCTGTTGAACTTTTTCAAGCCGCCCATAAGGCCTTCAACCAGGCTTAACGACTGCCATTTTACTGGCAACCGGGACCAACGGCTTAACGTGCCTTCCGAAGCACGGAAACGCTCGCAAATGTAAATGCCACAAAGTGGTCACCCATCCGAGGACCAGCCATAGTGAAAGTTGCGTAACTCAGTGATCGTTTACAGAACACTGAGACCGCGGGGCCACGAGCGCTTCTCACACCCAAATAGCTTAAATATATTTAAGGTTGGAATGCAAGAAATTTATACTTTAAGTACAATAACGATTAGCTGTAGTGTAGCCTCGTAGGTTTCGTGGCTGCTATCGTTAACTACTGGTGCAATATAGACAACAACTTCCCAAGATAAAGAGTAAAGTACTAAAATGAAATCAGTATTTCGGGAGAGTTAATCCCTATTACATATGAAGCACCGAAATGTGTGAGAGGACCCAATTAAATTTTCAAAACCTATAAAAAAGCCTATAAAATGCCTATCAAAGCCTAAACTAATTTTAAAAAACCCTACACTATAATAATTTGTGTATGAATGATTAGAAAAATATCATGGCTGTATTTACCCGTGATATGGTTTCCGGGCAAGTGTGGCTGAGTGTCTACCCATTTGCGTAGTTTCCTGATATCTTCTGGCGTGATTCCCGTTTTCTTCTTGTACTCTTCTACTAGAGGAAACGGCACAGCTCCTGACATTGCTCTGTAGAAGAATGTTGAATTTGAAAAGGCACAGCTACAAATCTAAAATCAACATTGCTAGCTAGCTCATGCTGGTACGTTGAGACAAGGCAATTCAAGGGCAGTTAAGAATTGGAAGACCGAAAGGCTGGTTATCGATTCGGGGATAAAGTAAGATGAGGGTTTCAATTGTGACTTTAAATACAAGGGACTAGAGAGCATTAGTAACACAGTGACGTGTGGAACAGAGATAAAAAAAAGCAGGATGTTCACGGCTTTTCCGTATTTTTCTTCATTGCGGTAGGGAGATCGGCCTCCCACGCTGACCTCACGGGTTGATACAGGGTTTGGTTTCGAGTTTTCTTTCTATTCGCCATGAGCTCGTACAATAATCAGCAGGGGCACCTCATGCAGGTAGTGGGGCTAGTCTGGGCCTCGAAGATTTTAATAGATAGAGCCTCTATTGCTTTTATTGTTTTATAATTTGGAACTAGTTGAGGTATGAGACACAGAAGTGCTAAATCGTGTCAAGAAACTGATATGAAAGTTTTGATCGTCACTACCAAAGTTACATCAGTTATGAGTGCGGTTAGATTGGCGGATTGCGTCTGTTATTTGGGCCACATAGTGCACCAAAATAACTGTTACATCCATAGACCAAGCGAATTGGATGTAACCTATTATAAAGAAGTCCTGAACGGTAGTCCGTAACTCTTCCAACTTCTGGGTCATCTTTCAGGGGTGTTACGCGGGGCGCCTGGCGCTAGACAGATACGTAGGGACTGTGTAATTTTAGGCGATTCGACAGCCCCGGACTTAGGACTGGGGGTCAAGTCTAGGTCCGCACTCCGGGTGGTTAGTTCAGAGAATATGGTCAACAGATATATGGTCACAGATGAATGATGAGTTGTATCTTTTGCTACAGATCTGGATATGTGCATCATAATGTATATCGTTCCTAATATGTGTAGAAATTGCTGTGCCCACGGTTTCGCGACAGCTCCCGCTTAGCCGGTAGAAGCGTTTGTGTCGATGGTGTCGCTCCTGGTCACGGCCGGTAGAAGCGAGTCATCAGTGCTTGGCCGCCGTCGCCTCGTTCGCTAGCGAGGTGATGGCGGCAGAACGCGAGGCTTTGCGGTGCGGGAGCGTACGGGTGTCGTCGAGAGCAATTCATGCGCGCCCTGTGTTCCGGTAGGTGCCCATTTCGCACGCCCGTACCGGCCGCTCTCTACCTCCTCTGCTTACACAGAGGCGCTCGAGAGCGGTGGAGGTGCGGGCTAGGTTCTTCAGCTCCTTATTTAGCTCCGGGATGGTCGCACTTTTGCCCCCCCCCCCCCCTCCGAGACGGACCCCTCCATCCTGGGGTGCCCCTTGCCGGCTCGTAGTGATTGTACCTCAGGCTTACCCTGCGAGCCGGTTTAGGGTGAGGCGGAATACCGCGGGGTTTAGTGGGTAGGACGGCCCCCAAAGGGCTGGGAGTCCCATACACCATCCGGGATGACGGTGCGTAACAGCATTCTACGCGATAACAAAAAAAAACCTCGTACATCCGTAAGCTGTGAGCACAGTTTTAGCAAATTTAAACATGTATTTTTTTTTTGCGATTATCTATTGAAGAGCCGGGTTTGTTTGACGGATCTCGTAATCTTGACGATAGATAATCGAATAGCTTATGAAAAAATTATGACAAGCAATGGATTTATTTGCAGAACAAGCTAGAATAGTAAAATTGTAATTTCAATTTGAAATACAATACAAAAAAAAGTCAAATAAAATCTACTACTGCACGTAGGCCTCTCTCCCAACTTACGCCATAACCCACGGTGCGCGCAGCCTTCCGCATCCAGTCCTTTTCTGCGATCTTTACCAGGCCGTCAGTCTATATGGCGGGGGGTCGTCCTGCAGTACACGTGTTGAGTCTTTGTTTCTACTCCAGAACTCGATTACTCCATCGACAATCGGTATGCAGATGTGGCCAGCCGTTTGCCACTTTAATGCGCCTACTCTGCGAGGTATGTCGACCACTCTGATTGTCTGACGTTGAGTTACCCTTGTTTCGGAGTTTTCCTTAAAGACACTCCAAGCATAGCTCGCTTCTTAGCTCCTTGTGCAACTTTATGGCCATGGACTAGCTCCACCGTCTCACGCCGCATTACTCCCAGTCCAGAGTCTAAAAGTGTGTTGGTGAAGAGCTTGAGGGATATTAACGTGGCCCTATTTAAACCCTCTACGTAGCCCAATAGGGTTGGTCTTATAATCTTGGTGCAGGACTGTTATGGTAGCGGTGCTGTTAAGCATGTCAACACCTCGATGTATCGCCAATCAATACCACACCGCTATAGAGCAACCAGGACGGCCCAAGTTTCGACTGAGTCGAAAGCTTTCACGTAAGTCTACAAACGCCATACACAGAAGCTGATATCAGAGGCTCTATGGTCTTCTGTATAATCTGCCGAACTGTGTAGATGTGGTTCAAAGTACTAAGCATTTTCAAAACCCGGCCTACTCCTACTTCTACTCCTTTGTCTGAAACTCGTCGAGTTTTCCGGCGAGGCGATTCGTGACTACTCTCTTGAAAAACGTGTATGGCTCAGAAGTAAGATGGGTATGTAGTTATTTAGCAATTTTCTATCACCAATTTTGAAGAATAGAGCCACCGCAATCCCGTCCAACGGTCTAAACACCGGAGTACCGCCCGCTTTAGGGATCTCGGTCGTAATTCTATCCTCGCCAGGGGAACTATCGTTTCTATTTGCTTTTGTCAGACAAAAACCTTCGAGACACTTCTTGTTGTAGCGTTTTGACTAACTGTATCGGTTTTATATAGTGGGATGGCGAGGCAAGATGTGACTTTATCGAGACTTCACTAAGTACACTTTCTGTGGGACTTTTTCTTAAAGAAAGAATTAATTAAGACGAGTCTCTGCGACTTGAGTAAGTTGATAAGTAAGTATATGACCCAGGTCATTTCTGCGCCACACGCTATAAGGTCCGATCATCGTTTCGCTGCGTACTTGTATTCCCACTTTGCTGTTTAAGTCCCCCATAACATCGTTGTAGAGAGTCTTAGCAGTACCGTATATGCTAAGGCTCACTACAAAATACTTTACTATGTCCTCGTACGCGGCCTCAGCTGCCTCGATAGTGCCCCTCGAAGTCTCGAAGTGCATACAGTTGTATCAGCTTCGGGGAGTACCTGTCGGTGAGCTTCAGTATTAAGTATGCTATCTACAGCTGACTTCCACAACACCGCTAATAACGTCCATTTTAACCATTAAAACAACATTACAACTGGGACTGACGCTCAGATGATGATGATGATGAATACGGCATAACATCTTAATCCCAGGCTCTCCACCCACTCATCTCTTTACATCACTTCTCCGTTACGTTTACCTCCACGTCTTTGTAAACGTACCCTAAGACGTACTACTCGTTAACTAAATAGCTTGTCATTGTGACACACGGAAGCTGTAATGAAGATAACATTACACATTTATTTAATTGTGAGCTATTACGACTAACTCAAGTACGAAGGTATGTACCTACATACCTATAAGACAGTACATAGATTTTGAATTGTTTTGTCGCTGGTACACATGCAATATCCATATTAGACTACTTATCTAGGTTGTGCTACTTTTTGCCGTTGCCTTTATCGCCCAGTGAGGTGCGGATGCTGGAGCGAGCTGGATATGCGCTGCCTCCCCGCCATCCAGAACCAAGGCGCCGCATCGTGGCATACATGCGTACCCTGATTTTAGGCCGTGAACGGAAGGTCTTCATGGGACTCCGCTCACAATGGCCATCTGGCCGCAGGCACCCCCTATGTTCCGGAATATCTTCTAGCGTCGGTTCAGTTGAGGTCCATCCCCTACATTATCAAATGCACGTCCGAGAGCAGCTCGACTCAGGCACATCTCGACTCCTGCAAGAGATCGTGGAGGTAAACTCATCTAGCCCCCGGGATGCGCATTCCCTTAGTTGGGTCACCGTGACTCGCCCTCTGGCTTACCCTGCGACTCGGTTGGTAAGATGTGGAACATCGCAGGGTATATTGTTCTGGCATATAAATTATAAAATAAATTTAATGAAGAAAATTTATTCTATGGCGTTCAAAACATACATTTTAAAAAACTATTAAAATCGGGTAGTTAGTTTTAAAGGTCATCCCGGACAAACATCGTTACACGTAAATTATATATAATAGATATTTTTTTATAATACGCGTAGTAAATGATGTAAAACAAATTACAGCACATATTAAGTATGGCTTGTCGCAAAAAGTAATCTCATAAAAACTTACGCAATACATAAACCGAAATTATATAAAATATCGATTTATGTTTACTACATTCTCCCAGAAGCGCTCGTGGCCCCGCGGTCTCAGTGTTCTGTAAACGATCACTGAGTTACGCAACTTTCACTGTGGCTGGTCCTCGGATGGGTGACCACTTTGTGGTATTTACATTTGCGAGCGTTTCCGTGCTTCGGAAGGCACGTTAAGCCGTTGGTCCCGGTTGCCAGTAAAATGGCAGTCGTTAAGCCTGGTTGAAGGCCTTATGGGCGGCTTGAAAATTTCAACAGCAGGTAGCCACAACCTGCGTCTGTCTATTTCAACACGGCAATGGGCTCACCACCTATTACGTGGGACAGGAATCCACACGGTGAAAAGTGGGCATATAATATGCCTCTGCCACACCTTCGGGAATAAGGCGTGATGGATATTTATTTATTTTTTTAATAATTTCTATCATCGCCACCAGGAAGGTTGCAATTACATACGCAATAATTTTCAAAAGCAATTAGTGCGTTGAATTACAAAAATATGTGAATTTCATATTAGTATGAAAAATAATTATAATGATCTCTATCGTCACTGCGTTTCGCTTTTTATATATGGCAACAGAGCTTTATCTTCTAAATGACTGCTGGACCAAGCTGGACGTCTCTAGAAATTGCTACACTAATCATAACGATATCACCCGAGACGGCGAGAGATGTGCCCTGAAATTGTAGCGCCACAATTTAGAGGGCGAATCGTGTTTTATTGGTTAAAATTCAACTAGTTTTAAATTATAGCAATCTGTCAATCTTACAGGAGTTTTTCGATTACAAGCACAGGTAGTTTACTACATTCTTCCACTGTTTAATGTTGGTGCAATTGGTGTCAGTGTCAGTCGTACAATCTTATCCGCATGCATAGCAATATAAACTGATACTCTCTGTATGTAGTTGATCTATGGCAAAAAAAGAGTGGAATCACAGGGTGGGATGGAACATCGAAAAGTGTGGAACTCCAGCTCTTTTGGTCAAGTATTCGGAGCAGCTGCTGGGTGTAATGAGGCACCACCAAGCGGCTTCACCTGCTCCCATTAAACCTGCTAACGCTAAAAACGTTCCTGGCAAAAACGTTAGGTTATCTATCTAATTTTTGAACAACTTCAAACACATTACAGATTCCTCCGTTAACCTGTCCTTGGCTTCTTGCATGTGGTACTAATTATTGAAAAAAAGTATTGTTTCAGTGGTACTTTAAATTTATTACTAATTTAACAACCACAACTGACCCCAATTTGACCTATTTAACTAATTCCCACATAAAGTCACGATATAAATTTGGAGATAATTGATTTGAACTCTTTGTGCTCTGTTGAGTCTCATTTAATATTTTCTTGAATTTACCGCTAACAGCAATTTGTCTTGATGTTGTATGTTATATAAATAGTTTTTGCTAACTATTACTAGAACTTGTAAGCATTTTAATATTATATTTAGTGAGAGTGGTTCATTATTACTAACTAAACGGATTTACTCACGTGAAAAATTTCAAGGTAACGGACTAGTTCCGGACCTAACGGTGGTCCGCTTTCAAACGGTATGTCACGTCACGTCGAAATTCGCGCCCTCACTGCAAATGTCATTTAGTTAATACCACAGAACATATAAGAATAGGTACTTATTATTATATGTTTTGTGATAACAAGCTATCTACTTCTTATAACTGAAATTTGAAAGCTTTGTAGCTAGTTTTTTAATGTCCTTATTATTTTAAACCCTTTTCCATTTGTTAGAATTGAAAATGATCAATGTGAAGAACTTCCCATTTCCTACAGAGAGCCACAAGGAAGTATACCAGGACCCACCTTATTCCTTGCATACTTATATGACTTCTGAAAATTAAATTTCCGATATGATTTGATATCTTTATTCGCAGATGATACCACTATTTTCATTAAAGGTAAGACAATATTATAAAATAGATGTTACGCTAAATAAAAACCTTAATTACAGGACTCACAAATTGGAATTGACAACTTTTGAACTTATTTGCAATTTTCATACATTAAAATTGTAATTAGTGGATATAAATAATTTTTTTTTTTAGTTTGTAAAGTAAAACTTAACAATCTATAAAATATATTTTTTTCATCTTCACTAATTCCACTATGTTGTTGACTTTTAGTGTGATTTGGTTAACATTGTAATTTAGACTGATTATTGTAATATAATAAAGTAACGTTATATGAGATACACCATGTTAAAGCTAGTTTAAATCTTTCCTTTTTATTATATATAAAAGGAAATCTATAGTGTGACGCAATAATTCACTAGTTTCTTGATTTTAACCTCAATAAATCATTATTTTTTTAGTTTTATAATGTTAGAATGTTATAATAAGTAGACAAAGTGAGTTGTGTTTCACGAATATAGGAATAAAACATTGAATTAACAAGATCTTGTTGTACTTTGACCTACATAACAAACGGTTGTAGACACACCCAGTATGTATAATCTACTAGGTTACACTCAATGACCAACAGACAAGTATCATAAAAGTAGATCAATAAGTACTCGTTGCTCGTAAACTTGTTTTTTACAATTCCATTATAGCCACAGATTTAGAAGAGTAAGCAGATCAAACATATTCCTTTTTTATGGTGTAATACTTCATCCTTTTCACTCCTTTTATTTCTTGTATAACGCTATCTTTTTT
Source organism: Thumatha senex (assembly GCA_948477245.1). Classification (NCBI taxonomy): domain Eukaryota; kingdom Metazoa; phylum Arthropoda; class Insecta; order Lepidoptera; family Erebidae; genus Thumatha; species Thumatha senex. The sequence continues at coordinate 23,564,677 of OX419744.1, read as the reverse complement.
TGTCATGCGTAACGACATGTAACTCACACATAGACAGCGAACAGCGAGTAGCCTAATTTTCTACATAATTTCAACTATTCTCGCCATTTTTGAATCAGGAATTTGTTAATGTTTTGTGCCGAAGGGAAAATATTGTGTATATAGATTTAAATAAAGGTTATAAAAGTATAAAAACATGGTGAAGTGTTGTGTAAAATGTTGTGATATATGCTCCAGTCACAAGAAATCACAAGGAATAACTTTTCACAGGTAATTGATGTTTTAGTTACGACTACGTGTTATTATTCTAAGATTTTTATTCAAAAATGGTGACTCTTCTAGACGAACACTTGAAAAGTTGTTAATATATGGTTCATAGCATCTGTTCCATAAACCGTTTGGTCGCTATCGTCATCTATATCTAAGATTTTTGTTAATTTACATACATTTTGTACTGTATGGGGACGAATTCAGTTCAGCAAATTGTTTGCAATTTCAATATCCAAAGTCAAGCTAAATGTATTCAATTAATTATGTTAATATTGTTTTAGGTTTTCTAAGGATACCATGAAACAAGATGTTTGGTTAATAAACATAAATTATGAAAGATATTAAAATGACATGATATGATAGCTGAATGCGACCCTGGATTAAGCTACCTGTTTATATATGTGTGAAATAGGCTACGCTATTTTTTGCAAATGTTTGATCTGCTTACTCTTCTATATCTGTGATTATAGCACAATTTATCGTGTCAACATAGGTTCTACTTAATCATAGCATTGTCAATTCTTGCAGGTTATCCTAATTCAGTTTCTTGGAAGCGCTGGTGGCCTCCCTAACTCAATGTTCTGTAAACAATCACTGACTTAAGAAACTTTCACTATGGCTGGTCACCGCTGGATCTTGGTTGGGTGACCACTTTGTGGCATTTACATTTGCGAGCGTTTCCGTGCTTCGGAAGGCACGTTAAGCTGTTGGTCCCGGTTGGCCCAGTACCTACTTGAAGGCCTTATGAGCAGCCTAAAAAAAATCAACTGTACGTCGCCACAGCCTACTCCTGTCCATTTCAACACAGCAATGGTCGCACCACCTGTTACGTGGAGCAAAAAAACTGAATACAACAAATTGTGCAGCTACCTCTTTGGGGATAAAGTATGTTCATAAGATATGTATGTTAATTGGTAAAAGTGTGTTTGTGTTTCTGTCATGATTTAAGTGCATTATAAACTTCCATATAAGCCATCCCCCCTTGCAACAAGTGGATTCCACATTCATGCATTTTCATTGACACGCAGCGCCTGCTTGTGTTGCCTGAGTGCGTGGTCTAATGAGGATTTTATAGACCTCTTCCTTTAACCGGATCGGCATTTTTGGGTCAAAAATGACACCAGTCATCGCTATGGATGTCACTGGTAGTGTGAAATACAGATTCCAGGTACGACTCCCGGCCCATGCGCTCGACTAAAATTATATATTAATAATTTATTGTTTATTATTTCTTACACCAACGACTACCCACTAGGTATATTATTGGATTTTTTTTGAATATGTATCCATCCAAAGGTTGCCTGTAAGAAATTGCTTTTAGCGATAAGGCCGCCGATTGTACATATCAATATACCTGTATAATCCTTTGCTATTATATTGTGATTGGTGTACAATAAAGAATATTCTATTCTATTCTAAATCATCACCTATGAGGTGGGGATGGATGTGAGATCTGTAGAGTTCAACGCCAAGCACTAGATCTTTGTAAATATAGAAAGCTACTGTTTCGTGAAGAGAGAAGATTATGTTGTCCCTTGTGAAAAGGTGGTTATCCAGGATGGTATATTATCACTGCTCAAAGCATTTTACGCTATAATTATTCTAAAGATAGGTGACCATATATGCCATGTATCCATTTACGAGCATTTGCTTGCTTCGTAAAGTCTCCGTTCCAGAATACTAGTAATATGAAAGTCGTTTTAAAGATTTATAATACTAAAACAAATCTTTCTGCTTATGTATATCTCTGCATATACATTCAATGGAAAAGGTATGACTAAATGTATGGGTCGTGGAACGTATATAAGTTAAGACGCTTGATTCGTAGCTAATTCAGTTTTCTGCAAAAGATCACTACAAAAAAAAATGTAGTGTAGGATAGTTTCCGGACCTGAAACTATCCCCCATAAAAATCATGTAAGCCTATTGCTTACTGCGGCGTTCAATCAATTTACAAACCTATTTCCTATTTCCAACATCTCTACCTTGGTAGAAATCTCAGGCATGACTTTAATTTTACTCTCGATGCATCTCTTGGTTTAATTTTTTTAGCATTTTAGTTTTATTTTCAAAATTGTTATGTCACCGCTTTTTATTAGTTTGCTATTCAATCACGTCTTATCCCCGAGGGAGTGGCAGAGGTATATTATACGCTCCCTTTTTACCATGTTTATTCCTGTGCCACGTAATAGGTAGTGAGCTCATTGCCGTGTTGAGATAGACAGACGCAGGTTGTGGCTACCTACTGTTCAAATTTTTTAAGCCGCCTCTAAGGCCCTTAACTTTACTTAAGGCCCATTTAACTGGCAACCGGGAACAACGGCCTTTTTATTAGTAAGTTGTTATTTGTCCTGTATGCAAATGTAAGTGCCATAAAATTAAGGTTCGCATACAGCAATGCCAACCAAATTGCTTAAATTTTTGAGTTTATTTAATATGTTTTATAATATACTAGATGACCCGCACGGCTTCGCCCGTGGCATAGTTGGAACTCCCGTCGCACCTATTTAATCCCGTCGCTTATATATTCTACAATAATGCATAAAAAATTGCCCGATATGTCGACATTTATGACTACTGCTCCGCTCTCCAGGGTAGTAGCGTGATGATATATATAGCCTATCTTTCAAGTTGGATAAAACTGCACACGGTGTGCAAATTTGATTAAAATCGGTAAAGTAGTTTAGGAGTCCATCGCGGACAAACAACGTGTCTCATAATTTATATATAAAGACATCAAATACCAAAAAAATATAAAACAGACTTAAAACGAAGTATTTACAATAAATTCAATTATTTGCTTACATGATTATTGATGTATTAACACTTCACACAAAATAAAAACATTAATCAGTATTTTTTTTTATATCCGAAGGCACGTCTGGTTGACTTGGCTCAGATACTGTAACAACACGAGCTCAACTACTACCGAGTACTCAGTCCCCAGTAATAAGACCACATATTATTGTGTTCAGGGTTAGCACAAAAAATTTTTTTTACATTATTAGTGCCCGCCTTTCGTACGAATGAAATATTAGGTTTTCTTTATGTATTTAAAATTGTATGTTTTAAAAAAAATATGTACTATTCAAACTAGTTTTTCATTTATTACAATCAATGTTTATATTTACTTTGACCTTTGACGCTATAGTCTGCAGCGATTCGCTTTAAAGGAAAAAAATAAATTGAAATTCATGAAGCATTTGTAGCCCCGCTGACTCAGTGATCTGTACACGATCACTGCGTTAAGCAACTTTCACTATGGCTGGTCCTCGTATGGGTGACCGCTTTGTGGCATTCCCAATATGGCAGTCGTTAAGCCAGGTTAAAGCCTGGAATTTTTTTTGGTGGCTTGACAAATTTCAACAGCAAGACGCGACAACCTGTGCTAGTCCATTTCAACACGGCAAAGGGCTCACCACCTCTTACGTGGGACAAAATTGCACACGGTTATATGTTGGCGTATGATAATGCCTCTGCGACCTCTTCTGGGATAAAGGCGTGACTGATAAATTCAAGTTGTCATCATCATCATCCGATGGTTTGTCCAAGGCTGCCGCAGATGCGAGAGTTCCACACATCCACCGCAGCATCTTCATTTCCGTGACACACAGTCGCTTTAATATCGGCCACGTCTCACTGCCATGTAAAAGGACTGGTCTAATGAAGCTTTTGTAGATCTGTCCCTTCAACCGGATCGGCCACTGATAAATTCAAGTTGTATATAAATTTAATTTTATTTTATATTACATTTCCTTTGTATGAATTCCTTTTTGTTTAATTAGTTACTTATTTTTTCTGTTATCGCATTTACTCTCTGTGTTATTTTATATCTCAGGTTCAGATTAGTACCTAATTAAATAAGATTTAGCAGCTTTCAATACTGGCTTGGCGGAACAAAGATGGGGTGGGATATTGTGCATTTCCTTCACAGTCTTCTTCATATCACTGAGTTCCATACAATACTCATACTATCCTGTAAAAGATTGATATACACACAAACAATATATCGTTTATTTACCCGAATGGGTAAGCAGAGGGATGTCGTACGTGTACACTTTGCTAATTGCATCTGGTTAAAATGATGAGAAATTTCAAGAGTGAGTGATGGAGAAAGACGGATATTTTTAACGTGTTTACACCGTCCCTATTAATCCACAGCCCCAATCTCGGAAACATGTCCCAAGTACCAAAAGTGTCATACGCTACGATTTATTATAACACTAGTGACGCCCGCGGCTTCGCCCACGTAGAGAACTTGTTCCCGGGATAAAAAGTAGCCTATGTGTTATGTTAATGTGTTTATAGCTATGTTATTGTAAAGTTTCATCAAAATCGGTTTAGTAGATTTTGCGTGAAAGAGTAACAAACATCCATTATTACAAAGTTTCGCGTATATTAGTTGGATTTGTCTAGGTCTAAATGAAAATTTTCTTAACCTAACATTGGTTTAATTAAGTACACTTGAGGAGCACAGTTCAAAAGGGTATATTTGCACTATAAATAAATTTAGGGAAATTGGAAAATATGGTTTTAAAGTTAGTTATAGGAGATTATTGTTCATATATTCTTTTAAAAGTAGCATAAACTAACTTAGGTTAGACCTAGGGTATTTTTTTTAATTTAAGAGGCAATTAAATAGAGATATAAAAATAAATTACTTGCAAATACAACCTTTTGGTTTGATACATTTTTATATAATCAACCAGAAACAGTAAAATCATTTTTTTTTCTCAAATGTAAATAAAACCTTTGAACAGGCGCTCCTCACTTGGAGTATGGAATGAGCTCTCTGAATCCATATTCCAAAACGTCTACAGTAGTGCTTCAAGTTTAGCAGGGACGGCAGAGCGAGAACCCCTGTTTTTGCAAACGTCCATACACGCTTTTGATCAGAAAGGCAGTATGCTTGTCTGCCACCTCATTTGTCATAAAAAAGTAAACTACAGCACTAAATATTCCTACAGCTCCCATATTATCTGACCAAGATCTGAAATGCATATTATAATCGCGCTACTCAGTTGCCTCGGACCGATTACAATCTTTGCAACAGGTTTCATACTGCTATATAATGTTATTACCGGTTTAAGGTTTTATTTTTTCCAGCAAAATGTCACATCCTACTTTAGCCCAAATTTGTTAATGTAAGCATACGGTTATCGTCATGTTTTAACAAGACAGGCGTATATTAAGGGGCCCAATAATAATGTGGGACATTTTTTTACATAGCGCCGCTAGCCTAAAGTCAGCTGATAATAAGCTTGTGTTATATATATACATTGGAAACACTTAAACTTCGAAACAAACATTTATGGATCACACAAATATTTTTTTTCAGCCCGGAAATCGAACCCTGGACCTCAGTCGCGGCAGTCGCACTGCCACTGCGCCACCGAAGCAGTCAGATGAAGTAAAAATAAATGAACCAAAAAAAAATGTTAGGGGCTAAGTCTATATCCCCTGCAAGTAGTTTACCAGTTGACAGATGGACGTGGATTGTCGTAGGCCCTCGTAAAGGGATTGGTTGACTTCCAACAATGCCGAAAAATATATCTTAATCACAGCTAATGCACAGTGGATCCCAAACTCCAAGCAACCGGTCGAGCTCATGTAGTACACACTGCACAAGAGTGTACTTTGTGAGTTTGAAAAATGGAAGTGCAATGCGTGGGCATAGAACTTCCATTTTGAAGAATGTGGATTCTAACGCATGCATTTTTGTCTCACGTGACTGGTGGTGAGTTCATTGCCGTGTTGAAATGAAATGAATAGGCACAGATTGTTGCGGCCTACTAAAATAAAAAAGTAAATATCGTTGGGACAACTCACACAACGCCATCTGATTCGGAACTAAGCAGAGCTTGTACTATGGTAACCAGCTAAGTGATAAACATACTTATATATTTCTAAATACCTATACCTACATACATATTATAGATAAATAACACCCAGACACAGAACAAACCATCATGCTCATCACACAAAGATTTATCCTGGGTGGAAATCGAACCCACGACCTCATGCTTAGCAGACTAATACACTCCCGCCGCGCCTCAGAGGCAGCTACTGTTGATTTTTTCAAGCCGTCCAGAAGGCTTTTACTTGCTTGACGACTGCTATGATACTGCAACCGTTCCAACGGACCAACCGCTTAACGTGCCTTCCGAACCACAGAAAAGATGTAAGGGATTTTTTTTTAGATATATCGTTATTTCTCCGTATTTTGTGTTTTTTCTCCCCGTTTTCACTTTTTCATTTAATTTTGACCTAAGATCCAAATACTTGATATCTAGCTTATCGGGACAAAATAAGTTTTAAGTCAATTACAAAATTCTCACAAGACAGACAAACATGAAAGCGAGTTCATATAAAGAAAATACGGTAAATCATGACAACATGTTTTTTTACCATGTCTGCCATGTATACCATTCGAATTGATAACTAATAAACCTTCTCCTTTTTGGAAGTCCCTTAAAAACAACACATGACGTGTTCCCGAGTACTACGAGTAGAGTAGTACGAGACTTCATTGTGTTGATTAAAGTCCACGGTCTGACATTAAATGTTACTACTAGGGACATCTAGTGATATTATTCATAACTTATTAAAGCAAAGAACAGCTTGTGGTTGTTCGTTACAGAGTTTATTAATGAAGTTCAATACAAGATCAACTAGTACCAAATTTTCCCGTAGACTCAAATACTGAATTCGTCTCCACTTCATAGGAAAACGAATATGTTAATTAAAAAAAAACAATAAAATTGATGTAAGTAAAAAAAAATACCCATCAAATTGATTGAAAGGCTCCTGAAGGCGGTTAATAATGATGGGCCACAATGTCCAATGTCTGGTGCATGGTGCTACGTGACGCTGAATTCAATGGTTTGACCGTTCAAAAAGGTACCTTGTAAACATTATTGTTATTGCAACAACTATCTTCACACTGTTTCTCTAACGATGTAGTTAGAGAGGACAGATCTACAGGTTTCGTGATCCAGACATACGTACTTCTTTCGCGTCCTGGAGATTCATGAATCGTTTCATACATGCACGTCTGGTATCCGTGTCCATCTTCGTTATAAAAAAATATTCATGTATTATTCAGTATTCTGTTCATCAGATTAAGTCTCTCATATGAGAATAGCAGAAAAACATACAATAAAATAATCACCAAATTTACCCTTTTTTTGTTCGTTAAAACCCTGAACTTTGTGTCATTTTTACAGGAAGCTATTTCAAAGTCATCTTCGACGCATCTACAATTATCAAATGATGCAACTGCTGAGCACGTCATAATGCCGTGATGGAACGGCCGTCGGCAAGGACGCGTACGAGATGCCCGGCTACGTCACCATGACGTATTAATAGTGCTACTATTTGTCTGCAAGTCACTAAAAACTCGAGTTTGTGGAATACCAGTTAGCGTTGACAGCTTGCAAATCCCTACTAATTGACCTACTCAGACTCCTATACAGTTTCTCTATAGCATATATAACATTTGATTAGGAATAAATTCATGAGTCATATTTCATATTTATTATTATTATATTAGTATTTTTATTAAGTATTACGCAGTTATTAAATTGACATTTTATGATCACGAAGTTGACATAATTAGTAAGGATTATTGTTTAATTTACTGACTTAATTTACTGAACTAATGTTAAATAAATTAATCCATTGAATATATTAATTGCATTGTTCACTGTAATTATATTGCTATGAATTGTGAATTGAACAGTAGTGATTTGCGAATATTGTTTATTTTATAAGATCTTAATTATATTATTTTCTTGGATGATTGCTTACAATATCGATTTGGTGCATATGTACTGTGAGGATTTTGTAATTGTGTGAAATAAATAAATAAAAATAAATAAATGATTATTCAAACTCACTTCTTCACATTTTCTTAAAAATCTGATCCTACTTATAAAAAACTAACTTGAACGTCAAAAATATTATGCATAAGCTCTCAATTAAACTTTAAAGTATGTTTGGCTTTAACTCAAATATTTCCTCTGTGAAGAAGAACTACGAGTGATCTGTTTTCTGAGATGTAGTATGGATAGTATATTTATGAATAAACCTCTATAGATAAGCAAATTCACCATACGAGCTGGAGAAACTGGTTAAGTAGTAGTAGGAAGACTTTATTAATATAAAAAGATTACCTGGAACCTTGAAAATCCATTATTTTATATACTTTAATGTATTCATTTCATGCAGTATCGATAATTGTTGGTGTTGTAGAAATGTTACATAAATTCTCGAAGATAACTCACTCAACTGCTGTCAGGTAAATCATTATAGTAACGCTAACACATTGCCAATCTAAACTGAATGTGTTTATCATATCTGTATCTATAACAGAAGCTCCAAAATCCTTTAAACCAACAACATTGCATATCATGGCCATTGCAACAAAGTTCTTAACAGCAAGCGGTTCTTTCATACATTTACATTCACTTCGGTCGTGTTGAACGTTCAGTACCGCGAGTTCACGCAAACGGACCTGAGTGGTTTACGGTCACAGAGTTTTAAAAAAGTGAGTGTTTATTTAAAATTAATAGATTCTCATTAAAACCTTTTTGTTTAAATAGGTATATTTTTATCTCGTTTTAGTCTCTTGTACCAGTATTTTTAAATTCGTTTTATAAAATTGTGTTCCGTTTTGTAAGTAACATTAAATATTGTGGATTTCGAAGTGTGGCTTACTAAACTAAAATGTATTTGTGCTATTGGATAATTTTCTTAGGTGTCTAAATTAGTTAAAAATACCAAGTTGCGTATAACATGTTGCTTAGTAAACTCTATAGTGTAGTAATGTCATTTTCACTTTGGTATGAAATATTACTACATGTCAATGCTATGCATGCGTAAACATGTACTTGCGTACCTATATCACATGGCTTACCAAATATTTAAATTCAGTATCGAACAAGAAATATTTTGTAGTGCCAAGAATATAATCGGTCTACTTTCATCCGTTAAGTCGATTCGATCGAACGAACAGACCGGTGATATACTTTATGAACTACGCACTGCAAGTGTGTTATGTAAACATTGTCTACGACCCGAAGTCAGGATACAAATTTTAATAGCTGCTGCTGGTCAGCTAGATTCAGGGGGTTAGTGTCTCATTTGATATGAAAATGCCGTCTAGACAGAAAGGGGAATATAAACACAACCGGAGTTTAAGCAACACAATTTGGTTGCTGCGGAAATGAATATCTACCCTGCGGTAGATTATAGGAATTTCGAGCAATAACGATGTAAACAATGCCCGTCTCCCGTTAAGAACATTACTTATATTGAGAATAGAATATAAGATTGTCATCTTTGCTAGTCTATACTAGCAAAGACAACAATCATCTCTGGCTGTGATTGTATAGACAATCCCAGCCAGATAGATAAGAATCCCGAAATGATGGCTAACCATCATTGCAATCATTTCTGGGGTTTCTGACTGGAACGGATACGGATAAACGGATGCGTAGAAGTAAAAAAACAGAGTGCAGTCTTAGTCAAGTTAGAATAAAATCCGACTTAAAATCTTTTGATGACCTTGAAAAATACTTTTAAGACAAGGTATTTTGATTTACAACATCTAGACAATTTTAGCGTGTTTATACGACTAAGCAGAATATTGGCGTGTGTTTCTCCCATATAATTTTTTTCTAAAATATGTTATTTTTATATCCCTTTAAGTCTGCATCTGTGTATTCATAATTATACGTATTCCCACTTTAAAGTTATCACTGTTGTGGGAAATTCGATTTTGAGACGTATCTACGGTTTAAAAAAATAAGACGGGTTTAAAATTTTAATCAATTAGGTATTTTTAGAGGTTTAAAACCTCTAACATATTAGAGGTCTAGACCGATTATCCTTGAAATTAGATGATTTATTTAACTTTCGGGTGGTTATAGAAGACTATCTTCGGGATCGAGGAAAAACGACCTTCTTACCAGCGATGTTTCAGCCAGTAGTATATTCTACTCGAGTCGTCTGTTTAAGGGGTGGGAGAGCGAGGTGGGGATTTTATATAAGCCATTTTAGCTGATAAGTTAAAATTTCCCTAAGAAAATTCGTTACTATAAATGAACATGGAACAAAATTGAATTTTAGACCTACAATTTATTATCAAATCTGTTCTGATAAATTTCCGGTGGGTTGCTAAGTTTACATACCAAATTTGCCATCTGACAAGTTCAATTTGATCGGGAAACAAAAATTAGAAAATATGCAACTTCGCACTGGTTTCAAACCCCTATCATGATTTGGAGCCTCGACTCCACTTTAATTGAGTACCAGGCGTAGTTTTGGCTTAGTTTTTATTTTCGTTTTCTTGAACGACTGTCCATGTTCTCCAAACTCTGCATTATGTGGGCATCTGCGCTAGAGCTTTAGCTATTGGTCATCAGGTGTATTTGTATGTTAAACTGGCTTAGTCATCGAAGAAGTTTGGAGCAAATCTACAAGGGAACAGACTTGAAAATATACCCAAATTTACATAAAAAATATTGTGGCCCCGCGGTCTCAGTGTTCTGTAAACGATCACTGAGTTACGCAACTTTCACTATGGCTGGTCCTCGGATGGGTGACCACTTTGTGGCATTTACATTTGCGAGCGTTTCCGTGCTTCGGAAGGCACGTTGAGCTGTTGGTCCCGGTTGCCAGTAAAATGGCAGTCGTTAAGCCTGGTTGAAGGCCTTATGGGCGGCTTGAAAAATTTCAACAGCAGGTAGCCACAACCTGCGTCTGTCTATTTCAATACGGCAATGGGCTCACCACCTATTCCGTGGGACAGGAATCCACACGGTGAAAAGTGGGCATATAATATGCTGCCACCCCTTCGGGGATAAGGCGTGATGGATATTCTTCTGTTAGGTAAAAAATTACAACAACTTTTTATATGGTTTGATTGTGTTCGTGTTCTTATCTGTAAAACGAGCCACGTTATTAAAAGTGACATAATGATATTTTAACCAAGTCAGCTTTTCCTGCAAGAGTAGCGCTTTGTGAATCTATAATACGTGCCCTATATGCTTTGGGCTTGTGCCCAAACGTCGGCCTTACGCTCTTTACATAGATACTGCTCAAGAGTATATAGTGTCAAGGTCATACGTCTACTAAGAAAATCAATTAATTTGCATATACGACCTTGAAGAAGGACTATTACTCCATATCTGTCAGTTGAAGTATACTTTTATATTTATATAAACTTTTATTTTAAGGGGTTGCTAATTCCATTTAATCTCCTTCGAATTGTCAAACAATCGAATGGGTTAAGTATTTGGGCTTTTTAAGTACATTACCTCTTTCCTTCGTTTATGAGCTAGTAAAGGCGAAATAAGGCTCATTAAAAATCTAACAAACATTGAAAAAAATGCAGTTGGATCAGTCTGATCAGATTGGTCCTGATCGAGAGAGAGAGGAAACACACCTTCGATCAGAAGGTGTATTTTCTCTTAATTCTCAATTATAAAAAAAAAAATAAAAAAAAATATCATTATAAAAATATTACGCACTCAAAGACGAATTTGAAATTTTATATTCGTTTGTTTGGGATCATATTATTTCATCAAGTTAAGCTATATTAGACTGTAAGCCTAATAAAATAACAGCTGTCGTAAATTGTGCTCGTATAACTCCCATTTAACATAAAAGAACCAAAGAATTAAAAAAGGAGTTGATAAAAAAGAATTTTTTTTTAAAGTTGGAAATTATTTTTATATTAATTTTTTCATCAATAATTGAATAATGTTTTTTTTTTGCTAATTTGGTTAGACAGAATTGCTTCTGGGCTCACGATTTGCAATGTTAAATGTAAGTAGTCAAGTGTGGATAAATAACGTGTAAATAAAGAAATAACTACTATCACGAGTTTAATTTTTTTTTGGACATATGGGCTGAAATTTAAATTGTAAGTATTATAGCTACAGGTAGAATCTGTAAAAGTAACAAATAGTATTTTTGGTGTAGCTATAGTAGTTGCCAAGATATATCGATATTTGTCGATTTAGTTCAGGAATATTTGTAACCTGTCATGGATACTTTAATGACCAAATTACCGTCGGTTTTAGCAAGCCGCTATACAGTAAGTCATTAGTAAGCTGGACGATATCTAGTATCTGGCAGCCTAACACCTCGTTTCAACAGACCGTAGCCAGCCAACCGGATGTTTGGCTTACCTTTACCACAGCCTTACTGCTAACGCAAACGCGCCGAAGGTGACCTTGGCGGATGGCTAATATTTCGACTTCTGATTCAAGTTGTATACCTCTCGTTATAGTTTTGATTTTCTGTATTAAATACCAGTAAACAATCTATAATTGAAACCTGATAGTAGTGTTAGAGACCTATGTTCTTGCGTGTTACTAAATTAAATAGTTCCACAAATAAGACTCATTCTCTCTCAAACGTCTTCGATGGCACTCAAACTCTTAGGGCCGTATTCCAGAACGTTTCTCAATACTCAAGCGCCACTTGAGAGTAGATTTTATAAGGCAAAAGCTAGCCTCAGGCGTTGATTAAGTATTGAGAAACGTTCTCAATAATTCATCGACTCTTGAGAGTAGATTTTATAAGGCAAAATCTAGCCTCAAGCATTGATTGAGTATTGTGAAAGTTTCTGGAATACGGACCTTACTAAATCAAATCCACTGCTTCAATCTATTTCTAGTCATTTTCATTATAAATCACGAAGTGTAAAGCATACCGTCCAACTGATCGAAAGTGGTCACTGTAATAGCCTATGGACATTTGCAACACCAGAACTCTACTCGCGCTGATAACTCTGCGATAACCTTTTAAGGCCCCTTTTGAACAACCCCATACTGTAGACGTTCAAACACCCCAGGCAGTTTCCATTCAACTATTATTTTATTAATTGCATATATTTTATTGGTTAGTTTGGAAGAAAATGCCTTTCAGCGCACCAACGATTTGGTCAAGTATTCTTCATCTGAAATTCTTGTAACCTTTATATTCCAGTATATCGTATGATATTCTATTTCTAACATTACATCTGTGGAAGTAAAGTTCTAATAAAACCTTTGTAAATGCCATTAACTTTACACAATATAAATAAAACTTCGTTTAAAAAAACCGACTTCTTAAACTTAAAAGTATAAAATAACTTAATAAAGATTTAATTTAATACACCTCTTATGCAAACCTAATATCTTGGATTTTAATAAAATACTACTATTTGTATGTGCTAGCTATTGATAGGTTTGAAGTCGGTGCCAAGCCAAGTGTAATAGGTAGAACACCTGCGACTTTAAATGGAAAACTTCGTCTAGAACAAAACAACCAGGGCAGATTCGCACGGGCAGACGTCGTTAACGATCAATGTTTTCAATCAATGAAATGATCAATCAAATTTAAATATAGTAAAATTTTGATGCGTTGTAGCCTCATTGATAGATTTGTATAATTTATCTATTGCGTGAAGCTATAAATAGTTGTTTTTTATAATTGTAGGGTATTTATTATGATTTAATTTTTGTCTTCGAAACAGTTGTGTTCTGTGCTCATCACACAATACGCAAACGAATACGTCCTTTTCAGAGACACAAATATTTTTAGACATGTGAAAAATATAGGTTTAATATAGCTATAGATTCATTCAGCTATTAATTTATAAAATATATTTTTAGCATAATTTTTTATATTATATATTTGACACATTGTTGTGTTTCACTTTGTTCTCTAAGTTTATCACAAAGGTTAATGTAAAATGTAGGCATTTCATAACAGTATGCTGTTTATAATATTAAGTTTTATTTTGTTTAGGGCTTGGCACCAACTTCAAACCTATCAATACAAATACAAATAGTAGTATTTTATTAAAATCAAAGATATTAGGTGTGCATAAGAGGTGTATTAAATTTAATATTTAAAAAATTATTTTATACTTGGGGGATGAAGAGTAGAAGCGTGCACGTCGCCTTCCCTGCCAGCTACGGCTGCAATTCTACTCCAACACGAGTGCCACCAGGGCGAATACTGCTAGGGCGTGTCCCCGAGGCGACGCGCACCAGTTCGTCCCAGCTGGTGCGAAAAGTTTGTGCCAGAGCGGCGTAGGGGACCGCCACCCTACACGCGCGGCCCGACACGGCGGGAAGTGGAGGACGGAGTGCAGGGTAGCTGCGTGGAATGTTAGGGGAGGAATGACAGATAAGATGAATGAGTTGATGGATGTTATGAATGAGAGAAAGTTAGATGCAGTGTGCTTGACAGAGACCCAGCGCAAGGGCAGCGAAGTCTTAGAGCTCCCGGGTGGGATGCTCGCGCTTTGGTCTGGAGTACCAGAGAGCGAGCATGGCAGTCGGGGGGTGGAATTTTGCTGGCCTCGCGATTGGCCTCCGGTATGTATGAGTACAAACTGGTAGGTCCTAGAATCCTCTGGATCCGTGTAAAACTTGGTTTGACGAAGATTTTCCTGGTAGCTGCTTACGCGCCAGTATCTTCGTCGAACGCGAGTGAGCTAGAGGACTTCTGGGAGAGTATGAGAGAAGCTCTAAATGTGATAGAAGGAAATGAAAGACTTATAGTATGTGGAGACTTGAATGGATGGGTGGGTACCGCTCGCGATGGTTTTGAGTCGGTACTCGGGAAGTATGGGGATAAAAGGCTGAACGACGCTGGCAAGCTAATACTGGCATTTTGTAAGGAAAAGGATTTGTTTGTGGCAAACACAATGTTCAACCACAAACAAATTCATATGTATACGAGGAGATGTAAGTCAAAGAGAAGCATGATAGATCTATTCCTAATGGATAGTCGGCTCCGTAAACAGGTGATGGACACAAGGGTTTATCGAGGCGCTGAGCTGGGATCAGACCACTACCTAGTCATAACTAGGATTAGGGGTCTGTTCGCGGGTTGGCGTCATCGTACCGAGTGTCCTGAGCTTGAGCCGACTTATAGCATCAAAAGCTGGAAGCTGCAGGATGCATCCATTAGGGATAAATATAATGAAAGGGTAGCCGAAAAGCTTGGCGACGTCAATGTAAGCAGTGAGAATGTGGAAAGTGTATGGCAGAACCTTAGGGATAGTATGATAAATGCCGCTGTGGAAGTGTGTGGAGAAACGAAAAGAGGCAGTCGTAATAAACGTGATGCATGGTGGAATGAGGAAGTGAAAGAAGCAGTTCGAATGAAGAAGAAAGCATGGCTAGACTACTTAGCCTCGCGAAATGATTTTAATATGAAAGAGAGATACAAGCTGCAGAAAGTTAACACGAAGGCACTGATAGAAGAAGCTCGTGAAAGGTGCAGAATGAAAGCGGATGAAAGGTTGTCGTCCAATTTCCGGAATAATGCCAAGCTCTTCTGGAAAGAGGTAGGCAAGACCCGGAGTTGTTCGGCAATCTGCAGTATGAATAAAGTGCTTAGTGTTAACAATGACGTCCTAACAGACCAAACTGACGTCCTGCAGAGATGGAGTGAATATTATGGAAAGATGTATGCAAGAAAAGACAGAGATGCCACATCGGGAGGTGGAGCTCACTTCGATGCTCCGGATCCCGAGGTCATTGAAGTCATTAGTATGAAAGAAATAGAACAAGCGATAAGAAGTATGAAATGTGGTAAGGCTGCGGGAAAAGACTACTGCTGAGATGATCAAGTACGGTGGGTCGCGTGTCTGGGACACACTATGTCTGTTATGCAACTTGTGCTGGCGGACGGGTGAGATCCCGGATGACCATCGAGTAGCAGTTGTAGTTCCTATTTACAAAGGGAAAGGTTCGCGCCTAAACTGCTCCAGCTACAGGGCGATCAGCTTGGTCAGCTTAGCTAGTAAGGTGTATGCAAAGGTTATAACGGCACGAATACAAGAAAAGTCTGAAAGGTATTTATGAGAGGCTCAATGCGGATTCCGACGTGGAAGAGGTTGCATGGATCAAGTGTTTTCTCTCCGCATGATCGCGGAAAAGTTTCTGGCTGTTAGCCAGAAGGTTTTCTGTGCTTTTGTGGATCTAGAGAAAGCATTTGATAACGTTGTGAGAGAAACGCTGTGGGACTTGCTGCCCGGATATGGTGTGGACGGCTCGCTACTGCGGGCAATACAGTCGCTTTATAGGGACTGTAAGGCTTGCGTGCTCCGCCTGGCTGTTCATAGTGTATCTGGACAGTTGCCTGCAGAAGTTGAAAGATTTTAATTTGGGTGTGAATTTGTGTGACTTTAGAGTAAACTGTCTGCTGTACGCTGATGATGCGGTGCTCATGGCCTTATCAGAAGCCGACCTTCAGGCATTAGTCACTAATATGAAAGAGGAGTGTGAAAGTAAGGGTCTTCACTTGAATGCAAGTAAAACTAAGGTTCTAGTATTTGAAAGAGGTGACGTAAGAACTAAATGCGAGATTAGGGTAAACCAGGAACGTCTAGAGCAAGTGAATGAAATTGTGTATTTAGGAAGTATGTTTAGCGCGGATGGAAGATGTGATTCGGATGTAGAACGGCGAGTAGCTGCCGGAAACAAAGTTAACGGTGCTTTGTCCCAGTTAGTAAAGCGACAAAGCATCGTAAAAGAAGCACGAATGGCGATTCATAACGCAGTGCTAGTGCCAACTTTGCTTTACGGTAGTGATACTTGGGTATGTCAGCAGATGCATGAAAGTAAATTGAATGCTGTGGAGATGCGATCACTTCGAAAATTGTGCGGCGTTACCTTGGCCAAACGAATACGTAACGAAGTGATACGCAATATGGCAGGTTTGAATGAAAGTGTCAGCGTTAAGCTGGAAAAGGGCGTGCTCCGTTGGTTTGGACACGTCCAACGAATGAGTGAGGAACGATTGACGAAGAATATATATTGTTCAAAAGTAGAGGGTAGAAGGAGTCAGGGTAGGCCGAGACTTACATATGAAGACCACGTGAGCAGATTGCTCAAAAACGGAAAGATCAAAAGTACTCGGATACCCAGACGTGCGTGTATGAAGCGATTGATGAATCTCGAAGAAGCGAAAGAAGTATGCATGGATCGCGAAGCCTGGCGATCTGTCCTCTCTGACTACCCCGTCAGGGATACAGCGTGAAGATAGTTAGTTAGTTATTTTATACTTTTAAGTTTAAGAAGTCGGTTTTTTAAACGAAGTTGTATTTTTTACTTTTTAGTGTCTGTAATTATGTTATCCTGCAAACTACAGTGGGATTTTTCAAGATTACATCACATAAAGTTTGAGTTTTTACTAGTTATATGGACTAGAACTAGTGGTTCTGTGAACCGTAGACATCGGAGTAATTTTTTTTTATCAATTTATAAAAAAAAATGACATAGCATTTTTTCGTTTTGAGCGCTCTTGCCAACCATTTCCCCTCTCCTGCCTCCATTTCCCCCCCGATCAAAAAACCCCCCCTCTCGCTAAAAGTTGTTGTCTACATTAAGGATTGTCAATGCCAAGTTGTCTGCAAATCCGATGAAAAATGCGACCTGTAGACTGAATGGACGGACGTACGGTCGGACATCAATAGCATTTTTCTTCAGTCAAGGCCATTTGGAAAGTCGCTTTATCATATTTATAGAAATAAAAATAAATCGCAAAATGTTTTGCTAAGCGCTAATCTCAGGAAGTACTGTACGGAATTTAAGAACCCCTTTTTTTTCGATAACCCATTTATCAAGGAAGGCTATAAGCTCTATATCATCACGCTACTACCCAGGAATGCAGAGCAGTAATCATAAATGTCAACATATCAGGCAAACTTTCATACATTATTTGTAAAAGTAATAAGCGACACGATTAAATGAGAGCGACGGGGGTTAGAAGTATGTCACTGGCAAAGCCGCGGGGGTCAGTTAGTTAGAAATATTTATATAAAACCTTTTCTATTAGTTAAATGATTCGATTTATATTAGCACATTTGCAATATTAAAAAGAAATCAAGTCAAAAAGAACTGTCATTTTTTATAATAAATGTTAATATTGTATAATCTTCATAACATAAAAAACTACTGGGACAAACTATGTGAAATTTTAAAGGGACCAAATGGCAACCATTCTGCATCAAACTAAAGAATAATAACGTAAATCGGATCATAAAGCTTCATTTTTATATATGGCATCGTAATCGATGTACATACATAAAAAAAACATAACGATCGAACACATAACCTCCTCGTTTTTAGAAGTCGGTTAAAAAGGACATAACTAAGTTTTGTTGGAACCTTGCAATTTTCAACAAAGTACACTATTATTGCGTAGAGATTACTATTTATACCACTAAAGTGGCAGACAAGCAAACGATGATATTATTTACTTCATCGCTTAAAAGTGTGGATTGCTTTGATTATTCTTTGTATTTTCGTCCAGGAGTGGTATTATGTAACTAAAATGGATATCAGTTTGATTGCGATTTGCGCCAATCAGGATGTCAAAATTCAATTTTGGTATTATCTAAGTTCAGTAGGCAACTGAAATGACGTCATAGAAGCGATATCCATTATGATTCGAATTTGACAGCTACTTTCGTATCGATAGTCCTATAAACGCGTGAAATTGGTATTACCTAAGCATTCAAATTTATAACTAAAATCGTATTCAAAGCAACTCGGTGTTTTTGCCGAAAGCGGTTGCTAAAGAGATGCGTATATGATGTTTTGATGAAAAGCAACTATTATGCGGTTGATTTAAAAATTGACAATAGCCTAATAAACTAATAAATATTGATGTACTTGTAATTTGATGGGATAATATCCTTGACACGCTGTGTCGTTGTGGCTACAGATATTTACAAGTGTGATAACTGCAAATCTGTACGTTTTTTTAGATTTCAATAAGGCAATGGCCTCATCACCTGTTACTTGGGACAAAATGCATATAGGGAAATATGGGCGTATAATATGCTATTGCCTTCGGGGATCTGTGGGACTAATAAACTTATAAGGTAGATCGTGCCATATTTTGGGATTTGCCGAGAAAGAAAGTTGGGAGAGTAGATAGGTATAGTAATATATATATATATATATATATATATATATATATATATATATATATATATATATATATATATATATATATATATATATATATTTCAGTCCAAAATTAAGCTAAGTTTCAACTTCTTCTATACAAAAGCGTTAGTTTTTGCCCAAGTCCTCCTAATAATATATATTATATATATATATATGTATATATTACTATACCTATCTACTCTCCCAACTTTCTTTCTCGGCAAATCCCAAAATATGGCACGATCTACCTTATAAGTTTATTAGTCCCACAGATCCCCGAAGGCAATAGCATATTATACGCCCATATTTCCCTATATGCATTTTGTCCCAAGTAACAGGTGATGAGGCCATTGCCTTATTGAAATCTAAAAAAACGTACAGATTTGCAGTTATCACACTTGTATATGTATATATATATATATATATATATATATAATATATATTATTAGGAGGACTTGGGCAAAAACTAACGCTTTTGTATAGAAGAAGTTGAAACTTAGCTTAATTTTGGACGGTTATGTAGGTTTATCAAGACATGTTAATATTTCGTGATTTGGACCCATGTAGTATTGGTAAAAGGCTCTTGCGTTGTTGGTGGCAATACTAATTTAACCTATGGTTTATCTTCCACACGCGGGTACATACTTACCTAACCAACTTTTACACATTTTTTGCCATATCTCCGAAATGGTGCGTCTGAGCTTGAAAATAATAAGATTACTAGAACACCTGCTTCACTACTAATTAAAAGATAAAAATGATAGCTATTTAACGTTTTTAATTTTTTTCTAAAATTTTTAGTAAACAAGTGTTTTAAATAATTATAAAACCAAGTTCCACGACCAAATCACCATTCTTACGCCTGTCTTTTGTGATTATTATATTACCATTGCCATAAGGTATAATAAAAAAACTATGAAAATTGGAAACTTCTGTACCTAAATACCTGACTATAATTCGGACCCTTCCTATTCTGCATCGATTTTTTCTGAATGAAAATCTTGTTACTATTAAACTAAAATTGCCTACGATATACATAATAGTGGAGAGTGGGATAATAATAGTGGAGCTAACTACTGCTTTGATTGTTTAGCACTAGGCGCAATAGCTCCTGCGGGAGTGGTAGGCCCATTGCACCCCACAGTAGAGTGGCAACCGTCGTTTTACTGAAGAGGTTCGGCGCCGCAGGGGAACAGTATATCTACACCTATTCTAATGCTGCATACAGCATTAGAATAGGTGTAGATATTACAATGCAACGAATGTGCGGCTCGTTCACTGAGTGCCATTTTGCTATAGCAATATTTCGAGTTAATGTATTTTATCGAAGTTTTCTGTCCTGGCTGTTTGATTTTTTACGGGTTGGAATACGGAAGGTTAAGATTATTATTCCCTAATCCTAGTCCTTTTCCTACCTCATTCATTTTTCCTCATCCACTAATCCTTTTCCTACCCTGTCCTCGTTCCATCCTCTCTCCGCCAAGCGAAGGTTGCCGTGCCGATGTGCTGCGTGGCTAGGGGCGAGCCTAGTTTTAAACGTGCCTGATTGCCCTGGGACCAGGCGACCCCAGAATAAGGCTAGCCTTACCTAGACAAGCGGGGCTCTGTCTAGGCGGACTCTAAATTTCCCTAGCTTCTCGTGGGTACGCTATGGATATAAGTAGAAATAAAATCCGAAATGGCGGCGATGTGGTTCGCGACCCGTCACGTCACGTTTCCCATCGAGGCGAAAAGTGGACTAGGGATAGCCGCTGTGCTACATTGAATGTAAGAGGAGGAATGAGAGACAAAATAGTGGAGGTATGCAAGATGATGCGAGAGAGACGACTTGATATTTTGTGTGTGAATGAAACAAAGAGGAAAGGATGTGACGATGATAACCTATACCGCCTACTGGTCAGGTGTAGCCAATACCAGTACAGCATGCCAGGGTGTTGGTGTGCTACTATCCGCTAGAATGAATGAATGTGTGACAGAATATGAATGTGTGAGCCCAAGACTCCTTTGGTTGAGGTTGAAGGTTGGACTCACCCGCATCTTTGTTGTAGGAGTTTATGCTCCGCAAGATGCGCGGTGGTACCGATCTTCAAGAGACCAAAGCGAGAGGCAGGCATTTTGGGAGAGTATGAGTGATATTCTGAGTAAATGCAAACAGAGCGAAAGAATAGTAATGTTAGGTGATTTTAACAGTTGGGTTGGAGTGAAGCGTGATGGATATGAAAGTGTATTGGGAAAATATGGTGACGAACGAGTTAATGAAAATGGAGAAAGCTCTCTTGAAGTATGTTTGGAGAGGAATCTTGTGGTAACCAACACCATGTTCAACCACAAGGATATCCACTTGTTTACGAGACAAGAAGGAAGCCAGAGAAGCATGATTGATTTTGTGATTGTAGATGCAAGACTGAGAAAGAAAGTGCTAGACACCCGGGCATACCACGGTGCCGGTATTGACACAGACCACTTCTTGGTTATGAGTCGAGTAAGAGGTCTGTTTCAGCGGTGGCGGCACCGTGTGCATGAACCCTGTAGTGTACTAGAGCGCATAAAAGTCGATAATTTGCAAGAGATAGGTATAAAAGAAGAATTTTTAAGTAAAGTGAGCATAAAATTTGAAAATTTAGATGAGGTATGTGAGATGGAAAAATTATGGAAGTCGTTTAAGGAAGGACTCGTGGAAGTTGCGATTGAAGTGTGTGGAGTAAACCAGAGGAGCCAAGGATGTATGGTAAAGAGAATGTGTGCAGAAGTCATGAAAGCGTTGTCCGATAAGAAGAAAGCATGGTTGGATTGGCTGACTACAAAAGTCAATCAAAGAATGCAGAAAGCAACGGATGAGGATGTAAAAATGTATATAGAAGGTTTCAGCGTGTTGCAAAAGAGGTGATAAAAAGAAAGAAGAAGGATGACAGAGATGATTTTGACAACAGGTTATCTGATGATTTCCAAAAGAATATAAAATTCTTTTGGAAATCCATAAGAACAATGAGAGCTCAACAGACAACATCGCAGCTCACCCATATCAGAAACCATGATGGCAGTGTTGTGAAATGTGAAGAATGTGTGCTCAAAAGATGTAAGGAATATTTTGAACGTTTATTTGAAAAAGAGGGTATGCAAGCACAGACACATTGCTGGGAAGTGAGTGAACGCGGTAATGAAAGTGATATAAGTATAGAAGAAATTATGGAAGCATTGAATAGTATGAAACTAGGCAAAGCTGCGGGAATTGATAGGATTTCTCTCGAGATGCTGAAAGCGGGACAGGGCGTGGTAGTTTGCCAGCTGTACCGCCTTTTTAACCTTTGCTGGAGGGGTGACAGCGTACCAGAAGATTTATGTAAAGCTGTCATCGTACCGCTGTATAAGGGAAAAGGGTCGCAGCAAGAGTGCAAATACTACCGCGGCATAAGCTTGCTCAGCATCGTCGCCAAATTGTATGCGAAAGTTTTTATAAAAAGAGTGATGAATGAAACTGAAGGGAAAATGTGAGATGTGCAAGCAGGATTTATGAGAGGAAGAGGATGCACGGATCAGGTCTTTTCCTTACGATGCGTAATTGAAAAACTTTTGGCTAAGTGTCAAAAAGTTTATTGCGCATTCGTAGACTTGGAAAAGGCCTATGATAGAGTGGTGAGGAATGAACTGTGGTCAACATAGTCCATGTATGGAGTAAGCAGCAACTTGATACGAGCACTGAAATTTTTGAAAGACTTTTTTCACATCGAAAAAGGTGTGAGACAGGGTTGTGTAGCGTCACCGTGGCTGTTTAACCTATACATTGCAGTTGCTTGAAAGAACTGCAAGAAAGTGCGTATGGTTTAAAAATTACTGATCTGACTATCAAATGTCTTCTTTACGCTGATGATCAGGTAATACTTGCATCATCAGCGGACGAGTTGCAGTTGATGGTTAATATTATGCATGATGCGCTGAAAGGCAAAGGAATGAAAGTGAATGTAAATAAGACGAAAGTAATGGTTTTTGAAAGAGAGAAAAACATGACAGATTGCTCGATTTTTGTGGAAGGAAAAAGAGTAGAACAAGTGAAAGAATTTATATACCTAGGCTCAAAATTTGCGAGAGATGGAAAGTGTGATGATGACATTGAAAGAAGGGTTTTGGCTGGCAATCAAGTGAATGGAGCAATGTACACCTTTATGGGCACCCAGAACGTGTCTAAAAAGGCAAGACTGGCTATGCATAGAGGAGTGCTTGTCCCTACACTAACATATGGCAGTGAAAGTTGGGTATGGCAGAAGAAGCATAGAAGTAAAATTAATGCAGTAGAAATGAGGAGTCTGCGAAGTATAGCTGGAGTGAAATTGATAGATAAAGAAAGGAACAGCGTGATAAAGGAACATTGCGGTATGACAGAAGACGTAGTGACTAAGATAGAAAAAGGGATGCTTAGATGGTTTGGACACGTGGAGAGGATGGATGAAAATAGACTGACCAAGAAAATTTATGCGGTGAGAGTAAATGGGCAAACTGGTAAGGGTCGACCGACCTCGACGTACATATACCGATCAAATTGAAGATCTTTTGACAAAAGACCAGGTCAAGAGTACCCTTAATCGGCGAGCGCAAAAACAATTATGAAAGTTGACGAAGCGAAAGTTGTATGCCAGAATCGTAGCAAGTGGAAAGCCATAGTCTCTGCCTACCCCGATGGGAGACAGGCGTGATGATATGTATGTATGTGTATATTTACATTAAATATTTTACTCACATTATAATATTCAATGAACAGTAGAAAACAAAAATACAATAGCTTTCGGATGCCAAACATTTTACAAGGTTTTTAAATTTGCCGCAAATAACCAACATTCCATAAATTCTCGGTGTCTATCAACTACGAGTATAAACCGTTCACATTAAAATGTTTGTGAACTCTACAAATAGAACGGCTAAATAGGTATATTTAACATGGCCGCGTAATGTCGATAAAATGATCGAAGTTTGCTGAAAGCCACTTTCCCTTAGTCGCATTGAATTGGAATACGTAATACCAATTTCACGCAACCTGCTAGTTGCTTTCAAAGCGTGGTGGCTATCGAACACACCAAAGCGACATGAACTGTCAAAGTTACATAATAGTAGGGCAGATCCCATAACACAAGCTTATATTAGCTTAATTTGGGATAGCCGGTGCTGCGTAAAAAAATTATCACAATTTATGTTTAATGGGGTTAAGTCGGGAGGTGAAGGAACAATCCGTTCTCTCAATGTCTGATAAGTAGGTACTTCAGAGTAGATCGCTAAGAAGAGCTGTGCTCATCGCAAATAAAAATCCCTTTTTTCTTTATTTAAGAAAGTGAAGTGGTATTAAGTATACTGTTTATATTTTAATCAAACTAACTACCATCTATTATTAACTGTCGAGATAAAGCCCATATCAAATTGGTCAATATGGCCCACCAAATTCGTTATTCAGATCTACCTAAATACACATTTTTACAGCGGGGTAATCAGTTCTGCGAAACATCTCAATATCGTGATTCAGAATGAATAAACACATACGAAATTAACAGTTATTTATTATTTAGTATGAAAGAAATTGAACAAGCGATAAGAAGTATGAAATGTGGTAAGGCTGAGTTAAAAAAGACAGAGTTACTGCTGAGATGATCAAGTACGGTGGGTCGCGCGTCTGGGACACTCTATGTCTGTTATGCAACTTGTGCTGGCAGACGGGTGAGGTCCCAGATGACCGGCGAATAGCAGTTGTAGTACCTATTTACAAAGGGAAAGGCTCGCGCCTAAACTGCTCCAGCTACAGGGCGATCAGCTTGGTCAGCTTAGCTAGTAAGGTGTATGCAAAGATTATGACGGCAGGAATGCAAGAAAAGTCTGAAAGGTATTTATAGGAGGCTCAATGCGGATTCCGACGTGGAAGAGGTTGCATGGATCAAGTCTTTTCTCTCCGCATGATCACGGAGAAGTTTCTGGCTATTAGCCAGAGGGTTTTCTGCGCTTTTGTGGATCTGGAGAAAGCATTTGATAACGTTGTGAGGGAAACTCTGTGGGATTTGCTGCCCGGATATGGTGTGGACGGCTCGCTGCTGCGGGCAATACAGTCGCTTTATAATGACTGAATGGCTTGCGTGCGAGTAGGGGGGATGTGTCACCTCTTTTTGATGTCTGTACAGGCGTCAAACAGGGTTGTGTCATGTCCGCCTTGCTGTTCGTAGTGTATCTGGACAGTTGCCTGCAGAAGTTGAAAGATTGTGATATGGGTGTGAATTTGGGTGACTTTTCAGTAAACTGTCTGCTGTACGCTGGTGATGCGGTGCTCATGGCCTCATCAGAAGCCGACCTTTAGGCATTAGTCACTAATATGAAAGAGGAGTGTCAAAGTAAGGGTCTTCGCTTGAATGCAAGTAAGACTAAGGTTCTAGTATTTGAAAGAGATGACGTAAGAACTAAATGCGAGATTAGGGTAAACCAGGAACGACTAGAGCAAGTGAATGAAATTGTGTATTTAGGGAGTATGTTTAGCGCGGATGGAAGATGTGATTCGGATGTAGAACGGCGAGTAGCTGCCGGAAACAAAGTTAACGGTGCTTTGTCCCAGTTAGTAAAGCGACAAAGCATCGTAAAAGAAGCACGAAGGGCGATTCATAACGCAGTGCTAGTGCCAACTTTGCTTTACGGTAGCGAAACCTGGGTATGTCAGCAGATGCATGAAAGTAAATTGAATGCTGTAGAGATGCGATCACTTCGAAAATTGTGCTTGGCCGACCGAATAAGTAACGAAGTGATTCGCAGTATGGCCGGTTTGAATGAAAGTGTCAGCGTTAAGCTGGAAAAGGGCGTGCTCCGTTGATTTGGACACGTCCAACGAATGAGTGAGGAACGATTGACGAAGAATATATATTGTGCGAAAGCAGAGGGTAGAAGAGGTCAGGGTAGGCCGAGACTGACATATGAAGACCACGTGAGCAGATTGCTCAAAAACGGAAAGGTCAAAAGTACTCGGATACCCAGACGTGCGTGTATGAAGCGATTGATGAATCTCGAGGAAGCGAAAGAAGTATGCATGGATCGCGAAGCCTGGCGATCTGTCCTCTCTGACTACCCCGTCGGAGATACAGCGTGAAGATAGTTAAGTATTTTTTTAAGTTTAAATTAACAGTGCCATCTCTTAGCAAATACCTTTTACACATACATTATCACAAATAATTATAATCTTTAACATGTAGCATCAACTAGTACTGTTATAATCAATATTTTTATTATTATCTAGCTGACCTGCCCGGCTTCGTCCGTGACATACATCCAACCCCGTGGCACCCATTTAATCCCGTCGGTTATTACTTTTTCAAAAATGTATGAGTTTCCCCGATTTGTTAATTTTTATAATTACTGCTCCGCTCTCCTGTGTAGTGATGATATATAGCTAAGAACCTTCCTCGATAAATGGGCTATCCAATACAAATAAAAAAAAATTAAATCGGTCCAACCGTTCACTCGTGATGTCGTGACCAAGGGAAATGCGAATTCATTTTTATTTATATAGATTAGCTACTATAGTAATTAGTAGATATAACTAATACCGGATTATAAGAATGTGTGTAACCGGTTACGCCAGAACAACTAATTTGGACAGGCCCGGTGGCTGACATTGGGATGAAGTGGTATTCAGTATTGAACGGCTTTTATTTTTTTGAAAACTGGTTATGTCTTAGTAAACAATATTTGTTATCTTGGTAATTATACAGTTTATGACTTTAGCTTTTTCCGTTATTGTTTATTGTATTTCTGCTTTATAAACTCTCTGGTATACATTTATAGAAAAATGCTTTTGAATGTTTTATGAGGTGAGGATGATATGAATCCATAACAAAACCGAACGGAAGGGGCAAGTAAAGGTACATTTTATTGAACTATTTTGGCAAGTAAGAATACCTTGAACGTTTAGGATAGAATGCAATTTTTAAAACCACTATAGGTACTATCAGAAATCTTATTGGCAAATCAAGTCTCAAAAATCTTTCTGTTCATAATATTTTTTCTAATGTAAAACAGACTGTACAGGCAACAAATCACGTAACTATATATATATATATTTAATTATATACATATGTATTGTCCCGCCTATATCCCCGAAGGGATAGGCAGAGCGGCATACTATATGCCCACATTTCACCGTATGCAATATTTTTCAGCCCCTGTAATTTTCATCCCTGAATCGATTTTGTTCTATTGCAATAACCAACTACAAAATTTGCTTAAAAATGTATGAACCGCGGTTATATATCTATCGTGACGCTGTGTCCCTGACAGGGTGGGCAATCAGAGAGGATAGACCGTTAAGCTTCGCAATCCATGCTTGTGCTGCAGATTCATTAATCGTTTTCATGCACGTCTGAGTATCAAGTACCTAGAACCGAGTTTGGGTTCTATAAAATAAAGGTTACTATCTATAAAGTCTCAAATGTAATTTAAACTTACGATTCCTATTGAATTCACGCCAAGTCAACGCAGCTAGACACTTTTTCACTAACATAGTTTTTAACCCCTAGTATCAACCTATTAAGTTTCTAATAAATGAATTAGAAATCCGACTTGTATTACATCAGTACCTTACAGTTGATAAAGAAGTCGGACAAAGTTTTAAAGACTTTCAAAGCCAGAAGACGGCAAAAACATCTCTACCTTACTGTCGTTATCTAAAATATAGTCATTGTCAAAACTGAAAGCTATCATCTGTGACCTCTGAATTCTGGTTCGAGATCTATGAAACCAATAATATAAAGCTTTTATATTTAAGGGTTTCACTTACATTATTTTTCTTTTAATATTATTTATCTTTTTTTATTAAAATTCTACGTATTTTATTGATGTCCCGGGTCCCGGGTGAACTCTCGGAAGGATACCCCAGGGCTTCCGACAGAAGAATATTATCTTTTTTCTTATGAAGGTAATATTTCATGATGAAATATATATTAATATATCTATTATTACTAATTCATGATAGCTTAAAGTGTTGGTAAAAATTGGAATTCAAAAAATAGGAATTCAATTCGCGGTATTGTAACGAAATGAAACCAAGGCGAGTATTATACATAGATTAAAGTTAACAATGGCTTATATCATAAAACATCGGTAGCAACCCCATCTGATAATTACAGGTGTGAGCCAAGGTAAAATACTTATCAATATTAAGCAACAATAAACTACCATGTTTATTAAACACAAATAAATCAAAATGTCGGGCCGTGGGAAAAGATCACAGTGAGTTATTGATGCGTTCTCAAATAAAATTATACACTAACGAACTGGTAATGTACTCTATCACTCATGAAGAATGGTGGGCAATCATTCATAGTTTGACGTAGGGTTGCCATAGCAAACTTAACAAATGTTATATAAAATATTGTTTGTATATTATCGAAAGGCTAGGCTAGGCTCTTACTATAACATCTCACCCAATTCTAAATAGCCCTAAGGATGGTGGCAAGATTTTGTCGTTGAAGCCGTAAATGGGTACGTATAGGTACGTACGTGTGGCTTGTCGAAAACCGAAACAAACATTTTCTGCAGCTGAGCAATTACTTTTTTGTCACTGAATGAATACTGTTTTTCTGCCCAAGATTTCCTTTTTCTTCTTGGAAAAGGACTTCTATCTTGTACGAAAAAAGCGCCTTTCATCCGAGATATTAATATATCCTCATAGATTAACTACTCTTATTAAAATATTCATTTTTGCCATACAATTTTTACAACTACATTTTCTTGATGACCCTCTATGAAACTGGATATCAAAAATGATTGTGGACCGAGGATGATAGGCCTCACTGTTCCACGTCAGACGGGTTTGAACAGGGTTTAGTTTCTTAAACAGATTTTTGTTTCTTGAAGAAGGCTTTACTATTTTCTCGCTGTATCCCTGACGGGGTAGTCAGAGAGAACAGATCGCCAGGCTTCGTGATCCATGCATACTTCTTTTTTGGTTTTGTTTCTCATTTCATTTATCATGACCTCGTCCTTTAGTCAGCAGGTGCACCACCAACAGGTGAAGCTGATTTAATCCCCGAAGATTTTGGTAGGGTCTCATCTCACTCAACACATAATTCTCTTTTCTTTGTCTTAGTATATTCCCAGTTGATTCGATACCCTACCTGAATTTGTAGTTCAACATTCCTTTGGATTTGACATTATTGGAAGCGACTGCTGTCTAAAATCCCAACTCGTAGGGCCCTTTGCAGCTAATTAAACAACCTTTACTTAGTGTACTGCATATTTTTGATATTACATAAAAACAATGTACTCAGATGTTAAATATTCAGCAGCAATAATGTATGAAACTATTTTACTCTATCCGTCCAATGACATCATTTAAGAACCCAGATTACCTGTACCTGTATGTGCGTATGTAATTATTACACAAGCATGTGATATCTTGATGGTGGCAGGAGATGCCTGCCTGTAATTACACCATAGGATAATGACCTCCGTTGAGTAATTATAGGGTAGGATTTACATGAATATTGAAATAGCAATGAAAGGAATGCATTTTTCGGGATTAATTCGTAGTATTTTCATTAACATCACATAACAAAAACATAGGTATCTACATATCTGTGGCTGCCCTTCTAGCCAAAGCAAGTTATGGCATCTATAATTAGGTGAGGCCGCGGTGGTAGTCAAAGTCTGCCGGGAGCACTAGGACATTAATGGCGAGGGCCCATATTCCCAACACTATCATGAAGGAGTACTGTGATTTCATCTGTTTCTCGCATGAGAGTACATATACGATTATACATACAGTAATATTCACGCAATAGTGTATTCGTCCTCTCTCTATGATGAGTAACTAGCCATTCTTCTGAATTTCAGATGAGTCAATGTAAAAGTGTCAAGGAAATTGTAGTGTATCACGACGCGTTAGCATATACCTGACCTGGGAAGTCTGTATAATAACTCTTTACTAATCAAGAGATCGTCATGATACTCATGATCTGACTCAAGGACAAGCATAAATAGGTCACATGAGGTTTCTTAGGTCCGTATTCCAGAATGTTTCTTAATACTCGATCAACGCTTGAGACTAGATTTTGCCATATAAAATATACTCTTAAGTGTTTCTTGAGTGTTGATAAACGTACTGGAATACGGCCCTTAAGGAGTTTGCTTATCTTTTCAAATGATCTAGCTTAGTTAAATGGTCTTACGACAGTATTAGTAACTACAGATAAAGCAATGACTGAGATACTTATCAAATTAAGGCCTGACCGGAAACAAAAGTGCAATGGCGAATTAAATTATATTTAAAAAATACCTACAAATGCTACTCAAAATACAGCTATTCATCAGTTTGAGTTCCTTCCCAGCCCTACGTGAATGATAGTCTGCGCCTGAGCGGCTCGTTGCCCAACGCGGTGAAGCAACGAAACGATAACATCTAATACGCGTGTTGCAACAATTGTACTCAACACATTTTTCTTGCAGTACTGTAACTTTACTCTTAGGTACTTACACTCACAGACTGTCTCAGAAGTGCAAAGTTCTCGCCTTCGATGCAATCGATATACATTTGTTAGTTCTGCAAAAATAAAAGTGTGTTGCGTTTAGGTGCTTCTAAACGCCCAAAATATTTAGACAATAATGTACACGATGAAATATAGGCGTATAGTATGCCTCTGACACCCCTTTGGGGATAAAGGCGTGATTGATAAACAGTAAACAAAAATATTTAGAAACAAAACAACAAAAAACAAAACAGTATGGGGTTCTTCAAAAGAGGTCTTAGAAGGTTTATAAAGGGTCGGGCAGCGCGAGTGCTGCACCTCTGGTATTGCAAACGTCCATAGGCTAAGGTGACCACTTTCCATCAGGTGGGCCGTACGCTTGTCTGCCACCTCAGTGGAATAAAAAAACAAAAAAAAAACAATATCACTACATGGCTTTCTGTCATTATAAGTTTATACAACAAACTATTTAAATTCACTTACACAGTTGTGGTTGAGCCTTTGTCTAATTGGGACTAACCTTAGGGTGGACATTAGAATCGTGGTCAAATAACAACAGCCCCTTTTTTTCACAACTGTCTAGGGCCGATTATATTGGTATACAAGTTGACTAGTCTGGGGTTTATATTCCCTTTTTCAAATGACAAAGGGACACCCACGTAACAGGTGGTGAGCCCGTTGCCGTGTTGAAATGGACAGGCGCAGGCTGTGGCGACCTGCTGTTGAAATTTTTCAATCCGCCCACAAGGCCTTCAACCAGGCTTTAACGACTGCCATTTTACTGGCAACCGGGACCAACGGCTTAACGTGCCTTCCGAAGCACATCTTTAGTAACTGTTAATATTATCAGAAGACTAGTATCATTGGCACAATCATTCAATCATTCATCATCATCATCATCCGAGCGTCTGTCCCAGTTGCGTCTCCCGACGCCCGGGGTCCGCTTTCCTACATTTTCTCCTCCACTTTGCACGGTCTTCGGCATCCCCTGTAGTGAGACCATTGGCACGCATGTCATCCCTTACGACGTCAAGCCAGCACTTCTTGGGTCTTCCCCTCTTACCGGGACCCGGCGGGGCTGACATGGCCAGACATTTGTTACCTACGTAGCCCGGTGGTTGCCGCAAGACGTGACCATACCAACGAAGGCGACACTCTTGCAACTTGTCTGCAATGTCACGGACGTGAAGGCTGCCGCGGATGCGAGAGTTTCTCACGCGGTCCATCCGCGTGACCCCACACATCCACCGCAGCATCTTCATTTCTGTGACAC
Source organism: Thumatha senex (assembly GCA_948477245.1). NCBI lineage: Eukaryota > Metazoa > Arthropoda > Insecta > Lepidoptera > Erebidae > Thumatha > Thumatha senex. The sequence continues at coordinate 23,532,710 of OX419744.1, read as the reverse complement.
GCAGTTCCTGCTTGTGTCGCTCCAATATCGGCCACGTCTCACTGCCATGTAAAAGGACAGGTCTAATAATGGTTTTGTAGACCTGTCCCTTCAACCGGATCGGCATTTTAGGGTCACAAATTACACCGGTCATCTCCCGCCATTTGGCCCACGCGGCAGCAATTGGAGACTTGACATCGCAATCGATGTCACTGGACGTGTGAAAATCAGATCCCAGGTATTTAACCTGGTCCGTGCGCTCGACCAAATCACCGCCTATGCGGACGGATGTGGGATCTGTCGAGTTTAGTGCCAAGTACTCGGTCTTCGCCACATTTAGTTTCAGACCGCCGTTCTCAAGCGTCTCCTTCCACGCCTTTACACGTCGCACCAATCTGCCCCTGTCCGCGTCTGCCAGCGCAATATCGTCAGCATACATGAGCAACCATGGAGGCTGCTCATGTGGGTTTCTGATGCTGTCCGACAATTCGTCTAATATTACACTGAACAGAAGCGGACTAAGGACCGAACCCTGGTGTACCCCGACGGTGATGGGGAAGGGTTTCGTGTCGCCAACAGCAGTCCGAACCATTGAATCGGAGTCACAGTACATGTCCCGGATAGTGTCAATATAGACCTCTGGAACCCCTTTGGACCGCAGTGCCCACCAGATCATCGCACGAGGAACACAGTCGAGATCCGGTCGCTTGCCACTTTTTAAAGAGGGCTTTCTTCTCCCTAGTCTCCCTCTGGACTGCGTCGTTCCACCACCAAGTTTCCTTGTCACATTTGCGTCCACCCTTAGACTCACCGAGCACCACCTTCGCCGCTCCAAGGATGGCCGCCTGAACTTTGTCCCAGCAATCTTGAACTGGTTCGAATTCAGTGTCGGTGCACTTGTCACCGACAGCTGAGACGAACTCCTGGGACCTAGTTTCATCAAGCAGCCACCATCTGATGCGGCGCTGGCACCGCTCGATGCGTTTGCCTTTGGGCTTCACGCAGAGGTCCATGACAAGGAGACGGTGTTGTGCAGTAAGACTCTCACCGGGTATGATCTTGCAGTTGGCCACCTTGCCGATGCTGTGTCGCCTAGTGAGTAGGAAATCGATCTGAGTTGTACGCCTCCCGCTCTTGTAGGTGATGAGATGTTGCGATTTCTTTTTGAAATACGTGTTCACAATGGCCAGATCGGCAGCCGCACACGTTCTGAGGAAAGGAGAAGAAGGAATCATTCAATCATTCAGATTAGGCTCAAATAATCACTTTGCTAGATCTCATAAAATAAAGGCTAGATCTCATAAAGGTCGTAGTTTCATGATAAATTGTTTATTTTTTTATACAAAAGAAGTGTCATGAAGTTTGAGGGGATTGATTTATCATTAAAATCGAAATACTTATGTTTAATTTTAATAGTGTAATCAACAATGTCAAAATCTATTGCGAAAACTGTTGACTAAAATCCTTTCATTACTAATTTGAAATAATGTTGGCTCATATATGTTTTTCTGCACTGATAAACACGACATTTTTTGGCACACACGCAACGCCATCTGATTCAACACTAAGCAGAGCTTGTACTATGGTAACCAGATAACTGATAAACATACTTATATTTCTAGATACATACATATTATAGATAAGTAACACCCAGTCACAGAATAAACCATCGTGCTCATCACACAAAGTTTTATCCTGGGTGGGAATCGAACCCACGACCTCTTGCGTAGCAGTCGGATGTACTCTCACCGCGCCACAGAGGCAGTTGATATAGGCATTGTTGATGTAGTTTACCCAATACCTTCACGTGATCTCGAAATTAGCGTCCTGACGGACAGTTAGACGGACGGACGACAAAGTGATCCTATAACACCTCATTTACACGAGCCACGAGACGAGCTGCGAGACAAGCCGCAAGTGTACGGTATTTTGGTACATTTTTTTCGAGCTTGCGGCTCGTTTTGTAGCTCGTCTCGTGGCTCGTACGAGAGTGTATATTGGGTATTATGGTTCTGTTTTTCCTTTGGAGCTTCGGAACACTAAAAATAACTAAGACAACCCTTGACTTTAAAGGAAGGAGTATTTCTTAAAGATTTTAGATAAGATCTAATTTTAAAGTTTATGCAAGTCATCTTTACAGACGTTTGAACAAGCCAGTCACACATCAATAAATTGCCAGACTCAAATCAACTCATTATTATTTAACAATGCCTGGAAAATTTTATCAGTCACGTCACGCGTTTCGAAGAGCTGGCACAGACATATTATACGCCCACATTTCACCGTAATCCTGGAAAATTAATATTAGGAATCAATTTAAATTCAATTAGCGATAAATAAATTCTTAAAAAATAAAATAAAATGGCAGTCGTTAAGCCTGGTTAAAGGCCTTATGGGCGGCCTAAAAATTTCAACAGCAGGTACCCACAACCTGCGTCTGTCTATTTCAACACGGCAATGGGCTCACCACCTATTACGTGGGACAGGAATTCACACGGTGAAAAGTGGGCATATAATATGCCTCTGCCACCCCTTCGGGGATAAGGCGTGATGGATATTTATATTTATTTATTTAAATTCTTCGCAATAATTTAGTTACAATAAATTTCGTCACGATGGTGTTAGTCATGACTTGGCATTTGATTGAGGAAATAAATAAGTTGATTTTATCACTTCCAAGTATAAGACGCAGTATCGATTTTAACCTCGGATCATAGGTTAAGACTGTTCTACCAAATCATCCTCACGAATTACGTTTGGAACCGAAAGATCGCGATCCGTCATACTGGGGGCCGAGTCTACTATTGACAAGCCGTAGAATAGAACCAGACACGCTGTTTTTAGTTGTCAAATGTTAGTTGAGATAGGCCCACTTGCGCGATCTTGGGTTAATGTGTATAACTCGGAGGTATGCGCTAACCCCGTGTTAAATCATTAATTTGTCTCGCACCACCCCGAGTTAATGGTATACCTAGAGTTAAATCGCTAAAATTTTAACTCACCGATTTCTGAGGGTTAATTCGTCAAACGTTGGGTTAGCAGCTGACAGACAATGTAGTGGCATTTGACACATGCGTGACACGGACTCTTCAAAGTGACACGCCGCGCAAATATAATACGATAAAAATTAAATGCACTCGGCTATCATGTTACATTCATTCGTGTAAGAAAAAGTCTTATGTGGTAAACAGTAGTGTAAAAGAGATAGACATACGTGTTTCATTCTTTGTTCAATCATTAATGTTTGGTTGGATGACATAGTGACATACAACACTGGGTTAGTTAACCCGATGATATTTTTCTATGGTGCAAGACATAATTAGGGTTAAAAAGTTATTTACTTAATTCCGAGTTAACATACTCTATAATTATTTATTTAACCCCAGCATTCATGCAAGTGGGCCTAAGTCACCTAACATTTGACAGCTAAAAACAGCGTTCCTGCCAAAATGCAACTGACTAGTGGCCACTGGCGCGGTACGTGTTCCAACCGATAGAAGTCTATTGGGTACGATTGTAATAGTAGACGAAAAACTGTCAAAATTGTACCGGTGGCTTTCTACTGAGCGATGATTTTTAATTCTATTTCGACACGATTGAAATACTTAACGACTTGGCCCCCTGGTATTACGTTTTTAATTCTCGCTATCTTCAGCATCCCTGTGTATTATATGACCATTATATTATAATATGTTTTCTTCAATGAAATGATAGGTCTTTTCCATGACGCGGCGAAAAAGTCAAGACCTGTGAAAGCTCTCTTGTAATGTTACAATTATACAGCAGGATGCGAATGCAGGAGTTCCTAAACCGGTCCATCTGCGTGACTCCGTACACCCCGCTTCTGTTTATGTCACTCAAGCACTGGCCATACCACACTGCTTAACGACTGTGGATTTGCCAAATATGGTGTACAAATTTCATGCATTATACATTTAATTAAAAACACCAGCGATAACCTTAAACTAGCCTGAGATATAGAGATCTTAATTATATTATACTTTGCTTTGCATATGTACAAACAGCATCTAGAAAAAGCCAGATCAACAAAGTAACTTCTTTATCTACGTTGAGAGAAATTTAATAGCTGTAAAAAAAAATTGCAATGTTTTTCGGTTACCCACCATGTTGTTTTGAAGCGAAACTTCTTTATCATAAGTGAAACTTCTTTATCGGCATATGAGAGAAATTGTATAGCTATAAAAAAATTCGTCACGTTTTTTCTTAAAGCCCTACCTACCCGATTTTCGTGAAGTTGTAAATAGTAGAAAAATGATGTCGTAAAAAAGTTTCACTTCTTACCTGTGTACTCTGGTACGCACACATATTTTTTTATATGAGTCTACCCATCCAAAGTAATATTATATCTTAAGAAAAACACAAAAATGTAATAACTGGCTTGGGTCAAAACACCTACTTCACATGCCCTTAGAACGGTCTAGTGAAGGTTTTATGCCCTTTTTGATGTTCCCGGTATTTTTGGGTTATAAATGAGACTATTTAAAAAATGACATTATCCAATAATCAGAATAAATTTCAATGAAATATTAAAAACACTTATGGTTACACTTAAGTACACGTGTTACAAAAATCTGTGCACATACTCAGCCTTCAGTGCGCGTTGAAGATAATTAGTGCAATTATTGACATAATTATTTGCACGAACCGTTGCAATTAAACATGTTTAGTGCTTCCGTACTGAATTTTGAATTGCATTAATAGTTTCATATTTTTACATAATAATGAATTCGGTCAGTTTTCTTTTCCGTGCGATGGATTCAGAAACTAGATTCCTACCGCCCGAAACCATACGATGCGTTTCTAGACAGTCTAAGGTGAGACTGAGAGTTGGAAGGATAACCCGAGAGCTCCTTTGGGGGTTCGGGATTTATCCCGCTTCTTTAAGGGGTTCGGGTGTTGTCCCACTTATTTGTGGGAGAAAAATGGGGTGAAAGGCGTGTGTGTAACTCTCATGGCTATTTGACGCCTCTTAAATACGTTTATGCAAGCTTCTTTAAGGCCGTGCGACATTTCGTTCAATTGTGGCAACGGTCCAAAACCATTATGCCGATATTATTTGTTTTAAATTCATACGCGATAAACACATGCTTATTAACCATTGTAAGCTGGTGGTATGGGATCCAGGCAACTGATAACCATAGTTATATATTTCTAAATATATACATACTATACACAGAAAACGGCAATGGGCTCACCACCTATTACGTGGGACAGGATTACACATGGTGAAAAGTGAGCATACAATATGTATGCCGCTGCCACCCCCGGGGATAAGGCGTGAAGAAAAATAAAATTCACAGAAAATACGTAAACTCTGAAACCAGAACGTCAAACATTGCGGATCCAATAAATATTAGCTTTGACACGGAATTTCAATCCGAGACCTCGGCTGCGGCACTCGCTTCAGTTATATTAGATCTTTATACGAAATTGCCGTTTTTTTTTTGTATTAATCGAAGTAATCACCCATACAATCGGTGCATCTTTGCCAACCAGTGGCAGTTTATGATGCCCTTCTTAAAGAAATCAGCTGGACGGGATGCAACAAATTCTTCAAAGGCATTTTTGTACTGCCTCTCGGGTATTGAATTATTTTCCCGCCAAAAAGTTATCCAAATTCTGAAAAAAGTAGTAGTCTGTTGGCGCAAGGTCTGGTGAGTAGGACGGATGACTGAGAGCTTCCAACCCCAGTTCTTGCAACTTGGAGACCGTCTGCTGTGCAGTATGAGGTTGCGCGTTGTCGTGCAGGAGCAGTGGAGACGAACGATTGACCAATGCTGGTTGGAGATGTGCCAGCTTCTCCATCATTGTGTTTAGTTCTTCACAGTACACATCTGCAGTAATGTTCACCCCGTTAGGTAAGAAGCTGTGATGAATCACACCGGCGCTAGACCACCAAACAGCGACCATCACTTTTCTTGGGGTAAGTTTTTGTTTAGGGCATTGTTTAGGTGATGAACCAGGATCCAAACAACTTGCTGAGCGCTTGCGGTTGTCAAACAGAATCCATTTTTCATCGCAGGTAACATTGCGGTTCAAAATTCCTCATAATTACTCGAATTTTTAACGTATCCATGATGACGAAAAATATTGAAATGCGATGAAAATGTAACACTAATGAATAAACAAATGACTACTTTTGGAAAAAGAATTCCATGTTTTTAAAATAACATTTATTTCAAATTAGAATTCTTAGCCTAACAAAAAATATTTTGATTTGAAATGACCAGTACCAGCCTATTATTTGCTGGGGATTAGAATTTACTTTCAATTATGTGCCTGGGCATCACCAGACTCCTACATACATACCTGTCATCCATAACTAATAACTGTGTAGTAGGTGTGAACGAACAAATAGCGTACAGGTGTAATTAGTGGCTTAATGTGACGATCACCCACAGATACACACACATGTTGTATGTTTTGTATGTAAATGTTGCGCCCACTCGGATGAGACCGGTAGGATGAGTGTGTTAGTCATCGTATTAATAATTAATAGCTACAATTGGAATGCCTACACATATGTACTATGTGTTTGTACATTAATTATTATTTGATTTGTAATTATCAATAAACATGTACGTAATGTAAATTAAAATGTACGCAAAAAAACGCAAAAAAAAAAAAAAAAAAAAAAAAAAAAGCCCTCGTAGTCCCGCGTACTCAGTGTTCTATACACGATCACTGCGTTAAGCAACTTTATGTGGCATTTACATTTGCGAGCGTTTCCGTGCTTCGGAAGGCACGTTAAGACGTTGGTCCCGGTTGCTATTAACATGGCTGTCGATAAGTCAAATTGAAGGCCTTAAGCTTGAAAAAATTCATAGCAGGTAGCTACAAACTGCGTCTGTCTATTTCAACACGGCAATGGCCTCACCACCTACGCAGGACAGGAATGCACAGGGTGAAAGGTAGGCATATAGTATGCCTGCCGCCCTTTCTGGGATAAGGCGTGATAGATAAATTAAAAAAACATTTTTATTATCTATACTTCTATACTAATATATAAAGCTGAAGAGTTTGTTTGTTTGTTTGGTTGAACTCGCTAATCTCAGAATCTATGAATGTTTCACGGCCCATTTATCGAGGAAGGCTATATAATATCACGCTTCTACCCAGGAGATCGAAGCAGTAATCATAAATATTAACAAATTGGGCTAATTTTCTTACATTTTTGTAATGGTTATAAGTGACGGGGTTAAATGAATGCGATGGGGATTTAAAGTACGTCACGGGCAAAGCCGCGAGGGTCTGCTAGTTGTTTATATATTTTAGAATACTAGCAACTATAAATATAATTTTCGTAGCTACACAACAAACTTGTATATAATATCAGATCATTTTTAAATATACTTTTATTAAACAGTCTCATTCAAGCAGGCATAATATTTGTTGCCAAGTTTCTGGATAATTAACAAATATTTGTTTGATCTAAAAAGTTTGTTAGCCAACGGTGACTCGCCGTAGGCTGATATGCCATCTTGTTTAGCAAAATATCTAAAAAGAATAACTTTGATGACGCAACTATTGTAATTAAACGTCATCTTGTAGATATAGGGCATGTTGTACAGACAGCTCCGGAGAAACCTCACCTCAAATAATTAAACGTTTACATTCTAAGGGTTGAGATTTCTATGGAGCCAAAGATCCCGGTACATTCCTCTATTTCAAGCAAGTGCAATTAAAATATTATTACTTAATACATGAAAAAACGTACGCTTGATATGTCGTAAGGGATGACATGCGTGCCAATGGTCTCACTACTAGGGATGCCGACGACCGTGCAAGGTGGAGGAGAAAAAGTAGGTAAGCGAACCCGGGCGCCGCTAGACGCAACTGGGACAGACACTCGGATGATGATGATGACATGAAAAAATTGTACCTACCATGTTCTTATGGGACTAAGAAGTATAACATAGTGAACACAATTCTTCAGCTCCCTTTTTGTACTTTTTTTCGTATTCTTCGTTTCCTTTTCGTTTTTCATCTTTTCACATTTTTATAGGCAGCACCCATCGCCGCACGGCGAAAATTTGTGTCCTGATTTGCTACCAGCCCGGACATACATCATGGTCTCAATACCCACCCTTAAACTTTTTGTATTTCATGTGATTTTTATTCAGCTGTTTTCTTGTTACTGGTTATTGCGTACACTTCATCTCCTAAGTACTTTAAATATAAGGGGGCCGCACATGCCTAACATGGTGGCCCCCATCTACGTCACAATCTAACTGCAGCCTTATACAGATTCTCCTTTTCAGGCGTACAAAAGACATCATGTAATATTTTAGTAGCACACAGCTCGACTGTAATAATGTTATGTCGATTCGGTTGTGAAACTGAGCTTCATGATTCACTACAACAGTAAGCCATTTTAATAGGAAACACATTTCCCAAACAAAATAAGTTAGTGGTTAGGTTACCAAATAATAACAGTTACGTCTGTTTTCTGTTTATAAAAAAATACTGAGGGTGCCATTTTTAAGTTAACTACTATACATTTTTTCCAGTTCAGATGCTCGCAATCCAGATGCTATCGATATGATAGACAGAGATATAGAAAATTTTGATCGAACAATATATATAATATATATAAATTTAACTATCTTCACGCCGTATCCCTGACGGGGTAGTCAGAGAGGACAGATCGCCAGGCTTCGCGATCCATGCATACTTCTTTCGCTTCTTCAAGATTTATCAATCGCTTCATACACGCACGTCTGGGTATCCGAGTACTTTTGACCTTTCCGTTTTTGAGCAATCTGCTCATGTGGTCTTCATATGTAAGTCTCGGCCTACCCTGACTTCTTCTACCCTCTACTTTCGCACAATATATATTCTTCGTCAATCGTTCCTCACTCATTCGTTGGACGTGTCCAAACCAACGGAGCACGCCCTTTTCCAGCTTAACGCTGACACTTTCATTCAAACCTGCCACATTGCGTATCACTTCGTTACGTATTCGGTGGGTCAAAGTAACGCCGCACAATTTTCGCATCGCATCTCCACAGCATTCAATTTACTTTCATGCATCTGTTGACATACCCAGGTTTCGCTACCGTAAAGCAAAGTTGGCACTAGCACTGCGTTATGAATTGCCAGCCGTGCTTCTTTTACGATGCTTTGTCGCTTTACTAATTGGGAAAAAACTGTTAACTGTAAACAAAGCACAGTTAACTCTGTTTCCGACAGCTACTCGCCGTTCTACATCCGAATCACATCTTCCATCCGCGCTAAACATACTCCCTAAATACACAATTTCATTCACTTGCTCTAGTCGTTCCTGGTTTACCCTAATCTCGCATTTGGTTCTTACGTCATCTCTATCAAAAAAGTTCAGGTACAATTCATTAAATTCACGATTAAAGGGATAAAATTGATTTCACATAAATAAAACAATTAAAAATATTATGGGTCGATTTGCCAAAAATTTTCTTATTAATCCAAATCAAAAATACTTAATAAATAATAATGTAGATGTTTATATAAATAAAGCTATAAATAACGTGAAATGTGACTTGTAAAACATCTTTGCCTTGGCAATTTAATTTTAAGAAAATTTAAAGTACGTCAATATAATAACGTCCTTACACAAAACGAAGTTGTGACCACACAGAAAACCGCATTCCAACACTGTTGGCGCCAAGCTTATCAATACCATTACATGAAATAATCGAATGGAAGACAACAGAGCCTCGTCACATTAATACAACCTGTCCTTTTGTCGAATTTATTGAAGATTTATAAGCGATAAAGAAAATTTATTTAAAAAAAATATACAGATAAAGTTATCTGCTTATCTGCTTATTTTATTTAGGTAGTTCAACAAAAGGACACATTTCTAAGAGACGTAGAATATTTTAGTAAGAATATTTTGATTGATTAACAGAAATTTATAGTGAAATAAAATAACGAAAGAAATGACCCAAAATACTCTTCAAAAGGATTTTGCCAGGGTATCAAATTATCGTGTCCACATCTAGAGAGTGAAAGGCTTACTAGTTTTAAATGTTCGTTGATACCAAAGTCAGGTTTAATGATTTGCCACGCTTCTGCCTGAAAAATACGTTAAACACGGATAAACATCCGGTTAGTCGGACAAATATTTCATTTTTAAACGAAAGTTGTAATATGTTGGTCTGGAGAGTGCATAGCCTTTTTTTTAAATAAAAGTATGTAATCCTGAAAAAAAAGCAAATTTTGATTTATACCCTCCTTGTAGGTACTTTTTTACACTTCAATTTTTTTTTTGTTGAAGTGTAACTTCTTTATAGACGCAAAAGAGAAAATTTATAGCTGTAAAAAAATATCGTCACGTGTTTCGCAATGTCGTTTTGAAGTGAAACGTCTTTATCGACGTAAGTGAAACTTCTTTAACGACGTATGCGTAAGCCTTATATACCCAATTTATCGTGATGTTGTAAATAGTAGAAAAATCATATGAGAAAGAAGTTTCACTATATTTTTTTTATTTTTTTCTTTATTTTGTATTATATTCTACTAATATACAACATCATATCAACTTAACTTAACTTAACTTAATATTAACATTAAATATAACCTTAAAAATATGATACATAACTAAAATATATTATTTAAAGAGGTCCCTTTAGGCAAGGTTCCGAAGATACTGGCAGCGTTCCTCCTTTGAATAGCTAGACTAATTCTTTGTCCGAGGTAGCTGCCAGCTCTTCGGTCTGCTGTGACGTCGACTAACCTTTTCGCAATTTCTTTAAAAAGCCTTATAGCGCTGCCTTATAGTTTCACTTGTTACCTATGTACTCTGGTACACACATATTTTTTGTTTTTATTTAGTGATATGTTAAGGTCTGAAAGGTACTCTAGATATCCGTTTTGCCGGTCTTATTCTGACGTTTGTAGAGAAGTTAAATGATACTCCAGTTTCAAATAAATTTAATCTTAAAATCTAAAACAGTTTCACGTTTGGCGAAGTATGTGAGCGAGTATCGAGGTGTGGACGCGGTCAAGGCCGCGACCAACTGCTCTCAAAATCGACTCGCGCCAAATTGTCGCCGAAGAGATCGAAAGTGATATCTAAATGAAACAGAACCTTTTTGGTCATAGCGATGTGAATGTGTAGAAAAGAGACAGCATGATTTGAACTTTTCTACAATTGGATAATCTAAGATTGGGAAGAATACTTCTGACTATGGATTATCACATATAGCCTAAAACATTGACCACCGTCTAAAACTGCAAAACCGAGTGGTACCCTTGTTCCAAAATATTGTCCTTTGCTTAGCAGATGAATTTGACTAGATTTTTTTGGCACGTCACAATGGCGACGCCCTCTTGATGGAAAGCATAGACGACGACCCAAGATTCAGAGCCACTATCATAGTCAGCAGGGCTTTGATATAGAAATAAAAAAAAAACAGACAACACAAATTAAAAAATATTTTATTAACTTCACAATTTTATCGCTTAACGATAAACAAAACAAATGTAACAGAAGTGAACAGAGAGAGGTAAAGAGAGAGCGTAGGCTAAAGCGGAGCAGCCTAGCTTTGTGCTCAGTTAAAATGACGACAATATTTTTTTTAACAAAGTTGACTAATTACAGCTCATCTACAATCTTGTTTATGAGTAAATATCAATAAAACCACTTAGTTGATGCTGTATTTTTTAACAGCCAATCAAGAAAAGCTATAAGGAAATCGCAATTTAATCACAAATGAAATCATCACCATACATAATAGGTACCTACATAGTTTGTTAAATGTTCATAGGTAAGTTAAAATTGTATATGGCACTTCAATCAAAGTTAATGTAATAGTACTAAGTACTTAAACTAACTACAATAGCTGCTATATTATTCTCATAAAGGATATTAACTAAGAAGCATCAATTATCCTTCAGTTAATTTTATTAAATAACAGTATGTTGTTAATAAAAGCGTCAAGCGTAAGTATGGTCAGGAAACTAAAGTTTTGATTCGATTGTGTTTGTTTTTAACTAACTAACTAACTAACTATCTTCACGCTGTATCCCTGACGGGGTAGTCAGAGAGGACAGATCGCCAGGCTTCGCGATCCATGCATACTTCTTTCTTTTTTTTTTCTTGTTTTTATCTCAGGCGATTAATGACCATTGCTAGATATAGGCCTCTTCGAAAGATTGCCGTTCGGTCTTACGCTGCCGACATCTAGCGGGCGTACTACCTTAGAAAATTTTCACAGCAGTTAACAATGGCAAAAAAGCAACGGCAATGGCTTCACCATCTATTACTTGGGACAGAAATGCACGCGGTGAAATTTGGGCGTATAATATTTTGTATGCAGTAAGCGGTACAGTGGTCGTGGTCTAACTATAAGCATCATAATAAACCTAATTATAGGATTTCGGAAAGTAGGTTAAAGGTAGATAAGGTGGATATCAGTAAAGCCTTTATGACTAATGGGGTGGCAGAGACATATTATACGACCACGTAATAGATGGTGAGCCCATTGCCGTTGCTTTTATTTATATTTTGTTGCCATTTTATTTTTATGTATGGTGATGATTTCATGTGTGATTAAATAGCGTTTTCCTTATAGTTTTTCTTGATTGGCTGTTAAAAATATAGCATTAACCAAGTGGTTTTATTGATATTTACTCATAAACAAGATTGTAGATGAGCTGTAATTAGTCAACTTTGTTAAAAAAAATATTGTCGTCATTTTAACTGAGCACAAAGCTAGGCTGCTCCGCTTTAGCCTACGCTCTCTCTTTACCTCTCTCTGTTCACTTCTGTTACATTTGTTTTGTTTATCGTTAAGCGATTAAAACTGTCAATTGATAAAATATTTTTTTTTTATTTGTGTTTGATAATTTTTACTTCCTATATTGAAACCCTGCTGGCTATGATAGTGGCTCTCAATCTTGCGTCGTCATCTTTGCTTTCCATCAGGAGGGCGCCGCCATTGTGACGTGCCAAAAATTCTAGTCAAATTCATCTGCTAAGTAAATGACAATATTTTGGAACTGGTATTGCAGGTTTAGACGGTAGACAACGTTTTTGGCATGGTGTACGGGTATTTGTGATAATCCATAATTAGAAGTATTGTTCCCAATCTTAGATTATCCTATTGTAGAAAAGTTAAAATCATGCTGTCTCTTTTCTACGCATTAAAGAAAAAAAGAAAATATTCACATCGCTCATGACAGGTTCTGTTTCATTTAGATATCACTTTCGATCCCTTTGGCCAGAGTCGATTTTGAGAGCAGTCGGTCGCGGCCTTGACCGCGTCCACTCCTCGATACTCGCTCACATACTGCGAGACACGCCAAGCATGAAACTGTTTTAGACTTGAAGATTAAATTTATTTGAAACTGGAGTTCAAATTAACAAATCCTTTAATAAATAGTTAGTAACTTCATTCTAAATCTAATAATGAGGGATTTCCAAAGATGGCGAATCACATACATATTTCTATACTTACATTATTATATTATCGGAAGTGAGTATGAGTTTGCTCAGAAAAGTATGAAAGATAAATCCCACTAATTGTGTTATAATAATTTTGAAACTTATAATAAAGCTTAATTAAATATTAAAGGAACAGTAAAAAATTGAATAACGGAAATATTTAATTTGTATAATGTAGCGTTAAGAACGAAACCTTGAATTCAGGATGTAATTTTAATTATTGTGTTGTTTTCATTATGCTCGAGACTAGTAATCACCGGTTCCGAGAGAAGTAGATTAATATAAATGGTAATAAATTACGGTAGTGAAACCTGGGTATATGTCAGCAGATGCATGAAAGTAAATTGAATGCTGTGGAGATGCGATCACTTCGAAAATTGTGCGGCCTTACCTTGGCCGACCGAATACGTAACGAAGTGATACGCAATATGGCAGGTTTGAATGAAAGTGTCAGCGTTAAGCTGGAAAAGTGCGTGCTCCGTTGGTTTGGACACGTCCAACGAATGAGTGAGGAACGCTTGACGAAGAATATATATTGTTCAAAAGTAGAGGGTAGAAGGAGTCAGGGTAGGCCGAGACTTACATATGAAGACCACGTGAGCAGATTGCTCAAAAACGGAAAGGTCAAAAGTACTCGGATACCCAGACGTGCGTGTATGAAGCGATTGATGAATCTCGAAGAAGCGAAAGAAGTATGCATGGATCGCGAAGCCTGGCGATCTGTCCTCTCTGACTACCCCGTCAGGGATACAGCGTGAAGATAGTTAGTTAGTTAGTTTTTAGTAATAAATTAAAACTAATCCCAAATAAATATTAATATTTTTAAACCATGTAATATTATTATTATTACCATAAATACTTGTCAAATCACTTGAAATTAGTAACTTATATGTTAGATATATCTACCAAAGGTACTTACATAAGCTTGTATACAATCTTCGTTTTAATGTTGCTTAGTTTATCAGGTAATCGTTACATACACGAGGCGAAAGTAATCACTGTCTTGGTGTTTTGTCTTGAGGCCATTACGTGAGCGTTGTACCACTCTATCTAAACGTTATTTCGAGTTTAATTCGATATTATCACTTTGAAAATGGGGTATTTTCGGTCCGTCCCGTTTTTCACGACCCGATGGAGTTCATATAATCGGACATTTGTTTCTCACATATCCTGATGATGTTGGCTTAGCAGTACATTATCTACAATATGCGTGAGTGAAGTGAGCGCCGGACGAACATCTTCATCTCCGTTGCAAAAATAACAGTACCGCGCAACCACCAGACCCAATTTGGTGTGTCTCATTTCACATTATCACATACGTAACTCCGCCTTTGGCATCAATAATTTTAATAAAATCTAACTAAATATCTTCACGCTGCATCCCTGAAGGGGTAGTAAGAGAGGACGAATCGCCAGGCTTCACGATACATGCAAACTTTTTTCGCTTCTTGCAGATTCTTCAATCGCTTCATACATGCATGTCTGGGTATCCGAGTACTAAAATCGAATTACCTAATATCCTTAACTTAAAAATCCCATTATAAATAATATGCTCGTGCGTTTCGAGGCCCTTGCGCGGGCGCATCTCAGCGGTAAAGGTCATGTGAACAGGTTACATCGCACGCTTGATGTGACTAACGCAAGATTCCTCTAAGTTGCTTACCTCTCGGGTCTCTGGCATAAGCAAGCTATTAAGATGAGGTTTTCTTTAATTAAGAAGCGTATTATGCACTCAGGTTTTAGTTAATCCAAATGCTATTGTAGTTTACTGTCATAGGTTAATTTGATTTTTATGAGACAAAGAAAATACTTTCAATGTTCGATATTACTTTTTTTTTAATATTGCCTTATTTGCCAATTAGCAGGTACACCTATCAGGTTGCAAATGAGGTTAGCTTATTGACCCCTAAGGTTGTGTTGTGATCCCAAAGAACTTTAACTTATTGTAATTCATATTGATTGATTTTTCTAAATCTGTATACCATTGATATGGATGTAAAGACCGGAGCCACAAAGCGAAGAGCAATCGAAATATAGTGTGTATAGTTTTACTTACTTGTATAGTTGAACTAATTGACACCTGCGGCTCCGCACGCGTGGTGAAGAATTCCCGTTCCCGTTTCTCACAGGACCTTGTTACCGGGATAAATAAGTAGCCTATGTGTTATTCTGATGTATAAGCTATATTATTATAAAGTTTCATCAAAATCCATTCAGTAGTTTTTGCGTGAAAGAGTTACAAACATCCATCACGCCTTATCCCCGAAGGGGTGGCAGAGGCATATTATATGCCCACTTTTCACCGTGTGGATTCCTGTCCCACGTAATAGGTGGTGAGCCCATTGCCGTGTTGAAATAGACAGACGCAGGTTGTGGCTACCTGCTGTTGAAATTTTCAAGCCGCCCATAAGGCCTTCAACCAGGCTTAACGACTGCCATTTTACTGGCAACCGGGACCAACGGCTTAACGTGCCTTCCGAAGCACGGAAACGCTCGCAAATGTAAATACCACAAAGTGGTCACCCATCCGAGGACCAGCCATAGTGAAAGTTGCGTAACTCAGTGATCGTTTACAGAACACTGAGACCGCGGGGCCACGAGCGCGTAACAAACATCCATACTTACAAACTTTCACGTTTATAATATTAGTGGGATAAGTATAGTTTATAGTAAGTATAGCTTATAAATGTTGTAAGTTAGGCGGTGTGGCTACTTCTGAGATAAAATAACATAGGAAAAGTGATTATTTACGGTTCAAATTTAAATGTATCCCTACAGAATGCATACATAGTGCCAGCGAAATCATACGCTCGAAATATTAACATAGTAATTAGTACCTTACCTTCTTACGTTAAAAAAATATTATGTAACTATAGTTTCCTGCTCGACCCAACATTAATGTCGGGATAAAAATGATCCTATAACCTTCTCGAGCACTCAAACATTCTTACAACGTTTCACATTTCAGTGCTTTTTGAGTTTTAAGCGAACATACGGCGCGAACCATACAGAAATAAGTGTTATAACATACAATAAGTAAGCAACAGATGGTGAAGGGTAGGGGGGGGGCTATTATGGCTTTGGTTTAGCTATAAAATATATTCTTATATAAACAGTGCATCTGAGTAGTCGGATCCTAGTATATAAATGAATTTCAAAGTTTACAGTTCTTATAAAACTTTTAGGAATTACATTACATATTTTGCTCTGCTCAAGTAGTGAATTAAATTAACGGATTCAACAGTGAGTCGTTTTATATATACTTTTTGCAAATTACTACGCACGAGTCGCAGGTTACTCTGGAGCCTGCCTCTAGTGTAATAAAGGTCTACTCGTAGTACTATTTCGGTGACATCCAAAGCCGCTTTGGAGCCTGAAATCCTCAAGCGAATATTTGGAATTAAACTCTTGTTGTCTTACATATATGTAGTACAAATATGAAGCTAATACAATATAAAGTTAAGGGTCGTATTACAGAAACTAACTCAAGTCACACATAAACGGAATTTAGCAGATTGACACTTGAGTGCTAAATCTAGACATAAGCATGTGGTTTATTATAGAACTATCCCCATGCTCAGATCGGTGAAAAGTAACCTTGAGTAAATATCCAAATCTCCAATCGCCAGAATACGCATTGGAATGTTGTAAACCTAAAAACAGTCTGTTTTCTATTACATTTTTATTCCTTACATATTTTGTTTTCATTCCACGCAGCTTACTATTTGATATTTATGTTTCAAAAGCCTATTTTTTATTTACTTTTTTCATTGAAATGATTTAATCACCTCTGTGATTGCCTTAAAGTATCCTTACTTCAAAATACTAAACAAAAAACTGCTGTAGAGGAAGTTCCGGACTCATAAAATGAAGCTTTTGTCTGCGTTAAATGGATCGCGAGTTTAATAAATTTTGCTTGACTGACATTTGATATTATCGTGCCAGTGTTATGTTTACATTGTAAATTAATTGAAATTCTTCTAATTTTGTACATATCTGAAAAAAGAAGAATTTTACGATCGTCCAAAGGAATCTATTACTAGAAATATTAAAATCTTTCAAGAATATTAGGTATACAAAATAAAAAAAGATGCCATACAACGTCTTGGGCCAATATTTCAGAAAAGTATATTTACTACAAAAACTATCGAAACGGTAAGTGTTGGAGGTTTTTGGTCTTATATATTTGTGCAGATATACACCATCTAGTAATTCATGATAACTGTTTAATAAGATTCAATCTATTTTTGTTGATGTGTTTACGTGTGATGCACTTACGTGTGAAAGGCAGTACCATATAGCCACTGTCTGTGGATGTCTTTGTCCTGATGCCGATATAGATATCTAATTTAACATATGCACTGAATTTAAATACCAGAGACTATTGACACATACCGGGTAATTACCTATTATTTGTTGAAAATATTATAGAGTTTTGTACACTTTGTAACATTGGTTGCATAGAGTTCGGGGCTCTGTCATAAACAACCTTGAGAGGATAGAAAGATAGAGCTTAAAGTCACATGTAGAACAGAAGCTTTAACACCGTGAATCAAAGTTGTATGTAGGTAATGAGTTTATAAATAAACATTGTAGGACACTTTTCACACAGCGCCATCTAACCCTTTAAGCTTGGGTTATGGGAACTACTCACCTGATAAACATACTTATGTATATCTAATTGTTATAGAGCAAACACCCAAACTTCTAAACAAACATTTGGGGATCTCACAAATATTTATTCCAATCTGGGACCTTCACATGAGTAGCAGTCACATACACTATCACCTACACCACCGAGCCAGTAATTGTTACAGTGATATTGTAAGCTGAAACAGATACTGTGGAAATAATAGTATCTCAGAGAACAGAAGTTGAAACTCTTGTCCTTTTGTTATTAATGAGATAGTCGACTGTGACACAAGCGTCCAAAAACTTGCCGAGCCTGTCGTGCACAATATTCACCACAAGAAAGTACCAAAGAATCTGTCATCAAATCATTATCTTAAGAAATAATAATAATAATGATTAATTATTTTTAGGTTCTTTATTTAAAAAAAATAAAATAAAATATAATTGTATTGTTTAATATGAATATTTAATTAATATAGTATAAAAAAATCATTAAAATAAATATTTTATCTATTGATGATGGTTGTTATAAGTTGTAGTGTACACACCTCTCATTCAAATAAATGTTATTACAGTGATAAAGATAACTCGGTTCAAGATGGGGCTTGAACGAGTGACAATGAAAATATAGTAAATAATTTCATCTTATTTTGGTATGGTTATGGTACCTCAGTGGCATAGAGCATTGCCCTGGTTAGACATAGGTTACGGGTCAAACCCCATCCTAAACCAAGTCATGTATTTACACTTTAATAAAAATTATATGAAAGTCAGCATTTACAAATCGCTTTGAAAATTTATCCAAACCTCTCCTTTATCTATTCCTATTCCTCCTACATATTGAAAGATCATGTTCTTATTATATGGAGTACTCTCTTAGGAGGTAAAGTGTATTGGAAGTCAATAGGGATATTAATATAATAGGCACAATAGTGCAGTACAGCACAAGCTACAGTACTATCCTGAAAGGATGCTGTGGCATAAAAAGGATGTCCACGCTGGTATTGCTTTAACAAATGTTCCATAATTTAAGGTATTATCTTGTGTTTAATGTTATGTATTTGATGGTACATAGCTACACTACTCGTAAGCGACATTGACTCTTAACACAACCATATAATGACATTCTTTTTTAATTTCCACATATCTCATTATTATCATAGGTATTATTTTATTATCACATTTCTATTAAAAGTGTGGTAGTTGAAATAAAAGAATGAAGCAATACGATCCACACTGCCACACAATACAAGATCACACTGTCTTCGGTATTAATATAATACTGAATTAATATCTTTGTAAAGTAATTGTTATTGATTGGTACGGGTCTGCTGTTTGGTAAATATGACTCTGCCACCCTTTCGGGGATAAACACGTGAATGATAAGTAAGTAATAGTCTATATATCTTCAAAAATATCAATTTTAGAAAGATAAAGGAGGCCATCTTTTATTTTTGTTAACTAAAATCTCTGCTTGAGCGTGGTGTCGACTAAACTTACGAAAACTGCTCGCAAATCTCGAATCAAGTAGCGAATCTGAGCTGAATATGGTTTAAAAATAAAGGATTACTGAAATGACACTTGAGCACTGTTCTATAATATGAATCAAACGTCATTTCACTGTGACAGCTCTCAGGTGATTCTAGATTGACGTTTCACGAATCGAGTAAGGTTCTATAATAAAAGCTCAGCTTAAAACTAGTTTTATGTAATACTTGAGGCTTGAGTAAGGTTCTATAATACGACCCTAAGACACTTAGAAAACTAGTTATTTTAATGTTATTGTATCATTTTACAATGAAATGATTTGCTTATGCATTTCATTCTAGTATATACTTTTATCTTATTTTTCTTCCCCGTTCTTATTTTCCTCTTTATTATGGAAACAACATACTCCCAAGGAACACACTACTCGACACGATTTGTGGAAAAACCAACTATTACTGCGCACCAGGATTATGATGAGACCACTGATAACAACGAGAGTATTCCGAGATGTATTCGGTAATGCAGTTAGTATTAAAAATGCATTTTCTTTACATGTCATTGTTGCTGAGATCTTTGACACATAATGTATTGATTTATCTGCGAAAAGATATGAATCCGGCACCATCTGGGGTGAATCATGCTTCGTTCCCGTCTCTAACCGGAATGCTGTGATGTTTCAGATGCTGTGCCCTACGCTACTACTAGCATCCCTGGCGTTGGCGAGTTGCGACGTGTCTCATCTGCTGCAAGAGCAACACGAGCCCTACGAGACCACCACGACAGAGGCGCCTCCACCGAGACCTTACGTGTTCTCCTATACTGCGGGAAGGTATCCTGGTCATGCTGACAGACAACATACGGAAGTTAGCGATGGCAGCGGAGTAGTTAGAGGTAATTTTAGTACTGTCGACTCTTTCTTTCTGTAATGTATCTTGATAAATAGCACCTGGAGAAATTTAGTAGTTTATTTGTGGCGTGAGATCAAACCGTTGCCGTATTATACAAGTTCTAATAAAACGGAGTTGTTATGTGTCATACCTAAAGAATTGTGTTCGGATTCCTTGTAACACAGATGAGTTCAAACACAAGTGATTCTAATGTGGTAAGTATGTATGACCAACATAACATAATTAAAGGCGTAAATAATCTAATCATTTAATTAATATTAAAAATACGGCAAAAATACCACCTATTACGTGGGACAGGAATACACGTGGTGAAAAGTGGGCATACAATATGTATGCCTCTGCCACCCCTTCAGGGATAAGGCGTGATAGATAAATATAATAAATAAAACATTTGAACACGTTTATCGAATTAATGAGGAAGGATTGACGAAGATTATATATTGTGCGACAGTGTGAAAGAAGAACAAGCGCTGAATACCCAGTAAGCTCAGTGTTCTCAATACGTATAGGATCTTGCGCTACAATTGGGTGACCGTCTGTGACTTAGTGACCGTCTGTGACAAGTGTGTGCCCTCAAGTTGATAGCCTCAACCTGCCCCTGTCCATTTGAATGCCAAAATGAAGTCGCCCATCTGCTGAAAAATAATAGAGATCCCTACGTCCAGAGATTGAGGACCACTCTCGACTGCCTCGGAGGAGCAGTGGTAGTGTATGCGACAACCGTGGCATACACTACCACACGTTGCTTCAGTCTCAAGTTCCAATTCCAGGTTGTAACAAATGTGTGATCTACAAATGTTTGTGTCGGAGTTTGGATGTTTCCAATTTTTGGATTACGTTTCTATCAATAATAATGATGCGTATACCTAATACTTTTTCAGTTTCTATCAATAATAATGATAATACGTATCACTAATAATGTTAATTTGGACTGTGTAAAAATGTTTCTAAACCCTTAATGGTCTACTTTCAAAGTTAAGACATATTTTCACATAAAAACTAAGGTGTTCACTTCTTCATAATGCCGTGTTATGTTTCGTCGTAGCTACGAGTATGTGTTTGTAGTCTTATTATTGGTGACCTTTAGAAGATATACCTGTTTTATATAAAGAACGTAACTAGTGGCATTTTAATAGAAGATGTAGCGTAGTAAATATATATTAATGAAACGTAGTTAACTCATGTTACGAGAAACAAAAAGTTCAAGAAATCTGAGAATGATATATTAATTCTTGTTATGAAGAGTCCATAATATTAACAATAATGGTTTATTTGAATATTTCGCAAGAAAATTAAAATAAACAATTTACAAAGTAATAAATTTTGCAGCATCACAGTTTTACAACTTCCTCATTTGTTAATTAAAATAAAATTTACAGATTTTAATTACCTAGTAGTTTTAATTTGAAAATTAAAAACAAAAATTTTCAACATCATAGTATTAATTTATTTTGGGTAGCATTCAAAAGTTTTACGGTTGAGAACCTCAAAAAACCGTTTTGGGTTTCTCTTTGAGCTTACTGTCACTTTAGTCACTTTCGTCACCCAATTATCAGCCAGTTACGCCTTTATCTCCGAAGGGGTGCCTATACGCCCGCATTTCACCGTAAGCATTTTTGTCCTACGTAGCAAGTGTACACCTGTTAATTTCAGCACTGCAATGGAGGCCATTTTTTGTTGGTTTTTGGTAGGTTGTAGCCATCTACTGTTAAAATTTTTCAAGTACTCATAAGGCCATAACTTGACTTAACGGATGCCATGTTACTGGCAACCGAGACCAAAGTATCGCTACTTCGGAAGTACGGTAATTTTGAAATACCTATATTTTTCCAGACACGTCACATTGTTGAAGTCTAATGCTGGTCAGGGTTATTGGATTTTGATCTGGAATTGTGCCAGAATTTTAATATCAGTATATTGGAACCAAAGTGTTTGTGTTTGTTACTTTTCAAAACCTTTTAAACGGCATAACTTGGTAATGCGATGGAATATATTCTAGAAAAGTACTTTATGATATCTAAAGTAGAAAAGTAGAGATAATAAATTAAATATACTTTAAAAAGTATCTTATACGCGTTGAAATTTTGTGTAAAAAATTGTGTAAAGCGAATTGACAGAATGGTGAGTTCTAGAAGCTCAATAGTTATATACTTACCTATTATAGTATAAAATTCAACTTAACTTAAAAACTTAACTATCTTCACGCTGTATCCCTGACGGGGTAGTCAGAGAGGACAGATCGCCAGGCTTCGCGATCCATGCATACTTCTTTCGCTTCTTCGAGATTCATCAATCGCTTCATACACGCACGTCTGGGTATCCGAGTACTTTTGACCTTTCCGTTTTTGAGCAATCTGCTCACGTGGTCTTCATATGTAAGTCTCGGCCTTCCCTGACTCCTTCTACCCTCTACTTTTGAACAATATATATTCTTCGTCAATCGTTCCTCACTCATTCGTTGGACGTGTCCAAACCAACGGAGCACGCCTTTTTCCAGCTTAACGCTGACACTTTCATTCAAACCTGCCATATTGCGTATCACTTCGTTACGTATTCGGTCGGCCAAGGTAACGCCGCACAATTTTCGAAGTGATCGCATCTCCACAGCATTCAATTTACTTTCATGCATCTGCTGACATACCCAGGTTTCACTACCGTAAAGCAAAGTTGGCACTAGCACTGCGTTATGAATCGCCAGTCGTGCTTCTTTTACGATGCTTTGTCGCTTTACTAACTGGGCCAAAGCACCGTTAACTTTGTTTCCGGCAGCTACGCGCCGTTCTACATCCGAATCACATCTTCCATCCGCGCTAAACATACTTCCTAAATACACAATTTCATTCACTTGCTCTAAACGTTCCTGGTTTACTCTAATCTCGCATTTAGTTCTTACGTCACCTCTTTCAAATACTAGAACCTTAGTTTTACTTGCATTCAAGCGGAGACCCTTACTTTCACACCCCTCTTTCATATTAGTGACTAATGCCTGTAGGTCGGCTTCTGACGAGGCCATGAGCACCGCATCATCAGCGTACAGCAGACAGTTTACTGTAAAGTCACCCAAATTCACACCCATATTAAAATCTTTCAACTTCTGCAGGCAACTGTCCAGATACACTATGAACAGCCAGGCGGACATGACACATCCCTGTTTGACGCCTGTACAGACATCAAAAAGAGGTGACACATCCCCCCCTACTCGCACGCAAGCCTTACAGTCCCTATAAAGCGACTGTATTGCCCGCAGTAGCGAGCCGTCCACACCATATCCTGGCAGCAAGTCCCACAGCGTTTCTCTCACAACGTTATCAAATGCTTTCTCTAGATCCACAAAAGCGCAGAAAACCTTCTGGCTAAGAGCCAGAAACTTTTCCGCGATCATGCGGAGAGAAAACACTTGATCCATGCAACCTCTTCCACGTCGGAATCCGCATTGAGCCTCCCATAAATACCTTTCAGACTTTTCTTGCATTCGTGCCGTTATAACCTTTGCATACACCTTACTAGCTAAGCTGACCAAGCTGATCGCCCGGTAGCTGGAGCAGTTTAGGCGCGAGCCTTTCCCTTTGTAAATAGGTACTACAACTGCTACTCGCCAGTCATCCGGAACCTCACCTGTCCGCCAGCACAAGTTGCATAACAGACATAGTGTGTCCCAGACACGCGACCCACCGTACTTGATCATCTCAGCAGTAACTCTGTCTTTTCCCGCAGCCTTACCACATTTCATACTTCTTATCGCTTGTTCTATTTCTTTCATACTAATGACTTCAATGACATCGGGATCCGGAGCATCGAAGTGAGTTCTACTTCCCGATGTGGCATCTCTGTCTTTTCTTGCATACATCTTTCCATAATATTCACTCCATCTCTGCAGGACGTCACTTTGGTCTGTTAGGACGTCATTGTTAACACTAAGCACTTTATTCATACTGCAGATTGCCGAACAACTTCGGGTCTTGCCTACCTCTTTCCAGAAGAGCCTGGCATTAGCCCGAATATTGGACGACAACCTTTCATCCGCTTTTATTCTGCACCTTTCACGAGCTTCTTCTATCAGTGCCTTCGTGTTAACTTTCTGCAGCTTGTATCTCTCTTTCATATAAAAATCATTCCGCGAGGCTAAGTAGTCTAGCCATGCTTTCTTCTTCATTCGAACTGCTTCTTTCACTTCTTCATTCCACCATGCATCACGCTTATTACTACTGCCTCTTTTCGTTTCTCCACACACTTCCACAGCGGCATTTATCATACTGTCCCTAAGGTTCTGCCATACACTTTCCACATTCTCACTGCTTACATTGACGTCGCCAAGCTTTTCGGCTACCCTTTCATTATATTTATCCCTAATGGATGCATCCTGCAGCTTCCAGCTTTTGATGCTATAAGTCGGCTCAGGTTCAGGACACTCGGTGCGATGACGCCAACCCGCGAACAGAAAATTCAACGATATATTATATACATATACGATATATATTATATACGATAACGATATATAAAACAACAGATTTACTTGGAATAGGGGCAATGACCCAAATAGTACCTACTGGGCTTAACATTGTGAAGAATGACATGCGTTCCAATGGTCTCACTACACAGGATGCCGACGACCGTGCGAAGTGGAGGAGAAAATGTAGGAAAGCGAAACCCAGGCGTCGCGAGCGTATCCCGCTCGGATGATCATGATGATGAGTTTAACTTGGCAATAAAATGAAAAATTTATTTAAATCCTTTAATCTGCATAGTACATTCTTAGAACCCACTCGTATTACAGCCACCAGTGCAAAATGTATTGATAATATTTTTACTGATATTAAACCTATAGATAAAGGTATTGTGGATCCTGTGGAGTCAGATCATCGTGGCCAATGGATAAAATTTCCTAAAAGTAGTAACAAAGTCAGCAAAAAACAAATTAAATATGTACCAATTAACCAAAGTCGTTTGAATAATTTTAAAGAAAATGTATTAAAGAGATTACCATATCTACCTAACTTCACTTGTGTAGACCAGTCATATAAACACTTATTAATTTGATTAATGATGAGTTTGGCAAAGTTTTTACCTCAAAAACACTACAGATTGGTGGTCGTCCTGTTTTCAGTGACTGGGCAACACCAGGTATCTTTAAAAGTAGAAATAAATTATTTGAATTATATTCAGAAAAATCATATAATTTTAGGCAAACCTTTCAGGAATATGTTAAAAATTATTCAAAGATATTTAAACAAACGTGTCATCTTGCTAAGTCAAACTTCATTAAAAATAAAATTTCTAATTCTGTAAATAAAATAAAAATGACTTGGAACATCATTAACTCTGAATGCGGTAGATCTTTAGTAACTGAAAGGGATTTCCACTTAAAAGTAAATGGTTGCCATGTTACAGGGGACCTGGAAGTGGCCACGGAGTTTGAACATTTTTTCAAAAATGTACCTATATTGACAACAAAATCTCTCCAAGCATCTTCCAGTTCCGCTGAACTTTTATTAGAAGAATCTGTTCTTTGTTGCAGGGATGCATTTGTATTCACAGATATTTGTGCTCAGGACATTGTAAAAACATTTAAATGTATCGAAATTAAGAAAATCGCGGACATTTGGGGATTATCGGTCAAAACTGCATCATGTATAATTGAGGTAATTGCGCCCCATCTAGCAACTGTGTTTAATGACTGTGTTTCTAGTGGTACATTTCCTGATTTAATGAAACACAGCAAAGTCGTTCCCTTGTTCAAGGCTGGCAGCGCTACAGAGCCGTCTAATTTCCGACCAGTGTCAGTGCTGCCAATTTTGAGCAAAGTATTTGAAAAAATAATCTTGAATCAAATGCTATCCCATTTTAATAGTCATAAAATACTCCATGCGAATCAATTTGGGTTTACGAAAGGGCGCTCAACTTCCGATGCTGGTGTTGAGTTATTAAAATGTATTCATGAAGCTTGGGAAGACAAGCACGATGCATTAGGTATATTTTGCGATCTATCAAAGGCTTTTGATTGCGTTCAATATGAAACGCTGTGCAAAAAATTACACCACTATGGAATAAGAGGCAAAGCTCTCGACCTTCTGTCTTCATATTTGAACAATAGAATACAGAGGGTCGATATTAATGGTACACGTTCTGTAGGATCCATGGTTACAATGGGTACTCGATACTTGGGCCATTCTTGTTCCTCATTTATATTAATGATTTACCATTTTATGTAGGGGACAGGAATAGGATTGTTTTGTTTGCAGATGACACCTCATTAATTTTTAAAATTAAAAGACAATTAGATAACTATGACGATGTAAACAATGCAATTGCAAGAGTAGTTCATTGGTTCAGCTCAAATAATCTTTGCCTTAATGAAAATAAAACTAAATGTATAAAATTTACTCTACCAATTGTAAAACAAGTTGCGGCCAATGTTCAACTGAATGGACAAGTGTTAGAGTTTGTAGAATCAACTGTGTTCCTAGGTATAACTATTGATGCCAATTTGCAGTGGGGCCCACACATAGAAAAGACAGCCTCTAGACTAAGTTCGGCTGCATACGCTGTAAAAAAGATCAGGACTCTAACAGATGTGGATACGGCTAGAATGGTTTACTTCAGCTATTTTCACAGTATTATGTCTTACGGTATTTTCCTTTGGGGGAGTGCTGCAGATTTAAATATTATTTTGTTCTACAAAAGCGGGCTGTACGCGCTATTTATAATTTGGGCCCCAGAGTTTCTCTCCGAGAAAAATTCAAAGAAGTAAATATTCTAACCGTACCATCACAATACATTTTTGCCAATCTTATGTATGTCCAGAAAAATCTATCACAGTTTTCTAAACTCTGTGATAAACATAATATAAACACTAGAAATAAAAATAATCTTTCAGTCCACCACAGTCGACTACATAAGATTGGCGATTCTTTCCAGGGTAACTGTATACGCTTTAACAACAAGCTTCCCTGTGACCTGAGAAATTTACCTTTAAATAAATTTAAAAAGTTTATTAAAATCAAGCTTTGTGGAAAAGGTTTTTACTCCGTTTCAGACTATTTGCAGGACAGGGACGCCTGGAAATGATCTGCTGGCAAAGTGAAATAATATTAAATTGTAAATAGGCCATCAAAAAAAAGCCTTCCTAAGTTTCTTGCCGGTTCTTCTCAGGTGGGCCGCGTTCCGAACCGGTGGTCGCTTTAAATATTTTAAATAGTGTATGACATTTTGTAAGCGCCGTTAAAATGGTCTATGCAAAATAAAGATATTTTTATTTTATTTTATATTTTTTCAAAGAAAATTTGGAATACCAGACCAGCTTCATTTTATTGTTACTAAAGGTACTCTAAAAGTTTTGAATAGAGACTCCGGTTCGAGTGTTAAATGTTTTTGAATCTTACCTATCTATTAGGTTGCAATTCTTCTAAAACTCACCACCTGTTGTCGATAAATAATACTGATTTTTAAATTTTTGATTTTGTCTATTTTTTTTACTACAAAGAGGCGTTAGAGTTTCCTCGACCTTCTGGCAAAATAACCTATTTTTTTTCGTTGGGACTACTCACACAACGCCATCTAATTCCAAACTAAGCAGAGCTTGTACTATGGTAACCAGATTACTGATAAACATACTTATATATTTCTAAATACATACATATTATAGATAAATAACACCCAGACACAGAATAAACCATCGTGCTCATCACACAAAGTTTTATCCTGGGTGGGAATCGAACCCTTGCGTAGCAGTCGGATACACTCCCACCGCGCCGCAGAGGCAGTCATACGATAGAATTAACTATGAATATTCAATGGACCTGTTGGTACTGTGAAGACAAGAAATCCACAGCGAGCAATCGGTATAAGAACCATCAGTCACAACATAGTTCCATTGTACAATACATGTATGGAATATATAAGAATAACTTAATGGGTCCTGTTCTCAAATTGTCGATCTATTTGAGCCTCCACAAACGTGTTTGGAATGTGCGTGGTCGATTCCCACTCAGGATAAAACTTTGTGTGATGAGCACGATGTTTTATTCTGTGTCTGGGTGTTATTTATCTATATTTATGTATTTAGAAATATATGAAAAAAAAAAAAAAAAAAAAAAAAATATGCTTGAAAACCTTCAACAGCAGGTAGCCACAACCTGCGTCTGTCTATTTCAACACGGCAATGGGCTCACAAAAACTCAAAAGTGGGCATATAATATGCCTCTGCCACCCCTTCGGGGATAAGGCGTGATGGATATTTATTTTATTTATTTATTTTTAGAAATATATAAGTATGTTTATCAGTTAGCTGGTAACCATAGTAAAAGCTCTGTTTGGTTTGGAATCAGATGGCATTGTGTGAGTTGTCCCAACGATATTTATTTATTTTATATACATATGCCTTACACAAGTAACATAAGTAAACTAGTTAGTATTCTTAAAAAAAGAAAAATACATACAAGGTTGTACGAAAGTTCCTAATACGCGATGGTTGAGTTCATGGGCACTTGTTTCTTTTAAGTAATATTGTTTACAAAACATCTAGTATGCAGAGAGTGTTGCCGTTAAATGTATAAGGATAATAATTGTAGGAACAAGGATATAGCTTCTGATGCGTTTCGCGTAGAACAGAATTAAGCATATCACATTTTGTCTCGTAACAAAAATAGAACGATGCTTGTTGAATGGAGCTGTATTTATAATTGGGAAAAACTGTGTTTCAGACATAGCGCTGTCACAGAAAACATCCTACTAATATTAAAAACTGTGTTTCAGACATAGCGCTGTCACAGAACACATCCTACTAATATTAAAAACTGTGTTTCAGACATAGCGCTGTCACAGAAAACATCCTACTAATATTACAAACTGTGTTTCAGACATAGCGCTGTCACAGAAAACATCCTACTAATATTACAAACTGTGTTTCAGACATAGCGCTGTCACAGAAAACATCCTACTAATATTAAAAACTGTGTTTCAGACATAGCGCTGTCACAGAAAACATCCTACTAATATTAAAAATTGTGTTTCAGACATAGCGCTGTCACAGAACACATCCTACTAATATTAAAAACTGTGTTTCAAACATAGCGCTGTCACAGAAAACATCCTACTAATATTACAAACTGTGTTTCAGACATAGCGCTGTCACAGAACACATCCTACTAATATTAAAAACTGTGTTTCAGACATAGCGCTGTCACAGAAAACATCCTACTAATATTAAAAACTGTGTTTCAGACATAGCGCTGTAACAGAAAACATCCTACTAATATTAAAAACTGTGTTTCAGACATAGCGCTGTCACAGAAAACATCCTACTAATATTAAAAACTGTGTTTCAGACATAGCGCTGTCACAGAAAACATCCTACTAATATTAAAAACGCGTAAGTTTGTAACTATTGACGGATGTTTGTAACTCTTTCACACAAAATCTACTAATTGGATTTTGATGAAACTTTACAATATTATTATAGTTTACACATCAAAATAACACATAGGCTACTTTTTATCCCGGTAACAAGTTCCTGTGTTAAACGGGAACAGGAAAACTACACCACACGTGCACGCGGGCATTACTTAGGATCTACACAATCGATTTTCAAATAAAAATAATACAAGTTTTATGCTGCGATAATTCCGGGTTCGATTCCCGACGTGAGTACAAGAATTAATTTAAATCTATGAATGTAGTTTTTCGGATTCCAAAATCGGCGATATGGTTCCTTAGAAGAGATCTTTATTTGTCTTATAGCTTCAGAGATGCCCATACTGACCATTTTAAATAAGCCCTGTAGATATATTTTATGTTTTAAGGATAGGTTGAATTTATTTTTGTATCTGTAAGTCGGTATGATAACAGGTAAGGAGGCCAAACGTTACGGTTACTTAAAAACATTGGCGAACACAATCTACACTGACAATAATTAAATTGGTTGCAAATCAAAAGTAAGAATTATAACTACAGTGACTACCCTTCACCGCGTGTGTCGTTGCAAAATATCCTTTTGTCGAAATTAAATACTAACATACAATTACAAAATGCACTTAGGCCTTAGTAATCAACATTGATATTATTAAAAAATCGACAGCAATCATACGAGTACATAACATTATGTGGAATAGCCCCTTCACTGTTGTAAAAGTTGCACCTTGACATATTTACATCGCCCACAAAATGTTTTATTATAATGTGTGACAATCAGCTCCACCTAGCGAAAAGCAATATGACTATTTTGATAATGCGAATCCTGCATCGCAAAAATAACAAATCTTTATATTATTATGTTATTTGCATTAATTTCAGGATCATTTTCATACGTCGATCCTCGGCAGAAAGTCCGCACAGTTGACTACGTAGCGGATAAGCAAGGTTTTCATCCCATCTTAAGCGATGCGCCGCCAGAACACCCAGTTGATACTGAATCTGTAGCCAAGGCGAAGAACAAGCATTTCCAATTGTACGCAAAAATTGCTGAAGAACACGCTCACCATCCGTACCCTGATGGTAAGTAAAATTACTTTTATAGATGAATGTATTCAGATTTGCCCGCTTGATTAAGGGGAAGCAGGAATTTCTTCTCTGTTTTGGTGGTCTTATGGTAGTGCATGCGACTGTCCCGCTGAAGTCTCACTCGCATTCTTGTGTCGGTTCAAATATTTGTGTTAGTGTTTTCGTGTAGTTTTGGTGTTTCCTATGTATAATATGTACGTATTTAGAAATATGTAAGAATGTTTATCAGTTGTCTACATAAAAAACCACTAGCTAATATTAGCGTACTTACGCCACCGAGGCAGATAGAAGATTTAAGTAAAAGACAACTTATATTAAATACAAAATCTGCGTTTTGCAATGACAAAATTGACCCTATGATTACATTATTCGTCTATCAATATTTCAGAAGTTGCTTCCCCTCGAGAAACCGAAGCTGTTGCAGTAGCAAGAGCAAAACACGCACAACTGTTCAAAGTTATAGCCGAGCAACACGCGAGGATTGCAGCAGAGAGAGAAGCTCTAATCAGAGAAGAAGAAGAGAGGCAACACCTACAAGAATTGGGGCAATAGATTTCGGAAGACGTGATGATGATGGTCAAATGTGGATTAGCAATGATACTAGTTATCGTAATAGATCTTGATACTGTAAAAAATATAAGTAAATAGGAGAGTATTATATTAGTTCTGCAGTGGATCAACTATTAATTAAAACGAGTGGAATTAATTAAAAATGAAGAACAGTAATGAAAAAATATTTTGTTAAATAATTTTATAAAGTTTAAATTATATAAAGTTAAGTCTTTTGTCACAAGCTACTCGTTACGATTTAATTTCACCATTATGGCAGCCGGATGACTGAAATACATATTTATATTTTAAAGATGTTGTAGTAATAATTTTCAGTAGTAATTGAATAACCACTTCTAACAGGTTGAATGTGGAACATGTTAACACTTGTTCCTGTTTAAACCTTTAACTGCAATTCATATTCGAAAATGCTAAAACCATTACTGATCATGATCGTGTTATATTTACAAATTTTCTGTGAACTGTGTTCAGGAGTTTGTTGTGTGTCATGATTTTTCACTAAGATTGGCATGTTTTCGACATGTATTTTATTTTTGTATTTATATTTTTATCGTTTTGTATTTATTAGAATCAATTACTCTATTGAATGAGTTACCTAATATTGTGAATAATACAAATTGCACGTAAGATTGTATATAACTTTAAAATGTAAGAATAATAACAATGCTCTCGATTGCCATATTCATACCAATTTGATATTGTTTTAAGTTCGTTTAAATTTTGTATTTTTGTATCTAATGTTTCTAAATGAAAACATCTCATTATGAAAAAAATTTTTAAAAATTATATTATTTTTTTACCTACCGTCGACTCATTTATACTACCTTTGTAAGCCTGCGTCATATCATCGTTGGCTAGCAGTGCAGCATCATTATATAGCAGTGTTCAAATAAAGATTTGATTAGGTAAGTTTTTCTACTTGCGAGATTTATTCATTATTAGTAACTATTTAATCGATTGTCCACACGTGTATATTTTGATTGGTTAAGTCTGATGTAGAATTTACATTTTTTTTTAATTCTTTACTTTGGAGCAACCCGTTGATGGGTAGTCAAAAAAAAGGCTATTAATGTGACACTCTAGTTGACGACTCTAAGGTATGTTTTTTTACATTGCGTTTGAAGAACTCGAGGTTTCAGGAGGAATGAAGCTTTTTCGTGAGTTGTGAGAATGGTACTATTGTTTTCATAAGTGTGGAAAGATGTTCTGTGATGATACTGATGAAGAAGTTCTGAAAACTTCACACCGAGTGTCGATACTCCACTACCGGAGCAGCACCGCCTCTGTCACAGAGAATGCTTGAATTGCAACGGCGCCTGGTCCTGTGTGCTAATTGGCTAGCATCAGTCGTGGTGATTGCAATGCTTTAAAGAGATGGCACTGTAGCTTTTGTCACTGCCACTACAGCTGGTTGTGTCGTATGCACTAGTAATGGCTGCAAGCTTTACACTCAATTTCCAGATAGCAAACAATGCTTACCAAAAGTTTATGTTGAAAACTAGATAATTGACTGAGGAGGCGGGCGAAGCGAGTCGACGAAAGTCTCCCTTTTAAGTCCACTGGTACGGGAAAATTGCTATCGATGTCCGACCGTTCGTTAACGTTAACGCACGTTAACCAAAACAATTTTAAGCCTTTTTCCGAATTTACCCCGAAGTCTACGGTTCACAGAACTAGTTAATAGAATGAAATTTGAAGAAAGCACAAACTTCCAGCGTTTTCCACTAATGTGAATGATTATTTTTATTTTATTTCAGGCGCTGCCCACAATTTTTAGAGTTGCTTTGCACTAAAATTGAAAAAGGGAAGGTCCCAGTTGTACCGTTCTAATAGCGAATCAAAACGGAGTCGAGATTGTACAATCGATTGTTCGAAACTGTCGAAAAGCCTCATAAGCAAAATTGCTAGAACTCAAAAAGTCTAACAAAAAGTGCGATATATCCACAGGAATGCGGGGAACATTAATTATAATAAAATAAAACATATTTTTGATTTTAATAGTTTAATACGTATTTTAAACCTTTTGCAGTATTACAGTAGCAGTGACGCAGTAGCCTACCTCGTAGAACCTATAACATAAAAATAAATTTTAAGGCTTGGTATTCCTCCCGAGGCCACGCTTTTGAGTTTTTTAAACAATGCGAATCGTAGAAGAAAGGGATTTTGATTCTGAAAAAGATATATATGTTGTTAGTTAAGGATTTAAACTAGTCAAAATGGCTTTCTGTTACAAAATCTAATAAACTTCACGTGATAGAAAAACATCCCTAAGTTGCCCCCTTTCGAAATGTTTTTTCAATGCCAAATCTATACTACAGATAATTTTCATGAAATTTTTCTACACAACTATAGCTACTAAATATTTATAGACATAGTGGCTTACTTTGACTATATACAGTGATTTTTATAGTACAAATATTCAAATAATATCAGATTCGCGATGCTGAGGTCTGATCAGTCGCGCGCTGGCGCTTACTGAGGTAGGACCTGTATTAGGTTTTTTCGTTGCGCTCCCCTTGCTATTTTTTCTCAATGTCACAGTATATTTATGAGAGCAGTAAGCATTCCATCATCATCCGAGCGTCTGTCCCAGTTGCATCTCGCGACGCCCGGACTTAGCTTTATATAGTGTATATATATGAGAGTTATATTTATATACGGCAATGGACCACCACCCATTACGTGGGACAGGAATACACATGGTGAAAGGGGATAAGGCGTGATAGATAAATAAAATATATGAGAGTTTTAATCTATACTAATATTATAAAGCTGAAGAGTTTGTTTGTTTGGTTGAACGCGTTAATCTCTGGGACTACAAGTTCGATTTGCATAATTCTTTATGTGTTGAATAGTCCATTTATCGAGGAAGGCTAAAGGCTATATAGCATCACGCTACGACCAATAGGTGCGGAACAGCAATGATAAATGTGGCAAAATTGGGGACAAAATATTCCTTTTGATAGCTTCCGTTGCGAACGGTGCGTAAACGATTAAAGTTACGCAAAAACTATGTATTACATAATTATTTCCCTTCAAAAGTTCTAAAATAAAATCCGCGACAGCATATGCCTATCTTTTAAGGTTAACCTATTATAATCATTTTATTGTGAAAAAATTGGTCTAAAAATGACAAGTGAAAATAATGGCCGATGATTTGCGATTTACGCATGCGCGACGTCGCGACTAGTCAATAGCAAGCGAGCTCTGCGAAGTCCGCGCGTCTCCTTGGTAACTACTCCCTCTGTGGCGCGGTGGGAGTGCATCCGATTGCTACGCAAGAGGCCGTGGGTTCGATTCCCACCCAGGATAAAACGTTGTGTGATGAGCACGATGGTTTATTCTGTGTCTGGGTGTTATTTATTTATGATATGTATGTATTTAGAAATATATAAGTATGTTTATCAGTTATCCTGGTTACCATAGTACAAGCTCCGCTTAGTGTGGAATCAGATGGCGTTGTGTGAGTTGTGCCAACAATATTAAAATAATAAAAAATAATATACTAATAATAATAACTATACTAATATGGGTTGGATAGCGCATTTATCGTGGAAGTCTATAGGCTATATCATCACGCTACTACCCTGAAGAGCAGGGCAGTAATCAACAAATCGGGCAAATATTCATACACAATTGTAAAAGTAGATAATAAACGACGGGATTAAATGGGAGCGACGGGGATAAAGGCGTGACTGATAAAAGGCTATCTCATCACGCTACTACCCTGAGGAGCGGAGTAGTAATTAACATATCGGGCAAAAATTCATACATTATTGTAAAAGTAATAAACGATGGGATCGTATCGGCGCGACGGGAATAAAGGCGAGACTGTAAAAGACTATATATAATCACGCTACTACCCTGAAGAGCGGAGCTGTAATCAATAAATCGTGCAAATATTCATTCATTATTGTAAAAGTAATAAACGACGGGATCGTATGGGCGCGACGGGAATAAAGGCGAGACTGTAAAAGACTATATATAATCACGCTACTACCTTGAAGAGCGGAGCTGTAATCAATAAATCGGGCAAATATTCATTCATTATTGTAAAAGTAATAAACGACGGGATCGTATGGGCGCGACGGGAATAAAGGCGAGACTGTAAAAGACTATATATAATCACGCTACTACCCTGAAGAGCGGAGCTGTAATCAATAAATCGGGCAAAAATTCATACATTATTGTAAAAGTAATAAACGACGGGATCGTATCGGCGCGACGGGAATAAAGGCGAGACTGTAAAAGACTATATATAATCACGCTACTACCCTGAAGAGCGGAGCTGTAATCAATAAATCGTGCAAATATTCATTCATTATTGTAAAAGTAATAAACGACGGGATCGTATGGGCGCGACGGGAATAAAGGCGAGACTGTAAAAGACTATATATAATCACGCTACTACCTTGAAGAGCGGAGCTGT
Organism: Thumatha senex; assembly: GCA_948477245.1. Taxonomy (NCBI): domain Eukaryota; kingdom Metazoa; phylum Arthropoda; class Insecta; order Lepidoptera; family Erebidae; genus Thumatha; species Thumatha senex. The sequence goes on along the minus strand of OX419744.1, from coordinate 23,496,760 downwards.
AATCAATAAATCGGGCAAATATTCATTCATTATTGTAAAAGTAATAAACGACGGGATCGTATGGGCGCGACGGGAATAAAGGCGAGACTGTAAAAGACTATATATAATCACGCTACTACCCTGAAGAGCGGAGCTGTAATCAATAAATCGGGCAAAAATTCATACATTATTGTAAAAGTAATAAACGACGGGATCGTATGGGCGCGACGGGAATAAAGGCGAGACTGTAAAAGACTATATATAATCACGCTACTACCCTGAAGAGCGGAGCTGTAATCAACAAATCGGGCAAATATTTATTCATTATTGTAAAAGTAATAAACGACGGGATCGTATGGGCGCGACGGGAATAAAGGCGAGACTGTAAAAGACTATATATAATCACGCTACTACCCTGAAGAGCGGAGCTGTAATCAATAAATCGGGCAAAAATTCATACATTATTGTAAAAGTAATAAACGACGGGATCGTATGGGCGCGACGGGAATAAAGGCGAGACTGTAAAAGACTATATATAATCACGCTACTACCCTGAAGAGCGGAGCTGTAATCAATAAATCGGGCAAAAATTCATACATTATTGTAAAAGTAATAAACGACGGGATCGTATGGGCGCGACGGGAATAAAGGCGAGACTGTAAAAGACTATATATAATCACGCTACTACCCTGAAGAGCGGAGCTGTAATCAACAAATCGGGCAAATATTCATTCATTATTGTAAAAGTAATAAACGACGGGATTGAATGGGAGTGACGGGAATAAAGGCGTGACTGATAAACTAACGGGAGTTCGAAGTTTGTCACGGGCGAAGCCGCGTGGGTCAGCTAGTATGAAATAAAGTACCTATACTTCACAGAACCGTTAGAATTATCCCTGTAAGTAGTATAAAATCGAACTCGGTACCCACAGGTTAGAAGGCAGTTATATAACCAACTGAGCCAGTGGGCCGTTCAATGTATGTTTACCTATTTTTCCGCTAAATGCTGACGAAATTAAAAAAAAAATTGTAGTGTATACTTTCAATTGGGTTCTAAACAAATTTGATCAATAGATTCTGAAGCTTAAACATACCGACTGCCATTTGCTGAAGTAATCAGTGCAGTTGTTATATTGAAGGTTCGCTTCGCATAAATTAATAAAATTTTATCCAGGACCTTTGTTTTATGTTTTCAGTATTAATTATTTAAGTATATTTATAAATTTATTAGCCACGACTTTATCCCCGAAGGTGTAGCAGAGGCATATAGTGGTGAGCACAATGCCTATGTTCAAATGGACAGGCTCAGATTGTAGCGACTCGCTGTTGTAATTTTTAAGTCGCCCAAAGAGTATTCACTTGACTTAACGAGTGTCGATTGCAACGTTACTATCAACCGGGACAAACAGCTTAATGTGTCCTTCGAAGCACGAAAACGCTGGTAAATGAAATTACGACAAAGCGGTCATCCATCCAAATTCCGAGAGAGTTTCTTAAATCAGTGATCTGTTACAGAATCCGAGTTAGTATGCCTTAAACATGGCATAACATTTCATGTAACTATAATTAATAATCCCAACATTTTAACGCAAAGGTTTTTGCGCTTTAGTGGATCTGGAGAAAGCAATTGATAACGTTGTGTGAGAAACTCTGTGGTACTCGTCCGTGTGGCCGTCCACACCATATTCGGGCAGGATATGGTGTGGACGGCCAGCTGCTGCCGGCGATACAGTCTCTTTATACGGACTGTAAATCTTGCGTGCGAACAAGGGGGATGTTCACCTGGCACCTCTTTTTGACTTCTGTTCCTGGCGTCAAACGAGGTTGTATTATGTCTGCCTGGCTTTTAAAAGTGTATTGTTGTGCAAAAGTGTGGCTGCAAAAGTTAAAAGATTTTGATGTGCTGTAAAATTGGAAATTTTACAGTACATTGTCTGTTGTATGCTGATGATGCGGTAGTGATGGTCTCATCAGAAGCTGACCTTCAGGCATTAGTCACTAATATAAAAGTAAAGGTCTTCGCTGCATGTTTAACTAAGAATCGGGTATTTGAAAAAGAAAAAGTAAGAACTAAAAGCAAGATTTGGGTAAACCGGCAACGTTTAGAGCAATTGAATGAAATTGTGTACTTAGGGAGAATGTTTAGCGCGGACGGAAGATATGTTCTGAAGTACAACGGTGACTAGCTGCCGAAGACAGGAACATAACATTATGAATTTTTGTTTTTAATATTATATAAAAAATAAGTAAAATGAGTACGGGACATTTTGTTTGGTACTTGAACAAAAAGCCTAAATTTGTTATTAAATATATCATCATTAACTCCTACTAATATTATAAACGCGAAAGTATGGATGTTTGTTACTTGCACGTAAAACTACTGCATGGAATTTATATAAACTTTACCATAACCATATATTATATATTTAATAGCTTATCTATCAGAAAAACACATAGGCAATTTTTAATCCCGGGAACAAGTTCCTTTAGAAAACGGAAAAACTTCATCTCGCGGGCGAAACCGCGGGCGTCAAGTAGTATATCATAAACCTAAAATAAAATCCAACATAATAACAGAGATGTTCTATTTCTATGGCTACTGCCAATCATTTTTACTGTGGCGTGCCAGCAGAAAATACATCGTCGATCTATCTTGGCGGGGGCTGAGGAAGCGTTGTGGTACCTACGCGACTTGGCCTACCGGCCCTTAATGAAATCATGTTAGGTTCCAATTAGTAGCAGAAAAATTCTATAAATATTTAAAGAACGCATAATTTAAAATTAAATAATATTATAGTAAACCTTTATGCCTTTACCTTATTATGATGTTACTTGCTGGCCAACAGGCAATATCTTCAAGAGCAAGAGTTTAGAAAAATTTACGTACATAAATTAGCATTATTACATTTGAAGTAAAATGTTTATAAAGCAATCATTCATGAAGTCCGCAGCTCAGATATTTTCTCGTCATGGTCTCTTTACCAACACGCATAGGTATACTAACTGCTTGGTGTTGTAGTAACTGGAGGCGTGCCGTCTGGTGGAGGGCCGGGTGGCAACCCGTCAGGTGGAGGGCCGGGTGGCATGCCATCGGGTGGAGCGCCAGGTGGCATTCCATCGGGTGGAGAACCATCGAATGCAGCAGTGTTCTAAAAATTGCAAGTCAAAAATAATTTAACATCTTTTTATAAAAGTTATGAAGTTTCTACTTTCGCTATGGTTGGTCCTCGGATGGGTGACCACTTTATTTGCGACCATTTGCGAGTGTTTCCGTGCTTCGGAAGGCACGTTAAGCCGTTGGTCCCGGTTGCCAGTAAAATGGCAGTCGTTAAGTCAAGTTGACAAGCTGCGTCTGTCTTTTTGAACACGGGAATGAGCTCACCACCTATTACGTGGGACAGGAATACACATGGTGAAAAGTGGGCACATAATATGCCTCTGCCGCACTTTCGGGGATAAGGCGTGATAGATAAGAAATACAATTATACTACATAGCAACTTAATACTACAAACAAATAATCAGAAGTTAAAATTTGACGAAGGGGATTTGGGGATGAAGAGTAGAAGCGTGCACGTCGCCATCCCTGCCAGCTACGGCTGCAATTCTACTCCAACACGAGTGCCACCAGGGCGAACTATGCTAGGGCGTGCCCCCGAGGCGACGCGCACCAGTTCGTCCCCGCTGGTGCGAAAAGTGTGAGCCAGAGCGGCGTAGGGGACCGCCACCCTACACGCGCTGCCCGACATGGCGGGAAGTGGAGGATGGAGTGCAGGGTAGCTGCGTGGAATGTTAGGGGAGGAATGCAAGATAAGATGAATGAGTTGATGGATGTTATGAATGAGAGAAAGTTAGATGCAGTGTGCTTGACAGAGACCAAGCGCAAGGGCAGCGAAGTCTTGGAGCTCCCGGGTGGGATGCTCGCGCTTTGGTCTGGAGTACCAGAGAGCGAGCATGGCAGTCGGGGGGTTGGAATTTTGCTGTCCTCGCGATTGGCCTCCGGTATGTATGAGTACAAACTGGTAGGTCCTAGAATCCTCTGGATCCGTGTAAAACTTGGTTTGACGAAGATTTTCCTGGTAGCTGCTTACGCGCCAGTATCTTCGACGAACGCGAGTGAGCTAGAGGACTTCTGGGAGAGTATGAGAGAAGCTCTAAATGTGATAGAAGGAAATGAAAGACTTATAGTATGTGGAGACTTGAATGGATGGGTGGGTACCGCTCGCAATGGTTTTGAGTCGGTACTCGGGAAGTATGGGGATAAAAGGGTGAACGACGCTGGCAAGCTAATACTGGCATTTTGTAAGGAGAAGGATTTGTTTGTGGCGAACACAATGTTCAACCACAAACAAATTCATATGTATACGAGGAGATGTAAGTCAAAGAGAAGCATGATAGATCTATTCCTAATGGATAGTCGGCTCCGTAAACAGGTGATGGACACGAGGGTTTATCGAGGCGCTGAGCTGGGATCAGACCACTACCTAGTCATAACTAGGATTAGGGGTCTGTTCGCGGGTTGGCGTCATCGTACCGAGTGTCCTGAACCTGGGCCGACTTATAGCATCAAAAGCTGGAATGTAATGTATGTAAGCAGTGAGAATGTGGAAAGTGTATGGCAGAACCTTAGGGACAGTATAATAAATGCCGCTGTGGAAGTGTGTGGAGAAACGAAAAGAGGCAGTAGTAATAAGCGTGATGCATGGTGGAATGAGGAAGTGAAAGAAGCAGTTCGAATGAAGAAGAAAGCATGGCTAGACTACTTAGCCTCGCGGAATGATTTTAATATGAAAGAGAGATACAAGCTGCAGAAAGTTAACACGAAGGCACTGATAGAAGAAGCTCGTGAAAGGTGCAGAATGAAAGCGGATGAAAGGTTGTCGTCCAATTTCCGGGATAATGCCAAGCTCTTCTGGAAAGAGGTAGGCAAGACCCGGAGTTGTTCGGCAATCTGCAGTATGAATAAAGTGCTTAGTGTTAACAATGACGTCCTAACAGACCAAAGTGACGTCCTGCAGAGATGGAGTGAATATTATGGAAAGATGTATGCAAGAAAAGACAGAGATGCCACATCGGGAAGTGGAGCTCACTTCGATGCTCCGGATCCCGATGTCATTGAAGTCATTAGTATGAAAGAAATAGAACAAGCGATAAGAAGTATGAAATGTGGTAAGGCTGCGGGAAAAGACAGAGTTACTGCTGAGATGATCAAGTACGGTGGGTCGCGTGTCTGGGACACACTATGTCTGTTATGCAACTTGTGCTGGCGGACGGGTGAGGTCCCAGATGACTGGCGAGTAGCAGTTGTAGTACCTATTTACAAAGGGAAAGGCTCGCGCCTAAACTGCTCCAGCAACAGGGCGATCAGCTTGGTCAGCTTAGCTAGTAAGGTGTATGCAAAGGTTATAACGGCACGAATGCAAGAAAAGTCTGAAAGGTATTTATGGGAGGCTCAATGCGGATTCCGACGTGGAAGAGGTTGCATGGATCAAGTGTTTTCTCTCCGCATGATCGCGGAAAAGTTTCTGGCTCTTAGCCAGAAGGTTTTCTGCGCTTTTGTGGATCTAGAGAAAGCATTTGATAACGTTGTGAGAGAAACGCTGTGGGACTTGCTGCCAAGATATGGTGTGGACGGCTCGCTACTGCGGGCAATACAGTCGCTTTATAGGGACTGTAAGGCTTGCATGCGAGTAGGGGGGGATGTGTCACCTCTTTTTGATGTCTGTACAGGCGTCAAACAGGGATGTGTCATGTCCGCCTGGCTGTTCATAGTGTATCTGGACAGTTGTCTGCAGAAGTTGAAAGATTTTAATATGGGTGTGAATTTGGGTGACTTTACAGTAAACTGTCTGCTGTACGCTGATGATGCGGTGCTCATGGCCTCATCAGAAGCCGACCTACAGGCATTAGTCACTAATATGAAAAAGGGGTGTGAAAGTAAGGGTCTCCGCATGAATGCAAGTAAAACTAAGGTTCTAGTATTTGAAAGAGGTGACGTAAGAACTAAATGCGAGATTAGGGTAAACCAGGAACGTCTAGAGCAAGTGAATGAAATTGTGTATTTAGGAAGTATGTTTAGCGCGGATGGAAGATGTGATTCGGATGTAGAACGGCGAGTAGCTGCCGGAAACAAAGTTAACGGTGCTTTGTCCCAGTTAGTAAAGCGACAAAGCATCGTAAAAGAAGCACGAATGGCGATTCATAACGCAGTGCTAGTGCCAACTTTGCTTTACGGTAGTGAAACCTGGGTATGTCAGCAGATGCATGAAAGTAAATTGAATGCTGTGGAGATGCGATCACTTCGAAAATTGTGCGGCGTTACCTTGGCCGACCGAATACGTAACGAAGTGATACGCAATATGGCAGGTTTGAATGAAAGTGTCAGCGTTAAGCTGGAAAAGGGCGTGCTCCGTTGGTTTGGACACGTCCAACGAATGAGTGAGGAACGATTGACGAAGAATATATATTGTTCAAAAGTAGAGGGTAGAAGGAGTCAGGGAAGGCCGAGACTTACATATGAAGACCACGTGAGCAGATTGCTCAAAAACGGAAAGGTCAAAAGTACTCGGATACCCAGACGTGCGTGTATGAAGCGATTGATGAATCTCGAAGAAGCGAAAGAAGTATGCATGGATCGCGAAGCCTGGCGATCTGTCCTCTCTGACTACCCCGTCAGGGATACAGCGTGAAGATAGTTAGTTAGTTAGTTAGTTAAAATTTGACAAAATTACAATAAGCTTACCGTAACAACGAAAGCAATAAATGTTATAGCGATAATTACACACGCCTTCATTGTCATAGGTTACTCTGTAAAATGAATGCAGTTGCTATCGCTAAATTCTATTTAAATACTAGAGAAACAGGTAATAGGATTTTTTTAAATCACCATCAAATCACACATTATTAAAGATAACTTCTTATAAAAAATATGGCTATTTGAAGAGTGGCCATGGCCAAAATTACATACCTACAAAAATCATTATGTTAGATTTTTGGTAAATTATTGCATAATTTGACACTATTTAAGGTCGTTAACTGGGTCATTTAACATTCCAGTTAAATCACCCACTTATCTATTTGTGTTATATCCGCAGTTTATTATTTCTTTCCTTTTTTACAATTATACCATGTCAAAATGATGCTGCCCGCCTAAAAGAAAGCATAGACGATGACACGCGATTGAAAGCCGCTATCTTAACCAGTAGTGTTCCGATAACCGGTTCTCGGGTTGACGGTCGAAAATATGCCTTTTCACGCTTCTCATAAGAACCCAAGATTGTAACAGGAGGAAAACACGTGCACCGGTAGACAATTCCATTTTTGCAGAATCTTTCGGTTCTGGGCACAATGGTATCAACAGTATAAGGATAACATCTCTGCTCCGCCCGTGTTGTTCGGGAACGGAAAGGAGAGAATTATAATTTTAATATGCCCGAACATATACTCGTATAGCACATATATATATATTCGTATAGCACACCGCGAGATACCTTTATCAAATATCTGCCAAAGTATAGGCCTATGACTCGCAGCTTGTAACTCGTAACCCAGCTTAATCAGTGTTCTGCAATCTATTATCGCCATTATTTGTCTGACCGAAATACCTACGAACATTAAGGGGAAATTTAAATACATGAAAATGTAGAAATGATGGCTTATCGCTAAGAACAAAAAATATCAACAGCAGGTCGCCGCAGCCTTAGCCTGTCCATTTCAACACGACAATGGACTCACCACCTGTTACGTGGGACAAAAATGCATACGGTGAAATGTGGGCGTTTAATATGCCTCTGTATTATAGTCATAAAATATTAAATTGTAAATAGGCCATCAAAAAAAAGCCTTCCTAAGTTTCTTGCCGGTTCTTCTCAGGTGGGCCGCGTTCCGAACTGGTGGTCACTTTAAATAAACAAATTTTTTCTTTAGTTTTTGTGATGACATTTTGTAAGCGCCGCTGTTGAAATGGTCTATGCAAAATAAAGACATTTTATTTTTTATTTTATATTTTATAAAGGCGTGCAAATATGGATGGATGGATGATTACTCTAAGATACCTGAACCAATTTGGGAAATTCTTTTTGTTTCAGCGGGTACCCATACTTCCCAGGTGGTCCCATTTGATAAATTCAAATGGGACCACCTGGGAAGTACATTAGGTATCAAAATACATTAGGTACTTGATTTTGAAAAATTTATACATGAAACATGAAAAAACATTTAAAATTTAATACATCTTTTTATAGTCAGTCATATTTGCATAATTTACTATAATAGGTACATAATTTAAATAGATAGTAAAGAAATTTTACCTTTTTAGTGAGGTGGTAACAAAAAGGCTAAAAGGTCTTATGTGCTAGACACTAATTAGCATGACCAATTAAAGTCGTGGTAGTCTCGGACGAATATAAATATATTATCAATAGTAACATTTGCCAAACGGCGGATATAAAACGAACATGCAGCTTAACCAATATAATTAATATTTTTCTAACTATGGCAACATCCTCATCTCAGGTAGTTAACATACATACATACAATGTGTCAAGAAAACCCTGTCCTACTCTAAAGGGGCACATAGGCACTTCAATAACATAACCAAAAAAAAATAAAAATCATATTATTCATGAGTTTGAAATAGTTATAATTTTTTTAAATGCGTGATTTTACTATCAGAAATGGTCCAATTTCCTTAAAATATCGCAAATTTTCAAAAATTGACAACACCTTTGTTGGCATGCGGCGACGAGTGTATGTGATATCAAAAGAAACCGCCGGCAAGTGTAAGCTGACCTTTTGACCTTGCATTTCCGAATAGCCCTTTCCCTTTGTTGTCATGTAAGCTACCACATTATATTAACTTTTAATTTATTTTATTCGGGGTAAATTTTTGGGGTAATTTTATAGGGTAATTTATAAAAAGGATTACGCGAATAAAATCACATCTCGATACCTACAATTACCTTCATGGATCAGACAGGGTTTTCTTAACATATTTTATATATCATCACGCCTCTTTCCCATTGGGGTAGGCAGAAGCTATGCATTTCCACTTACTACGAACCTGGCATACAACTTTCGCTTCTCCTACTTTCATAAATGTTTGACCTGCACTTTTTACAAAAGGTCATCGTCATTTGATTGACATACGTACGGCGAGGTCGATCCCTACCAGTTTGCCCATTCATCCTCGCTACGTAAATCTGCTTAGTCAGTCTCTTTTTATCCATTCTCTCCACGTGTCCGAACCATCTAAGCATTCCTTTTTCTATCTTAGTCACCACATCTTCTGTTATACCGCAATGTTCCCTTATCGCTGTATCTTTCTTCATGAACTTCACTCTAGCTATACCTCGTAGACTTCTCATTTCCACTGCATTTATTTTACTTCTATGCTTCTTCTGCCATACCCAGCTTTCACAGCCATACATAAGGGTAGGGACAAGCACTCCTCTATTTACAGCCAGTTTTGCTTTCTTAGACACTTAGACACGACACAAGACAAAACTCTTCTCTCAATGTCATAGTCACACTTTCCATCTCTCGCAAATTTTGAACCCAAAAATACAATTTTTTTCACCTGTTCTCTCCACTCTTTTTCCTTCCACAAAAATCGAGAAAACCGTCATGCTTTCCTCTTTTTCAAAAACCATTACTTTCGTCTTGTTTACATTCCTTTGCTTTTTAGTGCATCGTGCATAATGAAAACCATCAACTGCAACTCCTCTGCCTCAACTCCTACCCGATCATCAGCGTTTAAGAAGCATTTGACGGTTAATTCATTCATTTTCAAACCATACGCACTCTCTTGCAGTTCTTTCAAGCAACTGTCAATGTATAGGTTAAACAAACACGGCGATGCTACACAACCCTGTCTCATACCTTTGAATGTGAAAAAGTCTGTGCAAGCTCCGTTGATCCTGACACAATAATTGGAATCCTCATAGAGAGATTTCAGTGCTCGTATCAAGTTACTGCTTACACCATACATGGACAATGTAGACCACCGTTTATTCCTTACCACTCTGTCATAGGCCTTTTCCAAGTCTACAAATATGCAATAGTCATTTTGACATTTCGCCAAAAAAATTTCTGCTATGCATCGTAAGAAAAAGACCTGATCCGTGCATCCCCTTCCTTTCACAAATGCTGCTTGTACATCCCACATTTTGCCTTCAGTTTCATTCACCACTCTTTTCGTCAAAACTTTTGCATACAATATGCCGACGATGCTGAGTAAGCTTAAATCGCGGTAATTTTTGCACTCCTGCTGTGACTCTTTTCCTTTGTACAGTGCTACAATGACAGCTTTACACCAATCATCTAGTACGCTACCACTCCTCCAATAAAGTTAGCATATGATTGCTGAAAAGTAAATAAATTATGCTCCAGCTAACCTATATCTATTTATTCCTAAAATAAAACCTCTATTAAAATATTGTTCCATATTTAATTCCATAATTTTAACTTGATGATAACCATAAACAAAGTAGATATGACATTAACAGAATCTTAGTACTTTATAGCCTCGGTGATCATTTAGCACGTGGAGTCTGAAAAGGAACAACGACTTTATTAATATTTTTATATAACATTACTTTATTAAGAAATTTCTTAAACACCCTTTTTATTCAAACTAAGTGAAATCAATACTTGGTAGGTAGGTGATAACATGCTAAGTGAGACGTACTAATGAAAAGTCATACTCGTAAACACAATACTTTAAGCGCTAGTGCTTAAAGCCTTAACTCCACTAATTTGGATTAATATGGTTCCATTACCGCACATTCCATTCCACATAATAGGTGGTGACATCATAACCGTAAAACCTATAATAATTATGATAAAATACACCCAATTTTTTAGAGTTCAATCCAAACACAGAAACAATCACACAAATATTTGTACCAATCCGAGATTCCAACCTGCCAAATTAGGTACCTTTGCATAATAGCAGTCGCATACACTACCTGAGCTACCCGTGGTTATCAAGAATTGGTGCTATTTTACAAATAATACAAAAATTTAATTAATAAATTCCGCTGTCGTAGATACTTACTATTGGATGTTCACCCGTGGGATTCGTAGCAGCTGGGTACACTGCCGTGGTAGTGCTGAAGCCTCCTTCAATACCAACATCGTTCGGAGTAATACTCGTGCCACTCTAGAAAAGAGTATACTTTTATGTTTATAAATTATATTCTAACCAAGCTCTTCATGTTAACTGCCTCGGTCGCGTAAGTGGTATTGTATGCGACTGTTCCGGGTTCATTTCCTGAGTCGGATAAATATTTGTGTGATCCACAAATGTTTGTTTCGGAGTTTGCACGTTTCCTATGTATAATATGTTTGTATTTAGAATTTTATAGCTAAGAATGTTTATCAGGTGTCTTCCAATAGCACAAGCTTCAAGCTTAGTTTGAGCTAAATATCACTGTGTGAAAAGTGTGGCCCCACAATATTAATTAATTTTATAAACAGGAATAACAGATAAAATTGTATTTCTTAAAGCGGAATTATATGATGGAAAGATTTTGCTGTGGAGTTTACTAGTATTATTCTAACTGCTTCTCTTACAAACATAATAAAGCTAACTAACTAACTATCTTCACGCTGTATCCCTGACGGGGTAGTCAGAGAGGACAGATCGCCAGGCTTCGCGATCCATGCATACTTCTTTCGCTTCTTCGAGATTCATCAATCGCTTCATACACGCACGTCTGGGTATCCGAGTACTTTTGACCTTTCCGTTTTTGAGCACTCACTCTCTGCTCACGTGGTCTTCATATGTAAGTCTCGGCCTTCCCTGACTCCTTCTACCCTCTACTTTTGAACAATATATATTCTTCGTCAATCGTTCCTCACTCATTCGTTGGACGTGTCCAAACCAACGGAGCACGCCCTTTTCCAGCTTAACGCTGACACTTTCATTCAAACCTGCCATATTGTGTATCACTTCGTTACGTATTCGGTCGGCCAAGGTAACGCCGCACAATTTTCGAAATGATCGCATCTCCACAGCATTCAATTTACTTTCATGCATCTGCTGACATACCCAGGTTTCGCTACCGTAAAGCAAAGTTGGCACTAGCACTGCGTTATGAATCGCCCTTCGTGCTTCTTTTACGATGCTTTGTCGCTTTACTAACTGGGACAAAGCACCGTTAACTTTGTTTCCGGCAGCTACTCGCCGTTCTACATCCGAATCACATCTTCCATCCGCGCTAAACATACTTCCTAAATACACAATTTCATTCACTTGCTCTAGACGTTCCTGGTTTACCCTAATCTCGCATTTAGTTCTTACGTCACCTCTTTCAAATACTAGAACCTTAGTTTTACTTGCATTCAAGCGGAGACCCTTACTTTCACACCCCTCTTTCATATTAGTGACTAATGCCTGTAGGTCGGCTTCTGATGAGGCCATGAGCACCGCATCATCAGCGTACAGCAGACAGTTTACTGTAAAGTCACCCAAATTCACACCCATATTAAAATCTTTCAACTTCTGCAGGCAACTGTCCAGATACACTATGAACAGCCAGGCGGACATGACACATCCCTGTTTGACGCCTGTACAGACATCAAAAAGAGGTGACACTTCCCCGCCTACTCGCACACAAGCCTTACAGTCCTTATAAAGCGCAGCAGCGAGCCGTCCACACCATATCCTGGCAGCAAGTCCCACAGCGTTTCTCTCACAACGTTATCAAATGCTTTCTCTAGATCCACAAAAGCGCAGAAAACCTTCTGGCTAAGAGCCAGAAACTTTTCCGCGATCATGCGGAGAGAAAACACTTGATCCATGCAACCTCTTCCACGTCGGAATCCGCATTGAGCCTCCCATAAATACCTTTCAGACTTTTCTTGCATTCGTGCCGTTATAACCTTAGCATACACCTTACTAGCTAAGCTGACCAAGCTGATCGCCCTGTAGCTGGAACTTCTTATCGCTTGTTCTATTTCTTTCATACTAATTACTTCAATGACATCGGGATCCGGAGCATCGAAGTGAGCTCTACTTCCCGATGTGGCATCTCTGTCTTTTCTTGCATACATCTTTCCATAATATTCACTCCATATCTGCAGGACGTCACTTTGGTCTGTTAGGACGTCATTGTTAACACTAAGCACTTTATTCATACTGCAGATTGCCGAACAACTCCGGGTCTTGTCTACCTCTTTCCAGAAGAGCTTGGCATTATTCCGGAAATTGGACGACAACCTTTCATCCGCTTTCATTCTGTACCTTTCACGAGCTTCTTCTATCAGTGCCTTCGTGTTAACTTTCTGCAGCTTGTATCTCTCTTTCATATTAAAATCATTTTGCGAGGCTAAGTAGTCTAGCCATGCTTTCTTCTTCATTCGAACTGCTTCTTTCACTTCCTCATTCCACCATGCATCACGCTTATTACTACTGCCTCTTTTCGTTTCTCCACACACTTCCACAGCGGCATTTATCATACTGTCCCTAAGGTTCTGCCATACACTTTCCACATTCTCACTGCTTACATTGACGTCGCCAAGCTTTTCGGCTACCCTTTCATTATATTTATCCCTAATGGATGCATCCTGCAGCTTCCAGCTTTTGATGCTATAAGTCGGCTCAGGTTCAGGACACTCGGTACGATGACGCCAACCCGCGAACAGACCCCTAATCCTAGTTATGACTAGGTAGTGGTCTGATCCCAGCTCAGCGCCTCGATAAACCCTTGTGTCCATCACCTGTTTACGGAGCCGACTATCCATTAGGAATAGATCTATCATGCTTCTCTTTGACTTACATCTCCTCGTATACATATGAATTTGTTTGTGGTTGAACATTGTGTTCGCCACAAACAAATCCTTTTCCTTACAAAATGCCAGTATTAGCTTGCCAGCGTCGTTCACCTTTTTATCCCCATACTTCCCGAGTACCGACTCAAAACCATCGCGAGCGGTACCCACCCATCCATTCAAGTCTCCACATACTATAAGTCTTTCATTTCCTTCTATCACATTTAGAGCTTCTCTCATACTCTCCCAGAAGTCCTCTAGCTCACTCGCGTTCGACGAAGATACTGGCGCGTAAGCAGCTACCAGGAAAATCTTCGTCAAACCAAGTTTTACACGGATCCAGAGGATTCTAGGACCTACCAGTTTGTACTCATACATACCGGAGGCCAATCGCGAGGCCAGCAAAATTCCACCCCCCGACTGCCATGCTCGCTCTCTGGTACTCCAGACCAAAGCGCGAGCATCCCACCCGGGAGCTCTAAGACTTCGCTGCCCTTGCGCTTGGTCTCTGTCAAGCACACTGCATCTAACTTTCTCTCATTCATAACATCCATCAACTCATTCATCTTATCTGTCATTCCTCCCCTAACATTCCACGCAGCTACCCTGCACTCCATCCTCCACTTCCCGCCGTGTCGGGCCGCGCGTGTAGTAGGGATGGCGATCTGAGATCGATTAATCGAAGAATCGATTTTTCGAGCAGAAAATATCGATTTTTTTTAAATCGATATGAAGTACTGTGTCGATTCACTGAATCGATATATCACCCTTGAAAATCGACATTCGATTTTTTCTGTTTTGGTATAAACCATACAATTATTTGCATTTAGTTGAATGTGCCTGAATTATAAGAGTGCTGCCGGTTAAAGAGTTAACTACTCATAAACTCGCGAGATGGCTGTATGTTTAGTATCCTTTACTCGCCTCTCTTTAATAAAAAAGTTACGTTTGTAGTCTTTGACTTTATGTATTTATAATCTGTGACGATTGATATTGCATTATTCATTTGTTGTTGTCGTTTAATGAATACTGTTATTAGCGTAATATAAGTATTTTCATGATTGATTTTCATCAGATTTTCATGTAGTGTTTGTTGCGAAATAATAACTAATTGAGAGTAGGTAAGTAAATAAGTAAAGCGCTTCTTATTTTTTACTTTGACGCTATTATTTTCAGTTTGTTCTGTTAGTTGTGATTATCATTTAAATTTACTTTTACACAGGAATAATCAGCATTGAAATAACTAATAAGTAATATGTGGAATTCTTATTGATGGAAGTGTTCATACTTCATTCACGATTACTTTATGTCCAATTATCTATTTAACGTCAAAGCATCAAATTATTCATCTTGTTTACAGAAAAAATAGTAAAGCTCCCATTATCATTTTAAAAATAAACTATCGCTTTTACTCTAATTTTATTTTAATCAAGTAATCGCCAGGCTAGGGATGGCGATTCTTTCCGAAAAATATCAATCGTTAAAGCAATTCGTATCTTAATTAATCGATTCACATTTGGTGCTATTTTTATATAAAGGTTACTTTTTTATAAAATGTTAAACTATTCTTTCATATAAAATATTCTTTTAAATTCATTAAGAAATTATGCTAACTAATCCTAATAGGATTTTGAATATTACTCGAAACTAGTGACTAATTACTTAAAATATCATTGTTTATCAAGTTTAATACATATAATAAATGAGGAATAAATATATTTTTTCAGCATGTCGGGTAGAAGTGATTTATGGAATCATTTTATTAAAAAAGACTTCGGAGGCACATGCAAATATTGTCACCAGGACGTAAAAACTAAGGGAAACACAACAAACTTGCGCAATCATTTATTAAGACGTCATCCAACAATTCAGACCGTAAGTCTCAAAAAGAAGAGTGAAAGTGGTGGTGGTGGTAAATGTGGTAATGCACGAAATGATAATGGAAATGATCAAGTTAGTGAAACCATTTCTTATGTCACATTATTTGTTTTCCAATGTACTGAGTTCGAAAAAAATAAAAATCGATATTAAATAAATCTAAGTAACTATGTTTTTTCGTTTTAGGTTGTTGATGACATGACTTTAGGCATCGTTCCAGTTCCAGATTTGCAAAATGTTGATAATTCGGATGCTGAAAGCGTGGCTTCTTCTTCTACCAATGTATCAGTCTTAAAACAGCAAACATTGACATCTTGCTTAACAAATATAAAATCATTTGGAGGTAAGGCATGAAACTAAAATCTTTTGAATATTTTTTTATGAAAGTGAGATGCATACAGGATTAATAATTAAGACTTTATTTTATTTATTTTCAGATACTGGTATTAAGCGTGGTCAAATAACCAATGCAATAGTCTTCATGATCGCAAAAGATGGGTTGCCTTTAAATACTGTGGAAAAAACAGGATTTCGATATTTAATGAAAGTAGTGGCACCACTTTATAAAGTTCCAGCCAGAAAAACAATGACCCACATGATTGACGATAAATATGACATTCTTTCGACACAACTGAAACTAAAAATACAAGAAGTAGAAGCACTATCTTTAACTGCAGATGTTTGGACTGACTCGCATAATAGTCAAAGCTACTTAGGCTTAACTGGTCATTGTATATATGAAAGTAAATTATTGAGCATAGTTTTTGGTGAAACTGCTCTAACAGAACCACACAATGCTGACTACTTAGCACAAGTTATTATCAATATGACGGAAAAATGGGGCATCACAAGTAACAAAGTGGTAGCGTTTATCACGGACAATGGCGCTAATATCGTTAAAGCTGTCACAAATGTTTATGGCAAAAATAAACACATGCCATGTTTTGCCCATACATTAAACCTAGTAGCATCAAAACCATTTGACAATAAGGATGGACTGGAAGAAGCCAAGAATTTACTAACAGCTGTCAAAGATATTACCACATATTTTAAACATAATACAAATGCTGCTGATTCTTTAAAGAAAGCTCAGGGTCATCAAACAAAGCCTTTGGGACTTGTTCAGTCTGTGTGTACCAGATGGAATTCTGTTTTTTATCAATTGGAACGATTTGTTGAGTTATCCGAAATAATTGCGCCAATATTACTCAAGTATCCTAAAGCGCCAACAATGCTAACTGCACATCAGTTAGAATTTATAAAAGATCTTATAAATATATTGAGACCATTAGAAGTAATAACTAAAGAAATATCGGGAGAAGACTACGTTACAGCCAGTAAAATTATACCCATCGTGTCTTGTCTGACTGAAACATATAATACAATGAAAAATTCAACGGATATTGGTGTTAAAACAAGGACTTTAATTGTGGACGGCTTGAAGAAAAGATTTGGAAATGTTGAACAAGTTCATTTGTTAGCTGCTGCGACCATTTTAGATCCTAGATTTAAAAAAATTCATTTTACTGACCATGTAGCCTGTTCTCGAGCGATAAATAAAATAAACACTTCAATTTTGGATATTACACGACAATCACTTCCACAAAATAATAGTGAGGAAGTCGACGCAATAGAAAGCGCTGATAAGGATATGAAAAACGGAATATGGGATTTTCATAAGTTGCTTGTGAAAAAGCAACTCTCTTTATGCAATGCACTTGCACAGGAAAATCAAGGCTTAAATGAAGAATTCAAACATTATTTATCGCAGGCAGTTGTGCACCTGAAGTATGATCCTGTACTTTACTGGCAAGAACAAAAGAGCTCCATTTATCATCACGTTCACCCAATCGCCATGATGTATATGAGTATCGTTGGATCATCCGTTCCTTGTGAGCGCCTGTTTTCAATTGCTGGAAACATCGCAAGTGATGAGCGTAACCGCTTGGATCCCAAAAGGCTTGACAGACTGTTGTTTTTAAAAAGTTTAGATATTGAGCATTGGGAACTATAGTTCCCAGTTATAATTCCCAATGCTTAATATTTAAACTTTTAACTCTTACCTTATTTTTTACTTTTTTGCAATCAATAAAAACATTCAGTATATAAATACTTATTTTTTTTTTATAGTTGATCTTATAGTTTGATACGGTAATAAAAATAATTGTTATTTTTGAATTCCCTGATTTTATTGATAAGATATCGTTAATTGCAATATTAATCTTGTTTTTAGTAAAATTGATACAAATTTACATTGTAAACGCAAACTTGAAAAAAAGATCGATTTTTTAAGAATCGATTTTGTAGGCCTCGATTTTTTCGTGAATCGATTCATTAGACTACGATTCGAATCGATTTAAAAAACGATCTTTTTCGTAAAGAATCGCCATCCCTAGCGTGTAGGGTGGCGGTCCCCTACGCCGCTCTGGCACACACTTTTCGCACCAGCGGGGACGAACTGGTGCGCGTCGCCTCGGGGGCACGCCCTAGCAGTATTCGCCCTGGTGGCACTCGTGTTGGAGTAGAATTGCAGCCGTAGCTGGCGGGGATGGCGACGTGCACGCTTCTACTCTTCATCCCCAATATAACATACATAATAAAGCCTTATTAGTAACTGAATATCTTACGGACTTAAGGTATCGTTACTGAATTTTTAGTGACTTACTGGTGCTAATTCTATTATTGAAACCACTAAACTTAATTTCTATAAAATTTTCTTATTTTTATAAATAATTCTAAATAATTACTGGGTTAAGCACTGTACGATTTGTACAAACATCGGTGACGTTTGTGGCATTTCAATGTGCCACGTTATGCCGTTGATTCAGACAGTCTGTAACATTGTGGTTGTTGAGCCCACTTTAAGACTTTTTGTAACTACTTAATGTGACTTCAAAAAATTTCTACAGCAGTTAGTCACAACATCTCCCTGTCTACTACTTACTGCGTACTGTCTACGTCTATGTGGGGCAATATACAAATAGGGGATTCAAAAGTATAGTAGACCTTTCTTTTTTCTCTTCGGGAAAAAAGACTTTAATTTATGTATGGATGTTTTCTGTTAAAGAGATCATATGGTATAAATTTAGTGACTAAAATAAAATAAATAAATATCCATCACGCCTTATCCCCGAAGGGGTGGCAGAGGCATATTATATGCCCACTTTTCACCGTATGGATTCCTGTCCCACGTAATAGGTGGTGAGCCCATTGCCGTGTTGAAATAGACAGACGCAGGTTGTGGCTACCTGCTGTTGAAATTTTCAAGCCGCCCATAAGGCCTTCAACCAGGCTTAACGACTGCCATTTTACTGGCAACCGGGACCAACGGCTTAACGTGCCTTCCGAAGCACGGAAACGCTCGCAAATGTAAATGCCACAAAGTGGTCACCCATCCGAGGACCAGCCATAGTGAAAGTTGCGTAACTCAGTGATCGTTTACAGAACACTGAGACCGCGGGGCCACGAGCGCTTCTTCGATTTAGTGACTAATCAAAGAAATCTCTATAACTATATAAGTCAAAACTGAAAACAATTATTTCTATAAAGCTATAATAAAACTTATGTGCTTCGGAAGATAAAATCATTATCATTACTTACAACAGAAACTAAAGCGAAAAACGCTAAAATAAATAAACACTTCAGTATGTTCATTTTTGCCAATGGTACACCGAACTATTCAACATTTTTGCATTTTTGATACACATGGTGGGCTTTAGTAAATTACCCAATATGCCATTTGGTTTACACAATGCACCATTTAATAGTCGGATGTGACGATCTTGTGCGAGCAAATTGTGTATTTATTGTAATGACTTTAAAATGTGTGAATATGTGAAAATGTTTATAGTAATCACTGCCTGTGCGCGGTGGGAGTGTATCCGACCGCTATGCGAGAGGTCGTCGGTTCGATTCCCACCCAGGATAAAACTTTGTGTGATGAGCACGATGGTTTATTCTGTGTCTGGGTGTTATTTATCAAAAACTAACAAATTAATACATTTTCTTTTTAGTATTAGTTCAATTTTAAAGCAGGAAAAGCCGCCTCTCTCTCTGTAGCTCTGAAGAATTGTTTGATGTGATGCCTTAGCTACGTCTTATCATCGCACCGATCGCCATAGACAGGATGTTCACCCTTAGACTTTGAAGCGCTCGCATACGGTTGGATCCGATAGGATAGATTTCATCAGTGTACGCTTAGATTCTAGAATGAGCTCCCGTTTTCCCGAACATCGGCAATATGGGGTTCTTCAAAAGAGGCCTTAGAAGGTTTCTACAGGTGTCGTAATCGTCCATAGGTTAGGGTGACCTCTTTCTATCAGGTGGGCCGTATGTTTACAAAAATCTTCACGTAAGTTCTTCAAACGGAGTCGTAGTAAATATTTATCGGGCCATCAATGAAGCAGAAAAAGGTAGACTTGACTTAAAATCTCAGTTAGATTCGTGACAAACAGTAAAATATCTAACATAATTATTATACGTCTTTGACTAAAACCCTTCTCTGTTTTCCGTTTTTATCGTGTGAAAGTTATTTAGAACCCCATATAAGAATTTAAACTGTCATGCTCATAATCATTATTAAAATATTGATTGTCGGAATATTTACCATGTCTCCTTTCATTCGCGAGTATCCGATATTTCGGCACTGTTGCAAGCGCACTGTTACTCCGTGATCATGGCGCTTGCAACAGTGCCGAAATATCGGATACTCACGTATGAAAGTAGACATGGTAAATATCCCGACAATCAATATTTTAGTACCCCATATAAAACTTTTACCGAGCGAATGTAGTCTGCATTTAATGTTGGTCAAATTTTCTTTTAAGTGTGTCTTAGGCGTGTATATATAAATTTTCTTTTAAGTGTGTCTTAGGCGTGTATAGTTATCTACTCTACAGGCCACAGGTAAATGTCCGTAGGAATAGTTTGTAGAATATTCTATCCGTTGGTAATTTTTAATTGCGGGGCAAATGGATTTTAATATGGTTGAATTTTGCTATACCATCATTTATCAGCAAATCTAAATATAATATTTGACTGCCTCTGTGGCGCGGTGGGAGTGCATCCTGCTACGCAAGAGGTCGTGGGTTCGATTCCCACCCAGGATAAAACTTTGTGTTTGAGCACGATGGCTTATTCTGTGTCTGGGTGTTATTTATCTATATGTATGTATTTAGAAATATATAAGTATGTTTATCAGGTATCTAGATCCCATAACACAAGCTAATATTAGCTTAGACAAGGGTCCCACAATATTTAAAAAAAAAATAAAATTTAAAAATAGAATATGGGTATGTTCTACAAATAAGTAAATGGTAGTTGTCATCCACAGTTGCAAACAATTAACATTTGTCTTCAGAAAACATGGTTTCAGTGTCCGTTTCAGTTTCATTTTTGTAATGAATACCAATAGATGGCGTTTATCGATGTAAAACAAACTGTGGTTAGGTCACTCTCTAGATATTTTCCTAATATCTAAAACATCAGATGACTTTCCTAAAAATTACGTAATTTCTTAAAAATAAGGTAAATTTTGCACCCAGTGCTAGACGGATAGCTAGACTGTGTGGTGTTAATCGGTTTGAGTCCGGTATGAACACGTTCGTAAGGTCTACAACTCGTTCAAATTGTTACAATAATACAGTTACATATCACATAGAATTCTCAACCGATTATCCTTTTTTTTGGTTTATTCAAATCAACTGTCTTGTTAAACTAAAAAAAAACTAACTATCTTTACGCTATATCCATGACGGAGTAGACAGAGAGGACGAATCTCCAGGCTTCGCGATCCATGCATATTTCTTTTGCTTCATGCAGATACATCAATTGCTTCATACATGCACGTCTTGGTATCCGAGTACTTTTGACTTTTCATTTTTTGAGCAATCTGCTCACGTGGTGTGGTTTTCATACGTAAGTCTCGGCCCTGACTGCTTCTACTCTCTACTTTCGCTCAATATATCTTCTCTCTATAACTTGTTAATTTGAATTGAAATAAAACAGAACGTGACGGTGCCTGAATATTAAATTTTACAAAAATATTAAAATTATACCAAAAACATCATGTCTATTACGCTGCGCTCCAATATATGGTCCTAGCCAAACTTTATGCTTTGCGGTTGCATCGACTTCGTTATCACCTAATACGACTCCAGCAAAGGGCGAACAGCAGGGAATCAGAAGGTGAACAAAAAGCAACGGCTTATGTGGTGATTATGTTTATTAACTCATTTGGTATTTGACAAAGTGAGGTAGACGGTCCGTGCATTTAGTAGATTTTTAACCACTGGTAGCATCTGTGAAAGAAAAGCAAAAGGAGTTTATAATCAGCAATATGGAGCTGGATCATGCATCCACTCTCCAAATCATAAAAGTCATTTTAGTTGTATATCAAGACAAGTGGCATTCTGCTCGAACAGTTTTTTATATAAATAACTAGTTGATGCCGCCAACTGCAACTGCGTAGTGAAGTATTCCCCTACCCGTTTCCAAAAGGTACTATTTCCCGGGATACAATCCTATATCCAGGCCTTCAGCTATCTCTTTGCAAAATTTCAGCCAAAATATTTAGGAGTTACAGTGTGTTTAAATAACAAACATCCAAACAAATTTACAAACATACTCTTTAAAATATTAGAAAGATTTTAGAAGCCGAGGAAGAATGGCTATTCACTTATGTCGATATTGTGTTCGCGTAAATTGAATTCAGATGTAAGCAAAAAATAGGCACAAGTGGATCAAATACTTACTGGATGGTGGAAAGCCAGGGGGCGGACCGGGTGGACCACCGTACCCACCGTTACATCCTGCAGCTCTAGGTGCAGCATTCATCCCACTCTGCAACCAGAAAAATCATATTATAATATGATTAACAAAATTATATAAATCTACTACTGTAAAAGCACGTGCTCCGTTGGTTTAGACGCGTCCAACGAATGAGTGAGGAATGATTCACGAAGAAAAACTATTGTGCGAAAATAGAGAGTAGAAGGAGTCAGGGTAGGCAGAGACTTACATTTGAAGACCACGTGAGCAGATTGCTCAAAAACAGAAAGGTCAAAAGTACTCGGATACCCAGACCTGCATGTATGAAGCGATTAATGAATCTGCGGGAAGCGAAAGAAGTATGCATAGATCGCGATGCCTGGCGATCTGTCCTCTCTGACTACCCCGTAAAGGATACAGCGTGAAGATAGATAGATAAAACTGTAAATTTAAAGTCGCTTCGAGTGCGACGGAAATCAGCGGCGGTTCCACAAGTAAAAACTGGTCTAGCGTGAGTCGAACTAGTGCGCCGAGTGTTCCGTACGTACCCATTATAGCGCCGCCATTATAAAATTAATATCTTATTTGAGGTTAATGCCAATTAAGATAGACCTGTAAATTGTTTGAGCACACATAAAACTCAGAGTTCTATGTTAATTGGTAAACTTGTATGTACGGGGACACCCCTTAATTTTATTTTCTTTTTGTGGTATATTTTTATTTATTTGTGCTTTTCCTTGCTTTTCGCCAAATTTGTGGCTTAGTGGCTCTAGGTCAATGGGAACTACCATATAGGATTTCGACCCAAAACCTAGATCTAGAATTGACAATTTTGGTTAAAAACAAGGCACAAGTAGAGAAAATTCCGGAAACTAAAAGTTGTAAATTTTGGTACTTAAAGTATATGCGTAAATCTAAATTTGCCTACATCTTTTTAACGTGTTATTTCAGGACTTTGATTTTTATACACCAAATACATACTGTAGACCACAGTATCTGGTATAAGTTTCAACTTGCTTCCAGCTGTTCCTGAGAAAACCTATGGTGACACACGGTCAGACAGACGGACAAGAAAGTGTCTTATACATATATACAGACATATATATTATCACGCCTTTATCCCTGAAGGGGTAAGCAAAGGCTAGTATGCCTTACGCCCTGGCGTATGCTAGTACTTTATTTCAACGTACGCATTTTTGTCCCATGTAACACGTGATAGTGATGAGCCCATTGCAGTGTTGAAAATGGACAGGCGAAGGCTGTGGCGACCTGCTGTTGAAATTTTTCAAGCCCTCCATAAGGATTTCCACTGGGCTTAACGGCTGTCATTTTACTGGCCAACCGTGAAAAATGTGGTCACCCATTCAAGAACCAGCTATAGCTTAAGTTGCTTAACGCAGTGATCGATTACAGAACGAGCCTTTGATCTTATAAGGATTACTTTTTTACCATTGGGCTAGGTAACCCTAAAAAGGATATTTTACTCACCACGGCAGCGAAAGCAACTACCACGATGGCAAACAAAGCCCCGAATACCTTCATGTTCACTACTGAGTGACTGAACTGACAACCTGAGTGATTGAAAGTTCTTATATACTCACAAAATAAATATAATACGTAATAACAGGTAACAATCGTCATCCGGTGCGCTACATAATTTATGCAGTCATTAAAATAAAGTCTAATAAGAAAATGGCCAGGAGTGACGCTTTTATCGTTACATCGATAATCTCCCATTTACAGCATGTCCCACAGAGACTGGGAATTCGAAAACTACGTAATATTACAGCTATTAAACTAAATGATTATGATTGTGTGATGATAAATTGATATGTACATATATTATGTAGGTACATACCTTTTCACGGTTAAACACGTTATTACCCCAAACACATCAAAAAAGTTTGCGATCAGTTTGAAAAATGGAAATATTTTTGAAGTGAAAACTTCTTTAGCGGCGTTGAGCACTTTTTCTGTAATGGGTATAAAATCTTAAACTCGCGTCAGGACACGTGACCTGATCGAAAAAGCGTAAGACGGATGGAGTTTTTAAGTGAAAACGCCTCTTAGCGTGGTACACATATTTTTACAGGAGATAAAATCTCTGGATTTGCGACTATAATCATCATCATCATCTAATGTTGAACCCGGTCATCTACAGGTCTTATTAAATAATATTGTGTAATCAATTAAGACTCTTTCAGAGTAGAATTTTTTTTTCATCATCATCATTAACGTCCATCCCGGTCAATTTTTGAAGTGAATATTCTTTTAGCGCGGTACGCTTATTTTTAGATGAGATAAAATCTCTGGACTCGCGACCATTATCATCATCATCATCTAACGTTGATTCCGGTCATCTACAGGTCTTATTAAATAATGCTGTGTAATCAATTAGGAGTCTTTCAGTGTAGATTTCTTTTTCATCATCATCATCATTAACGTCGGACCCGGTCAATTTTTGAAGGAAAAACTTCTTTTAGCGCGGTACGCAATTTTTTAGATGAGATAAATCTCTGGACTCGCTACACCCCGTTACGATACGCAGCTATAGTGTGTGCATATATGCATGTACCAACGCGTCTCGATAAATAAATTATTATTAAATTGAGTTTTCACTTCTGTCGGCACTCCTGTTGTGGTTTAAAGTTCATTTCAGATAACAAAACTATAAGGCTAGAATTTAAAAACTTCTTTTCAAGCTTCCTGTATATGGTGCACCGCCTCGATTGTGCTGCTGGATGGCCAGCTTCTTACAAGGGCGTATAAGGGTATGCGGGTCCTCTGTGATGGCCGGGCTTATTGCTTTTTGCGTGTTAATTCTGGGAAAGGGGTCAAGAAGATCGCATTATGTGGCTAATCTCGACGCTAAATGTAAACTAAGATTTTTAATAGGTCTTATATATTTTTTCGGGCATTAATATCAACCATATGTAAATCTGGTTGACTTTAATACCCGAAAAAAAACACAGGCATGTGTGTTCACAGCCAAAAAATCCCTTCTCTAGGCTGTCTAGGTTGTACTTCATTCTATGAATATGCATATCCATTCAAGGCTCATCATTGAGCCGCTAACTTGAGAGA
The DNA here is from genome assembly GCA_948477245.1 of Thumatha senex. NCBI lineage: Eukaryota > Metazoa > Arthropoda > Insecta > Lepidoptera > Erebidae > Thumatha > Thumatha senex. The sequence goes on along the minus strand of OX419744.1, from coordinate 23,471,280 downwards.
CGCTGCTAGTACTCATGTCGACTAAAAGAGTGGCTCTCAATTTGCTAGATATCGCCATGGCTTTCCATCAGGCGGGTAGCGTCATAATGGCGAACTATACTATTAAAAAAAATTAAAAAGGCTATTGAAAAGCTTTACCGTATAAAAAGAAATCAAATCCAAGCGTACGCTCGTTTAGAAATCTATAGAGCCTAAATAGGTACGAGGGATACTTTAAAAATATTAATTAAGGAAAGGAAAGAAAAGCAAAATATTTTAATTATAATATAAAACGACCAAAAAAATGTTTAATGAGCCGGATTTGTTTGCACGCCAGCGCTCCAACTATCTGAAAAGCAAAAAGATATATCTCTGAGACATCTTAAATCAAAATCCCGACTTGTCTTTATTCACGAGATATAAAATACATTTGTGAGCGTGGGTGTTATGTAGTAGCTTACTAAACAAACTTACAGTAAGCATACTAGGGCCGAAAGGACAATCATCCCTTGGTGGAGGGAATGGGCTCGTTCTGACGTCCAAGCGGATGCCTCTGCTACTCTGTGACAAAACGGAACGTTCTAGAAGTAAAACTGTGTCTCTGTAAATAGTGTTGTAAATATAGAATAAGAACATATTAATTACATATATATATATATTATGAAACAAAGTTCCTGATGTCGCGTTTGACTGTCATTCTGATTGCGATTTATTTCAAAACTAGGTACTAAAGAAATAATCACTCACACAGTGATTCAAGAATAATTGTTATAGTATAACGTAATCTTATCCCTCTACTTCGCACGGTCTTCAAGATTAATTCACCGCACAATTCCCGATTGTACCATTGGGTGGAATCGCTGCTGGGGGACTGCTGCAGTTGTCAGCAGGCTTAATTGAAGTACGCGCTCAGAGTCTCCGGGCTTGGACTCAGAAAACATTTTTTTTTTGTTTGGAGAGAAACTGTATTAAGTACCTGCTGTATTTTTTTTATTTATATTTAAATTTGATGCAGTTCCGTACCTAATTAATCATTATAATAATAATTAATTAATACAGCGTTATTGTATATTGTGTGTTTTTTAACACATCTAAATTTTGTTTATTGGTGTTTATTTTTTGACGTTCCTAAGTGGTAATTGATATAACTAATTGAATCGGGCGTTACATGGCGGAAATCCATTGTTAACGATAATAAAGGAGGGGAGGAGGATCCCACCACACACCCTCATTTCGTCAATCCTAACGCATAACGGTCAAGGATAACCTCTACTAAGTGTAACAAAGGAATGACGAAGCGCACTCCTCAATGAAAGGCATGTAGAATAGAAACTTTGCCCTCCAGTTTCAAATTTGGCAATACTCCGCTTTACAAGGTGACATTTAGTCGGTTTCGCCTACACACAAGGCATCTTCAAAACTGCTTGGCAGCGAAACATTCACTGATAGACCTATGCCTGTACCTGTGCTGACCTATACATATTTTATCATCTCACCATAACTTTAGGCCATTAAATTTATGATAATGACAGGTGCTGAAGGGCGCTTCATATTATGAGCATATTAATATCTTGAAAAACCAACCACAACAGTACTTCCACTAATTAGAATGATGAAAATGGCTTCAAATACGCGAATCTTCATTTTAAATAACACAAAGCCACAAATCAACTAGGAATATTTTTAACAAAATGGCCTATTGAATGTTATCGTTCTTCCAGACTTGTGAAGCCTAAGTTATTGAATAGTATTATAAGAGTGAGAACTGAGAGAAGCGGAGCGATTTGACATACACCATTTTAGATATCATCTTCTAACATGAAAATTGATTAGGGTTGGTACCGCCTGCCACAATCATAAATTGAATTACCTCTGGTGTTGCAAATTTCCATAGGCGCAGTGACCACTTACCATCAGTGTTTTGATTGTCTGCCACCTCAGTGGTTTTAAACAAAACAACGATTTAGTTTTCTGCTATTAATACACGTTTATGCAATCGAAAGTTTTCTTGACCACTGCCGTTTTCTTCTGTACATTATACTTAGAAGGAAAATATACAAGAATTGACAAGTTGACAGCTACCATTAAAAGTATTTTGTGCTTGTTTGTTGCAAGTTCAAGGTAAAAAAATCACTTGAATCATTTTTTCCCGCTCATCTGTTGCGTTGCTTGCATACAGCATACCTTATGTACGAACTACACTTAATGCAGGACAACAGAGCGTTGTTATAGCATACCTATGACTTTTTACAGATTGGTCCCCACTTTGGGTGGAATATTTTGCACCTCATGAAAATTTTAATCATCATCAATCAGGGTGTTCACCCTCACACTTTGCGTCCGAAGCGCTCACATACGGTTAGGTCCGATAGAGGCTTTATTTCGCTTAGGTAGTGGAATGAGCTCCCTGCCTGGGTTTTCCCGAACGGCTACAGTATTCAAAAGGGATCTTAGAAGGTTTTAAAGGATCGGCAGCGCGAGTGCTGCACCTTTGGTTTTGCAAACGTCCATAGGCTACGGTGACCACTTTCCATCAGATGGGCTGTATGCTTGTCTCCCACCTCAGTGGTATAAAAAACAAAAAATAAAGATCAATCAAATCCAAAATAGCATAAACTTTATTCAAAAAAATTCACATCTGCTAACAAATTTAATTCGTGGATATTTATTTCATGGAGCATGGAGACGAACAAGTTGAGATCCGACATGGCAAGGTTATCACGCCTAGCGGGCTATGACCTAACGGTTGATATTAGGCTAGTGTATTTATCATTTTTAAGTGCGAGAACTCTCATACGTGATATATAGTGAATACTTTTATACCGCGATACAGGATTCTGAGATCGATGTAATTCGATTGCTCTCTATGTGGCTCTAGTCGCCACAAGCGTTTTGTTAGAAACGCTTCATTTAGTTGTTAGCGGCGGCCTTATTGGCTCTTATCTATAGGTATTGTTACTACGAGTATTAAGAATGGATTATGGTATTGTTTGTACATATATAAACACAAACAATCATACCTATCTACCTGATTGGATACACATTTCATTTCAGTCGTATACCACCACCGAACTGATGGCGGCGAGAAGTTCCTAAGCAAGCACTAGAAGAACATGAAAACATTTACAAATGTCAAGGTGTTCGCTTTTTGTGATGGTGACCCACAAAGGTCTTGGGATCCCAAGACAACTTCACCAGCAAGTGGTAAACCAGCTGACCAACGGACGGGGTTCTGGCGCAAGTATCCCTAGGAGGTTGGGAGATAAGTCAGCAATAGCTCCAAACAAGGCCGGAAATAATAAGTCAAAATATATCTGCTCCTAGGATCCAATAAAGTAGACGTAGGGCTACTTTTGTTTCAGGAGTCTGCCAACCTACGTAGGTACCGAGTCTGATTAATTGATTCTTTAGTGCAAAAATACATTTTATACTTCTAGCTAATGTTTGCCAAACTAAATTGGTTTTTCAAGTGTACTGTGCCTCCTTTCCTCCGCTAGAAATATAATGTTTGCCATGGTCTCACTGTCATGGATGCTGAAGATTGACAGACCTGGTTACTTAATAGCAATAGAGCCTATTTATTTATTTAAATCATTGTGTCGATTGATGAATCTCGAAGAAGCGAAAGAAGTATGCATGGATCGCGAAGCCTGGCGATCTGTCCTCTCTGACTACCCCGTCAGGGATACAGCGTGAAGATAGTTAGTTAGTTTTTTGTCACCAGTTTCCTCACCAGTGTGACCAGATTCCAGACTTTTCCGAAAATCGGTATTTTCGTAGGTATATTGGCGGAAGTCAGTATTTTTGGGTATATTTTGGATAAAGGCAACACGCGATTATGGTGATCGTCTCCGCGAACATACATGTTGAGGGGATTTCCCTGATTTAGTCTATATGACATTCAGGAACAAAGAACTGTAAGTTAAAGATAAGACATGACAGGAGGCCTTCAGAGAGGCCGAATAGAATTTCCGATGTAGTAACATTGGTTTGGACATTTAGAAAGAATGACAAAGAAAATGTATAGAGCGATGTAAATGGAGGCTGCACTGCAAGTGGATGTCCTAGCGAACGTGCGTTAATCAAATTAGTTACGATTTAGCAAAGGGCCAAGTAAATAATTCCCGTAAGAAAGCGTACGTCAAGCGATTAATAAATGTAGATAATGCTATTTTGTTTAGCATTTAGTTTAATCTTTGTTAGGAGCGCTCGTGGCCCCGCGGACTCAGTGTTCTGTAAACGATCACTGCGTTAATCAACTTTCGCTATGGCTGATCACGGATGGGTGGCATTTACCTACATTTGCGAGAGTTTTCGTACTTCGGAAGGCACATTGGTTGGTCCCGGTTGCCAGTAACATGACAGTCGTTAAGTCAAGTTGAGGCTTTATGGACGACTTGAAAAATTTCAACAGCAGGTAGCCACAGCCTGCGTCTGTCTATTTCAACACGGCAATGGGCTCACCAGCTATTACGTAGGACAGGAATGCAAACGGTGAAAAGTGAGCATATAATAAGCCTCTGCCAAACCCTTCGGGGAAAGGCGTGATAGATTAAAAAAAACTTTGAAGGTTTGTTTTGAACAATGCCGGAATTTCCCCAAATTCGTAGTACGTTTTAGTCGTCATATAAATAGGATGCGCTTGTTTTTTAGGGCTCCGTACCTCAAAAGGTAAAATGGGAACCTTTATAAGATCACTTTCTTGTCCTTCTGTATGTCCATCTGTCATCGTCGATTTTCTCACAAACTGGTAGCAAGATCCAAGTTAAAATTTATACCAGATTAGGTTAAACGGTAAAGTAAGTTTTGTGTCGAAAACTTATGTGGTAGTTCTTGTTGACATAGAGAAGTAAGGTCTTACAGCACAAATAAAGAAAATAAACATGTTTTGAAAATCAGTATTTTTATGGGTATTTTTTCCTTAAGCAAGTTGGTATATTTCAGTAGTTTTTTTTCAAGATGCTTCGTTATTTTTGTAAAATTTAATCTGGTCACACTGTTCCTCTCACACCAGGGACTCGGCACGGCTAAACTTAAGTACGGAACCCATATTGACATTTGCAGACGGCACATTTCAGTCGGGATAAGGCAATATTTAATTTTGTGGGACAAAACGTAAGTATTATTTCCACACACTCATGCAACGATCCCTAGTTTTTGCAAACCAAAGAAATAAGTAGCTCGCACTGTTCACTGTCTTTAAAATTATATCACAACATGTCCAACTAATTTAAAAAGATCTCTATTAAGGGGCGAGTCCTTAAAAATACACAAAAAACTACTTGGCGTTTTAAAAATGCTATGGCACTGGTGTTATTGAATTGTCGAAATTTAAAATATTCAATTTTTTAAAGAATGTATCTATAACAACACCACGCGCGATTTACCTAAAATAATAAAATTTTCTTGAGAAAACCAATCGACAACATTGATAAAATCTGCAAAATCGACCTTTCATATTTTGTCTCTGTCAGCTAAATCGTTGTTATAATTAAACACATTTTTGATTAAAATTGGTATTAAATGTAGTTTTATTATTGATTTAAATTAAAAACAACAATCTAAGCCTAAACATATCTCATTTTCTTACGTAGGTTGGTTCATACATTTTAGTATTCAAAAGTAGCCTCCAGTTTATAGGATTTATATTAGAATACGCGAGCGCTAAAAATTCAGTGCCGTCCAGAAATTCAAGGTGTGAGAGCACGTCGGTCTGAAGTTTGTCTCAAGTTCTATTGTTCCGCGATGTTTTGAACTTGGATCTGAAATTGGATGGGTTGCGAGTGACAGAAATCTGATAGTTGCAATGTTTGAACTAGTATATAATTTACGTATATGTGCCTTATGTATTATGTCATATTATTTTCTATTAAAAAAAATATTATCATCATAGGCGCCCGTTATCCCCGGCCTAGGCCCGTTTTTGAGATTTTTTAAAGAATTTTTGGTTGCGATAGACGCGGGTTTGATGTTTGAATGTTTATCACTATCCACGCGTTGGTCCGGGTTGCGACCGAAAACAACTCAACTAAGTATTTGATAAATTTTTATTAAGAGTAGAGTTTCGATGTTTCAATGTTCAACGTCATCCTAGCGTTAGTTCCAGTTGCAACAGAAACCTCGACGAATTTAGGAAAATTTGATGAATTTAGGATTGGAAAAGATACTGGTTCGATGGTTTGAATGTTTAACGTCATCCGAGCGTTAGTCCCGGTTGCAACCGAAACATTAACAAATTATTGGATATTTAATGAATTTGTTTTGGAAATAGGTGCGGTTTCAAAGTTTGAATGTTCAACGTCATCTGAGCGTTGGTCCCGGTTGCAAGTCAAACCCTTACGTTTCTTCTGAGTATTTAATGAATTTGTGTTTGAAATAGGTGCGGGTTCGATGTTTGAATGTTTAACGTCATCCGAGCGTTAGTCCCGGTTGCAACAGAAACCCTTGCACGTTTCCGGGAATTTAATGAATTTGTGATTGGAAAAGATGTTGGTTCGATGTTTGGAATGTTCAACGTCATCTGAGCGTTAGCCCGGGTCAACACAAACCTCTACAAGAAATTTCTGAGTGTTTAATGAATTTGAGATTGGAAAAAGACGGTTTGATGTTTGAATGTTCAACAAGGTCCGAGCGTTGATCCCTCATCTAAGCATCGACAAGGTATTGTTGGTGTATTACAGAATATATCGCGAGTAAACAAAATAAACGTGCGATATGTGTTGCGTCTGTATCAAATGTCAGTTAAAAGTTCAGATTCAAAATCTGGAACCAACCTAAACCCTCAAACAAAACACACGCACCGCGCCGTGTGTCGAGTAACCGTAGCATTTCCCGTACTTCGCATTGCCTGATCACTATTTCAGGCATTGTATTGGCACCAATAGCGGTGGTGGAGGGCTACAAGCCACATTCGTAGTTTAGGGAAACAGCTTTAAAAGCATGTTAGCTTTTCTTGGGCCTTGTGACAAAGTGATTCTACGAAGCTGTGGCAACAATAATTGACAAAAGTTGACCTGTACAACATTAGTCGGTTGCCAGTATCCACGACTGTGCTGCACGTTAGATGCTACTTAAGCAGGTAGAGAGTTTTACGGCTGTGTCTTGAAGGCCTACAGTGGCCCTATTGGCTCTGTTCAATGCCGCTTTATTATCATTCATTATTCATGTTATATCACGTACCGCCCGAGCCCTAACCCACCGACTGTTTTATTGAACAACCTCTGCATACTCAGATCTTGCCAGTAATAACAGAGGCGCTATCCAATGGGGTCTTTTCTGCAAAGCAACGCTGTACAACGGTACCTAGTCGGACCAACCCATTGTACCATCTGGCACTGCTATGGGAGTTATAGTCACCCCGTGGGTATCTTATAGCGACGGAGCCTCGTCAACATTTGCTGGTGCGCCTCTTGTTAAGGCCATTGATGACATTTAAATGTATCGTTTCGATAGTTTTAATCTAAAATATACGTAAATGGTCGTTTATTCAATTATATTAAACACTAGACAAAATCTGAAAAAAAAATAAGTACATAATTATCATTAGATTTAAAAAACACACACTTTGGCTCCACCCTTTTTAGGTACGCGGTGACAGCAGTCCGCCACTACGTAGCTAACGATCGGAAAACAAAAACCAAGTGGATAAGTTACATTGCCGGTTTGTTGTGATATTCATATTCATTCTGTAAGGACTAACTCGCGATGTACATTATATTTGTACGAAACACTGTCCGTTCAGAATTCAGGGTTCGTGATGCGTTTGTGTGAATTGAAATTATGAATGTGGCTGTACACAATCACAAATTCCCACGCCCGCATTCGCGCCTCTTAATCCACAACCCAGAGTTGAGAAGAGGTTTAAACACGTGGAGAAATATAAACCACAAAATTATTTTATGATGTACTAGCTTTTGCTCTTGCCTATTCTCATAGAGTTTAAAACTCGTCAGCACTGTATACTCTTAGTGTACGTTTCTATTGCTCCGCCACGGAGCATAATCAAAAAAATAACTCTGTCAAAAAATTGTCGGAATTTGTCAAAACCGAATGAACCAAACCAAAAATTTGTCAAAGTAGAAATAAAGAAGGTATTAGGGTTTAAAGTTCGCTGCGCGAACGAAACGTGGAGAATTGCGCGGCCGCGGAGATCTCAACAACTACATGGGTTAGAGATCTGATTCTTTTTGTCAATTAAAGATTAAATTTGTCAAAAATTGTCGAAAAAAGAGGTATAAGCTCAAGAGCAATATTTTAAGAAATATTCGTCTTTGAAATTATGGCCGCACAATTCTCCACCCGGTGTTTCTTTAATGTTGATATTTTTTTAATCTTACGATTTCTTATAGTATAATTAATACAAGAAGAAGGATCTTAATTTGTCGAAACTAATGAAAGCAATAAATACTATTAAATTTTAGTTAAACAGGAGATATCGATCCAAAACAAAAAGACCGTGGCTGGGCGAACGAAACGCTGCTTTGTAGGCTGATATGTAGATAGGATTATGGTATGAACGTCCATTGATTCGGCAAATTAACCTCATTAAAATAACGTATTGTTTTACCCTCAAAACAGTTTGCAACGCGTGTTATAACAAAAATATATGTCGAATAGGGTGTTATTCGAAGGCAGAAACTAAAACTAAATGAATGGAATGTCAAGCAATTAGTTTATCCCATCGCTAAATTGTTATCAATTTGAAATATTGCGTGAGTTTGTTTAGTTGTCCGCAATGCGATGACCTACCACAGATGATAACGTCACTTGACACGGATGACAGTGACAGATATCGTTGGGTGAAAGCTAGTCTATGTACGAGGACAGACGTCTATTTTATTGGCAGATTGTTACGAGCGAGTGCAGTGGTAAGTCACATTGCGGAACAACTAACCTCACTACATTCCATTTGAATTTTAATCAGAAAGTATTGTGAACATCCTTTGTTATCTTGCGAGTTCAATGTTAGTTAAATTAAAATATCAGTGTACTGGACTGTAACAAAAATTATTTCGAGAATCATGTCAATCATGTTAGATTTGTTGCCATGTCAGACATATATATATCTCATATAATGTTAGATTTGTTGCCATGTCAGACATATATATATCTCATATAATGTTAGATTTGTTGCCATGTCAGACATATATATATCTCATATAATGTTAGATTTGTTGCCATGTCAGACATATATATATCTCATATAATGTTAGATTTGTTGCCATGTCAGACATATATATATCTCATATAATGTTCTACCAGGGTGAAAATAATTTTCTTCAATCTTGAATTAATAACCTGTTCAATATTTAACTGTAATTGACTACCCATTTTTCTTACGTAGTTTTTAACAATTTTCTCCATCCAAAGGTTGCCTGTAAGAGATTTTGTTGCCGATAAGGCCGCCCTCTGTACATTGATAAAATGGTTCTCTCTTTGTATGATTTATTTTTATAATGGTGTGCAATAAAGTTTATTCAAGTTAAAGTTTAAGTAAAATTTAATTATAATATACTGTCCTTCCGTGTCAGTCGGATAAAACAACCTTGAGCAGTTTTCGAAACTTCATTTATTTATGAAGCGCTCGTGGCCCCGCGGTCTCAGTGTTCTGTAAACGATCTCTGAGTTACGCAACTTTCACTATGGCTGGTCCTCGGATGGGTGACCACTTTGTGGCATTTACATTTGCGAGCGTTTCCGTGCTTCGGAAGGCACGTTAAGCCGTTGGTCCCGGTTGCCAGTAAAATGGCAGTCGTTAAGTCTGGTTGAAGGCCTTATGGGCGGCTTGAAAATTTCAACAGCAGGTAGCCACAACCTGCGTCTGTCTATTTCAACACGGCAATGGGCTCACCACCTATTACGTGGGACAGGAATCCACACGGTGAAAAGTGGGCATATAATATGCCTCTGCCACCCCTTCGGGGATAAGGCGTGATGGATATTTATTAATTGATTGATTTATTATTTATAAATAGATAATTGAATTTGAATTTTCGTTTTTAAAATAAGTTCAATAGTTCTTTAAACATTGTCATCGTTTTATTTTATAAACTATCCGTTCAAAGTTCAAACCGCTTCCGTGTAGACAGGCACATTTGGCAACATCTGGGGGCCGAGTCTACTATTTTCCAATAGAAAGCTGTTCTAGTTCTATTCTACAGTGGCTCTATTGCGATTAATCCAAAACTAGCTAGTCTACTAAAACTATTATATATTTCACAATCACACTTCTCAAACTGCGGAATTGAGACAAAATAGCTGTATTTAGCTATAACACGTGTTAATAACATTCTATCGGCCGTCCGATAGATTTCTAGTGGGGCGTAATTGTAAAAGTGGATTTCGAAAACTGTAATTTTTTTTCTGTCGGCTCTCTATTGAGCGACGATTTCAATGCTCTTCTGACGCGATTGAATTAGTAGAGTTGGCCCCCTGATCTGGCTCAACCACTAGGTATTTGTACCTGACTCTGTAGATTTGTATGTTGTGTATTTGTTGGCTTCATAGCATACATACTTCTTCTCTACGTCATAGTGTATTTTGCGTTTTCAATTGCGTCCAAAGCTTAGCCTGGGGTCCACTTTTGTGTGACTACTAAGAGCAGCTATCTTTTGCCGCGCCGCACAATACCGACAATCAAAACAATTTACGGCATTATAGGGAGTGACTACCCTTTGACCAGCCAACCTCTAAAGGGTACCTGGTTTGTTGTCTGGTCCATTGGTCGGCCGGTGCACCGCTAGTAGTACAGGTCGTTTGGGCTGTAGAGATTTTACAGGGACCCCATACACCTTGACAACAAGCATACACCACGACTTTATCTTAAAGAGTTAGAGACATACTCCACATCCACATTTCACGAGTTGTACAGTCCCAATGAAAAGGTGGTGAGACTATTACGCTACTGAAATGTAGAGTAGGTTGTAATTTGTGACTGTTGAAATTTTTCAAGTCCTCAAATTTATTAAACAACTTCCATGTTACTGGCAACCGAGAACAACGTCTTAAAGATCCTTAAGAAGCACGTAAACACTAGTAAATGGGACTGAATAGGTATATAGGAAGAATAATTTTTCAGTCTACCACAGTCGACTACATAAGATTGGCGATTCTCTCCACGGTAACTGTATATGCTTTTACAACAAGTTTTCCTTGTGACCTGAGAAATTTGCCATTATATAAATTTTAAAAGTTTATAAAAAAAGTTTTGTGTAAAAGGTTATTACTCTGTTACAGAGTATTTGCATGACAGGGACGCCTGGAAATGATCTGCTGGCAAAGTGAAATAATATGAAATTGTAAATAGGCCATCAAAAAAAAGCGTTCCTAAATTTCTTGTCGGTTCTTCTAAGGTTCGGCGTTCCGAACCGGTGGTCACTTTAAATATTCTAAATAGTGTATGACATTTTCTAAGCGCCGTTAAAATGGTCTATGCAAAATAAAGTTGTTTTTTATTTATACACACCCACTTGGACATAACAACTGTCATTATATCATTATGTGTTCGGATACAGAGTAAAAAGTATTTCATATTTTAGTATAATGTACATGCGTGATGGTTGTATGTTGTTAAGCCCTTCACAACATAATGGATATGATTGCTTTTACAGGGTTTTTTAAACACTATAGCGTGTACTGTAACACTGTGGTGCCTGCTACATTTTTGAGCGAAATTTACTCTAGAACAAATCCCAAAAATGCTCGGTACACAACTATAATACGCATATATGGCGAAAACTTTACTAAAAATTTCCCGAGAAGACAGTATTTAATAAAATAAATATTAGCTGTTTTTACACAGCTCTATGTAACCCAAACTAAGCCAATATAAGCTTGTGGTATGGCATCTAGACAACTGATAAATACGCTTATATATTTCTAAATACATACATATTATAGGTACATAGAAAACATCCAAACTCCGTAACAAAGAAATGTGGATCATACAAATATTTGTTTCGACTCAGGAATTGAACCCGGGACCTCAGCGTAGTAGTAGCATTCACTACCACTGCGCCACAGAGACATTAAAAAAGGTAAGTATTTGTGTAAGTAATGTAAGCTGGTAAGTAATCGCAGGGTGGTTTCAGTCGGTTCGAGTCCACCACGATTTCCATAGGGATTTGCATATGATACAAAAGGTACCTATCAGTTAATGATAAAAACAAAATGTGTACATTACACAGCACCAGAGTACACAGGTAAGAAGTCAAACTTCTTCACATTTTTTTTATTGCTATAAAATTTCTCTCATACGTCGATAAAGAAGTTTCAATTATTTTAAAGAAGTTTCACTTTAAATTAACATGGCGCGTAACCGAAAAACGTGACGATTTTTTTACAGTCATAAATTTTCTCTAATACGTCGATAAAGAAGTTTCAATTCAATAAAATCTCATGATTTTTGTTTCATTATTTCAACCACCACACTGTATTACTTAAATGTAATGTTTTTCATTGTCTATACCAATATTATAAAGCTGAAGAGTTTGTTTAGTATATTAAATATAACATCACGCCTACATCAACGTAGGGATTAAATGGGTGCCACGGGGTTTGACGTATGTCACGAGCAACGCCACAGGAGTCAGCTAGTTATTTATAATATAGAAGTACCTATAGAATGTATAATTAGCTACCTGTATGAGCGCCATTTTTTTACCCCAGTATAACTTTTGGCCTTCAGACTTCAAAATAGCATCACAAATAACAACATGGAACGATTTTAAACTGCCTTAGCTGGATGGAGATACTAGTAGCTAACTTAGCTGACATTTTATCTGGTTCCTTGCAAAAACATCGTAGCAATGTATGTAAATAAAAAATGCGTGTAATATATTAATATATTTTTTTTATAAAAATGCTCCATTCTTTCCAAAATCAAAATCCTTACCCATAGTGTTCATCCCGTGGTTGCCTGTAAGAAATTGCCACTGTGCGATAAGGCCGCCAATTGTATCACCTGTAAATTGTTATGTATTTCTGTTTATTTGTATTGTTGGTGTAAAATAAAGTATTGCTTACCCAATGTCTTGATCGTGCATTTTTTTTATACCACCGATGTGGCAGACAAGCAAACGGCTCACCTGATGGAAAGTGGTCACCGTAGCCTATGGACGTCTACAATACCAGAGGTGCTGCACTCGCTCTGCCGACCCTTTATGAACCTTCTAAGACCCCTGTGCATGTTTTATTACATGTACTTTTTTGCATCAAGGACTGTGACTGCTATGTACACCCGTACGGTTACTTACAACTGAGACCCAAGAAAACTAAAGGACAAGCTTGAATTGTAATGTTACTCCCCCGAGCAACAGGCACTACTTCGTACGATTGTTTAATATGACACACTAAAACTATACCGTTCATAATCGAAATCAATATTAGTGTAAAAACTCATTGTCTTGGAAATGACGTTTTTGATATTTTTAACCGTAACAATAACAATACACACATTCTATGAAGGACGAAAGCGATTATCACAAAACGCTCAAGATGTGGTTTATAAGCTATTAATTTGCAGATTGTCCCAAGGTAACAAGACGCCTTGAGCCGCTGGCGCAGCGCAGACCATGGCTTCCTTGGCTACGTTTTACCAAATCTACTACGGCGAGTGTTCTGAAGAGCTCTTCAACCTGATTCCACTCTCTCCTTTACGTTCCCGAAAACCGCGTGCCGGGCAGAGGAGCCACTCTCATACAGTGGAAAGAATTTTCGCCAGAACGGAACGATTTAAAAGATTTTTAAAATAGACAGATTTAATCGATCTTTTAAATCGTTCCGTTCTGGCAATAATAACCTTGAACGCTCTGCACGTGTTTGCTTCCTCTTACAATCCTGGGTTCTTTAAACGGAGCGTGAAGATGCACATCATCATCATTGGGCCGCCAACTTGAGGGACGCTGTCAGTAGTCATGTAGGCTAAGAGATTGCCCCTCGATTCGCTAGATGTCGTCATGGCTTTGCTAATAAAAAAAATGGCAGTCGTTAAGCCAAGTTGAAGGCCTTATAAGCGGCTTAAAAAATCAGCAGCAGGTCGCTACAACCTGCGCCTGTCCATTTCAACACGGCAATAGACTTTTCACCTGTTACGTGTAACAAAAATGCAAACGATATAATGTGGAGGACTGACAATAATGTATGTATGTATGCAGACATACTTTACTTCTTTCTTTCATCATCCTGTTTTTTTGAAGAATTACGTGTCTATAGTAATGCTCACTAGATCCAATAAAATTATAAGACAAGTTGAATTAAGAATTCGCCGATCTAGATTTGCCTAATCGCTCAGTTGCTATCAGTCCACACCCTTATAATATTTATTAACAACTTATAAGCGTGTGCCAATGGCGTATTATAATATATTTCAGTGGGTCACTATATTAAAGGCTGATACAGTTTAATTCGTTGCCTTCTGTTTTTCAAAATGAAGGTCCACGTGTTCAGATTAATGTGGATCATTTTATTCAGTTTAATTTGTGTTGTGGTAGGTACCTATTTTATACACGGATTCATAATTTTGTTGGAGTAATATCCTGTTAATATTATAAATGTAGTAAATGTAATGAAAGTGTGTGAAGATGTTTGGATGTTTGTTACAAAATCAGGCTCTTACCGCTGAATCAATCATCTGATACTCTGATAGAAGCTGTATTTTGTGTAGGTACTTTCACCATAAAACAGTCAAGTTTAGTATACTCCTTCTTTATTTGTTGTTTAGTTTGTACACGTTCAACGAATGATTGAGGAACGATTCACAAAAATATAATTATTGTGCAAAAGTAGAGTGTAAAAGGATCAGGTCAGGGTAGGCCGAGACTTACATATGATTACCACGTGAACAAATAGCACAAAAACGGAAAGGTCAAAAGTACTCGAATACCCCGACCTGTACGTATGAAGCGATTAATGAATCTGCAGCAAGCGCTAAAAGGATGCATGGCGAAGTTAGATGACCTGTCCTTTCTGAACACAGCCACAGCCTGTACCTATCCATTTCAACACGGCAATGGGCTCACCACCTCTTACGTAGGACTAAAAAAATGCATACGGTGAAATGTGGACATATAGTATGGCTCTGCCTACCCCTACTACTACTAAAGGCTTGTCAATATGTATGTATGTATGTACGATTTTCGAAACTGAAAGATTTCGGTTTTTGTTACAGAGTAGTAAAAATAAGAGCATTCACAACATGACGACAACAAATCAAGTAACAAAGGATCCCTGTGAATATAAACCATACATGGTAAGTTTGTCATTGTAGTTGTAAATATGTGTATTGGGCTAACCTCGTGCTAGCTAGGAGTCCTGAATAAGGTGAGACGTTTTCTCACGCTGCATCAGAGATGTCTGTTGTAAAAGACGCGATTCGTCCCTGCGTCAAATACTGTTTTCACCTTTGGGATGATTCCGTGAGGTACTTACTGGATGCGCTCTAAACTATGCAGAGACGTGCTATTCGCATTATAGGTTGCCCTGAGGTAACAGGAAACCTTGAGCCGCTGGCGCAGCGTAGAACCATAGCTTCCTTGGCTGCATTTTACTATATGTACCACGGCAAATGTTCAGAAGAGCTCTTCAACGAAATCCCACCGCCACTCTCATACAGGGGAAATAATATTCGCCAGAACGAAACGATTTAAAATCGTTTGTTTGTCGAATTATATTAACCTGGAACGCCAGCGCACGTGTTTCCTTCCATTTATGTTGGATAGTCCATACCCAAGAGAGCTAAGGAGTTATTATAACATCACACTTGAAAAGAATTTATATAGCATCCAGAAATTTTCAAGCTAATAGAAGTAACTTTTACTTTTCAGATACTTGGAATTATCTTCTGCAAAGTATCGCAATTATTGAAGTCTATATTTGGTTAAGAATATAATTACTTGATAAATAAATTGATTATTTATATTTTCTTGATTTTTGAATGAATACTTAGTAAACGTGACGTTGTATACCTGATGGAAAGCAATGATGACATTCTGTGATTAACAGTCAGTCTTATAAATTTTTAATAAAGTGGAAAAAGATAATTCTTTTCGAGACGGGGATTGAACCCGTGACTTTTGCCTAACCAGGACAATGTTCTAGCCACCTGATAAAATGACGGTTAAAATATTGTGGAGAATTACAACTTGATTCGAAACGGTTCGGGTAGTTCAGGTGGCTAGAACATTGCCCTGGTTAGGCAAAAGTCACGGGTTCAATTCCCGTCTTGAATCGAATTGTCTTTTTCCACTTAATTAAAAATTTATGAGAAATTTTGCAAAAATATTGCTTTAAAATTTTAGTCCATCTTAATTTCACTGGCAGAGTGCCCAGCGTGGGAGCTGCAGCGCCGGGACTTCGTTGTGGGTCTGGGCGTGGATATTCTCACGCTGGAGACTATGGTGAAAGCTATGGGCAGCAAATGGGACGCCGCTGCATCTTTTTGGGAGCATGTCATGCTCGCAAAAGAGGTGGCGGTTAGGGAGCGGGAGAGAACTCTTCCTCCGGAGTTCCGCAGTCTGCGGCGAGGACGCCGCAGACTTGTCTTCGCCCAAGACTACCATCCTCCATGACCGGGGGTCTAGGGACGGGTGGGCTGCTCGCCGTCCTTACAGAAGCAGGCCGCGGTCGGTGGCGTGGTGTGAGAGCTGCACGTACGCCCTTCACCCGCTCAAGGAAGTGGTATAAAACCTGATCCCCCAAAGAAGCGAGATAACACTCAAACCCCCCATCCTGAACGAGGCCGCGGAAGCGGATAAAGTCTGTCGAGAGCCCTGGGGCTATCCTTCCGAGGGCACACCCGGGACTCCCGGCTATAGACAACTGGAAGATACGTGTGGTTTTAGTCGGTAAGAGTCCGGCATAGCATCCATGAAGATTTCCACACGAAATAAAACTTATTTTGATTCACTTCCTGATGTTCAATTAAGTTGAAATTTGTTGGAAGCCGCTGCGTCTTCCTTCGAGCAGTTCATGCTAAGGAATGCAATCCCGATCCCGCGATAATTTATAGAAAATAATCATTATAACTTGTGAGTTTTCATTAACTACATACATATCGTCACGCCTGTTTCCCATAGGGGAGGGCAGAGACTATGGCTTTTCACTTGCTACGATCCTGGCATACAACTTTCGCTTACATTAACCATACAAATATATATAAAGCTTTTATTTGTATTTATGTTTGTTTATAATCGTAAATGTCAACAAATCTGGCAAATTTTCATACAGTAGATATTGCAATGTAAAATTAATAAACCAAGGGAGTTAAATGGATACCACGGGGTTCAAAGTACGTCACGGGCATAGTGACGGGGGTCAGCTAGTAAGTAATTTAAATGAATAATATATATGTATGATTGAGGAAAGTCACGTTCAATGTTTCACATACATTGATGAATACAGGTGTAGGTGTCGGCGCATCTCGCCTAGCAACAGGCGACCGAAACGTAACGGTGCGGCGGGCCGGGGACTTACCACGGCTAACCCGCTCACTTCGCTCCACGACGCGCTAGAACTCGGGCACTTACTTAGTCTCAATTGTATTACGTTAATTTAAGGCATTAAAGCCCACTTATAATACAAAAAAATATATATATATATATATATATATGAAGCGCAATGAGAAAAAGTCATACAATTAACTTATTTAATTCTTAGGTAATTTTCTCTAGCACCAAACAATTAGCCCCTAATCAATATCTAATTTCTTGAAGCTGCCCTGCACACCTGTATATTCTTCTGCGACCGCAGAGGGATTGTTTGCAGGCCGAAGAGCTTCATTCACACGGCGCTTGTTATCTGACGATATAAACGCAGAGTTTGCTCGGAGACGCTTTAAAAGTTCATCTGAAACGAGTTTCTTAACTTAAACATATAGTAATTGATGACGCCTCTGTCTCCGCTCGCGTGGAGAAGCTTTCCCGTTCCCGTTTCCCACAGGAACTTATTCTTGAGATAAAAAGTAGCCTATGTGTTAATCTGATGTGCAAGCTATATTATTGTAAAATATCATTAAAATCCTTTCAATAGTTATTGCGTGAAAGAGTAACAAACTAATCTTATTGCATAAATCAACTTTAGAGTTTATAATATTAGTAGGATATATTATAGCCTGCAGCTACCCCGTCGCTGTTAGTGGGGTTTAATAGAGGAACCAAGAGTCAGGACCTTAAAACAAGTAAAGGGTATCAATTACCTTCCTTGGGTCAGTAGAGTAAAATAGTAAGATTATAAATGTTTAATAAAGTGGAAAAAGAAAACTCGATTCGAGACGGGGATTGAACCCGTGACCTTGGCCTAACCAGGGCAATGTTCAAGCCACCAGCAATGTAATTCAAAAATCTCGGATCCAAATCCGCTACGGCGCAAATGTCATCGATATTCAAAGAACTCGAATATCAATGACATTTGCGTCGTAGAGGATTTGGATCCGAGATTTGTGAATTGCATAGCTGAACTACCCCCGTTCAATCCCCGTCTCGAATCGAATTGTCATTTTCCACTTTATTAAAAATTTATGAGAAATTTAGCAAATAATTGCTTTAAAAAATTTACCCATACTAAGATTATTTTGCATACAATTTATATAGTATTGGGGTGAATAAATATGATGAGAACCATTCATGTATTCTGTAGTATAACATATATGTTTGTGGAGGTCGGTAACATTGACCATGCAGGACACAAAAAACTTTATAAATCACATTTGAGGAAAATAACGGTTGGTGTTCCTCAAGGATTTGTCTTTTTTCATTTACCAATGATCTTCTAAATTATATGGACAAAATACAGCCAGATATTTATCAAGTGGTTTTCGCCGATGATACAAATGCTATCGTAGCCGCAAATGACATACAACCACTTACAGGTAAAGTGAACTCGGCCCTTAACATCTTTCATACTTGGTTTAATGCAAATAAGCTGACAAATACAAGCAAAACAAGGGTCATGTTGTTTAAAACTACGTCTCGAAATAAAGATAGTATGGATATAGTATTCGATGAAAGAAAGATTGAGTTTGTTAATGAAGTTAAGTTTTTAGGATTATATATTGATCAATTACTAAATTGGAGCGGAGTCCTAGATGCATCGTTGTCATCGGCGTGCTATGCCCTGAGATATCTGAGGGACGAAGTGGGCGAGAAGAACTTAAGAATGGTGTATTATGCACTAATCGAAACTAAGTAAGGTAAGTAAATCCAAACTAAGGTACAGTGTTCTATTTTGGGGTAATAGTTACGATTACAACTGCCAAAGAGTGTTCGTTCTTTAAAAGAGGGCTGTTCGTACTATGATCCGTATTCCCCAACAAGAAATCTGTAGGCCACATTTTATTGCATTGAGGATTCTCACTGTGCCCGGTGTTTATATATTGGTTAAACAACGTTTAGGTGGGTAGGTGGGTAGGATTTTCGTGAATTTCAATCAAGCTAAGATCGATTGGTAAGGGAAAATACACGTAGAATGGATTTTAGGACCCAAACTATTCCACGCTTGAACGTTGTGCAGCATGGTCCTCAGTACCAAGCGGTTCGTGTTTTTAATAAGTTGCCACAGGATTTAAAGAGTACTATATACACCGAATCTTTTACGAGAAAACTCAAAATATTTCTGTTAAATAGTAGCCTCTATTCAGTTGATGAGTTGTGATAGCTTAGTAAATAGGTCTAAGTTATTTCTGACATAAATCATGAATCGTTGTGAGGATAGTGACTGTTTGGGAAATATGGTATATGTGATAGAGTTTTAGACATATTATTGACATCATTGTATCTGTTAATTGACTCTGCATGATTGTTTTATTCGAAAACAATTGTTAGTTGTTTAGGAAATAAATAAGTAAATAATTATAACATTTATATAATCTCTCTACATTTTAGTGTAATCCCAGTGACTCCAAGGCCTACCTGAATTTCCCTTTATTTTCTTTAAAGCATGAGGTTCAATTTTATTTGGCTGCTACGAGTAGCTAACGTTTTACTTTTAGTTTTCGGCGTAGTTAGGAGCGAATTCCCTCCTACTCCTAACCACCACATCACAAGTAAGATACTGGTAAAGAATTACCTACCTCTTAAAGTAATGTAATCCTTATATTTCCCACCCGCTTCTTTCGGGAGGTCTTCTTTGGGTACGATCTTGTAAAGCTCTTGACTCCCGGCTTGATGGATGTGGAACATATCCAACAGTTTCTTCGACAGTAGTGGCGTCAGTAGCATCATAAGCTTGTCTATGAATGCCGGTGCGTTCATAATGTGAATAGCAGTCAGTTTTGTCAACATACATTCCTGCAAATGGACAAAATGGTATTTAAGGCCCACGTAATAGATGGTGGGACCATTGCCGTGGTGAAATAGACAGACGCAGGCCGTAAGAATTTCTCAAGCCGCTTATAAGGCCTTCAACTTGGCTCAACGACTGCCATTTTACTGGCAACCGGGACCAACGGCTTAACGTGACTTCCGAAGCACGGAAACGCGTGCAAATTTAAATGCCACGAAGTGGTCACACATCCGTGAGCAGCCGTAGCGATATTAAACGCTGTAACCCTTTACAGAACACTAAGTCAGCGGGGCCACTAGCGCCTTTAAATTCGCTTATTTTCTTCTAGAAGCATCTATTGCCTGACCTCTCACAACCTTACACATTTATCTCAGGGTCTACAGGATGCCTTAACCTCATATTTATTATGGATAACATTCTATTCCACGTTTGTGGTATGACCAGTCTAAAACGTGCGGAACCTTGGCAGTCAAAAAGTTGAAAAAATTAATGTATAAGGAATATACTTGCTGAATAGCTCGAGAAGGTTCTATGCATCCACAGTATAATGTGGGTCTCAGTTCAGACCCTAGTCTCCAGTAATCTGGATGGAGAGAGACCGAGCATTCGCAACGTCAAAACACCACTTACTGACTTACCCCGCCCGCTGCGACCCGATACTCTACAACATTACATCTATGTTTACTCTATACAGCATTGAGGTAAATAATATATCAATACTATTATACCTAACTAACCTGTAAGAAGTAAAAAATTTTCTTCACCGCCATCCAGTCGAGCCTGGCGATGTGAGCCCAAGTAGCATGGGCCATGTTTATTAGTATCACGAATCTGAAACGAGGGATGTATTCAGATCGACATCCAAACATATACAAATTATACATCACAGTTGCTATAGTGTCTTCCCATTATTTATTATTTTTTCCCGGAACAACCTTTTAAAATTTATCTACTTACTAGTTGACGCCCACGGCTTCGCCCACGTAGAGAAGTTTTCCCGTTCCCGTTTGCCACAGAAACTTGTTCCCGGGATAAAGAGTAGCCTATGTCCGTCTCCTGACTCTAAGCTACCGCCCCACCAATTTTCATCCAAATCGGTACAGCAGTTGTTGAGTTACAAACAGTGTAACTAACACGACTTTCTTTTATATATATAGATTCTAATACGGCAAACATTAATTTATACATAGATGAAGCGCTCATGGCCCCGCGGTCTCAGTGTTCTGTAAACGATTACTGAGTTACGCCACTTTCGCTATGGCTGGTCCTCGCATGGGTATGGAATTTACATTTGAGAGCGTTTCCGTGCTTCGGAAGGCACGTTAAGCCGTTGGTCCCGGTAGCCAGTAAAATGGCAGTCGTTAAGCCTGGTTGAAGGCCTTGCCTTTGGCGGCTTGAAAATTTTCAACAGCGGGTAGCCACAACCTGTGTCTGTCTTTTTCAACACGGCAATGGGCTCACCACCTATTATGTGGGACAGGGATACAAATGGTGAAAAGTGGGCATATAATATGCCTCTGCCACCTCTTCGGGATAAGGCGTGATGGATAATTAAATATATAAATAAAATACAATTTACGACCTGAGGATGAAGATTTCCACGCGTAAAAATATTACCTATTTTGAAAGCGGTTATGGCTATACCTAGTCATGAAACATAGAGCAAGCGTTGTACTACTGTATGCTACATCTAAAATAAATAGTTTTATTGTTGAACAAGGGTAGAGATCTTATAGATTGAAAAAAGTAGGTTGTAGTTTTTAACTTTTTTGGAATTGCTTAATGGTAGTGAGTCATGAAATGTGTTATGATCATTGTTAGCTAAACTGTACAGTCTTATTTAAATTCACGTAATAGATTTTGCGTAAAAAATATCGTTACAAACTTATCATTTGTAATACAAATAGGATCTCATATTGGGTTCTTTATCTATAAAATAATAATATCGCAAACAGTGTGCCATCTAAGCATAATTTAAGCTTATTTCAGATTATGACTATGATTATGAACTGACTATGAAAGTAATGACAAACCCTGGAAAAGTACCCTCCTCGTACTGCCACAAGTCGAACACCATAATGAACGTTCTTCCAGCCTCCAAAATATTAAAATTCTTCGGGTCTGGGTCCAGTAGTCCAAGGTATACTACGCGATCACCTTGTAACGATAGAGTCGGTAACGGGGCGCATGCGCTACAATAAATAAGAACACAAATTATTATGGGGATGAAAAGTAGAAGGGTGTCCGTTGCCTTCCCTGCCAGCTAAGGCCACAATTCTACTCCAACACGAGAGCCACAGGAGCGACTAATGTTAGGGCGTGCCCGTGAGCCGACGCACACCAGACCGTCCCCGCTGGCACTTGAGTAAATAAACGGAGTTCCGTTAATTTACTCATGTGCCGCTGGTGCGAAAAGTGTGTGCCAGGCCAGATCGGCGCCGGCGTAGAGGACCGCCACCCTACACGCGTAGCCCGACTCTGTGGGAAGTGGAGGACGTAGTGCAGGGTAGCTGCGTGGAATGTAAGAATAGGAATGGAAGAGAAGATTAATGAGTTGATGGATGTAATAAATGAGAAAAATATTGATGTTGTGTGATAGGTGAATCCTCTGGATCCGTTTAAAACTTGGTTTGAATAAGATTTTTCTGGTGGCTGCTTACGCGCCAGTATCTTCGTCGAACGCGAGTGAGCTAGAGGACGCCTGGGAGGGTATCTACTAACTACTAAATAAATTGAAATTGGAAAAAAAAAATATTGAAGTATGAGAGAAGCTCTAAATATGGTAGAAGGTAATTAAAGGCTTAAATGGGTGAGTGGGTCGCAATGGATTGAGTTGGTACTCGGGAAGTATGGGATCAAAAGAATAATGTACTTTTGGTACACCATTTGGAAGGTACCAATCTTAAGGCTCCTTATGAAATCAGCTCAGCATCAGAAATTTTTCACGCAAAGGTCAGGCAACTATTGGAAGACCTGGAAGAGGTGGATTCATTTGTTGATGATATTATGGTTTATGGCAGGTTCAGTCAAGAACATAACGTTCGCTTAAAGAGTTTGTTGGACAGAGCTTGAGAAGCTGGTTAGTCGCTTGGGCATGGTCTAGTTGACCATCCCCAAAAGCCGTTCTAGAGAAGGTTTGTCAATAGGTATTGGCATGACCATGATTGCTTTTATTTTGGTCAACATGCATGCTTGCAGCGCTAAATGTCCAAATCCAGATAAGTGACTTGTTTCACACTAAATTTATCTAAATTTATCTCTTATTTTTCTGAATTATCTGCCCCTCTGAGAAGTTTGATAAACAAGGATGTGGAATGGTCATGGGATGATGTACACGATACAGCAGTTTTAGAACTGAAACAGGCAATTTTCAGCGCACTAGTTTTGACAATATACTCTGGTACGAAATCTGTATTAATATCGGTGGATGCAAGTTTAATTGCATTAGGAGCTGACGGCATGGACGACCTGTTGAATTTGCATCTCAAACATTAAGTGACACTCAACAAAGATATGCTCAAATTGAAAAAAAAATGCTAGCAATTGTCTCTGCACTGGAACTTTTTCATCAGTATACATTTGGTCGTACCGATGTCACAGTGGAAACTATTATATAAGCAGCTATTTTGGGTATTCTCTGTTCAGGATTTCTCTGATCAGAAGTTATATAAAAAATTTACTTACACTGTGTTAACAGTCATCTCAGCTCTTCTATCGAAGGCTCTGTCCTTAAAAAACTGAGTGAACACTGTCCTAAGAGTGAAGTGTATATCTAATACTTGTTTGGAGACCTCGTGGCTCTTTTCGCAGCAGTGATATAATATCATAAGATCCACGTCTGAAACATTAAGTAAATTAATGTTATATTTGTTTAATACGCCCGAGGCTATAATTTTGAATTCATTGATTTATCGCAAAAAAGTGTTTCTCAGGGGAATAAGACGATTGTCTAGAAAAGTAACGCGGCCTTTACTATCTTAACGAAGGAATCAGACGTCTTCTAAACCGAAACCAGTTGCAAAACAGGAAGCGGTAGAAACTCAAAATCGCAACATGTATTGTGTCCTGAATAGAATGCCGCATACCGTTTGTCTCTATATCTTATGGTTTCTAAGAAATATTTGCGTGCAGACGGACGGACAGGTTGAGCTGTTTCCAAAGACTAAATCTAAAGACTTTTTTCTAAGACTTTTCTAAACTTTAGGGTTTAGAAGTCTAATAGTAGATTATGGTACAAGTGTGTAAAGTAGGTGATTACTGCTGAGGCGCTATTGAGAGGTAAAGAGAGCCGAAGAAGGTAATCAACAATACACACTTGTACCATACGACGTTTTTCAATACACTTATGATTAATATAATACTAAATAAAACAAATTAGGTATTTTTTCTGCGCGCGCATTTACCACAGTAAAAAGGGTGTTTTTTTTTTTAACTAAGTTCCTTATGGCAGGCTTGGAGGAGATAGGGATTTTGCTGCGCGACCGAACTGAAAAATATGTGATTTAAAACCGTAAGAAAAATTGGATGAAATAAAAGCGTTAAATGAGACGTGCGCAGGCGCGACACTCGTTTGTTTTGCCTATTTACCTCAGTGAAGTGAACACTAATTTGGAAATTGCAGTAACGTAGCTGTGTGGTTTGGGTGGTATGCTACAAACGGTGACTTTTTGTATGATTAATTGAATCGTGAACTTGTTAATTTCGTTCCTACCTGTGTCCCACGACACCACATAATTTATATTTTTGTTAAAGTTGTTGTTTAAAGGTTTAAACAGAGAGAAAACAAAATTTAAACTCGAGTGAAAGTTTTGTTTATTATTAAATTTTATATTTAAATATGAAGTTGCATGAAATGAACATGATCATCATCTCATTATCATCATCCGAGCGTCTGTCCCAGTTGCGTCTCGCGACGCCCGGGGTCCGCTTTCCTACATTTTCTCCTCCACTTCGCACGGTCGTCGGCATCCCCTGTAGTGAGACCATTGGCACGCATGTCATCCCTTACGACGTCAAGCCAGCACTTCTTGGGTCTTCCCCTCTTACCGGGACCCGGCGGGGCTGACATGGCCAGACATTTGTTACCTACGTAGCCCGGCGGTTGCCGCAAGACGTGACCATACCAACGAAGGCGACACTCTTGCAACTTGTCTGCAATGTCACGGACGTGAAGGCTGCCGCGGATGAGAGAGTTCCTCACGCGGTCCATCCGCGTGACTCCACACATCCACCGCAGCATCTTCATTTCCGTGACACGCAGCTGCTGCTTGTGACGCTCCAATATTAGCCACGTCTCACTGCCATGTAAAAGGACAGGTCTAATGATGGTTTTGTAGACCTGTCCCTTCAACCGGATCGGCATTTTAGGGTCACAAATGACACCGGTTATCTCCCGCCATTTGGCCCACGCGGCAGCAATGCGTGACTTGACATCGCAATCGATGTGACTGGACGTGTGAAAAACAGATCCCAGGTATTTAACCTGGTCCGTGCGCTCGAACAAATAACCGCCTATGCGGACGGATATGGGATCTGTCGAGTTCAGTGCCAAGTCCGAGTACTTGGCACTAAAATCGATAGATTCGCCACATTTAGTTTCAGACCGCCGTTCTCAATAAATTTATTCGTTCTATTGAACACGATCTTTTTTGAATTTTTTTTTTAGAAAAATGCAACTCATCCAATATAATAAATCATTATTAAGTAAATAAATAAATTATCATCTTTTAAGTTGGATCAAACTGCACACGGTGGGCAAATTTGATTAAAATCGGTTAAGAAGTTTAGAAGTCCATCGCGGACGAACAACGTGACACGTAATTTATATATATTAATAGAAGTATGCCTCTGCCACCCCCTCGGAAATAAAGCCGTGACAAATATCATACCGAGATACCGTTGCATTCTTGAGCATCAACAGTACAACCGACACTAACAGTTGAGTATCATCTATAGGTAACCATTACCCGGACACCGCAACTGTTTAACATGCGCAATCATCAACATTATTGCTTGGACCTTGGACACTCTTGTAATAGTTAATACTTGTCAGTCCATGATTACTAATTAAGTATTATTGAGTAACAGAAAGCAAAATGTGCAAACATTAACCATAATTATTGATTTAATCTCCGATACATGTACAATAACACGGAAGACATCGGTTTGAATACATGATTGAATTATAATTTATAGATATACATATTCATAAGGTGTAGTTTCGGGCATACTCTTACATACATATATATTTATTTGAAACAAAGCTCTACAGGAGGAGGTTTACAGGATTATGTAGAAAACCTTTAATAATCCTGTCGTTGGCGCACTGGTAGGGTATGCGACTGCCAATATCTGTGCGATCCACAAACGTTGATTTTGGAGTTTGGATGTGTCCTATGTTTACATTCATACATACATATAGTCACGCCTTTAACCCCGAAGGGGTAGGCAGAGGCATATTAAACGCCCACATTTCGCCGTATGCATTTTTGTCCCACGTAACGTGTGTCTATTTTAGATGTTAAATTTGGAAGTAATTTTGAACCCGTTGCCTTTTTAGTGAGGTGGTAAAAAAGGCTAAAAGGTCTTATGTGCTAGACACTAATTAGCACGACCAATAAAAGTCCTGGTAGTCTCTGACAGCCTATGTATTCCTGTGCATATATTTAGAAATATATAAGTATGTTTATCAGTTATCTAGATCCCATAAAACAAGCTTATAACTTACTTTGGGCTTGATAGCGCTGTGTAAAAAGTGTCCCACAGTAATTATTTAAAAAAATAATGATCAAAAGAAGTTGTAACGAATAGCACAACATAATGCTTCGGCACACATCGCGATAACAACAAAGTTGATTTTGGCTTTTGAAAACATTGAGCTCGTGACAGCATCCTGCACACAGACCAGACCTAGCACCGTACGAATTACTTTACCGAAAATCAAAGATTGAATGAGGGGAAATATGTACCGGAGCAGAAAAAGCAGTGAATTCCTTCAACGAACAAGTGAAAATCATGGTCTCCGACCAATAGTCCTTATGTTTCAAAAATACTTCGGAAGATTAAAAAAAATACAACGGGGAATATTGTGAAAAACAATGTAAATATTTTACTTTGCTTATACTTTGTTTTATTTATGAGTTATGTTTACTAACTTAATGTGGCGAAGACCGTGTACCTGGCATTAAACTCTACAGTACCCACATTCGTCCGCATAGGCGAATATTTGGTCGAGCGCACGGACCAGAGATCTGTTTTTCACGCATCCAGTGACATCAATTGCGACGTCATGACACGCAAGAAGTCCAAGTGGCGGGAAATGACTGGTGTCATTGGTGTCCCAAAAATGCCGGTCAGGTTGAAGGGGCATGTCTAAAAAACCATCATTAGACCTGTCCTTTTACATGGTAGTGAGGCGTGGCCACTACTGGAGTGACACAAGCAGGAGCTGCATGTCAAGGAAATGAAGATGCTCCGGTGGATGTGTGGAGTCACGTGGATGGACCGCGTAAGGAACTCTCGCTACAGCGGCGGCCTTATAAGAATCATCTGGAATGTCACGTCTGTGACATTGCAGATAAGCTGCAATGTCGCCTTCGCTTGTATGGTCACGTCTTGCGGTAACCGCCAGGCTACGTGAGAAACAAATGTCTGGCTATGTTGGCCCCGCCTGGTCCCGGTAACAGGCGAAGACCCAAGAATTGCTGGCTTGACGTCATTAGGGATGACATGCGTGCCAACGGTCTCACTACAGGGGATGCTGGCGACGGTGCGAAGTGGAGGAGAAAATGTAGGAAAGCGGACCCCGGGCGTCGCGAGACGCAATTGGGACGGACGCTCGCATGATGAAGAAGATGATGATGAGTTATGCAAATCTTTCAGTGTGCCCCACGTATACCTCTATGATTCACGTGTCACATTGTTTGACTCGGATAACCGCTGAAAATAACTATTAAACTATTAGGTATATGGTATTTTTTTAGTACGTTTTGCTTCAACTTTGTAGTTTTCCGTCTCCTCGATGGTAAAAAAAAAAAGAATTTAAATTGAAATGGTTGGTTTTTTATATTAAATTATCTACCTTTTGTAATAAATATGCATGAAAACAATGCGCGCTCTTATCTATGGGAACTATCTCTATGACTACTAGAGACTAATTATGTGTGGTCTAACATCAGAGCGGTGGTTGTAGCTAGTAAATTAAATTTTGGAGGTAAATTTTGTCAATAATGATACTTCATTGCTATTGAAGTATTCATTGCTGACCCGGGAGCGAGAGAAAATCGTAGTGCACGTCTACTGCTTGTTATTCGTTGCAAGGGACGATAATGACAATTTGGGGTCTGGTGGAGCACAACTATCTGCGCGGAGAAGCCCCCGCCGATAGTTGATCAGAGGATCGTCAGTCGGTCAGAGATGCTAAAGACGATGCAAACTGGCAGGAGAAGAAGAACAACCGGAATTTTGTACTCAGATGATGATTAGACAAGCGTATAATTAAATCATCAACACTACAAATTATAAAACAAAGTCGTTTTTCGCTGTCGGTCCCTATGTATGCTTAGATCTTTAAAACTACGCAACGAATTTCGATGCAGTTTTTTTAAATAGATAGAGTGATTCTTATTGAAAGTTTTTATATATATTTTGTTAAGTTTTTGTATACATTGGTGCTAATTCTGTTGTTGAAACCACTAAACTAAATTTCTCTAAAATTTTCTTATTTTTATTGAGAGATTGCCAAATGCTATTCTGTTATTATGTCGAACTAAACTTGGTGATATCATAAACAGCACTAAATTTGTATTTGACATCACTAAAATTCCTTTTATGTGATAAATTTCAACAAAACATGTATGATGCCGACTAACTTAGTGATTGAACTGTCTCTGTACATTTTTTCACTTTTTGTTGAATTTTATCACATAAAATGAATTTTAGTGATGTCAGATACAAATTTAACGCGACACAAAATTTAGCCTTTTAATTTTTTTTTTATTTAGTGGGACTTTTATTAATTTTAGTAACCGTTTGAAACATGAAAATGTGTAAAACGTTGTACCGTGAAAAATGTACATAGGCAGTTCAATCACCAAGTTAGTCGGCATGATTTACATTCGACTATCTATGTACATTTTTCACGTCCTGTTTAATTTTATCACATAAAATGAATTTTAATGAAATGAGATACAAATTAAGTGCTATTTATGATATCACCAACTTTAGTTCGACTTAATAACAGAATAGCATTTGGCAATATCTTAATAAAAATTTGAAAATTTTAGAGAAATTTAGTTTAGTGGCCTCGACAACAGAATTAGCACCATTAACTTAATTATAACGATATATGTTGGCGGTGTCGGAAAAAATTAACCTTCTGGGAGCTTTTAACGAAAACGCTGCCTAAACCCTTTGAGATATAACAAAATAATGTATGGTGGAATTGTGTATCTAATATAGGTCTACAAAAAAATCCGCGACGGTATATGTCTATCTCTTAAGGATACCGTACTATATCCATTTTAATACGACGGGATTAAATGGGTGCCACGGGGTTCGAAGTATGTCACGGGCGAAGTCGGGCGGGTCATCTAGTAAAATATAAATAAACGGAAGCGCATTTGTTCCCACCATGGATGTGATTTTTTTTAATTCATATTTCATTGCTTACGTAGCTACAATTGGGCCATTGTTTTGCTCGCTAAGGTCATCGAACAAAACAATGGCCCTTGGCATCACGATACAAAATCATTGTAGTCTTAAAAGAAAAACAATTGATTATTGTAACAGCAATCATGTATAAGATGGCGATGCGTTCTATTTGAACGCTTTTTATTAGATCTTGTCTACATAGTAATCACCATTGAGTTTTTATGTATTTCATTATCTACTACGACGCACTAGCTCTTACCTTGAACAAGAAATATATTACATGACAAGACGCTCATCAAATGCTGCATAATTTTAAATAACTTAAAAGTATCCATAAAAAAATGAAATTAATATTTATTCAGTTCTCACCACAAATCAAACCGTTTTTTTTAAATGTGTAGATCCTCATCTATACTTGATTCCGTATCGCTCTCTTTCCATGGCTTCTTACGCGACCATGACGAGTTTCCAACACTCCAGGAGGTCAAGTGTGCTATTTTAATCGTATAGGAATAGAATCGAAATCGTACCACAAAGGTACAATTTTAACAGTTTTCGTTGTGTTCGCACTCTAATAGACTTCTATTGGTCGGCCGATAGAATTCTACTAACACGTGACGCGCTAGTAGCCGCTAATCAGTTGCATTTTTGGTAGCTTGCATGATAGCTAAAAACAGCAATTCTGGTTGTATTCTACGGCTTGTCAATAGTAGACTCAGCCTCCTGTTCCCAAGCTGAGCACTCCGCTAGTGTAAACAGTATTCTAGCAGCAGCAGTATCTAGACTGCTGGCACTGTGTCTGCACTGTGTGGAGCTCTGTGTCCTCGCTGCGTTATATGCAGGGAATGTGGTCTCTCAGTTCTTACGCTGCAAACTTACCGAAGCAGTCGTACCCGATAAGTATCTGCAACATCCGGTAGGTGGGGCTGCTATATTGCCTTTCCAACCACTCTTCCATGTCAGGCTACACCGCGTCACCAAACCATTAACGATATTTTATATTCATAAAACAATTATCCAAAATCAATAGTAATTGCATACAAAATAATTGCCACTAATTTATCTTAAATGAAAACCTCTTATACTGTTGCTATTATTTAATTTTCAACTTAACTGGTGTTGCGTCACTACATTTTCAAACGTTAACTTTGTTTTCATTCAAGATATATACGTCCAACCAAGATATATACGTTCAACCAAGATATATACGTTCAACCAAGATATTTATTTATTTATTTATTTTATTTATTATATACTTTATTGTACGCCGAGATACTATAACAATTTAAAATAAATGAAACAAAATAGCAGTACAATGAGCCTTATCGCTTAAAGCAATTTTTGCCAGGCAACCTTTGGATGGAAAGGTAAATTGGTAGGAATAAACTGGCAGTTGTTGGAGTCTTATCAAAATATATACTAAGTACATAAAAATTTAAAATCTAAAAAAAAAACGAGAATACTAATATTACAAAATAATTGATATATAAATATACAATCAAATAATACATACAATAATAAATATAAAAATTATTATTTAAATAGTAATTATTATTTAAATAGTAATAAATTCTGGAAGGATTTCATTTGTTCAATTACCTGCCAAATAATATTTTTTAACAAGAGAACCTTTGTAAAGTCTCAGCGCGCCTTAACTCCATTGGTAAATTATTCCACAAGCGAACTGCTATCACACTAAAGGAACGATCAAAAAAACTTGTGGAATGTGGGCAATTTTTAATTCTAAGCTTTCCGATGATCTCAAACATCTGTCATGCGTATCATGAAGAAACTTAAAACGTTCTTTTAAATAGGAAGGTTTTAGATGGGTTAAACAATATATTATATAAAAAGGATATATAATATGGGATGGAGGATATATAATATGATATATATATATAATAGTATAAATAATATAAGTATTCCTGCGAAGTCTTATAGGTAACCACTTGAGCTGTGTTCGAAACTGTGAAACGTGATCATACTTGCGCAAGCCAAATATAAATCGTATGCATACGTTTTGGAGACGCTCAAGTTTCTCAAATTGGTTCTCGGCAAGATCTAAGTAACTGACATCTGCATAATCAAGAGTTGGGAGAAGTAAGGAGTTGGCAAGTGCAATTTTTGTGGCTGTGGGAAGGAAACGCTGCAGTCTCCTAATTGATCCTGCAGAAGCAAAAACCTTCCTGCTTAACTCTTGGAGTTGCGGACCCCATGTCAAATTAGAATCCAAAATTATACCCATGTTCTTGACTTCTTTACTAATAGGAATAGTTGTCCCATCAAAAACAAACAGTGGAACTTGAGACCAATTTATTTTTGCTGTAGTTTTAGGGCTGCCAATAATGATAATCTGTGTTTTAGATGGATTTACTTGTAGTCCATATGACTTTCTCCATGACGATATACTAGACAAATCCGAATTGATAATATCCACCGCTTCCGAAAACTGATCCAGCGGTGCCTGTGTGTATATTTGAAGATCGTCTGCGTAAAGGTGGTTGGAAGAATTCATTTCATTAGAGATGGAATTTATAAAAATTGCAAAGAGCAGGGGAGAGAGAACGCCACCCTGGGGCTCACAGACGCTGGTATTGCGCCAACTAGAAACAGTATCCTCAATACGTAAGCGTTGACGTCGGCCACACAGGTAACTACGAAACCATTCTATTACCGTAGGAGATATGTTAAGAGAGCAAAGTATCGAAAGTAAATATCAAAATCGACTGTATTAAAGGAGTTACTGAAATCTAACAAACAAAGAATTGTTAACCTACCATTTTCCATACCAGATCTAAT
Organism: Thumatha senex; assembly: GCA_948477245.1. Classification (NCBI taxonomy): domain Eukaryota; kingdom Metazoa; phylum Arthropoda; class Insecta; order Lepidoptera; family Erebidae; genus Thumatha; species Thumatha senex. The sequence continues at coordinate 23,438,577 of OX419744.1, read as the reverse complement.
GTCTTAACTAACTAACTAACTATCTTCACGCTGTATCCCTGACGGGGTAGTCAGAGAGGACAGATCGCCAGGCTTCGCGATCCATGCATACTTCTTTCGCTTCTTCGAGATTCATCAATCGCTTCATACACGCACGTCTGGGTATCCGAGTACTTTTGACCTTTCCGTTTTTGAGCAATCTGCTCACGTGGTCTTCATATGTAAGTCTCGGCCTTCCCTGACTCCTTCTACCCTCTACTTTTGAACAATATATATTCTTCGTCAATCGTTCCTCACTCATTCGTTGGACGTGTCCAAACCAACGGAGCACACCCTATCTAATGTCTTCAGTTATATATACCAAAGCTGTAGCAGTACTGTGGCCTAGTCGAAATCCTGACTGGAAAGGATTTAAGAGATTATTTTTGCGAATGAATGAACTTAATTGTATGTGAACAAGACGTTCAATTACTTTAGAGAGGAATGGAAGGATGGATATAGGACGATAGTCTGTTAACAACTGGGGATTAGATTTTTTCGGCAAAGGAGTGATTATGGCGTCTTTCCATGACGACGGAAAAAGACCACTTGTTATGGAATAATTGAGAAAGTAGCAAATTATGGGTAGAATTTCATCAAATATAGGGAGGATCATATTTCGGCCCACACAGTCGCTACCAACAGCTTTGGATGTAATCGCCATAATGCTCTTCTTAACATCACTAGCAGTAAATAGATCGAAAACAAAAGGAGAATGTTTGGGGGTTGGAATAGTCGAAAGATAATGAATGGTCTTTGCCTTTATATTGCTATCAAAATTGGACATGGTAGTAAAATGCTGGTTTAGAATCTCAATATTCAAAATTTTAAAAAATTACGCTGCAGAAGGGTTTTAGCCTTAGCCTTAGGAGGACAGATATTGTAAGAAAGATAGAGTAGGTCATGATACGAAAACTGGTCAGCCGAGTATTGTCCGTGCTTAGTGACCTGATCAGGAGAAGAGACCATAATGAGATCAATTAGAGAGGGTTTACAATTTGGAAAGTGGTGAGTTACATCCGTGGAAAGCATGGAAAGGTTACAAGATATATACGTTCAACCAAGATATATACGTTCAACCAAGATATATACGTTCAACCAAGATATATACGTTCAACCAAAATATATACGTTCAACCAAGTGCCATCAAACAATAGTACAAACAGTCAATTTATCTAAAACTAGGTGACCCCTCCTGCTTCGCCCATGACATGCTTCGAACTCATAAATTCTACAGTACTGCATAACAATTTTCCCGATTTGTCGACATTTATGGCTACTGCTCTGCTCTCCCGGAATCGAACCATAGACCTCAGCGCGACAGTCGCATACACTACCACTGCGCCACCGAGGCTTCAATTGTAGGCAACTGACAGGTTGCGTATCCGATCTTTGCATACACTGTTAGTATCTCTAACAAATGATAGTGATAGAATCCTCCATGTACTTTACTTGTATTTTAATAAAATATACAAATCGAGGCCAATTACTCAAAAAAGTTAATTAGACCATCAAAAAAAACTACAATTGTTGTCTTGTTTTGTTCCGGTGTAATTTATTTTTACAAAAATTATATTAGATAGGTGCCATTACAGTCATACACAAATACAATAATTTTAACAATCAAAATAATTAGTCACCAACATAATTTCCATAATATTATTTTTTATTTACTTCCAAAATTTTGGCCTGTTTTAAAGTAAATTAGACCACCAAAAAAAAACTACCATTGTTGTCTTGTTTTGTTCCGGTGTAATTTATTTTTACCAAAATTATATCAGATAGGTACCATTACAGTCATACACAAATACAATAATTTTAACAATCAAAATAATTAGTCACCAACATAATTTCCCTAATTTTTTTTATTTACCTTGCTAAATTTCGGCCTGTTTTTGTAAATAAGTGCCAACGCAATATAGGTTACATAAAAAATATGTATGTATGCATATAATGTAATATACACAAATACAATAATTTTAACAATCAAAATAATTAGTCACCAACATAATTTCCCTAATTTTTTTTATTTACCTTGCTAAATTTCGGCCTGTTTTTGTAAATAAGTGCCAACGCAATATAGGTTACATAAAAAATATCCCCGAACATGCTTTTGCCCTTTTTATTTTAGGAATTTTCAGCGTTTTATATTCTATAAATGCAACCAAAAAAATATTTATTATAAAGGTTCATTATCATCTGAGTATCAATCCCGGTTATATCCCAAGTCCTAAGGGCTGAGCAAGTCCTTGAATGACTAAGAGAAACGTCAATTTAGTTTCTGTGTATTATGAGTTCTCTCCACAGTGTTGTATCTCCGAATCTATCCACAATTTTGGTACCACACATACTACTTCTCACCACTTACTTATTGAAGTAGGCATAGAGTATGGATTTCATGCATACATTCGTGTGACGATGTTTTCCACCTCATACATACATACATACATACATATTGTCACGCCTCTTTCCCCGAAGGGGTAGGCAGAGGCATATTAAGCGCCCACATTTCACCGTATGCATTTTTGTCACACGTAACAGGTGGTGTGCCCATAGCCGTGTTGAAATGGACAGGCGCAGGCTGCATCGACCTGCTATTCAAATTTTTTTAAGCCGCCCATAAGGCCTTCGAAACGTGGACGTTAAATATGCCTCTGCCTACCCCTTCGGGGATAAAGGCGTGACAATATGTTGTTATGTTGTATGTCTAATAAAAATATTTTAATTTATTTACAATGTCCTAATTCTACATAACACTACAAAAGTCACTTGTAATTTATAATGTCACAGGATTAAAATTATTAATTAATTAATTGATAATACAATTTATAAAAAAGAATAAAAGTTAACAATAAATAATACATTCAATACAAACTAAATATAAACAAGTTAGTCACTCAGCGAATTTGTCATTCAAGTATTGCTGTACGTCATAGTAGTTCCACAGACGAAAGACATACAGTCGGTCGACGAAGCTGTCTAGACAGAGCAATCGTGCGGGGGACAAGGGACGAGACGCGGGAGGGTTTGTCCCGAGCTGCGAACAAAATATTGTTAGTGGCTCGGGACAGTCTTTCAGGGCTGACGCATTCACGACCGCTTGCTATGATTTTTGAATTTTTGTATAGATTTCTTTAATTCATGGGGTTTTTAATATTCTAAATACAAATTTCGTGTTCATTTTGCAATCCAATATAGCCCCCGAGCCGTGGTTATAAAATTTCATGTTGGGTATCATATAAGGGGTTTTTTGGTATGCAGGGACGAAATTAGTGTTAATTTTGCAATCCAACATGGCCGCCGCGCCGTGACTTTAAAATTTCATGCTGGGTATCGTGTAAGGGGTTTTTTGGTATGCTGAGTACGAATTTCGTGTTAATTTTGCAATCCAATATGGCCACCGCACCGTGGTTTTAAAATTTCATGTTGGGTATCATATAAGGGGTTTTTTTGGTATGCTGAGTACGAATTTCGTGTTAATTTTGCAATCCAAAATGGCCACCGCGCCGTGGTTTTAAAATTTCATGCTGGGTTTGCAATTTCATCGTATAAGGGGTTTTTTGGTATGCTGAGTACGAATTTCGTGTTAATTTTGCAATCCAATATGGCCGCCGCGCCGTGGTTATAAAATTTCATGTTGGGTATCGTATAAGGGGTTTTTTGGTATGCTGAGTACGAATTTCATGTTAATTTTGCAATCCAATATGGCCGCCGCGCCAACTGTTATAAATTTCATGTTGGGTATCGCATAAGATTATTATGGTATGCGGAGCCACACATGTGGGATTATAACTTTACTCTATACTATGTTATCCTGTGTTCAAGTTTTTCGTCATAATTAATATTTAAACTTGTTCAAATCGTAACCAATATTTTTTTGTTGAAAACAACAGTAGCACTAAGTCCAGTTAGTCAAAAACCGAAATTATTTATCATTAACTCATTTACTACTAATAATATACCTAATATACCCGACGAACTTCGTATCTCCATAGAATTTGGTTTTTTTTTCTTAGAGTGCTCATCGAGGCGGTGACAAATTGAACAATTATTAAAAAAATATTAATAATATATACCCCTCGAGGACAGTCGTTATCTTTTATAGGATTAACGCAACCCTATGAGGGTATAGTAGATTCGCTTTTTGAGTCATCCACTTTCTGATATCAACAAAAAAATGTATCAGAAAGTTATTGAAAAGCTCACATCTGCAGGGCAGTTTGTGGCGAGCTGAATGTGCGTGGCTACACATCGGTCCCGATTCCTCAGAGTTTTGTTGCCCTTCTGCACCGGTTAGCATTTAATGGGCTAACGGGTAAGCAGTGAGAGTGCTACTCCTGGGAGTGCAGCAAATCTCAACTTTGGCTTGCCTTAATTGGCCGGTCAGAGGGAGGGAGCCAGAGCTATATGCTCGGGGGTGGAAGTGTCATTTTCAAGGGCATAACTACGGGGAAGCCCGCTCGGGGTCTGACCCGCTATGGTGAAACCGGCGCCGCACCGCTCGACACCCCAAGCCGCTCACACCGGTGTTGCCTCCTGTCGCCTTACAGGCTTATCATGCCTATGGCGATTGTATAGGGGGCCCATCTATTGAGTTGGCGAGTCACCGTCTGCCAAAATTAACTAACTAACTAACTAACTATCTTCACGCTGTATCCCTGACGGGGTAGTCAGAGAGGACAGATCGCCAGGCTTCGCGATCCATGCATACTTCTTTCGCTTCTTCGAGATTCATCAATCGCTTCATACACGCACGTCTGGGTATCCGAGTACTTTTGACCTTTCCGTTTTTGAGCAATCTGCTCACGTGGTCTTCATATGTAAGTCTCGGCCTACCCTGACTCCTTCTACCCTTTACTTTTGAACAATATATATTCTTCGTCAATCGTTCCTCACTCATTCGTTGGACGTGTCCAAACCAACGGAGCACGCCCTTTTCCAGCTTAACGCTGACACTTTCATTCAAACCTGCCAAATTGCGTATCACTTCGTTACGTATTCGGCCAGCCAAGGTAACGCCGCACAACTTTCGAAGTGATCGCATCTCCACAGCATTCAATTTACTTTCATGCATCTGCTGACATACCCAGGTTTCACTACCGTAAAGCAAAGTTGGCACTAGCACTGCGTTATGAATCGCCAGTCGTGCTTCTTTTACGATGCTTTGTCGCTTTACTAACTGGGACAAAGCACCGTTAACTTTGTTTCCGGCAGCTACTCGCCGTTCCACATCCGAATCACATCTTCCATCCGCGCTAAACATACTTCCTAAATACACAATTTCATTCACTTGCTCTAGACGTTCCTGGTTTACCCTAATCTCGCATTTAGTTCTTACGTCACCTCTTTCAAATACTAGAACCTTAGTTTTACTTGCATTCAAGCGGAGACCCTTACTTTCACACCCCTCTTTCATATTAGTGACTAATGCCTGAAGGTCGGCTTCTGATGAGGCCATGAGCACCGCATCATCAGCGTACAGCAGACAGTTTACTGTAAAGTCACCCAAATTCACACCCATATTAAAATCTTTCAACTTCTGCAGGCAACTGTCCAGATACACTATGAACAGCCAGGCGGACATGACACATCCCTGTTTGACGCCTGTACAGACATCAAAAAGAGGTGACACATCCCCCCCTACTCGCACGCAAGCCTTACAGTCCCTATAAAGCGACTGTATTGCCCGCAGTAGCGAGCCGTCCACACCATATCCTGGCAGCAAGTCCCACAGCGTTTCTCTCACAACGTTATCGAATGCTTTCTCTAGATCCACAAAAGCGCAGAAAACCTTCTGGCTAAGAGCCAGAAACTTTTCCGCGATCATGCGGAGAGAAAACACTTGATCCATGCAACCTCTTCCACGTCGGAATCCGCATTGAGCCTCCCATAAATACCTTTCAGACTTTTCTTGCATTCGTGCCGTTATAACCTTTGCATACACCTTACTAGCTAAGCTGACCAAGCTGATCGCCCTGTAGCTGGAGCAGTTTAGGCGCGAGCCTTTCCCTTTGTAAATAGGTACTACAACTGCTACTCGCCAGTCATCTGGGACCTCACCCGTCCGCCAGCACAAGTTGCATAACAGACATAGTGTGTCCCAGACACGCGACCCACCGTACTTGATCATCTCAGCAGTGACTCTGTCTTTTCCCGCAGCCTTACCACATTTCATACTTCTTATCGCTTGTTCTATTTCTTTCATACTAATGACTTCAATGACATCGGGATCCGGAGCATCGAAGTGAGCTCCCCTTCCCGATGTGGCATCTCTGTCTTTTCTTGCATACATCTTTCCATAATATTCACTCCATCTCTGCAGGACGTCACTTTGGTCTGTTAGGACGTCATTGTTAACACTAAGCACTTTATTCATACTGCAGATTGCCGAACAACTCCGGGTCTTGCCTACCTCTTTCCAGAAGAGCTTGGCATTATCCCGGAAATTGGACGACAACCTTTCATCCGCTTTCATTCTGCACCTTTCACGAGCTTCTTCTATAAGTGCCTTCGTGTTAACTTTCTGCAGCTTGTATCTCTCTTTCATATTAAAATCATTCCGCGAGGCTAAGTAGTCTAGCCATGCTTTCTTCTTCATTCGAACTGCTTCTTTCACTTCCTCATTCCACCATGCATCACGCTTATTACTACTGCCTCTTTTCGTTTCTCCACACACTTCCACAGCGGCATTTATCATACTATCCCTAAGGTTCTGCCATACACTTTCCACATTCTCACTGCTTACATTGACATCGCCAAGCTTTTCGGCTACCCTTTCAATATATTTATCCCTAATGGATGCATCCTGCAGCTTCCAGCTTTTGATGCTATAAGTCGGCTCAGGTTCAGGACACTCGGTACGATGACGCCAACCCGCGAACAGACCCCTAATCCTAGTTATGACTAGGTAGTGGTCTGATCCCAGCTCAGCGCCTCGATAAACCCTTGTGTCCATCACCTGTTTACGGAGCCGACTATCCATTAGGAATAGATCTATCATGCTTCTCTTTGACTTACATCTCCTCGTATACATATGAATTTGTTTGTGGTTGAACATTGTGTTCGCCACAAACAAATCCTTTTCCTTACAAAATGCCAGTATTAGCTTGCCAGCGTCGTTCACCCTTTTATCCCCATACTTCCCGAGTACCGACTCAAAACCATCGCGAGCGGTACCCACCCATCCATTCAAGTCTCCACATACTATAAGTCTTTCATTTCCTTCTATCACATTTAGAGCTTCTCTCATACTCTCCCAGAAGTCCTCTAGCTCACTCGCGTTCGACGAAGATACTGGCGCGTAAGCAGCTACCAGGAAAATCTTCGTCAAACCAAGTTTTACACGGATCCAGAGGATTCTAGGACCTATCAGTTTGTACTCATACATACCGGAGGCCAATCGCGAGGACAGCAAAATTCCAACCCCCCGACTGCCATGCTCGCTCTCTGGTACTCCAGACCAAAGCGCGAGCATCCCACCCGGGAGCTCCAAGACTTTGCTGCCCTTGCGCTTGGTCTCTGTCAAGCACACTGCATCTAACTTTCTCTCATTCATAACATCCATCAACTCATTCATCTTATCTGTCATTCCTCCCCTAACATTCCACGCAGCTACCCTGCACTCCATCCTCCACTTCAAAATTAGGATAATCAGATATTAAAATGGCAGACGCCGCCTTTATCCATAGTTATAATCAACTAGTTCATCAAACTCCCAACCCAATAGCCCATTTTTTAGCATATTTTACAATAGTTTAACTCCCATTGGAGGTGATCCATTATCGTTCTTCTACATAAGGCGGGCGTGGACTGTCTGCAGTGGGGGTCCAATTTCCTTTTAGATTAAAATTCTCAAAGGGCCTCTGCGTGTTGGACCAGTATGTCCCCATGTACGCCTACCAAAAACCCGGGTATCTTCATAAAAAAAAAGAAGATACTCGTGAAAAGAAGAAACATATTAATATGAGATCACACATGTCAGCTCACCCTTGTTTGAATTCCCAGTTCCCATCCCCAGCTTCCAGTTCCCATTTCTCATCCCTAGTTCTCATCGTCAATTCTCATTCCTGGTTCATGCTCCCATTCCCTTGATTTTTTTTATAACGACACGGTGGCCATTATGGATTGCGAAATTAACACGAAATTCGTGCTCAGCATACCAAAAAGCCCCTGATACGATACCCAACATGAAATTTTATAACCACGGCGCGGCGGCCATTTTGGATTGCAAAATTAATACTAAATTCGTACTCAGCATACCAAAAAACCCCTTATTCGATACCCAACAAGAAATTTGACGACCACTACGCGGCGGCCATATTGGATAGCAAAATTAACACGAAATTCGTACTCAGCATACCAAAATACCCTTTATATCGTATAAAGGGTGACCCAACATGAAATTTTATAAGAATAGTTCGGCGGCCATATTGATTGCTAGAAACCCCATAATTTTATATCTACTACGCGGCAGCCATTTCGTAAACGCTTTCTAATAAAAAAAACTATCGATTCGACATGAAATGAACCTTATTTACTTCCGTGTGCGGCAATTGATGAAATCTCAGATCCTTTTTTTAAATCGGTATTTATATTATTGATTTATTATAAATACATACTAGTTGACGCCCGCGGCTTCGCCCGTGTAGAGTAGTTTTCCCGTTCCCGTTTCCCATAAGAACTTGTTCCCGGGATAAAAAGTGTATGTGTTATTCCGATGTATAAGCTATATTATTGTAAAGTTTCATTAAAATCTATTCAGTAGTTTTTACGTGAAAGAGTAACAAACATCTCTACAAACTTTCACATTTATAATTATTAAGATTAAGATATTATATTATAATGTTGATAGTTGAATGCGAGTACGAGTTAATAAATAAATTATAAAAAACATCAGCCTTGTAAACTTGTGACAACGTTGTCGGCATTTTTGTCAACTTCAAAGGCGTAACGCTACTGATAGGTTTACTCTTTATACTGTGGTAGTTCTTATCAAGTAATAATTTCGACAGTGTGTTCTTGAATGACATCAGTGGTAGATCCCTGATATTTTTAGGTAACTGATTATACAATTTTACACACATTTTTATAGAGTTTAAAGTGCAAAACTGAATATTTTTTGTCTTTTCAGTGTTAAGTTTCAAATTATTACTCATTAGCCATTTTGTAGCATCATTAAGAGTTGTATGAATTTCATGTTCTAAACTTGTAGTGCTGTTATGTTTAATGAGAAGGGTTGTGTTGTCGGCGTACAATATGCAACTCCTATTTACTACATCAGGAAGGTCGTTTATATACATTTAAAAGAGTAAAGGTGCAAGAATACTCCCTTGGTGCGTTCCGAATTTATTATGTTTAAATTCGGATCGAAAGGATTTTTGTTCTAATTTAGTAATTCGAGTTATCTCAATACTTTGGGATCTTTCCGTAAGATAGCTTTTTATCCAATCATTAGCGTTTCCGCGTATGCCATAGCACGACAGCTTATTTAGTAAAGTCTCATGACAGACAAAGTGACCAAGGCGTTGGTCATATCGAGGAAAATGGCAATAACCTTCGATCTTTTATTAAGACTCTCCGTTATTTGTTTGAATAGCGAGAAACAAGCCAGGGTCGTAGAGCTATACTTTCTGAAACCAAACTGTTCATTCTTAAGGATGTTGCATGATTTTAGGAAATTCTCTAGTTTATTGTACATAATCCTTTCGAAAATTTTGGATAGTATTGGAATCAAAGTTATTGGCCGGTAGTTGTTAATGTCTGATTTTTTTTTTTCACTATTACAAAAGAAGAAAATAATTATTTAATCACTCTGAACTTCGACTACTTGCGCTTTTAATAGCAGCGATTCTCTCTTACAATTAAACATCGACTACAGGCACTCTCACCTGCAGCGACTCACTCTTAGGACTAAGCATCGACTACAGGCACTCTCACCTGTAGCGACTCACTCTTAAAACTAAACATCGACTACAGGCACTCACCTGTAGCGACTCACTCTTAAAATTAAACGTCGACTACAGGCACTCACCTGTAGCGACTCACTCTTAAAACTAAACATCGACTACAGGCACTCACCTGTAGCGACTCACTTTTAAAACTAAACATCTACTACAGGCACTCTCACCTGTAGTGACTCACTCTTACAGAAAAACAACTCTCGCTCTCTGTTCTCTAGATATCACTATTCTTTTATACATATTTTAACTGATTTATCACTGTAACTGCTTTAGTAATTATATCATCACTTATATTTTATCGATCATATACAATACGACATAACATTCACTTTAATAAATATATCTCTTCTATACCATTCAATCGTTACTTAATGTTGAGTAGCATGTATAGTATGTTTATGACACACTTCCCTTCGATTTGGCATAATCAGCGTAAAACATAATTACAGCACTTAATGTAACAAAATCACAAATGATTATGAATGTAAATCGCTTTACATCGTTTTTGTACATCACTCATTCCTACTCTGAATCACTCGTTACCGCATCATGAGTATAGACAAGCCAGGGGTGTAATTTATCGACAGCGTATATTGATCTATAAGGTTTTGAACCTGATTTCGGGGTAATAGGAGTATCCTCTATCTCATAACGATCATTACAAATTATTTTAGAGATTCTATATGGCCCTACACATTTAGGTAATAATTTACGGCTCTGTCCGGGATCTGTACGAATTTCTTTTTCGACCCGAACTAGATCGCCTACTTCATACTGGGTAGGTTTCTTATGAGACCTATCAAAGCGCCCTTTCTGTTTCTGTTGATTTGTTTAAATAAGCGAAGCTGCATCTGATCTTATTACATCGCGATCTAGCAAGGTATGCGATTCCTTCAATCGATCGTGACATTACTAGTAAGTCGTCCATGTAAGCTAACGCCAAATTTTGGTTACCCTTAAGCATACAGTCTATTGTCCTTTGGAAGACACTTGGTGCGTTGGCGAGGCCAAACGGCATCCTTTCAAACTCATACAAACCATTAGGTGTTAAGCTGATATCAGACGGTACATTATTCGTTCAGTTTCGACTTTCATTCGGCGTCTTTCACTCCGAATGAACCGTCTAAACACAAAGTGAACCACAAATTCCGAAGAAAAGTGAAACAATCACTCGAGTGAACGTTCATCCGAGTGAACTGTCTGATTTCAGCTTTACAAATGCTGTAAATTTCTTACTAGCCTCACTCATGGCCACTTGATAATATCCAGACGTTAGGTCTAGACTAGTAAAAAACTTATTGCCGCCTAGTCTATCTAATTGATCTTCAATGCGAGGCAAAGGGTATTTATCTTTCAACGTTTTTCGATTAAGTGACCTATAATCAATACATAAGAGTTTTTTACCGTTCTTCTTGCTCACTAAGATAACAGGACTGGAATAGTCAGATGTGCTTTCGCGAATAATACCGTTCGTTAATAGCTCTTCAATAATTTTATTTAAGTGACCACGCTCACTCTGTGATATTCTGTATGGGTTATATATTCTGTACGGGTTTATCGTCAGTTAACTTAATATTCATTTCTGTTAAATTTGTTTTACCTAACTCTGTTAAATTCATTGCAAAACAATCTCTGTACTGTGTTAATAACTCTAATAATTTGTACTTTTGTTGCTTTGTCACTTCAGTGCTGATCATTATATCAGTTAAGGGTAGTTGTTCATACAATCTGTAAATCATCAGATGAGAAGTTAGCTAACATTAAATATCCATGGCTCCTTGAAGGCGAAAACCCCGGAAATAATAGCATACTCACTAAAATACGTAAACTGTATTGCAACAATAAACCACCATTATATTTATTTTCAACTTTAACAGCAATTGGCGCCGTACTGTTATGTTTGACAACTACATCACTATCAGAATACATTTTTATTTTATAGTCCGTTTCATTTAGGTCGAGTGTACACAAAAACTTCAGCTCATCTACCGTTTTTAATAGTATAAGGTTTGGTTTTTCAGTAAATGTTTGGCCTACCAAAATTGGTGTTCGCAAATAATGATTATCTAAGACTAAAATTTCAGTTTCAGCTTTAACCCACTATTTCTAATGCCACCATAAACCTACCGAGAGGCTTCACTGTCGAATTTCCGAATCCCTTTAAATTGGTAGGTTCATTGTGTCCCAATTATTGACTAAACGCCTTGCGTCCGATTCCTGTATGATTTACATTTTTACATTTACTACCTAGGTCGACATATCCTTGTAGAATAATACCATTAACTTTTATATCCTTGTAATATTTTGAATTACCAGACTTATTATTTGTAATACACATGACGGTTCTATTAGGCTCGGCTGTAGTACTGTTTTTACATAATACGTCGCTTGTATTCCCTTTTCTTTTAAAACAGTCTTTGGTTTCATGTCCCAATTAAAGCCAAAGTTACATTTTTTGATGGGTTTACTACATTTTAAACTTATATGACCAGTTTCATTGCAGTTATAGCATCGAATGTTATCACTTGAATGTATTATTTCATTAGTAGTTTTATTAGCATTTTTAGTCATAGTGTTACTTCTAAATCGCGAATTAAGCACCGATGTATTATTTTCATGTAGAGAGATTGTACGCAAATAATTGAGAATTTGTTCCGGTTCATCAAACATGCAAGCACTCGCTCCCATTCTTACAAATTTGTTATCAATACCATGTATGAGGCAGCCAACGGCTTTATTACCCGTAATCTGGCATTTATTTATGAGTGCCATTTTATCGTAATAATAATGTTCTAACGATTGACCAAATTTACATCGAAGTTTCAACATTGACGTCAATATGTCCCCATAATTTTCATTGGACGGAAAAGCCAGTTTTAGCTTTTGCACCCACTCATCCCAGGTATATAAGACTGAAGGTAAACCCTGGTACCATTTCTTAGCTAAACCATTTAATTTAGGGAGCGCGTAGTGACATATTTGACGATCATTTCAGGATTAAATATGCGCACATTCGCTAACTTTGTTTATCCAATTATCTATGGTTTGGCTATTATCACTTGGGTCAAACTCAGGCACAACACTAAACGCTACAGGGAAGTTATTTTGAGCCCAGAAGTTCGGGGCTGTTACTGGCACCGGGTTGACGATGGGTTCACTAACTACTGAAGTATTACTTGTTGATTTATTAATGTTATTTAATAGATTATAGAGTTATTTAATCGTGTTGATGTTAACGGGAGGGTATTAGCGAGTTCACGATTTTTCGTTTTCCTATAAGATTGCCTATCACGATGTTTAGGACGGCTATGTTTCCTACCTCTCTTGCAATGCTTACGGTCAGTATGCCCTTTTTCACGACGATTCTTATAATGCCGCGACCTATAATGATAATCATCGCTATCGCTAATGCTTACAGATACACTGCTCTCACTTAAATCACGCCGCTTTCGTTTATTATTACCCATAATCACGATTAAAACGATAGAAAGTAATTCAGCAATATCCAAATGCTATAAGTACCGGCAACAATAGATTACTCACAATACTTTAAAAATAAATCACTAATAATCACAAAAGCTAAAATAAGACATATTATATATAATTAATACGTAACTAGCTACGTAATTATTACTGCAAACAGTATCTTCAAGCTATCACTCACTTATAATGCTCACTAGATCCAGATAATTCACTTCGTAACTCTTAATGCGCAACATTTTGTAGATTACACCTTGTAATAAAAAAAAATCTCATCACAAGTTATTTGAACATAGATTTTTCAAGTCAGTATCGCTTTATTTCACTGCACAGTACATACGTACGCCTCCAACAGCGTTAATACAACAGCAAATACATAAATTATCGAAGATTGTAAAATATATTGCACTGTTTTAACCACAAAATATAATCTTCAGGTGAGGGTAGAATGCAATTAACTAAATTCTGACCTTAACTCGTCCTTGTTGTTTAGGAGACAGCCGCATCGGAAGACTAGATAGTTATCCCACTTCTGACTTGAAAGAAAGGATACACTTACACTTTGTATTTATATTACTTTAATTATAAGTTCACACTGATATTATATACATAGTCTCTAGTACAACCTTCCACGTCGGCAGCTCGCAACAGAGAGAGCATAAAATGTAAAAGCTGACCAAGCCGCTTCTGGCAATTTTGTGTTGCCAGAACAAACTAAATAAAAAGGTATATTAAATTGGTGTTGCAAGGCGAACAAATACAAATCGCCCGATTATTAAATACGCTAACACACCACCTTATTAAACAGTTTTATTTTGCAAATATTTTAAAATAATTGTTACATTGTCAAATCTTATTATGTTAAATGAAATTTTATTACAATTTGAAAGATGTAATAAAATTATGATTCAAATTTCATCAAAATAAAACATTTCAAAATTAATTATTTGTTTTGTCATGTTTTGTTTTTATTAATACAATATCAAGTCTTCATCGTGATGAGACTGTATTTAGTGTCTGTCATCACAGAGACGTTTAGGAGGAGGCTGCCTGACCTACAATGCGTGCACGTGTCAATTTTTATTCATACGTCTAAATTGGTAGACAAGCATACGGCTCTTCCCGCTCGCTCTTGTTGGGTAAGCGGGTCTGTGCGATGGCTCCGTAATTTTAATATTTTTTTTGGTTATATTTTTTTTTTTTGTTTAACTTTGCATTCCCAGCTCGTGAATTGGTTTATGTGATATTTTAGTGATTGTGTTTTGATAGCACATAATTGAAATTTAGTTTTATTGCCGTTAATTGCGTAAATTTTGTTTTTTATCAATCGGTAAGTTAATCAATTCGATTTTTTATTCTTAAGTGTCAGTGAATTTAGTTGCGCCGTTACTTTTATTGTTTACGCTTTATTTAGACACTCGTTTCTTTGTGCTGTATAATTAGCATTTAAAAATAATGTCCTTGCGAGATGAATATCGCCACCGGCAAAGCGACTTTTTAGTGAAATGTCGCCGGTTTTCCAAACATCCGAAGATGTAAATAAACGGGTACAATCAGTTAAATTGGTCAATAGTGACTTGTCGGAATACCATAGTCAAGGCGAAAATTGCACGTAAGTCGAGCAGGTAAACAGTTATATTGCAACAGTAAATAATATAGTCAACGATCAGGGATCGCGAATCACTCTGTCAAATAAAACGTCCATTATGGATTTAAACCAGCGCTTGACCGGCATTATTTCTATTCTGGCAGTAATCTCGTCATGCAACGAAACTAAGGTGGAAAATATGGCCAGGCACTTATAAAAGTTATCAAGCCCAATAATGATGGTTTCCAAATTGTAGGTATTAAAAAAAACTGCGAAATCGGGTGTAGTACTTCGTGTTGCGAGCGAAAACCAACTCAAGAAGTTGGAGTCAGTGGAGGCGCTGACTCCAACTTCTTGAGCTGGTTTCTTATTTTTTTCTACTAATTAAATCGGCGCGCTTAGAAAAACCTAGGGGTCATAAACCGCAAATCCTAGTCGAAGAAGTTCTGGGTCTATGGAAGACCATGACTTTATTAGAGCCTTATATCGCCATAACATAAAGGACGAATTTAAGATTAGCGAGGAGAATTTTATTAAGAATTCAAATATAGTCCGTAGGCGTCGTTTGGCTAACGGTCGTTCGTGGGTGGGTTTGGAGCTGGAGCCGTAGATTCGGAATGATTTGCAGGCCACGAAGGATAAATTATTAATTATTTATTGATTATTTATGGACGTTTGCAACACCAGAGATGACTGATTTTGATGTGAGCCATGCTGTGGACGTTTGGAATATCTACGGTACGGTACTGGTTACTAAGTAGCTCGATGGATAGCTCTGGTCATAATTCCTCAGTGAAAGTAACAATACGGTGAAGAATTTCAGTTTGGTTTACTACGGTTCGGGAAGCTCAGTGGTTAGAGTATTGATTGTAAATATGTTGTTGTTGTTTATATGAATCAAATATTTGTGTGATCCACAAATGTTGGTTTCGGAGTTTGGATGTTTCCTATGTATAATAGACGACTGATTAACAAAAAATAATTATTACATTGTCATATATTTCTAAATACATACATTTAGAAATATATAAGTATGTTAATCAGTCCTCTAGATCCCATAACACTAGCTTAAATTAGCTTACTTTGGGCTAGACAGCGCTGTGTAAAAAAAAATGTCCCATAATATATTTCTTTATTTCCTGATAAGGCAAAGGTCACAAGCTTTTTTTTTCACATTATTAAAAATTCATATAAAGACCCTGTCAGACATCATACCGCATACGAGCGCACCGGACCTAACGTGTGAGAATTGAGGATTTAACATTGTTTGTGGTGAGCGAGAAATGCGATAATGGAAATCGAGCTGGACCCGAACCAGCGTCTTCTGGTTTAACGCACCAGACGCGTTACCATCGAGACCTACTCGAATCTGAACAATTAATCCACCCCTTTCCGTCTTAAGGCGACATAAGTTTGGAAAAATATAGTTAGCATACTAATTGATTTTCAAAATGGTTTCTAATTATATTATATACCGTGACTTAATTTATTTGTAGTTAAAGTTATTACCAGTTAAATACTGCCCGGGTAAATGTGGTTGTGTCTTGAGCCATTCCCTCAGTTTCCTGATGTCCTCCGGGGATATATCCGGGTTTTTCTTGTACTCCTCCTCTATTGTTATCGGTTTCACTACACCCGACATCTTGTGTCTGAAATTATAAAAGTTCTTTGATATATTTATGAGCTTGAGAATTACCACTTGAAATAATTATATATTTAGATGTTAGTTTTGTTAAAGTGTTCTCTACTCTGTATTGAAGTAGTACTTCAATTAAATTATGTAAACATATAATTCATAATACATAGATGCACTTGTACGAAGGTCAGTTTTTTAAAAGTTATTAACCTAGCCTGTTTACGGCCAAAGAACGTTGCCAGGTCTCTCGTAGCCATCATTAATTACTCCAGATTGAAGTTGTATATACAAAATCAAGTTACATCAAAAGTATACTTATATTATCACCCTAAATTGCTGAAATAATTTGATACATTTTCGTAGAAACAAAAACAAATCTAAGCATATTTTATTACTATAAATGAGGTTGATCAAATATGTGGTAAATTAAGTTTGATCAAAAAAAACTTTACATTGTAAGAAATAAGGATAAATTTGCGGAAAGCCATCCAATGTAAAAGTAGAAAACATGATCAGACGTCACATAAGCGGAATTCCGTATTGGTTTACTCAGAGTCAATACCCGAAGTAAACCGATTTACATTCTTTCAGCACTTTGGCCGCCGGTCACCTGGTTCGTACCGTCCACTAACCAGCGGCCGCAGCGGAAGATGCAGCTCACAAAAAGCGACAAAAGTACGCAGTGATGGAGTCTCGATATATAATCGTTCCGGTGGCTGTGGAAACGACCGGCCTTGAGAAACGAGGCTAAGGCTTTTGTTTCTGAGATTGGTCGTAGATTAAGGGAAATACTCATGACTCCCACGCCCGGTCGTACCTGGTACAACGGATAGCCATTGCTATCCAACGAGGCAATGCCGCGAGTGTATTGCGCACCTTTGCATCGGGTATGGTCAGGGGTGGCTGTTTCAGTAGGGAATTGGTGGGTGTAGCCATTCATGTGTCACTTTTGTATTTTATAATGACATTGACCATTTAATTATATTTATATTTAATTTATAATATAAAAATTTAAATTTTTTTCTCAATAGAATATTTATAATAATTTATAATAGAGGTGGAAATATATCGTTCTCCGAAACAGAGATATCGTACTATTAGTTGAGGTGTAAGTTATAATACGTTATTAGTTTACAAGACTTCGATTGAAATAAAGCATAATATTCTTTATTTGTCATATTTTGCGAAAGACAAATATTATCAACAGAATCTAGAGATATCATAATTCTAAATTATTTCCAACTTTAAACTTTTAATTCTTTATTAGTTTTCATAAAAACTTTATATACAATTATTCTATTTTCAAAATAGAATAAAAAAACCAAATGAAAAAACATAATACTGCGGCAAAATTATTAGTAATTCGCTAAGGAAAATTAAAATTGTTTTATTAATTTTAATTAAGTAATGAATAATAAAATGTTGGATTGTATTTCTTTTATATTTAACGTGCCGCGTCAGCTTTATGAGTTACTAGTTGACGCCCGTGACTTCGCCCGCGTAGAGAAGATTTCCCGTTGCCGTTTCCCACAGGAACTTGTTCTAAAGTAGCCTATGTGTTATTCTGATGTATAAGCTATATTATTGTAAAGTTTCATTAAAATCTATTCAGTAGTTTTTACGTGAAAGAGTAACAAATATCCATACAAACTTTCGCATTTATAAAATTATTGAAATGTTACGGAGTCATTTGAGTCGAGATGAAATGTAACGAGCCGTGGGCATGTTAGATAATGGTGCTATTCAACGCGTCGTTTCCGAGGCTCTACTGCCCAGCCAAACCGTGATTTCAAGTTTGTGGTCACGCTATCGATGTGCTGATGACACTAGTTATGTGGCTAAACCGCACACGGATAGAAATCGTATTACTACGAAGAGGCAGGATTTTTGAAAAGAACCGCTAGATAACTACCCAATACCACAGCAATGCAACTAGTACAAAGGTTTAAGAAGGACCAACTAGCTGCTGGTCACAGCAAACCGTGCGGAAGAGGTTGCATAAAGTAGACCTTCATGCTCGAAGACCGCTACATGTTCCGTCGTTGCGACTTGGCAATCGCATTCGGCGGATTTCGTGGGCTCGGTACCATATACAATTTTAACTCAACTGGTACTGGAAAAATGCTATAGATGTCCGACCGTCCGTCCGTCCGTCCATTCAGTCTACAGGTCGCATTTTTCATTGGATCTGCATGCAACTTGGTATGGACAATCCTTAATGTGTGTTTTTCGATCGGAGGTTATGCAGGTTAGGGGAAATGGTCAACGAAGTGGTTGGCAAGAGCGCTCAAAACGAAATAAAAAGAATCAGTTTTAAAAAAAATTACTCCGAGGTCTTCACAGAACCACTAGAATATGTGTGTGTTGACTGCCTCTGTGGCGCGGTGGGAGTGTATGTGACTGCTACGCAAGAGGTCGTGGGATCTATAACATGTATGTATTTAGAAATATATAAGTATGTTTATCAGTAATATAAATAAGTTTAAAATAGACACATTTTATTTTATTATATTTATTTGGCCCTTTAGACCCACCCCAGTTCCGTGCTTCGGAAGGCACGTTAAGCCGTTGGTCCCAGTTGCCAATAAAATGGCAGTCGTTAAGTCAAGTTGGATGCCTTATGGGCGGCTTAAAAAATTTCAACAGCAGGTCACCACAGCCTGCGCCTGTCCATTTCAACACGGCAATGAGCTCACCACCTGTTACGTGGGACAAAAATGCATACGGTGAAATGTGGGCGTTCAATATGCCTCTGCCTACCCCTTCGGGGATAAAGGCGTGACAATATGTATGTATGTATGTATGTATGTTTATCAGTTATCTGGTTACCATAGTACAAGCTCTGCTTAGTTTGGAATCAGATGGCGTTGTGTAAGTTGTCCCAACGATATTTATTTTATATATTTTTGTATAAAAACATCTATCCTCTACCGTCGTGATATTTATTAAATTAAGACAGAATTTTCACATGAGGATAAATTGAATTTGAACTCCGTACGAAGTAAAAATAGAATAATAATACAATTTAATTTAATTGTAATTAGTTAGAATACCAACCTTTTTCCTTTATACAAAATTTAGCTTACTAAAAAGTTTATTTATAAACATTGACTGCATTTACCAAAAAAGTAACAAGGGACTCGAAGCGTGATCCAAAACCCAACAATATATGTAAGTGATCTCGCCGTGTCAATGATGTTTATTAACCACTTGTGTCTTACTATGAAAATAACTCTTAATGTCATCGTTCCTCTTTACTCGTATAATTGCTTTTGAACATATACTTCTTTGAAATATTATGAGAGTTGTTTTTACGATGCGCGCACAGACCGTCACAAAAAACCGACACAATGAAGTTAGCTGATAAATGTTTCCATGACAACTTATAATCACCCTGAAGTTAGCTGATAAGTGTTTCCATGACAACTTATAATCACCCTGAAGTTAGCTTATAAGTGTTTCCATGACAACTTATAATCACCCTGAAGTTAGCTGATAAGTGTTTCCATGACAACATATAATCACCCTGAAGTTAGCTGATAAGTGTTTCCATGACAACTTATAATCACCCTGAAGTTAGCTGATAAGTGTTTCCATGACAACATATAATCACCCTGAAGTTAGCTGATAAGTGTTTCCATGACAACTTATAATCAACCTGAAGTTAGCTGATAAGTGTTTCCATGACAACTTATAATCACCCTGAAGTTAGCTGTTAAGTGTTTCCATGACAACTTATAATCACCCTGAAGTTAGCTGATAACTGTTTCCATGACAACATATAATCACCCTGAAGTTAGCTGATAAGTGTTTCCATGACAACTTATAATCACCCTGAAGTTAGCTGATAAGTGTTTCCATGACAACTTATAATCAACCTGAAGTTAGCTGATAAGTGTTTCCATGACAACTTATAATCACCCTGAAGTTAGCTGTTAAGTGTTTCCATGACAACTTATAATCACCCTGAAGTTAGCTGATAAGTGTTTCCATGACAACTTATAATCACCCTGAAGTTAGCTGATGAGTGTTTCCATGACAACTTATAATCACCCTGAAGTTAGCTGATAAGTGTTTCCATGACAACTTATAATCACCCTGAAGTTAGCTGATAAGTGTTTCCATGACAACTTATAATCACCCTGAAGTTAGCTGATAAGTGTTTCCATGACAACTTATAATCACCCTGAAGTTAGCTGTTAAGTGTTTCCATGACAACTTATAATCATCCTGAAGTTAGCTGATAAGTGTTTCCATGACAACTTATAATCACCCCGAAGTTAGCTGATAAGTGTTTCCATGACAACTTATAATCACCCTGAAGTTAGCTGATAAGTGTTTCCATGACAACTTATAATCACCCTGAAGTTAGCTGATAAGTTTTTTCATGACAACTTATAATCACCCTGAAGTTAGCTGATAAGTGTTTCCATGAGAACTTATAATCACCCTGAAGTTAGCTGATAAGTGTTTTCATGACAACTTATAATCACCCTGAAGTTAGCTGATAAGTGTTTTCATGACAACTTATAATCACCCTGAAGTTAGCTGATAAGTGTTTACATGACAACTTATAACTACGTTCAAAGAAGTTTTCATTTTTCATTTTAAATGATGTTTTTTTTCCTAATAATTTATCATTCCTGTTACAAACAAATAGTTGTGGTATATGTGATAAAATCTTATTAGACTAAAGCAGTATAACTTCTAACGCGTGTATATAAGTACACACACCCTTTTTTTTAACTTGTTAGGAAAATTAATCCGATCGCTCAAAAATGGAAAGGTCAAAATTATTAGGATACCTAGCATGCATATGCATGTATGAAACGATTAATGAAGAAAAAGAAGTATGCATGGGTCGTGAAGCCTGGGGATTTTCCTCTCTGACAGGAATACAACGTGAAAATAGTTAGAGAGTTATATAACAACTTCCTTAGTACCTCTAGTAGGTATGTCTAATGTAATTAACACACTAAATAACAGGGAAAATTATACTTAAATACTTGAGTAAACTAAAAACCCAACGGATCTTGTTTTTTAAGAAAATTTTAAAATAAATTAGTCTTTGAAATCATCTAGACAGGCGTTAAAAACAACTCTCGTAGCGTTCACTACATTTTATGATTCTCTCTTCATTGTCGTAAGCTCTATTCATGTTGCCCTACCTTTATTAGAAGATTGAGGTCCACAATATTTGGCTGCTAGATCGTATAGATTTTGTTTTTCGGCATTGTTAATAGCGACTGCCGTTTGACCTTCAAAGGCTCCGTAGATTTTGGTGGTGCCTCTTATGCACCCAATTTCTTTCTTTTAATTGCAGCATATAACGCTCCATATTTGAATTTTAACCGGCATGGTCATAAACATTACTAAAATATCGATTGTCGGGATATTTTCCATCATTTCATATTATTCGTGAGTACCCGATATTTCGGCACTGTTGCAAGTGCCATGGTCACGGAGTAAATCAATATTTTAGTTAGTAAAGCTACTTCAGGTTCCAAAGTAAGGTAGGGCTTGGAAATAACTCGGGACACGCTAAGATGAAGAAGATGCATTTGTCCTATTTGTCGACTAGAACTTACAGTAATTGTGAAATCGCTACATTGTTCTTTTAACGGCTTGTCCTGATAATTTATGTAGACAGATGCATGTGAATTTATTTCTTTAAGCATTAACAAATGTCACTAAAAGCAAACAATGATAAAATATTTCATTGAATAATATTGCTTTAGTGACTGTGGCTTCTGCATCGAAGCATGAAACGTCAATTCTGATGGTTTCTTCATCACATTATATCCAATTGAAGCCACTCGTAGCATAAGTAATGAAGTTTAGTTTAAAAATATTTGATATTAATTTATGTTTGCTTAAAACATTACGACGTTATTTATAACATTATAAATTAAAAATTTAAAAAGTCTCCTTACGGCGAAAAATACTTATAGTTTTAAGGAACAATCCTTAAAAAGTGTTGGGTTTTTAAAGGGTCGTGTTTTCTGAAGACCATTATGGTTGCAGCAGTCAACGTGATTGTATTGCAAGATCATAACCACAAGGCACCTTTATGAGTACTCTTTGAAACTAATCTACTGAACCAAAATGTAATTTATGTCTGCTGTGAGTTTTCAAAGAGTCAGGTTCTCTGGAGACCATTCTGGTTACAGCATCAGGTCAAAGTTATCATTTAACGATTATACTTGCACGCGGTAAGCACCGGCCGCACTCAGAGTCGTTCATTAAATTAGTGTAAATTATCATTTAACTAATTATGATTAAAATAAATAATTGGCCGTTGCTCCTAGAGACGAAAATTAATGGTTCATTAGTTAATGCCTACTTAAGTCAACGTAGGGCGGTGCGCCGTATCGAAACGTATGTCGGTAAAGTGCAATATCGCTACATACCTAAGGACATTTAAATCCTTTTATAAAATATAGTAGTTTTAATAAGGTAAAGATATTATTTTCCTTCAAAATAAAAAAAGTTTAATGTTTTACTATTATTTTTAAGGAAAATTACTATCAATTACGGAATATTTCCTGAATGCATGTCTATAGATATGGAAGGATCACTATACATATCGCTCTTTGATTCTCTCCGCAAAAAACATAGGTGACATAATAGCGCTAACACAAGTTCGGATTTGATCTGCCGGACCTCGACAGATCAAATCCGCCGAGTCCGCCAACCAAATCTGTCATAATGATCTGTCATTATGAAAAAGTGTCTTTTTGGATAAAAAATAAATTATATCTGGGAAAATTTACGAAAAACTAGCTAGAACGGCAACATTGATCATATCCGATGCGGATAGAGGCGGATTCAACTTATAATAATTATGTCCGCTGGACTGCTGTACACACGGTAAGATTTGGTCGAGAAGCATATCAAATCCGCGATCGGGAGAAACCAAATCCGAACGTGTGTTAGCAAATAACCATACTTTTGGCATGTGAACGTCAATTTAATGTCTATTTAAGATTTCAGTAAGGGTTCAACGGCCATTAAAGTTAATTGACATTAAATGACAATAATGACTCGTTAACTGTCTCTGAGAGTGAATTTTTATTAATCTTTACTTAAAACTCCTTAATCAATCATTAAATCGACTCTGAGTGCGGCATTAAATCGAGTAATCATACGCCAAAAATGCCTTACATCGTTTTGGAAAAGAGCTGATTCTCTTGCACTGCTGGACCGATATTAACCAAACATGGCTAAGAAACTGTCTTTCAAATGAAAAACGCTTTGAAATCGGTCTAATCGTTTGAGAGTTACGATGCCACAGACAGACACACACACACACCGACATTGATGTCAAACTTATAACACACTTCTTTTTGAGGTGTTAAAAAGGAAACCATGACTGACTGATTTCTCACATACAGCTCTATTCGCTGAAAGAATTTAGCTCAAATCTGGCATATGGATAGTTATTTTTCTAAAGTAGGCAACTCCTAACAAAGGATTATTGAGAATTCCAACCTGTAAGAGGTAAGCATAGAATTGGGAATGTCGTTCATTTCATCGGTCACGCATTAATCGAGACGACAAAATACCGCAAGACAAGGTCTGTCAGTCACCTTCCATGTATAGCGGGAGTGACATTCATTCCTTGACCTGGGGGGGTAGTATGCTAGAAGTTTAATTTATGCAGTATTTAAGTTAGTTGTATAAATAAAATTAAAGTGTCAGTTTGTAATAAAAAATTATTCTTATCACTAAATGCTTTTTTTTGTGTCTGTCTGTCTTTATTAGCTAATCACTAAAACGGTTGGATCGCTGATGTTATTATGTTATTTTTAAACTTTCCCGTTTTATAATTATATTTTAAAAACTACTTGGGACTTCACGCGAAACAATTTTGTTGTTACATTCACCGACGTTTCGAGCGCGTTGTAGCGCCCGTGGTCGCGGCTGGACGCAGTCTAAATATTGTTTCGCGTGAAGTCCCGAGTGGTATATAAATTACGCATGGATCGATTTAAACGGGACTTTCACTGTCAGAAAGCTTATGTAATAAGGATTAGGTTACATTTGATCTCCGTATTCCAATAGGAGCAGGCAACCCGCGGCGTTAGTCGCTGGGCATCCAAAGATATTAACTAAATTGGTGTACTTGGTCTAACGCAGAAGTTTGACTGAAAAGGATTTAGCAGATCAATTGTCATAGATTCTAGTAATATTTCACAGTTTCATAAAACTAAGTGTAAATTATTTACCTACTCCTTCTTCTCCGGATCTTTACTCAAATCCGGATAAGTACGAATCAGACTTGTCCACTCAAGGTTTAGGAGCAAATTTGTAAGTTTTTGCGGTAATTATAAATTATTACCATACCATGAAGCGCTCGTGGCCCCGCGGTCTCAGTGTTCGGTAAACGATCACTGAGGTACGCAACTTTCACTATGGCTGGTCGTCGGATGGGTGACCACTTTGTGGCATTTACATTTGCGAGCGTTTCCGTGCTTCGGAAGGCACGTTAAGCCGTTGGTCCCGGTTGCCAGTAAAATGTCAGTCGTTAAGCCTGGTTGAAGGCCTTATAGGCGGCTTAAAAAATTTCAACAGCAGGTAGTCACAGCCTGCGTCTGTCTATTTCAACACGGCAATGGGCTCACCACCTATTACGTGGGACAGGAATCCACACGGTGAAAAGTGGGCATATAATATGCCTCTGCCACCCCTTCGGGGATAAGGCGTGATGGATATTTATTTTATTTATTACCATTTGAACATTTTTATAATCCTACTAATTACGAGTAAAAACGCGAAAATTTGTAAGTATGGATGGATATTTGTTACTTTTTCACGCAAAATCTACTGAATGGATTTTGATGAAACGTTTCAATAACATAGCTTACACATCAGAATCATAGGCTACTTTTTATCGCGGGAAAAAGTTTCTATGGGAAACGAGAACGGGAAAACTCAACCACGAGTGCGGAGCCGCGGACATCAACTAGTTTAATTATAAGTGTATAGTGTCAGATTGTATTTGTATACTTGCAGTAGTTGTATATTACTTGCCAAATTTCATAGCTACCTATTGATCAACAGAAATTTGGGTTGATTTGAGTAAAAATACATTTTTTGCTGTATACACTGTCCTATCATTTTCATTTAAGTTACAAATTAGTTATTTTCTGAGAAAGATAGGTACTGTAAAGGTAAAGATTTCAATCTAGGTATTTTGTCACCGAAAAGCCCATCACAAATACGTACTGGGTAAGTACAAGTCAACGATGATATTCTTTGGATAATATAATGTTCCTACTCTTCAACTTCTGTATTTTGTTGCAAATTAATATGGCATAATCGATATCGTCAAAAGAGTCACATTGTAGTCGGTTAGCCCACTATCTAAGGATTAATATAATCGTCCTATGTAAGCAATATTAGTACAGGAATTAATACTACCTATGTTTATTTATTATCAACTTAACTGAAGATTGATACTGTCAA
This sequence comes from Thumatha senex, assembly GCA_948477245.1. NCBI lineage: Eukaryota > Metazoa > Arthropoda > Insecta > Lepidoptera > Erebidae > Thumatha > Thumatha senex. Next base: position 23,412,428 of record OX419744.1, on the reverse strand, counting down.
TAATACAAGTAGCTTACACCTTGATTCGTATTATACCTATATGATGAACCCTGTTTCATCCATTTATTGTCGTTATTTATAAATTTTACAAAATTGTATGAAAATTAGCACGTTTTTTTAATATTTATAATAACTGCTCCGCTCTATTGCGTAGTAGGGTAATGAATAACATTCAACACAAAAAAAAACTAGAACCTAGTTCTTGAGAAAAGCGCGTTCAACGTAACAAATAAATTCTTCAGCTTTGAATATAATTATATCCAATAATTTATTTATTTTTTAATATATTTTTTTATACTACGACATGGCAAACAAGCTTACGGCCCAACGTGTTAAGTGGTTACCGTCGCCTATAGACACTAGCAATATTAAGGTTAACACTGCAAGTGCGTTGCCATCCTGGGGCCTAAGATGATATGCCTTCCGTGCCCAGTAATTACACTGGCTACCTTTCCCTTCAAACCGAAACAAAGCGGACTGCTTCACGGCAGAAATAAGAAAGGCGATGGTACAGGTCGCGCGGCGAATGATGAGCTCTGACAAAAATTTGTTGGGATAGTTTGCGCATGTATAATCGCGCACAATATTTTTACACAAAGTATCAAGTTTAATACGACTTGAACCATTAAACATTTTTTTATAACGTATGTAAGTGAGTACGTAAGTTGGTTTATATTAGTTACAACAAGTGAGGTCGAAGTGTTTTGTGTGAAAATATTAAACCATGATAGGTATTTTATTTAGTTTTCAGTGATGAAATATTTTTATTGTAATATTTTAATGTAGAAATAGGTATATAATGTGTGTGACACTGGGAATACTTATTAAAGTAAAAGAAGTATTCATCAACCGCTACATACACGCACGTCTGGGTATCCGAGTACTTTAGATTTTTCCGTTTTTGAGCAATCTGCTCACGTGGTCTTCATATGCAAGTCTCGGCCTACCCTGATTCCTCCTACCATTTACTTTCGCATAATATATATTCTTCATCAATCGTTCCCCACTCATTCGTTGTACGTATCCAAACCCTTTTCCAGCTTAACACTGACACTTCCATTCAAACCTGCCATATTGCGTATCACTTCGTTACGTATTCGGTCGGTCAAAGTTACGCCGCACAATTTTTGAAGTGATCGCATCTCCACAGCATTCAATTTACTTTCATGAATCTGCTGACATACCCAGGTTTCGCTACCTTGTCTAAATTGTCTGTCCAACGCAGTGCTAGTGATAACGTTGCTTTACACGTTATCACTAGCACTGCGTTGGACAGACAATTTTCTCGGGGCATCAAAACCTCAATACGCTATTAAAAGATTTGCCAAAAAGAGTAGAATATTTTATGTGCGTGACAGTACCGAGACTAGTGACAAGACGTTCCGACTTATCCCGGAGTAGTGTGCGGCTGTGCAATAGTGTGCGTGTAGGCTTTCGACCACTCCTGCGTCCACGCTTCCACTCCCCGCCCCTCAGCCCTCTCACCCCGCCAATTAGACCTAATTTATGAGTTCTGCGCATTCCCCTTCCAATTTCTTACAGAGTTCATCATTCGCCGCGCGACCTATACCTACCCAGACGACCCTACATACGGGTCTGCTACCTAGTTCTAATATTATACTCGTATATTTGTGGAAAGCAATACTTGTTTTACAAATATATTTCATGTTACTCACTAAACATCTACAAAGTTAATTATAATGTTAATTTATTACATATGTAAGGATGCTACCTAAATCACCTTGGCTATTATTATACTAGTTGTGCCCTTCAACCAACCCTTACATTTTATGACATATCGTGTAAAATCAATTTTATACTTTTAAGAAAAAAAAAAAAGAATTGTTCGCTGATGAAGCGTTCGTGGCCCCGCGGACTCAGTGTTCTGTAAACATTCACTGCGTTAAGTAACTTTCACTATGGCTGGTTACGGATGGATGACCGCTTTGTCACAGTACATATAGCTTTGTGGTATTTCATTTACAAGCGTCTCCATGCTTCGTAAGGCACAAAGTTGGTCTTGGTTGCCAGTAACATAATAGCAATCGTTAAGCCAAGTTGAATGTCTTACGGGCTTAAAAATTTTCAACAGCAGGTAGCCACAACCACCTCTTACGTGGGACAAAAATGTACATTTCACCCCTTAGCGATAAAGTGGGACACTGTGGGACACTTTACACAGCGCCATCTAGAACAAACTAAGCTATAAGCTTGTACTATGGGATCTAGACCACTGATAATCTTATATATTTCTAAATACATACATATTCATAGAAAACACCCAAATTCTGAAATCAACATTTGTGGATCACACAATTTTTTTTTTCCGACCCTGGAATCGAGCCCTGGAACTCAGCGCGGTAGTCGCATACACTACCACTCCGCCACCGAGGCAGTCAAAGTCGCGATTGATAATAGCTAGGTTGAGCTTGTTATTTTTAAATCCATACTTTTTATACTATTCGGGACTTCTCGCAAAATAATATTTAACGACGTTTCGATCGCGTTGCAGCGTTGTGATATGGTGATAATATGATCGTTTTATACCAAACTATTTAATAGAAAAGTTATCAGTATTGTTTATTTAGTATTTTATCAGTAGTATTTAGTTATTTTTATAAAGACAATATTAAATATAACAAAATATAAATTTCTCACCAAAGAACTATGTGTTTAACACACTCACAGTCTGAAATTAAAAATAAACACTCTAGGACACTATATATTTGAACCGATTTTATAGTATGATTAATTTAATTGAAGTTCGTAGTGATCGCAGTACCAACACGAGTTTCCTCTGCACACAGAATCGTATGAATGTAGCTAAATTGTATCTGTGATGCGATAATCAGACTCGTTGTATAACTTGAATGACTGACGCAGGAACGAAATTAAAATTGTATAATTACAAAATTAGATTCCTTTTATTATCTAGACTTGAAAATTTGCCCTTAGTGTGTAAAATAAGGATCGAAATTTTGTTTGGTTTAGTTAAATATTTAGATTTACGTTTCTTACGTTCTTTTTTTAACTTCCTCAAATTATCTTCTGATTAATTTGGGTTCCAAGACATGCTAACTTCTCCTGGGACTTTACCGGTGTAACTTTTGTGGTCTTGGTCATTGCTGTAGATCCTAGTTAACAGGAGTCACAGTAATAGGAATGCGGTTGATATTAGACCCAAAATTATTATTTTTTGATTTGATTTACTTGAAACTTCGTTAAAATAATGTGGGAATTTGTTTTTATACAACGCCGTCTAGCCTAAAGTAAGCTAAAATAAGCTTGAGGTATGAGATCTAGACAAGCAATAAATACATACAAATTATACATAGAAAATACCCAAACTCCGAAAGAAACATTTGCGGATCACACAAATACCTATATGTTACCACCCGGGAATCGAAACCAAAAAATCTAAATGAAAATAATTAAACTCGTACTTTATGGTATTGTGTATGTTATTTGCATGTGTCCTAAGTTCTTTAATCTTTCATTATTGAAACGCTCGTAGCCCCACTAACTGAGTGTTCTGTAAACGATAACTGCGATAAGGATTTTTCGCTACAGCAGGTCCTCAGATGGGTAACCCTTCGAGGCATTTCAATTTACGAGCGTTTCCCGGTTAGCGGTTAAAAGTGGACGAACAGTATGCGTATGACTGATGAATCATCATCATTCTTTAACCAACTGCGGTATAAGTTTAGTAAATCCGGAATCGAACATTCCCGAAGTCGGATTGTAAAACTTGCCCAGACATATCATAGCTGATTATGTTTCCTCTATATTCATGGCCAGCACGTAGGTATGTATTTTGGAGTGGGCTTTTGGATCCTTTGCACCAGTCTTCTACGATATTTGATGAGTTTTACCAACCTGATAGCGATTAACGTGCCAATTAACAATGGCACGCCACGCTTTGTCAAGTTAGAAAGACCATATATTGATATTCTATATGTGTATGGAATTTCGTCTTCGGAGTTCCTGAAAATGTTGCAAAAGACTCACACAAACTTATAGGTGATAAAAAGCGTACAAAAGTGGTCAAGATATAAGAAAAGACTTGCCTCGACTGGTTGGCTACCGACTGTTTCAACTGAAGTTAACATTGCAATAGTAAAAGAAGTAGTGACTGATGATCCTCATTCAAGTTCAAGAGATATAGCCGCTGAACCTTTTGTGTTAAATTTAAATTAAGGGTTCAATGTTAAATAATATATTTATCTAAATGAAGTCAGTATAGTGTATTAATTCTTCTTCTTATATTTATTGTTTCTAGGTATTTAGTTCTCACTCTTTGTAAGTCTGTATATGAGAATCGCCTGACATAAAACCCCTGGTGACCTATAAATACAGATACTATTGTATCTAGTTTAGGCACCAGTCTCCTAATTATTAGATTTTAATTTATATGTATACTATGTATTAACTTATACACTGCTTAGAAAGTAATATTTATAACAATGTCTGGGAAAATAAAGAAATTTTATTATTAATATTTTATTTATTTATTATCCCATGAGACGATTTCTACTATTTTAATAGTCACTTCGGTATAAAACATGTGTCGGCTGGACTAGTCTCAAAAGACTATAACATTTTATTTTCTTCTCTACTGTATAAGAGCCGTTAAGGACATGCTATAATTAGTCAATTTTGACTCAACATTCATGATACAAATTGTTTTGTTACTAGTACAAGTAAGGTGACCTGTATGAACTAAGCTAGTCAACAAGCATCGGAGTAGCATCTTCTAACTAAATATATGAAAAATAAAATCTCATCAAAGTCGAGCAAAAGTCATTATTTACTTTGAATATCGCGTTATTGTCCACTCGGTGTTCTTACCCGAAGGTCAGACAGTAACTAACGAATATTATTTGAGTTTTAGGTAGCGTCTAAGTGGGCAAATTCGACTAATAGCAACCAGATTTATAGAATGAAATATTTAAATTTTACGCGATGGTAATGCACTTTCACACATGGTCATTATTGTAAGCGAACTTTTGACCAGATACTCATATCTATCTATACTAATATTATAAAGCTGAAAAGTTTGTTTGTTTGGTTAATCTCAGGAACCACTGGCCGGATTTGAAAAAATCTTTATGTATTAGATAGCCCATTTATCAAGGAAGGCTATAGGTTATATATCGTTACGCTACTACACTGGGGAGCAGAGCAGTAGTGATAAATGTCGACAAATCGGGCAAATATTTATGCATCATTGTAGAATTTATAAGCGATGGGATTAAATAGGTGCGACGGGAGGACGAAATATTCCACAAGCTATGGGGGTCATCTAGTTATGGATAAATTTGTAAGGCAATTATTTTGCAAAATTTTTAATAAAGTGGAAAAGGACAAAACGACTCGAGACAGGGATTGAACCCGTGACCTTTGCCTAACCAGGGCAATGTACTAGTCACCTGTTTAAAAAAAAATGTCATCTAGTTAATTATAACCTTCTTAATGGATTATTATTATTAACCAAACCGTAATTTAAAATTAAATACAATCTTTTTGGTATAATGTCCATTAAATGTAAATAAGTAGCAAACAAATAGCCTCTACGGTTTAGCTACGCAGTGAGTTCAGGGTCAAACTATAGTTAAATTTCGTACCACTAACCAGCTGTTTTTATTACTTTAAGATACTAAGTACACGCCTACTCATATAGCTAACTAGTTGACGACCGCTGCTTCGCACGCGTGGTGAAGTTTTCCCGTTCCCATTTCCCAGAGGAACTTGTTCCCGGGATAAAAAGTGGCCTATGTGTTATTCTGATGTAAAAGTTATATTAATGTAAAGTTTCATCAAAATCCATTCAGTAGATTTTGCGGGAAAGAGTAAGAGACATCCATCCATATTTACAAACTTTCGCGTTTATAATATTAGTAGGATGTAGTTCCAACACACCTAAGTGGATATTGCATTATGTTAAGTTTAAAGCCTACTTGTAGCACTAGTTACGTTGTCTTTGTCCCATACCAGGGGTGCCGGCTTACTAAGTGAAGGTATTTATGCGTGGATCGTGAAGCCTGATGACCTGTCCTCTTCGACTGCCCCGTCAGGGATACAGCGTGAAGATAGTTAGTTAGTTTATCCCGTTTATATATCTGTCGGGATTAATTTTGGTATTCTATTAAGTACAAAGCCTACCTTCTACTTCCCGACGTTTCCACTTGAATACACCAGCCGAAAAATATATAACCATGTCGCCGCAGTCACTCGCCGTAAGGATTCGCTGCAGCATATTGAAGCGGAACTGATTAATATTTCAAATTAAAATCTATTATTAAATTAAAATTCAAAATCGAAAATCAATGGATTTCCCCATAAACGATAAGTTAATTGCCCATAATCTTTTTATTAGATCTAAAATTTGATATCGGGCTCCGTCACGATCTTGACAATAATTTTCAATTTTAATAAGGAAATAATTTTGAATATCGGACGAGTAGTCGCCGAGATATGCCATTAGTACACATCTCGTAATTTGAGTCGCTGCATGAAAATTTCAATGAACATCACGTAAGTTTAAAAACAAGATATCCTATATGCATCTGGGTATATCGCTGGCATAACGATGGTGAAGTTAGTAGTAGATATATTTTACCAGTAATAGTAAGTACATAGGGTACGGTGGAAATGATAAATTTGAACAGTTTTAATGCTTATGATGTACCTTTAAGGCTGTAGAGCCCGGTAGACGTGAGGAGTCCCAGATAATCAAATCACAGGTGGGAGACAAGAATACGGCCCACCTGATGAGTTCCTGATGGAAAGTAGTCACTCACAGCTTTTGGACGTTTGCAACACCAGAGGTGCAGCACTCGCGCTGCCGATCCTGTAAAAAAACCTTCTAAGACCCCTTTTAAAAACCACCATATGTAGAAGTTCGGGAAAACCTAGGCAAGGAGCTTCTTTCACCATACAAGCGTACGCGGAAGAAAGCCCCTATCGGATAGCCCTAGTTAGTTCCTGTTAATTTAAATTACAGACCTATGTATGAAGCAATCACGCCTTTATCCCCGAAGGGGTTAGACATAATACCATATGCATTTTTAATCCAAGATCCCATTGCCGTATTGAAGTAGACACGTGCAGGTGTAGCAACCTGCTGTTGCACATTTTCCAAGCCAACTTGCTTAACGACTGCCACGTTACTGCGAACCGAGATCAACGGCTAAACGTGCTTTCCGAAGCACGGAAACGATCGTATTGGAAAGGTAAAATAAATCGAAAATTACAGACCTTATTTTTAGGTTCATTTCAACGCCACGAGCTCCTGCCCATTTGAAAGCGAAAAGCTCAAAAACTGCTGAACGTATTTTCACATGGTTTTTCACCAATATGAACAATGTGGAAAGTTGTAACATGTTCACGAGTAACAGGAATACTGCTCTAATTTTTATATATACTCATACTCACATGGTATTTGATAAGTATACATAGTGACGCCGTTTTATCCGAAGGACTAGACAGAGATATTTCATGCGCCTAATTTTCACCAGTTGAATACAACTGGTGAAATTAATATATCTCTCATTGCTGAGCCTATTGCTGTATTGAAACGAACAGGGGCAGCTTTAACATGCTGATGACTTTTTTCAAGCCGGCTTAAGGACTTCAACTTGGAATAAATTATTTTGCGTTGATGGTCGTGGGGTTTAGCTGGACTCGTATTGTCTAACTTGTAGCAGGCTCGGGTGTATAAAGGAAATACTGAAAGACTTGTCTTCTTTAGGCTCGGACCGCCATCCATCTTATATCTTTATTCTTCCTCGACACATAATAGACAAGTAAGTACGATAAACAATAAATACACAGACAACACAACATAAATGACTATCGCGTTAATGACAGGAAATGCTAGAAAAATCACACAGAACTAACTGACTCAGACAAAACATGGCTACGAGCTCTTAAGTGTATGTACTGGCCCATAATAGTAACTAGGTACCGATTAAAAGAGAATAAATAACACTATAAATACTTTTTGATATAACATTAATAATTACTTAATCATAAGGGCTATATTGAATGTGTTTACCAAATGCATCAGGATTAATGTTATCATTTACATTGATAGTGTAGAACTATATAACTCTACAGTTAGTTCTACAATATCAATGTATCAAAATGTTTACACATGGAAAATTATCATTCTAAAAAGTTTAAAATATCATATTATAGACTTTTTTAACTAACTAACTAAACAAACTATCTTCATGCTGTATCTTTGACGGGATAGTCAGAGAGGACAGATCGCAAGGCTTCATGATCCATACATACTTCTTTCGCTTCTTGCAGATTTATCAATCGCTTCATACATGCACGGCTGGGTATCTGAGTACTTTTGACTTTTCCGTTTTTGAGCAATCTGCTCACGTGGTCTTCATATGTAAGTCTTGGCCTACCCTGACACCTTCTACCTTCTACTTTAGCACAATATATAAATTTCTCGTCAATCGTTTCTTACTCATTCGTTGGACGTGTCCAAAAAAGCGGAGCACGCCCTTTTCCAGCTTCACGCTGACACTTTCATTTATACCTGTCATATTGCGTATCACTTAGTTACGTATTCGGTTAATCAAAGTTACGCCGCAACTAATTAAGTTAAGATTATTTTACGTTTACAGAACGTCAAAACATACAAACATACATAATACAAAGATGCACCTGCTGACTAACGGACGAGGCAGGCAAAGGAAACTTAGTCCATACAGCCTTGTCTTTAGTATTAATATTTTCTTCTTATTTAGTTTTAGTCATGTGTAGTCCTTTGTCGATGTCTATTCCTTAGTGCTACGGCCTGTGTCTTTGCCCTAGTAAAGCAGTGGATCTTTTACTAGGGCTTTCTATGAAGATTTGACACTATTATTATTATTATTTTCTTGTTGGGGACGCCGGCACCGCCGAGCGAACGATCCGACCGCATCTTTTGCCGCCCACTTCGCTCATTTCCCCGAAAAACTTCTCCTTGCGGTTTGGATTGGGTATCCCAGCAGTCTTCACGGCGCCCCGTCGAACCTTCTTGTTTCCTTGCAGAAGCTTACTATCTGATCCACATTCAGATGTTCTATGTCTTCTTCTTCTAGTCTGTCGGTGCCCATAATTTCCCATCTTGTTAACGAATACATGGGGCACTCAGCTAGTAGGTGGAAGCTGGTTTCTTCTTCCTCCATGCATTCTGGGCATAATGGGTCATCCATTACTCCTATCACTGTTAGGTGCCTGTTGAGGCGACAGTGTCCTGTGATGATCTCTATGACAAGCCTCATGTTTGCTCTGGTAAGTTTGACCAGTCGGCTTGTCCTTTTCGCATCCATTCCCCTGATGAAGATCTTCGACTGTCTCATGCCTATCGAGGACCTCCATCTGAGGTTGGTTTCTACTGTTATGCTTCTGGTAATTACTCCTTTCGTGATCTTATGAGCGATCGGAAGCCATGGCTCCGGTCCGATCACGCATTCGTCAGCCCCTTCCCGGGCTAGTTTGTCCGCTAGTTCATTGCCCGGGACTCCCTCATGTCCGGGGACCCAGGCAACGTAAACTTCAGTTCTTTCCGCCAGCTTTTCGAGTGATTTTTTGCACTCCTTGACTGTTGCTGACATTGTCTCTACTTTATTTAGGGCTTTCAATGCTGCTTGACTGTCACTGTAGATAGTCACCTTTTTTATGTCTGTATGGCGATGTATAGTTTGCGCACACTCTGTGATGGCGCATATTTCCGCCTGAAAGACACTTGCGAATTTGCCTAACCGTATTGATCTATTAATCTCCGTTCCATTTGCACATTGTATGTGCACTCCGGAGCCGGAGAGCTTAGTAGATTCCTTTCTAGAGCCGTCAGTGTAGCAGATGACGCCTCCGGTGTCTTCCGTCTGCCAGCTCTCTCTTTGTCCTATATGTATTCTATACTTTTTGTCAAAAACCCTCTCCTTCTTGATTAGGTCATTGTTAGAGAGAATCATTGACAATTTGTCTTCGTATTTCTTATTGATACTAGCATGTCCGCCATCTTGAGGATTACCTCTCCACAGGCCCACGCTTTTCAATTTAAACCATTGTTCAATTGCTTTCTTTTTAATTTCTAGATCCAGAGGATGGAGTCCCAATACGATCTCTAGCGCAGCTGTGGGAGTTGTCCTCATAGCACCTGTTGTCATCAGGGCTGCCAGCCTCTGTACCTTGTCTAATTCTATTTTGTTTGTCTTGTTCGCTGCCTTGTGCCACCATACTATGGCCCCGTGCAGTATTCTGGGTAGGATAATTGATTTATATATCCATATGACTGTTGCTGGTTTCGTTCCCCAGGTTCTTCCTATTGCACTTTTACATTGCATCAACGCCATTTTGGCTTTAGTGCATGTGTTCTTTATGTGAGTCTTAAAAGTCAATTTGCTGTCCAGTGTGACTCCCAGGTATCTGATATTCTCAACCACCTCCAGGGTGTGGTTGTTTAGTCTCACCGGTCCAAAATTGTCTTTCTTCCTTTTATTCGTAAATGTCACTACCTTTGTCTTGTCGGGATTCAAGTTTAACCCTTTGCTTTTGCACCATGTTAGAGCTACCTTCAGTCCTCTATTCATGATGTCGCACATAACACTTGGCACCTTGCCGGTGACCAGTAGCACGCCGTCGTCGGAATATGCCTGTGTGTATATGTGCAAGCTGTTAATTTTCTTGATAAGTTCATCTATTAGCAGGCACCATAGTAAAGGCGATAGGCATCCTCCCTGTGGAAAGCCTCTGCTTGCCTCTACTTTTAGGGTCACGCCTGCCATCTCTGCCTGTATCAGTCGGTGCCTCAGCATTAGTTTCACCCATTCTGATATGTCTTTATCTATTCCTTCGCGGTCGAGGGTAGCTTCTATCGATTCGGGAGTGGCCATGTCGAAGGCTCCCTCGACGTCAAAGAAGCATCCTAGTGCATATTCCTTATTTTCTATCGATCTCTGCACCCTGTTCACCAGGTTGTGGAGGGCTGTATCCGTTGATCTGCCCTCCATGTACGCATGTTGATTTAGGTGCAGAGGTGATTCACTTTTATCTATTTGTTCTCTTATTATCCTGTCTAGTATTTTTTCCAATGTCTTGAGTAGGAAAGAGGAGAGACTGATACACCTAAAGGCCTTTGCCTCCTGGTAAGATGATTTACCAGGTTTCGGTATGAAGACTGCTCTGACCTCTCTCCATTTCTTTGGGATGTATCTTGACTTAATGCTGCTGTTGTACAGAGCAAGTAGGTCTTCGCTTATGTGGTTTATTACCGTCTGCAGCATCTTCGGAAGTATCCCATCTGGTCCAGCAGCCTTATAAGGCTGGAACGATTTGACACTCCATCTCAGATGTTCCTCTGTTATACAACTATCCAGCATTACGCTCTCGATGTTAACTGAGTCGACTGGCGTTGTGTTATCTGTGTGTCTCTTGCATTCGGGGAAGTGAGTTTTCAGCATGATCTCCAGAATCTTTTTGGGATCAGTCACTAATTCTTCCCCGTTCTTTATGCTGCCTAGTTTGCAGGAGTTGACCTTGGAGAGCGTTTTCATCAGTCGTGCAGCATCTGGTTGCTTTTCGACCCCCTCACAAAACGCTCTCCAACAGTTCCTACTTTCCTTTCTGCATTCTTTTTTGAACGAATTTCTTTCTTCCCTATATGCTCGCCAGCTTTCCTCATCCCCTTTTTTGAGGGCTTGTCTAAGGGCCCGGCGAGCTTTTTTCCTTTTCTTACCTAGTGTTTTTGTCCACCATGGTTGTCCTTTGCCCGGTTTGATCTCCCTTAGAGGACATGCCTTGTGATATGCCTCTCTCAGGGTTTCGTCCAGCCTATTGGCTTCCCGTTCTATATCACTGGTGCTTCTTATCGGGGTTTTCTGACTAGGGTTCCAGTTTTCCTTCACATAGCTTTCGAACTTAACCCAATCAGTTTTCCTCGCGTTTCTAATCATTACATTTTCAATATTGCTCTCCAAACTGAAAGTGATTCTCCTATGGTCTGACATAGAGTCACTTTCGTCCACTTTCCAGTCACTAATGTGTCGGCTTATTCTATCAGTTGCAACAGTAATATCCAACACCTCTCGCCTCGTTCGTGTAACAAAAGTGGGTGTGTTTCCCATATTTATTATTCCTAAATCTGAGGCACTTATGAAGTCTAAAAGTAAGTCTCCCTTTTTGTTGCAGTCCGTGCTGCCCCAGGCAACATGATGTGCGTTGGCATCACAGCCTACAATAATAGGTATGCACTTACCCTGGTATTTTTCTGTTAATTCTCGAAGTTCTTGTGTTGGCGGCTCGAAGTCTCTCTCGCTTGGTAGATAGGCTGAGACTAGGAGTACCCTTTCCTTCTCCTTTCGCGTTTGTAGCGTTAATTCAACGCTCGCGAGGTCACTGTAACAATCTGCCCTTATTAGTCCTAATGTTCTCGTCCTGCTGCTGGCATAAATGCACGCTCTCGGGGTTGACTCACCATTTTCATGATATATGATGTCTCCTCCCAGAGAGCCGAGCCCAACTATACGTTTGTTTAGTACGTATGGCTCCTGCAGTAGGGCGATATCTATTGTCTCTTCCACCACATAGCGGCAAAGTTCGATGGTAGCCTCGCGGCAGTGGTGAAGGTTTAGTTGAACTACTTTTATTTTATTGTGTTTTTGTGTAGTGTTTCTGTGTGTTGACATCTGAGTGATGAGTGTGAATGTAGGCTTGCGTGAGTGTTTGTGTGTCCTCCTACTTACGATCTGCGTCTGCGGCCCGCCCCCCACACCAGTACGGCTGCAAAAGCGCCATGCTCGGCGGGGGGGTCAGGTCCATCCGCGGACTAGGAGGGGTGTGTATGGTGGTGTGTGTTGGCGTATGTTGGTTGGGTGTCGCCTGCTGTTCACTCGGTGCGTCACGATTATCAGAGGGTGATTCCTTACGGATCTCCCCCTGCATTTCGCCCACGCCATCCCGGGGTACAGCCCTACCCGTTGTGTGTTGTGGTGTACTGTGTGTTGGGATAGCACTCCGTTGACCCGGCGAACGCCCCCCAGTGGCACCTCCTGTAGAGGTTCCAGGCTGGGTGACGTCCCCGCCGCCAGCGAGCGCATTTCCCTGTGTTGTGCTCCCTATTCTTTCTGGTGGTGCCTTTGTATTGAGTGGTCGTGCGAGCACCCGTGTGGCCTGGTAATTCAGCCACACATTACCCGCCTCCACTGCCTCCTTAGGAACGCCCACCACAAGCCGCACTCCCAGGGGTAGTGTTTCTTTCCTGATGGACGTCCACTGCGAAACTTTTAGGTCCTCTTCCCTGTTGTCGTTTTGGGCCTTAATAAAGTCCAAAGGCTCTATAGTAAGGCCCTCCGCGCTTCCAGGTAGCCAGATCATCATCCTGTGACGCTCCAGCCTTTTCGCCTTGAGTGGCACTCCGTTCTGCTCGCCGAACTCGCAGCTTAGGAGCCACCTCATCGACTCCTCGGTGCCCGGTGTCACGAGATAGAACCCCTCGGCCACCAGGCCCGAGGCGACGAAGGTCAGGCTTCCACTGCGCAGTCCGGCGATGATGCCTTTTTCTATTTGCAGCGTAAGTCTGCGCCTGATTTCAGCAGCCGTCGCCTCATCCACCGAGACTCCATCCTCCCGCTGGATAATGACCGAGAGATCACTGTGACCTGCTTGTGGTCGCCTTGATCCCTCGTCCCGACCAGTCTGGTGGTGTTTGGGGCGCTTCGGTGGCTGCTGCTGCGTCTGCTCACCAGGGTCAGTTCCCTGCCTTCTTACTTTGGCAGGCCTGGAACCTGCAGGCCCCGCAATCGCATTGGCCTGGTTAGCCATTGCCACGCCGGGTCGAGCTTGGCCCTGTCCTGACTCCATTTTCCTTCTGCGGGCCTTCTTGAGGCGCTTCCATTTGGAATTGGAGACCCAAGCTTCTTCATCTCCAATCCTAACTCTAGACAGATCGTCCCCGAGAGTCTCCGAAAGAGACCTACCGGGACGCATCTGTCCGCGACTACCTTGTTCCTTTGTACTCGTTGTGTTTCGCGCAAGTTGCTCCTCCACAGATACGGAGCTGCCTGCGCCACCAGCTGCAGCACTGTTCGATACTGCTGGTGGCGCAGGGAGGGGTTCTCCGGCTCCGCCGGTACCCTCCTGTGGTAGATACGTTTGCTTTTTGGACATTGCGCATTGGTGGTTTTTTTTTTCCGGGGCTGCCGGTTTGTGGGGGGAGGGGTTGGGTGGATTAGGGGGAGGGAAAGGAAGGGGATGACCAGGAATGGGATGTGGGATAGTAATTTACCGTCGCGCGCGCCAGCTCGCAGGCGTTCACCTCTTCGTGTTCGCCAGTCCGCCAGCGCGCCCGCCCGGGTGGAGAGGTTGGGAGTGGAAAAGGTAGTGAAAAGGGGGGGGGGGGGTGGAGGGCGGCCAGAGGTTTTGGTTGCGTCAATTACTGATGGTAATTGACCAAGAACGGGCAGCAACCTCGAGAAGGATAGTCCTCTGGCCTTGTCTGGGGGATCTTTGCGACCTGCGCTACTCCCTAGACCGTTCGCCAAACCCAACATCGGACAGATGTTGAGAGTAGGAGGACGACCAACCACTCATTTAGTTGGTTGATCTTCCCCCCGCCCAAATTTGTGTTGTTAACAAATGTTATTTGTGTTAGTGTCAAAAGATTTGACACTAACACAAATAACACCGCTATTCACTGCAATATTTCACTTTCTTTCACTCGTGCACATTTTTGAACACTATATGTACCTATCATAATCCACCATTATTAAACATAAAATCACGAACTATACACTAGCTTTGGCAAATAAAATACGGCAACCGTGCGTCATGTTTTTTAGAATTGGCACCAAACTGGCGAGGCATTGATGGATTGGGAGATCAGGCCGCAGACCTCCCAATATAGCCAAAAACCAAGAGCTAAACGATAGCTGCTCCCAGAAGCCAAATAAAAGTGTACTCCGGGAAACAAATCCATATTTCAAAGCAACTGGGAATACAATAAGATGGGAAGAACAATATTGCAGAGGTCATGTGTGTTATGATGTACTAACGATTGTGCTCAACATTGGATCGATTCTCACGGGTGAGAAATACTGCATTTACCTATGAGCCGTGGACCAACAAGAAGTTTTTCAAAATTTTCAAGTTTCAAATTCAACTCATTAATTTCAGGTAAAATACCCATACATTTATAAATAGCAAATCAATGTACCACACAAAACATTAATTAAATAATAAGTAAATAACAATAAATAATAGTCAAAATTCCATTACATTATGTCATAAATAAATAACAAATAAAATAATACAATTCACACATACAAACATCATATAATCCAAAATTTCATTTATAAATTAACATTGTCTTTCGGGGACTGGCACTGAGACGTATCTCTCACAACAATGCCGGAGAAAAGGGCAGTCCAACCTGTCTGCAATCATCTTCAGGATGCTATTGGAGCTGGCCCGCACTCGACGTACTAAAGAAGTTTTACTTTTGCAGTTCATGGGACAAATCCCAATGGAGTTCACGGAGCTTCGGGGCATACAGGCAGCATGAAGACACCATGTAGTTTAGACCATACGAGTCCAACCTTACATTGGACAAACTGAATTGTCAAAAAGGATCATAGACTGATAAATGGTACAAAAAATTACTCTGCATGGCTGCATCTTCGATTATTTTAAACAAGCTAAAAAATAAAAACCAACTCTGGTGTTGCAAACGTCCATAGGCTACGGTAACCACTTTGTATCAGATGGTCCGTATGCTTGTTTGCCGCCTCAGTGCTATAAAAAATAATCTAAAAGGTAAAATAAAACTGTTTCCGCCCGGGACCGAACCGGGGGCCTTGTGCGTGTGAAGCACACGTGATAACCGCTACACTACGGAAACTTGAGATTCGCAATTTGAAATGATCCACCACTAATTTTTTGTAATTTTTTTTTTAAACAGGGCCCCTTTTTAGAAGGCGCTTTATTGTATGTCTTTTATATTTAAACTAGCTTTCCCGCCCGGCTTCGCCCGTGACATACTTCGAACTCCGTAGCACCCATTTAATCCCGTTGTTTAATAATTTCACATTCACAATAATGTATGAACATTTTCCAAAATCATTGATTACTTCTCCGCTCTCCAGTACCTACTACGCCCAGTCGAATTAAATTAATATCTTTGCGGTTTATTTTGAATTTGCGATAACTCGTAAGATATTCATTGAATTTGCAAGGTTTATAGGGACAAAATAATCTTTATGAAATGCTGAATCCAACTAACGTAGTAAAAATGATAAGGATTAATAGCATATTTGTGTAAATAGCAGTGGCGGATACATAGGGGGGCGCGCCCTTGGTTGGCCCCCGCACCGTCCCGTGCCGCCCGCGCCGTCCACCGTGTGCGTGCCAGTGTCCAGTCAGCTCTCGGTTCGCGCACTATTCCGACCCGCATCATCGTATTTTGTACGTTCCTGTCTGGCACATATAAGCTAACACATGCCTACGTGAATAACGTCGGTGCCGTTCTAGTGATCTCGATACGTTTTTCTTTCTTGCGTTTGTTCGAAGAAAGTCGCAAATATTCTTCTATTTTATTTGATCACACTTCTTAAAAGTTTGAAAGCTAAAAGTTCTCGAACGCACGAAGCCACATGCATAAGAGAAGCAGAGTCGCTGCCAGGTCAGTTTGAAAGCTACAATCCTCGCAATAACTTGGAAGTGATAAAAAGTGAACAACTGTTATTGTTACCTGTTACCAGTTTTGTGCTTAGTACCAAGTGTACCTACTAGTTGCATTTTTCAGTTAGTTTATAGTGCACCTACATATTTTCAAAAATAATTGGCAATTACTACGTATTAACAATATATTAAAATGGACCGTTATATTATAAGAAAAAGAAAAGTAGAAACATCTGAAGATGCCTGTCACCAGTCAGCGGCAAAATCACCACTAGATGTACAAGTATGTCAGAATTAAAAGGAGCTGTGGCTACAATAAAAAAGAAAGCTATCAACGCGCAGGTAGCACCGTGTCGAAGTCATCAACTCAATCTCGCTGTCTCTCGCAGTTGCAAAGTTACAAGTGTGAGAAACTTACTTGGTACAATTGAAGAAGTAGTATCGTTTTTTACAGCGTCTAGCAAGCGGTTTGCAACATTGAAGAGTCACCTAAAACACTCGCTGCAGTCACAGTGTCAAACGCGATGGGTAGAGCGACATGATGCTGTTATTCAATTCGCAGCTGATTTTACAACAGTTTGCAAAGTTCTGAAAGAAATACAGTGTTGGAGGGTTAGAACAACGGCTGTTAAAGCCAATATTCTCCTTCGAGCTCTCACTAATTGCGAGTTTATTATTACGCTGTTTACAATAAGTGATATTATGAGCATAACATATCCAGTCAGCAAAATTTTACAAGACCCTAGCTTGGACGTCGCAATGGCAAAAGCAAAATTAGAATCGACAGTCAAGGTGTATGACGGCATGAGAGCTAATGCTGATAGCCACTTTGTGCGCGTTGTTGAAGAGGCGAAAGCAGTAATGGACGATTTAGACGTGGAGATGAGCGTTCCTCGTGTTACAGGCATACAAAGACACAGGGAAAACTGTGAGCATAATGATGCTATTACGTATTGGAAAATAACTGTTTTTATTCCAACACTTGACCACGTTACGACAGACATGAGAGAACGTTTTGCTGTAGAAAATCTTTATCATTTAAAATTCAACATACTTTTGCCCTCACAACTATTGAAATATGACGGTAATGATCTGGAACATAAATTGAATCAGTGCTTAACTGAATTACCGTTTTTTTAAAGAAGAATCACCCTTTGTGATTAAAAAGAGAATGATGGCCGAGATTCTTCAATACAAGCAAACAAGCATAAACGCCCTTAATGATCGTGATTCTATTATGCAAGCGTTGTCTGTTTGTCCTAGATCGGATTATCCTACTTTACACACGTTGTACAATATATTTGCTTGTCTACCTGTTTCTATTGCTACAGTAGAAAGAAGTTTTTCAACATTGCGGCGTACTAAGACATGGCTGAGGTCGACAATGAAGGAGGATCGACTTAATGGCTTAGCTCTGTTGAACACTCACCCAGACATTGATTGTCCAATTGACGATGTAATAAACCAATTTGCTAGGAAGAATAGGCGCATAGAATTTATCATCCAAGAAAGAGTCACAATTGTTCCTCTTTTATACTTTTTAGAAAATTGCATTAATTTGTATATATTATAATCAGTTTAAATAAAACTTTTATTAAACTTTAGAAGTGACTTATTATTTTTGTAAAAGTAGCTCAAGATATCGTTAGCGCCCCCTCCTTGAGCTTTTTCATCATCCGCCACTGGTAAATAGCCTTCAAATTTCCGCTTTATATTTGATGTTTTTTTAAAGTATTACAATTGATATAGAATGTTATTCTTAAGAGATAGACATATGTCGTCGCGGACTTTTTTGTAGTCCTTTATTCGCTACACAATTGCACCACACATTATTTTGTTATATCTCGAAGGGTTTAGGCAGCGTTTTTGTTGAAAGCTCCCAGACGGCTTATTTTTTCCGTCATCCCTAACAAATATGTAAAAATTTGGTCAATATATACAAAAACTTAACAAATTATACATAAAAATCTTCTATGAGAATCATTCTAACTATTTAAAAAAAACCTTATCGTAATCCGTTGCGTAGTTTTAAAGATCTAAGCATACATAGGGACAGACAGCGAAAAGCGACTTTGTTTTATAATATGTAGTGATAAGACGTTTCTCTTGCATACTGTTCCGTGCTTCAGAAGGCACATTAAATCGTTGGTCCCGGTTGCCAGTAACATGGGAGTAGATAAGTCAATTTGAAAACCTTATGGGCGGCTTGAAACACTACAATATGGTTCGCCTGCGCCTGTCCATTTCTACATGGCAATAGGCTTACAAGCTGTTACGTAAGACAAAATGCATAGGTACGGTGAAATTTGGGCGAATAGTGTGATATATGCTACTACTCCTTCGGTGAAATAGACCTGACTGATAAGTTAGAAGAAGAAAGTAGAAGACGAAGGTAGGAGACAGATTTTTAAAAAAGGCCATACTTTCATAATAGATCAATAGTCACGTGATACCTATACATATTATATCTGTACTTAACCTTAGTCAATTCAATTTAATTATTTTATGTATTGTATTTACCTTTGTCATTGATGGTATGATTTTTCTTGTTACATGTACTTCAACACAAAACTTGACTGTTGAGCATTTCGGCCTTCGTTACCAAATTTTTATCTTTTACCTTGTACACTCACAAAACTTGGATCGTACCTAAGTGTGGACCGACTTACTAAACCCCTACCAAATCCACACTAAGTTATTGGCGGAGCAATAGTATCGCCACAAGAAAAAAAAAACTCTAAGACTAGCTATTTGATACAAGTCATAAAATAGTTTCTTCCATACGGGTCCGTTTAGGGTTGCATAAATTTTAGAGGCATAACTTAAAACTGCATAACGTTTTTTGGCATACTCTTCGTTTTGCATAACGTTCAAATAGAATAAATAATTAGGCATACTTTATTTTCCCATAACTTCTTTATAATAATGATATACCCGCATAAAATGTTTACGCATAATTTTTTTTTACAATGACGGTTATTAATCATAACATTTATTGGCATCACACTCTATGGCATAAAGATTACAAGTCATATATATAAAGAGTACCATAATGTTAACGAGCACATATTTTTATATCTAAGCTTGAACTGTCTAAGATTGAAATGCGCACTGATTAAAAATGGCGATAGTCTAGATACTGAGGTTCAAAATGTTGACACTTATATGTAGAATATATAAATAAAATACAAAAAGAAGTAGGTAGATTAAAACGAGCGGTTCAGTTCTGGCGCATAGCCGGCCGCTGCCGCGGCACGCTCGCTACGCTCCCCCGGCTCGCGCGTTGTGGTCACAAGTAACCTAACTCTTCGCTTCGCTCGTCGTCGTACCTATTTACGACTTTGCTCAAGAGTAGTCTAAAATTTATAACACTTAAAATATCATTTCATATGTTACAGCTTACAAACTTGGCTATGAGTGAGATGATTATTTACAATGGTGTCTTATCATTTCTTAAATATTCTTAGTCAAATCTATTATTCATTTATGATTTAAACGGTTATACATACCTCCATTATGCGTTTTGTATTTTATGATAAATTATCTTTAGGCGTAATACAATTATACCCTTTACATGTATGCTAATTAAATTTATGGTAAAAAAACTAGAGGAAGTTAAAGTTATGATAATTAAACCATTATGCGTTTATAACACTCTGCCTATCATATTTATGGGAGAAAAATTTATGCTGAAACTGTTATGCCAAACTACATTATGCTGAAAAAGATTATGCGATCGAAAGGGCTTCCCTTCCATACTGGTTCCTAATAATTCGACAATCTATTATAACATAATGACAATTGTGCTGTAGCTATTACCTATCGATATAAGTTTCAATTGTTTGTCGATAAATCAACAACCACAATACATTGTTTGGGTGTATACCAACACCCAAACAGTGTGTACTGTACACAGTACAGTACTACCTCGGTGGCGCAGTGGTAGTGTATGTGACTGCCGCGCTGAGGTCCCGGGTTCGATTCCCGGGTCGAAAAAAATATTATTGTGATGCGGATCTAAATAAGTGTTTCGGAGTTTGGGTATTTTCTATGTATAATATGTGCCTATGTATAATTTAAGTATGTTTATCAGTTGTCTAGATCCCGTACCACAAGCTTATGTTAGCTTACTTTGGGCTATATGGCGCTGTGTGAAAAAGTGTCCCACAATATTTATTTTTTAATATATGTTAATAGTACCCATAAAGTCTACCAACTATTTGAGCTATATTTATGAAGCGAGTATAAGATGCCGTACTGATTTTTTATTATTTTACAAAACATTTTACATTTAAATATTATATTTTACAAAACGTGCAGTTGATTTACGATAGACGACAACGGTAAATATCGACGCGATCACCTCCCTAAGGTCGTGATACGAGTACTCGTGATTGTACGTCTGGCAGAAACCGAAAGTGATGCGCCGTGGGAACAGGGTCATGTGCCCGCCCGTCTCCAATGTACGGAACAGTTTCTTAAGTTTGCATTGCTTGCATAGATGAGATTCGTGAGCGTTTTAGTACAAATTCCTATCAGTATGGCTCTTCAAATTTATTTCACCAGCATCTCAGAAGACCCACACACAATTCGGAAATTGTGGATTTTTTAACCTTATTCATACTACGCTGACCAGATAGATCGCTATAGTGTTTGAGTTATTTTTCTTTGCCAATCGGTACTCTTACGAAAGTTGTCACATTTTCACCTTATTAGATACTGAAACTATGAATTGGAATGGTGACTTTATTACCATCTTATTACATACATACATATTGTCACGCCTTATAAGGGACACGTACAGACAAAGGCCAGACAGGTTTGTTTTCTCTTCTTCTCTATGACCTTTTCCCTTGGTCAACAGGTGCACCGCTATTAGTTGCAGCCTGGTTGGCTGGGGTTCCGTAGATCTCGGTACGGACCATTGCAACTAATTATAAGTACCTATGTTTTTTTTTTTCATTTTAAAGTTTTTTTTTAATTTTTTTCTAATCCCTGAGCACCCAATTTCATTATGGTATTTTTTTTGGTTTCATTTGGTTGACTGGTAGTAAAAGCCTAAGGCATACAGTCCGCCTTGTACTCACTACTTTATTAAATAAATAAATAAAATTATATATTTGATTCGCGTAAGATTTCAAATGTCATGGTAATCCTGTAACATTAATAATTATCATTGCTCCAGATTCAGAGCAACCAGGGCAATTACATTAGTTAATTAAAATTAAATCTTTTCTAACGATGTATCGCAAATATCCGATGAATCAGACAAATTACGAGTACTCCTAATATAATAATGAATCTCTGTGTCTCATAAACAAAATTTATATACCTACCATATTAATAAAAGATATCTGAAAACATATATACATATAATCAGTCCTTTATCCCCGAAGAGGTTGGCATACTTTAAGCTTACTTTCCACATTTCTATTGTATTCCATTGCTGTGTTGAAATGAACAGGCGCATGTTGTACTGCTGATGAATTTTCTAAGCCGCTCTTAATGCTTTCAACTTAACGACTAACATGTTACCGGCAACCGAAATCTTAGATATGAACATGTTTCGGAAGCACGTACACTCTCACCTACAATCTATCTGAAGAGATGAGCGGTATTAATGATACTTAGTTATATAATCATAAATAATAAAGAAGTATTGTGGGACACTTTTCTTTTTCACACAGTACCGTCTAGCACAAAGTAAGCTAATTTAAGCTAGACGACTAATAAACATACTTATATGTTTTTAAATACATACATAATATACACAGAAAACAACCAATCTCCGAAACAAACATTTGTGGATCACACAAATATTTTTTCCGATCCGGGAATCGAACCCGGGACCTCAGTCGCGGCAGTCGAATGCACTACCACTACGCCACCGAGACAGTCAATATACAATATACCGTCCTGTCTTACATATTGGCTGTATTTATACGTATTCTAGTTTCAGATAACTAGATCACTGTCTCCGCCCATACAATCGGGTGCGTTGCGTGTAGTCCGCTGATAAGACTCAGGTGTGATCGCTAGGTGAGGCCACTTTCCAAATCGTTACTTGCGTCATATGTGACAAGTGCACTCAGCCCTATATAAATGCTACTATAATTTTATCATAATCTAACTCTGCTGTTTTGACAGCAGAGTTAAAGACAACAGAGCCATTAACTGTAAAATATAATTTAATAAACTCTACAAAATGCAAAGCTCTCTAATTTATATTTGATTTGAAATAGTTTTACAGTTAATGACCTATTATAATAAGCCGACGGTGCGTACTACTACAAACAGAAGAGATAATATTTTGAGTCATCCACTTTTTGATATCAACAAAAAATGTATTAGTAAGTTATTGAAAAGCTCACATCCGCAGGGCAGCTTGTGGCGAGCTGAATGTGCGTGGCTACACATCGGTCCCGATTCCTCAGAGTTTTGTTGCCCTTCTGCACCGGTTAGGATTTAATGGCCTAACGGGAGAGCAGTGAGAGTGCTACTCCCGGGAGTGCAGCAAATCTCAACTCTGGCTTGCCTTAATTGGCCGGTTAGAGGGAGGGAGCCAGAGCGATATGCTCGGGGGTGGAAGTGTCATTT
The DNA here is from genome assembly GCA_948477245.1 of Thumatha senex. Taxonomy (NCBI): domain Eukaryota; kingdom Metazoa; phylum Arthropoda; class Insecta; order Lepidoptera; family Erebidae; genus Thumatha; species Thumatha senex. Next base: position 23,389,151 of record OX419744.1, on the reverse strand, counting down.
TCAAGGGCATAACTACGGGGAAGCCCGCTCCGGGCCTGTCCCGCGAAGGTGAAACCGGCGCCGCACCGCTCGACACCCCAAGCCGCTCACACCGGTGTTGCCTCCTGTCGCCTTACAGGCTTATCTTGCCTATGGCGATTGTATAGGGGGCCCATCTAGTGAGTTGGCGAGTCACCGTCTGCCAATATTTTGATGATATTATATTAAAATGGCAGACGCAGTTTTCATCCATAGTTCAAGTCACCCAGTACATTTAACCTCCAACTCAATAGCCCAATAGTAGTTAGCATATTGTACAATAGTTTAACTCCCATTGGAGATGGTCCATTACCGTTCTTCTACATAAGGCGGACGTGGATTGTCTGCAGTGGGGGTCCCATTCCCTGTTACATTAAAATTCTCAAAGGGCCTCTGCGTGTTGGACCACTATGTCCCCATGTAAGCCTACCAAAAGACCGGGTATCTTCGTAAGAAAAAAAAAAGGTGATACCTGAGAAGAAGAGATAAATAATAAATATTGTGGGACACTTGTCACACAGCGTCATCTAGCCCAAAGTAAGCTAATATTAGCTTGTGTTATGGGATCTAGATAACTGATAAACATACTTATATATTTCTAAATATATACATATTATAGATATTTACCAATATTAGAGCACGATATTACGAATGATGGTGTGCGGTGGGATCCTCTTCCCCTCCTTTATTATCGTTCTTCGATGAATCTCCCAGTCCGACACTCGTCGTGCTAATGAGTGTCTAGCACATAAGACCTTTTAGCCTTTTTGTTACCACCTCACTAAAAAGGCAACGGGTTCAAAATTTCTTCCAAATTTAACATCTAAAATAGACGCATTTTATTAAATTTATTCGCCCCTTTAGCCCCAGTCCCGTTCTTCGGAAGGCACGTTAAGCCGTTGGTCCCGGTTGCCAATAAAATGGCAGTCGCTAGGCCAAGTTGAAAGCCTTATGGGCGGCTTAAAATTTTCAACAGCAGGTAGCAACAACCTGCGTCTGTGTATTTCAACACGGCAATGGGCTCACCACCTATTATGTGGGACAGGAATACACATGGTGAAAAGTGGGCATATAATATATATGCCTCTGCCACCCCTTCGGGGATAAGGCGTGATAGATAAATAAAAAATGAATCTCCGCCGTGTACCGCCCGATTTAATTCGTTATCTAGTTAATATTTGAGCAATCATTTAAACTTTATTTATGGTGGGTTATTTTATAGGCGAGCTTGTGTGACTGGGTTACCGACAGCTGGAGCTAACAGGGGTGACGTCAAGGTTATCACAGAAATAGGTTTATTGAAACCACACAACATATAATTGAAGAGAAGAAGTACTACATGCCTCGACTAACTATTGGGAAAAATGAATGATTGAATATCTTCTTAGGTTACTACTATAACTAAGCTGCACGGTAAATCCTACTAATATTATAAACGCTAAAGTTTGTAAGAATGGATGTTTGGTACTATTTCACGTAAAAACTACTGAATGGATTTTAATGAAACTTTATAATAATATAGTTTATACATCAACATAACACATAGGCTCCTTTTTTTCCGAGAATAAGTTCCTGTGAGAAACGGTAACGGGAGAGCTTCTCTACGCGGGCGAAGCCTCGGGCGTCAACTAGTTTAACATAATTGTATGTTTTTATCGTATTCTTTCTTAAAAGTGAATGATTGCAATTAATATATAAAACTGTATCAAATCTGATTCACATAAACCGTGTGTCGCTTTGATTATAACACTTGCACTTTTAATGAATTCTGTGAACTTACACTGAAAAATAGTCTTTGCTGCGTGGTGGTAAAGGTCATATCGCTATGTGTACTAATGAACTGCAAGTGACCAGATATATGGACTTTGATCTATTGAGCTGCAAGCAGGTTCCGAGCATGACTACGTATAATAATTCAAAGAACAAAAAAATGTGTAGACACACCATGAAAATTACGTGCCCGAATTTCCAGATATATTGAGAATGCGACGATTTGCGAAATAGAAAAGTTCAGCTATACAGACCATCTGAGAGTTGGACGTTTTGCTACATGGACCTTTTCCTAATTAGGCTTACTGCTCATTAGAGGTTTTATAAAAATAAATAAATATATATTGTGGGACACTTTTTACACAGCATAATCTAACTCAAATTGAGCTATAAGCTTGTACTACGGGATCTAGACTACTAATTAATTATAATCATAATTCGAGCTGTTTTACGTTATGCTGCTTAGACCCTCTGATCAAGAGGGGTATTTTTTACTTTTTCACTGGGTTATTTTTCCCTGCACAAATTGAATCAAAGAACAAAGGTGAAATGTTCTTTATCAGATTTTGCATAAATGTTATTAATTTTTACACCAGATAACAGCTAAGATTCCCAATGGTTCTAAAAACCCGGTCGATTTCAATGTCCCCAAAACAAAGGCGTGTACTTTGACAGTTCAAAATCTTCTTTCCTATCTGTATCCTCTCTTTCTCTTTTCAATACCGTTGATAAAAAAAAAATATCTTTATTTTGCATAGACCATTATAACGGCGCTTACAAAATGTCATAAACTATTTAAAATATTTAAAGCGACCACCGGTTCGGAACGCGGCCCACCTGAGAAGAACCGGCAAGAAACTTAGGAAGGCTTTTTTTTTTGATGGCCTATTTACAATTGAATATTATTTCAGTTTGCCAGCAGATCATTTCCAGGCGTCCCTGTCCTGCAAATAGTCTTTAACGGAGTAATAACCTTTTTCACAAAGCTTGTATTTTAATTAACTTTTTAAATTTATTTAATGGTAAATTTCTAAGGCACAGGGAAGCTTGTTGTAAAAGCGTATACAGTTACCCTAAACAATCTAGACATCCCCACATTGATGTTCGCCGTGAGATCAGCAATAAAAACTTAATTAAGAACTGTATTGAGCATAATCTTTCTAAATCTTTTAAAAAAAATACAGGTTTCACTCCGGGAGTGACAGAACTAAAAACTAAATTTATTAATAATTTATTTATCTAGACGCGTTCGCAGTCTGCTATATGTACATGCATATATATGCACACACTATACCTGTGTCTCGTAATGGTGCCGCAAGTTCAGAGATTTTGTCTCTGAAAAAATATGCGTAAAAGAAGTTTTCACTTCAAAAATTACGATCAGAAAAAATAAATCTAAGTAATTTGACATTTCCCAAAGTTATTCTGGTCACCGTTTGTAGTGTAATAGTATAGGCCAACTTGAAATCTGTTCAACCAACTACGTTCGCCGCGCGATATACGTAGGTGCATTTTTTAATTTGTCCTGTCTAGAAGTACATTAATCTACGTTATACGGTACCAGATTTACATTAGGTTATGTGAACTTAAATATAACAGGGAACGCCTTGACGGAAGGCACCAAATGTGGAGCGAAGATAATGTTAAAGGATTACCATGACATTTGAAAGGTTTCATCACTGAAGTCGTTGCAGACGGACAGTGTGCAATTATGGTACATTTAGTTTTAAGCAGTAAATTTTTAAATAGGTACTTGATTTGGATACATTTTTAAAGCAATTAGTATGCTAACTTCGGTATAGGTATTTAGTATATACTATAGGTACTTGACTTTACAATTTGATAAATGTTTTTCCTATTAAAAATTACATAAACTAAGTAAATAACTATCTTCATTTTTTTATTCATTCATTGGTGCTAATTCTGTTGTTGAGACCACTAAACTAAATTTCTCTAAAATTTTCTTATTTTTATTATTTTATTTAACACAATTAGCACCATTATTGCTGACGAGGACGAGTCAGAGAGGACTGTCGCAATTACTTAAACTTTTTACATATTCTTGAATCGTTTCGTACATACACGGCTAGGTATTCGAGTACTTTGGACCTTCCCGGTTTTGAAATATAACCTCACCATCGTATATAGCCGAAGTAGACAGAGACTTCAAGGGATAGCAGGCACCGAAGGTATTATTTAAACACTTCTCCTTCATCTTAATATATTTCCAAATCCGTCCGAACCATACCTGGATTTAGACCCTAGGGACCACAATTATTTGGCGACCGACTTCATAAGGGTGTCTACATTGCTTTATTAGTCAGCAGGTGCACCGCTAGCAGGTCAGGTCGCTTGTGACTGGAGGTCTCAGAGAGGCCCCTTATGCCCAAGTAAAAATATAAAATAGAAGAAGAAAATGACCACATTTTATTTTTCATTTTACTTAAGTCATTTTAATTTTCATTTTTTGCACAAATTTTATTAATAGTATTCCAAAGTTCATGTAAACGTAAAAGTTTATTAACCCTAGGTATTCCACTAACATGTGAGTGAGCACTATTCATGACTATGTCACAATAACCTACATTCTACACATAACATTTAGTGATAGTTTCTGAGTGTAACACATTATACAACACATGTGTGCAATGGCATTACTTTTCCAGAAATAGAACCTTAGTGTGATAATCTGTGCCTGTGATAAACATAGGTACTCGTATATTTCTAAATACATATACATATTATACACAGAAAATACGCAAAGTCCGGAACAAATCAATAACCTCACAAATATTTGTTTTAACCCAACTTAAAAATAAATAAATAAATATCCATCACGCCTTATCCCCGAAGGAGTGGCAGAGGCATATTATATGCCCACTTTTCACCGTGTGGTTTCCTGTTCCACGTAATAGGTTGTTAGCCCATTGCCGTGTTGAAAATAGACAGACGCAGGTTTTGGCTACCTGCTGTTGAAATTTTCAAGCCGCCCATAAGGCCTTCAACCAGGCTTAACGACTGCCATTTTACTGGCAACCGGGACCAACGGCTTAACGTGCCTTCCGAAGCACGGAAACGCTCGCAAATTTAAATGCCACAAAGTGGTCACCCATCCGAGGACCAGCCATAGTGTAAGTTGCGTTACTCAGTGATCGTTTACAGAACACTGAAACCGCGGGGCCACGAGCGCTTCAAATTAAACTTAAAAATAATTTTAAACAGCAATAATTTCTGTCACTTTATTGACTGCTGAAACATCAGTCACCACTGTCTCTTAGCAACAAAATCCTGGTTTATAAGACAGTCATAAAGCCTATATGGACTTATGGGATAGAGCTCTGGGGCTCCGCGAGCAACTCTAATGTAGAAATCTTGCAGAGATTCCAGAATACTTCATTAAGAATTATATCTGGTGCGCACGGGTTTGTAAGAAACGCAGAGATACATGAATACTTCGATATACCTACTGTTAAGGAAGAACTGCGTTATTATAGCAAAAGATATAAAGATAGATTGCAAAAGCTAGATCGCACATGTTCGGGGCCTTTTGGACATAGACACTGAAAGTCGTCTGAAAAGATGGCAAATATTAAAGCTACACCAGAGAATTTAATTCCTGAAACATAATATGGTGACCCTTAATAGGTAAATAAGAAAAAATAATAACAATAATTTTAACCCAAATTAAAAATTGATTTAAATAGCAACGGCATTCGCATACACTACCGCTGGACTACCGAAGCCACCTATTCGTAAACTGTAAATTCATAAAGGTAATGCTAATCGGGGCTTAAACAAAGAAGAAACGGTGAGGGTTTTGTGCATCAATACCGTAAAATGATTGTTAATTCACAGAGAAGGTTCACGTACAGCCTCCGCCTTGAAAGGTATCCACCGACAAAAAGTTGCTCGAGCGTATCGGTATTGTTGCATTTAAGTCGATTTATAAGATCTCTGTAAGCAATTCAGCAATAAAAACTTAGAAATTAGTTGTTAAACAACTTCCAACGAAGCGTGTGTTAAATATTTGAAATATTTGTGTTTGACTGCCTCTGTGGAGCGGTGGGAGTGCATCCGACTGCTACGCAAGAGGTCGTGGGTTCGATTCCCACCCAGGATAAAACTTTGTGTGATGAGCACGATGGTTTATTCTGTGTCTGGGTGTTATTATAATATGAATATAATATGTATGTATTTAGAAATATATAAGTATGTTTATCAGTTATCTAGATCCCATAACACAAGCTAATATTAGCTTACTTTGGGCTAGATGGCGCTGGGTGAAAAGTGTCCCACAATATTTATTATTTATTTATATATTTATGTAGCTTTTATTTACATATTTATGTGTAGTTTTATAGATCACTAGTTGACGCCCGGGACTTCGCCCGAGTTGAGAAGTATTCCAGTTCCTGTTTCCCACAGGAACTTGTTCCCGGGATAAAAGGTAGCCTATGTGTTATTCTGATTTATAAGCTATGTTATTGTAAAGTTTCATTAAAATCTATTCAGTAGTTTCTACGTGAAAGAGTAACAAACATCGACACAAACTTTCGCATTAATAATATTTTTAAGATTAAGATTATAGGCGTAACATGATCGACGGAGATAAATTGCAAGAAGGCCCCCCTTGATGATCTTGCGTTAACCACTGCACCGGGCTATGTGGGATTAATGCCAATTAATAGCCATGCCGCTCCTGCTGGGTTCCAGTATAGGGAAAGACCCCAGAATTGTTGGCCTAAAGTCGTAAAGGATAATACTCGTATGCTAGACATTGGGCTCACTACATAGAATGCCGAAGAGCGTGTGAAGTGGGGGGGGGAAAATGCAAAAATGACATGCGTCACAAGACGCATCTCTGACAACAGCTCGAATGATGCTGATAAAGAGTAGTTCATTTAAATTGCTCTCTTTTGTGTGTGTTAATTTAGAGTTTATCTCTTTATATGTAGTGAAATAATATCTTATCCTACGATTATAAAATATTATTACAATACATATGTGCCCCCCCTCTCATGTTATCGCAAAGTGCCAGTGTTATCGAAGATCTGAGCCGTGGAACCCGAGATAGGTTTAATTGATTATCAAGATTATTATAAGAATGATTCAATCGCTGCTATTTTTGATTTATTTGCATAATTAGTTAGTTACTACTGCCTGGTCATACGTCTAAATTAATATTATATAGAGGAGAGATTTGTTTGTAATGAATAGTAATTATAGTATATTTAAAAATTTCTTTCACCATTAAAAAGCGAAATTCTTCGTGAGTAACATAGGCAATATTGGATTTTCAAAAAGTTTAGGGTCTGTTTCCGTACGAAATCTCGCATAGGAAAACTTAACCACGCGGGCGAAGCTGTGGGCATCAACTAGTAGCTTATAAATTCAATTTAAAAACTAACAAAAGAAGGGCCCCCAGGATCTTTGGCGCCGTAAATGAATCTCGCCTGCAAACTGGTTGCGCCTGTACCTAACAGACCCGTGCCTGTATCAAGCATCAAGCAGCACTCACGTTTTTAGCAATTTTGCATTTATTGATAAACTGTGCATTATCAGAGGCATGTACGAATCCTCCGCGCGCAATCGCCGACGCACGCGCAGTCAGTACAAGAAAGCCACGCTCCTGACACGCGGCGACCCGCGCACTTTTTTGTTGTACAACTTTACGCAATTATTATTTAGTTTTAATTTTTTTTCTGGTGTCACCAAGTGAACTAGGAACATTGCCAAGGTAAGTTATAGATATAGGTATAGTATAATAAAGTATGTGTGGTGATTCTAAAAGCTTCCTAAAAACCATCAATTAATAAACGATAGAAAATGGTCGAAATTAATAAATGAATTAACGAAATTGAATAATTTTAGTTAAATATTTGATAAACTTAACTAAAATTATTCAATTTCGTTTATTATTATCTTATATGTAACTTTAAAATATAATTATTATTTTTTTGATTTACTAAAAAGTAACGCTCAGATAATGACAAATTATTATTAATTTTCAAATATGCATAAATAAGTTTTTCTGATTTAAATATTATAAAAGCATATAAGTTTATTTACCCATAGAATATTCAGGAAATCAAATCAAGCATTTCAGTTCAACGGGCTTTCGGTTTTTACGACATGGATCGTAGATTGCGAAACAGAGGAAGAGGAATAAGAAAGGAAACCCCAGGGTCTGAAAGTCAGAACTTCGGATGCAACTGGGATTAGTGACGTTGTCGATGTGAAAAAGGACTACCATTATTTTTTATGTTTGTTCCGTACGTATAACTATAGAATACAATATTATTTACAGTTAATGTTAAAAATGTAAATATATGTACGAGTATATCATTGATTATCCAATAGATATCCAATACATACATACATACATATTGTCACGCCTTTATCCCCGAATGGGTAGGCAGAGGCATATTAAACGCCCACATTTCACCGTACGCATTTTTGTCCCACGTTGCCCATTGCCGTTTTGAAATGGACAGGCACAGGCTGCTTCGACCTGATTTGAATTTTTTTAAGCCGCCCATAAGGCCTTCAACTTCGCTTAACGACTGCCGTTTTATTGGCAACCGGGACCAACGGCTTAACGTGCCTTCAGAGCACGGAACTGGGGAGGGTCAAAAGGGCCGAATAAATTTAATAAATTTAATTTAATAAAGTGAAAATGACAATTAGGTTTTAGACGGGGATTGAACCCGTGACCTTTGCCTAACCAGGGCAATGTTCTAGTCACTGAACTACTCGAACCGTATCGAACCAGAACCACCCAACTGGTCACTTGACGAAGGGCACCCCTTCTGTGTTCCACGGGGTGCTTATTTAGCGCACGCCCGTACCGGCCGCTCTCTACCTCCTCTGCTTACAGAGAGGCGCTCGAGAGTGGTGGAGGTGCGGGCTAGATTCTTCAGCTCCTTAGGGAGCTCCGGGGTGGTCGCTTTTCGGCCGCCCCCGAGACGGAGCCCTCCACTCTGGGGTGCCCCTTTCCGGCTCGCAGTGATTTAACCTCAGGCCTACCCTGCGAGTCGGTTTTAAGGTGAGGCGGAACACCACGGGGTTTAGTGGGTAGGACGGCCCCTTTCTCACGGGCCGGGAGCCCCACACACCGTCCCTGCTGACCCCGCAGTAGGGATGACGGTGCGTAAAGGCATTCTCCGCGTCCCAAAAAAGAAACTTAATATACCTCATAGTTATAATGAGTATCTACTATATAACAGTGAGTAAAAGCGTTATCATTGGACGTCTTTGGTTTATAGTAGATGTCAGTGGGGAGTGTACTGGGGAAACCAAGATCTTCGGGGCCCAAATATACTTTACCTGCACGCGGTGCACTTGCTGACTAGTGGATGACACTCGTGCTCAGGCGCCCGCACCAAAGTTGGGGGATCAGATAGCAGACACTTACTACAGTGCAAAAAATAACAAGCAAATTCATAGATGCTTCTAGCTGCCAATTAATAGCGGACCCCAGGCTTCAGTTACAGGTAGGGTTTTGAAGTAACAGGGAAAACGCTAATATGGATCTTAAGTCATAGCTGAAGAACTGCCTCGTTATGGACATACATCTATTCCTGTCTGATGCCCTATTCTTCCAATTCTTGTACGGGTTTTTGCTACGAGCAAAACGGCAGGCATAAGCTATCCGTATTAATATTATAAATGTGTTTGGTTATCGCAAAAATTTTAAGATGGCTTGTTTCTTTTTCACATCGCAAGAAGTCATCGGCCTGTCTTTTACGTCGTAAGACAATTCAACGGTAAAACAAAATTGTTATATCCTGGAACTGTGAAATCTAAATCATACTATTTGTACCTCAATTGTAAATGTGTTTTCTAGTAAGTTCATATAAGAACAATCATCTTTTCCATTCGTTTACTAACAAGGCCCACCTCGATTTAAGGTGGTCACCGAGGTCTATGGGAGTTTGCAACAACAGTGGTACAGCTCCACTTGGTACGGCTCCAAGGATCGGCTATGACTACCTGTTGTTAAACGTACCTTCAACATTGAATTTAAACACATTTACTTCACTTCAATAGCTCAACAGAAACAATTTATTCATTGACAATAAAATCAGCCTTTTCCGATCTTGACAAAAACAATTATCATCATCATCTAAGATGTATCAAATTTGCCCATTGTTGCCTGTTCATAGCGCACAGTCGCCGAAGGTAGTATTTGTAGACAATAGTTGGCGGTTAATGAATATCATCGTGAGTAAATCGTAAGCGTAACCTCTACGATTCGGCAATGGCGCTACGATCCCTTTTAAGGTTATTTTTATATTATTTGTGGTTAAGTAATACAATGATTTTACATTTTCAACCGACTACAAAAAAGAAGTTCTCATTTCTGACATTTAGTTTTTTGATGTAGTTGTCTTGTTCTGTGTTGATTCTCCTGTTTGTTTGGAGTGAATATAGCTTTAATAGCATTAACTTTCCTGTATAGTTTTCCGTAGGAATTTCGTAAATGCAGCTCCGTTTTGCGTTGCTATAGAGATTGCGCTATATATTTGTTACCCTATCCATTATAGACCTAAAGTCGCGGCTTGTTTTTCTTCACATGAGTCATTACTTATTATCTTTTTATCATACACCAAAATAGCGTCATTTTGACATCCACATCTAGGTCTAGAGACGATATTTAGAGATGCTTTGATGCGCTCTTCCTCTAAAAAAACAGAAAGGAAAAAGTATCGAGCCTAGTAAAGTTGTGCACTTCATTACTTTTCATGGTATTATGAACAGTAGTTCACCGAGTCCTACAGTACCCACTCAATTGTAAATGTGTTTTCTAGTAAGTTCATATAAGAACAATCATCTTTTCCATTCGTTTACTAACAAGGCCCACCTCGATTTAAGGTGGTCACCGAGGTCTATGGGAGTTTGCAACAACAGTGGTACAGCTCCACTTGGTACGGCTCCAAGGATCGGCTATGACTACCTGTTGTTAAACGTACCTTCAACATTGAATTTAAACACATTTACTTCACTTCAATAGCTCAACAGAAACAATTTATTCATTGACAATAAAATCAGCCTTTTCCGATCTTGACAAAAACAATTATCATCATCATCTAAGATGTATCAAATTTGCCCATTGTTGCCTGTTCATAGCGCACAGTCGCCGAAGGTAGTATTTGTAGACAATAGTTGGCGGTTAATGAATATCATCGTGAGTAAATCGTAAGCGTAACCTCTACGATTCGGCAATGGCGCTACGATCCCTTTTAAGGTTATTTTTATATTATTTGTGGTTAAGTAATACAATGATTTTACATTTTCAACCGACTACAAAAAAGAAGTTCTCATTTCTGACATTTAGTTTTTTGATGTAGTTGTCTTGTTCTGTGTTGATTCTCCTGTTTGTTTGGAGTGAATATAGCTTTAATAGCATTAACTTTCCTGTATAGTTTTCCGTAGGCATAGCAGGAGATGAAGGAACGTCTGAGACAGGAATATCGACATTGATCTTGAATTTCGTAAATGCAGCTCCGTTTTGCGTTGCTATAGAGATTGCGCTATATATTTGTTACCCTATCCATTATAGACCTAAAGTCGCGGCTTGTTTTTCTTCACATGAGTCATTACTTATTATCTTTTTATCATACACCAAAATAGCGTCATTTTGACATCCACATCTAGGTCTAGAGACGATATTTAGAGATGCTTTGATGCGCTCTTTCTCTAAAAAAACAGAAAGGAAAAAGTATCGAGCCTAGTAAAGTTGTGCACTTCATTACTTTTCATGGTATTATGAACAGTAGTTCACCGAGTCCTACAGTACCCACTGTTACTGCTACCTGTGAACGTAAAAACAAGTACTGAAACGATATTTATTGAAGGCATAATAATAATATACACCGACCTTATTAAAACGAAACAAACTTAATTTAAATGATTATTTATTTAATACATGTTCTAATATTACTTTATGAAAAATCTTTAAATAAAACCCTTCGCTTTTACCAGAATTATATCGATAAAGTAAGTTTCACTTTTATGAATTGTACTTTAACATGATGTGCTATTTATATAATAAATCATATAATATTGTTTTATTAAACTTACTAATCGTCTTAGTTTTCACTATTACTGCTATTACGGTGTCTCAATGGGCCAATAAATCAGATCATGAATTAATTTGCATGACAATGAGGCCGTGCACAAATGGCGGCACGCTAAATTTACTTCTCGCGTATAAAAACTATTGTAACTATTATATTGATGTGTTAAGATTGCGAGTATAGAGAATTTAGTTACAAACATTTTTTCATAGTTACTGTTTTAAATTTCAAATTGATGGTTTTAAGGACGTGATATGTTCTCATTTTTGTTTGAAATTGTTTCTCCGTCACATTTTTATCTCAGTGTCAATTACATAAATTTAAAGTGGAAAAATTTTCAGCGTTTGAAGCCGTAGCTTTTCATAATAACTTTCGTGAGCGTTGTTCATTTTTACCAAGTAAACGGGTGTACTTACATGTAGGATGTGAGTACAACCGTTTACTTAGTAATGCCAAAGTCGAAAGATCATAGGTTTTTTATTTTAGCTGTTTATACTGTGGTAATACCGTGATTTTTCACTTGCCGGGTTAGTTTCTTAACCAACTAACTATCTTCACGCTGTATCTCTGACGGGGTAGTCAGAGAGGACAGATCGCCAGGCTTCGCGATCCATGCATACTTCTTTCGCTTCTTCGAGATTCATCAATCGCTTCATACACGCCCGTCTGGGTATCCGAGTACTTTTGACCTTTCCGTTTTTGAGCAATCGGCTCACGTGGTCTTCATATGTAAGTCTCGGCCTACCCTGACTCCTTCTACCCTCTACTTTTGAACAATATATATTCTTCGTCAAAAAAAAAAAGTCCGTTACGTATTCGGCCAGCCAAGGTAACGCCGCACAACTTTCGAAGTGATCGCATCTCCACAGCATTCAATTTACTTTCATGCATCTGCTGACATACCCAGGTTTCACTACCGTAAAGCAAAGTTGGCACTAGCACTGCGTTATGAATCGCCAGTCGTGCTTCTTTTACGATGCTTTGTCGCTTTACTAACTTGGACAAAGCACCGTTAACTTTGTTTCCGGCAGCTACTCGCCGTTCCACATCCGAATCACATCTTCCATCCGCGCTAAACATACTTCCTAAATACACAATTTCATTCACTTGCTCTAGACGTTCCTGGTTTACCCTAATCTCGCACTTAGTTCTTACGTCACCTCTTTCAAATACTAGAACCTTAGTTTTACTTGCATTCAAGCGGAGACCCTTACTTTCACACCCCTCTTTCATATTAGTGACTAATGCCTGAAGGTCGGCTTCTGATGAGGCCATGAGCACCGCATCATCAGCGTACAGCAGACAGTTTACTGTAAAGTCACCCAAATTCACACCCATATTAAAATCTTTCAACTTCTGCAGGCAACTGTCCAGATACACTATGAACAGCCAGGCGGACATGACACATCCCTGTTTGACGCCTGTACAGACATCAAAAAGAGGTGACACATCCCCCCCTACTCGCACGCAAGCCTTACAGTCCCTATAAAGCGACTGTATTGCCCGCAGTAGCGAGCCGTCCACACCATATCCTGGCAGCAAGTCCCACAGCGTTTCTCTCACAACGTTATCAAATGCTTTCTCTAGATCCACAAAAGCGCAGAAAACCTTCTGGCTAAGAGCCAGAAACTTTTCCGCGATCATGCGGAGAGAAAACACTTGATCCATGCAACCTCTTCCACGTCGGAATCCGCATTGAGCCTCCCATAAATACCTTTCAGACTTTTCTTGCATTCGTGCCGTTATAACCTTTGCATACACCTTACTAGCTAAGCTGACCAAGCTGATCGCCCTGTAGCTGGAGCAGTTTAGGCGCGAGCCTTTCCCTTTGTAAATAGGTACTACAACTGCTACTCGCCAGTCATCTGGGACCTCACCCGTCCGCCAGCACAAGTTGCATAACAGACATAGTGTGTCCCAGACGCGCGACCCACCGTACTTGATCATCTCAGCAGTAACTCTGTCTTTTCCCGCAGCCTTACCACATTTCATACTTCTTATCGCTTGTTCTATTTCTTTCATACTAATGACTTCAATGACATCGGGATCCGGAGCATCGAAGTGAGCTCCACTTCCCGATGTGGCATCTCTGTCTTTCCTTGCATATATCTTTCCATAATATTCACTCCATCTCTGCAGGACGTCACTTTGGTCTGCTAGGACGTCATTGTTAACACTTAGCACTTTATTCATACTGCAGATTGCCGAACAACTCCGGGTCTTGCCTACCTCTTTCCAGAAGAGCTTGGCATTATCCCGGAAATTGGACGACAACCTTTCATCCGCTTTCATTCTGAACCTTTCACGAGCTTCTTCTATCAGTGCCTTCGTGTTAACTTTTTGCAGCTTGTATCATCAGCGTCGTTCACTCTTTCATATTAAAATCATTCCGCGAGGTTAAGTAGTCTAGCCATGCTTTCTTCTTCATTCGAACTGCTTCTTTCACTTCCTCATTCCACCATGCATCACGCTTATTACTACTGCCTCTTTTCGTTTCTCCACACACTTCCACAGCGGCATTTATCATACTATCCCTAAGGTTCTGCCATACACTTTCCACATTCTCACTGCTTACATTGACGTCGCCAAGCTTTTCGGCTACCCTTTCATTATATTTATCCCTAATGGATGCATCCTGCAGCTTCCAGCTTTTGATGCTATAAGTCGGCTCAGGTTCAGGACACTCGGTACGACGACGCCAACCCGCGAACAGACCCTTAATCCTAGTTATGACTAGGTAGTGGTCTGATCCCAGCTCAGCGCCTCGATAAACCCTTGTGTCCATCACCTGTTTACGGAGCCGACTATCCATTAGGAATAGATCTATCATGCTTCTCTTTGACTTACATCTCCTCGTATACATATGAATTTGTTTGTGGTTGAACATTGTGTTCGCCACAAACAAATCCTTTTCCTTACAAAATGCCAAATAAAGGTTGCCTGTAAGAGATTGCTCTTTAGCGATAAGGCCGCCCTTTGTACATTTATGAAACTGTAATCTCTTTATGTGAGTGTTTTATATTTGTGTGCAATAAAGTTTATTCTATTCTATTCTATTCTAAAATGCCAGTATTAGCTTGCCAGCGTCGTTCACCCTTTTATCCCCATATTTCCCGAGTACCGACTCAAAACCATCGCGAGCGGTACCCACCCATCCATTCAAATCTCCACATACTATAAGTCTTTCATTTCCTTCTATCACATTTAGAGCTTCTCTCATACTCTCCCAGAAGTCCTCTAGCTCACTCGCGTTCGACGAAGATACTGGCGCGTAAGCAGCTACCAGGAAAATCTTCGTCAAACCAAGTTTTACACGGATCCAGAGGATTCTAGGACCTACCAGTTTGTACTCATACATACCGGAGGCCAATCGCGAGGACAGCAAAATTCCAACCCCCCGACTGCCATGCTCGCTCTCTGGTATTCCAGACCAAAGCGCGAGCATCCCACCCGGGAGCTCCAAGACTTCGCTGCCCTTGCGCTTGGTCTCTGTCAAGCACAGTGCATCTAACTTTCTCTCATTCATAACATCCATCAACTCATTCATCTTATCTGTCATTCCTCCCCTAACATTCCACGCAGCTACCCTGCACTCCGTCCTCCACTTCCCGCCGTGTCGGGCCGCGCGTGTAGGGTGGCGGTCCCCTACGCCGCTCTGGCACACACTTTTCGCACCAGCGGGGACGAACTGGTGCGCGTCGCCTCGGGGGTACGCCCTAGCTTCATTCGCCCTGGTGGCACTCGTGTTGGAGTAGAATTGCAGTCGTAGCTGGCAGGGATGGCGACGTGCACGCTTCTACTCTTCATCCCCAGTTTCTTAACCAACCACGCTTAATTCAATTAGATTCGAGTATTCAATCATTTCAATTCATCAGCAGTTCAACAAAAGTTTCAACATTTTGCAAGCTTTTTTTTGGTTTTCACCTTCTGTTACATCGCCACATTTCTTTAACTATGTAAGTTAAAGAAGAGTAAATTGTGCCTCCTGTAGAGGTGGTTTTTTTGTGGAGGTGCCTCGTTTCTGCTCTTTGCCGGACTTCTTCGACATATAGATTGCGTCCCTCACTCAAAATATTACTGCGGTTTTTGATAATCAGAAGGAATTTGAAAACCACAGGAACCTAAAGACAGCAAGCCTAAGTAAAACTGTGGAAGCTCGATTAATTAATATAAGACCCTAACCGCTGCCATGCCACACAAATTTCGGTAAACTGTTGTAGTAATCGTATCCAAAGGCGATTTTAAGACATAGAATTATTATTTCCGTGCTTCGGAAGGCACGTTAAGCCGTTGGTCCCGGTTGCCAGTAAAATGGCAGTCGTTAAGCCTGGTTGAATGCCTTATGGGCGGCATGAAAAATTTCAACAGCAGGTAGCCACAACCTGCGTCTGTCTATTTCAACACGGCAATGGGCTCACCACTTATTACGTGGGACAGAAATCCACACGGTGAAAAGTGGGCACATAATATGCCTCTGCCATCCCTTCGGGGATAAGGCGTGATGGATATTTATAGAATTATTATACGATATTAGTATGGATCATTAGAGACCTTAATGTGACCAAACATTTTATCCTTGTAAGCATATATACTAGACTGACATTCCCGCAGGCTAAATTCGATTACGATTACACCGACGTGAACCCACTACCCGGCCACAAGTAATATTTAGCATAGTTGGAGGGGTCAAATTATATAATATTACTGACATAAAAAAATACGGTTACTAGTCTTTAAAAAATATAACCCGCATTATATTTCATATATTGACACTGAGTTATACAATCACATCTCAATAAACCTGAGACCAGTCGTGTGACCCATTGTATCAGTGTTTAATTAAAATACCTTTTGCGTCAAGTGACCCTAATCTCGTACTTAAAATAGTACTCTTCTAAAATGTGAAGAAACTTCTTATTTCTAACTTTAAATAACCAAATATGCGTGTGATTCTTTCTCGGTTTTGTTCAAAGATTACACAATTTTTAACGCCTAATTAATGCTTAATAGAAGTTTATTATCTTGACTTGCGAGACATTCGTTATTGAATCCACACGAAGATTTGTGATTCGAAGAGAAATGAAGGTATGTAATCTATACTAATATCATAAAGAGGAGAGATTTATAAGTTTGTTTGTAATTAATAGACTCACAGACAATTGGGCCGATTTAAAAAAATATTTCACCATTATTAAGCTACATTCTTTGGCTCATTGGCTATATTGGATTTCAACATAAACTTTATTGGATTTTCATAATTAACTTTATTTTAGGTTTCCGTACGAAATCTCGAATAGGAAAACTTCACTGCCGGCATCAACTAGTGCTCAATAAAGATCTATCTAAGTCAACTAGAATATGGCCCCAAATTTATGAACAGACCACAACATTGATAGGTTCGTGTATGAATATATAATAATTAATATATAAGTGATTTCACACTAAGTAGGGATGGTCAAACAACGTAGAATTTCAGAATTTTCAGTTCCAATGTAGAGTATTTCTATCGGTCATGTGGATCGTGATGAGGATGACACTTATACGATCAAGTAGTAATTTTAGCAAAAAATAAATTAAACCAATATAAACGGTTGCCAGTAACATGGCAGTCGTTAAGTCAAGTTAAAGGCCAAATGGGTGGCTTGAAATATTTTAACAGCAAGTAGCCACGACCTGCGTCTGTCTATTTCAACCCGGCAATTGGCTCACCACCTATTAGTGGGACAGGAATGCACGTGGTGAAAACTGGGCATATAATATGCCTCTGCAACGCCTTGGGGGATAAGGCGTGAATACATTATAAAAATTGAATCATACAAAGAGAACAATTTTATAAATAAACAAACAATATATTTTGTTATTAATTAATATAATATATTTCAAATTTGAACATTTACTTATTTCTTCGAAAATAAATTCCACAAGATTATAGTTTTTAACTTAACTATCAGTCAACACTTCGTATTGTTAACTTGTTGCAAAAGGCCACATTCACACGCGCGACATAAACTAAATGTAACTCAACATCACACGCGCTTGCCGACAAAAAGTGATTAGGTTAGCGTTTATCCTTATTTCTCAACTGCTTTAGTTGCTAAACAGATACTAGGTGAAGAGATTGAGTATTGTGATATACATAAGTTGACTGCCTCGGTGGTGCAGTGGTTGAGTATGGGTGTTTCCTAATTATATATTAAAAAATATATTAGTATGTTTATAAGTTGTCTAGATCCCATAACACAACACTTACTTTGGGCTAGACGAAGCTGTATAAAAAAAATAAGTCCCGCTTTATAAAAACAACACGGCAATGGGCTCACCACCTGTTACGTGGGACAAAAATGCATACGGTGATATGTGGGCATATAGTATGCCTCTGCCTAACCCTTAGGGGATAAAGGCGTGAAAATATGAAATGAAAAGAAATGAAATTAAAAATCAAAAAATCCTAATACAAAAAAAAGTACATATAGGTTATATAACCGCTTTTACTCTTTAATGTTTAACTAGCCACTGGTGCTAATTCTGTTGTTAAACCAACTAAATTTCTCAATTTTTTTTTTATTAAGATATTGCCAAATGCTATTCTGTTATTACGTTGAACTAAACTTGGTGATATTATAAAATAAAAAAAAAAAAAAACATAAAAATATTATATACAGCACTAAATTTGTATCGGACATCACTAAAACTCCTTTTATGTGATAAAATTCAACAAAAAGTGAAAAATGTACATAGACAGTTCAATCACTAAGTTAGTTGGCATCTAAATACATGTTTTGTTCGGAAGTCAGATACAAATTTAACGTCACACAAAATTTAGACGTTTTCACTAAAATTAGACGTCACCTATCTAGATGACGTCTAATTTTAGTGAAAAGTCTAATTTTAGTGGGACGTTTATTAATTTTAGTAACCGTTTGAAACGTGAAAACTTTTAAAACGTTGTAACGTGAAAAATGTACATAGGCAGTTCAATCACCAAGTTAGTCGGCATGTATTTACATTCGACTGTCTATGTACATTTTTCACGTCTTGTTCAATTTTATAACATAAAATGAATTTTAGTGACATCAGATACAAATTAAGTGCTATTTATGATATCACCAACTTTAGTTTGACTTAATAACAGAATAGCATTTGGCAATCTCTTAACAAAAATTAGGAAATTTTAGAGAAATTTAGTTTAGTGATCTCAACAACAGAATTAGCACCACAGTGACCTAAGTTATCTAATTTTGGGCGTTGAACATAGTTGATTTATTAGACAAGGTTAGGTAGTGGACCATAGATGAGGCACAGTATTCTTAACGCAAACAAACTATAAACGATGATAACAGGGTACACTGCAACAAAAAAACAGTTTAAGATCTTTCTCAGCTATCTAAAATTACTAAATAATAAACTAGCTATATTCACGCTGTATCCCTGAAATGGGTAGTCAGAGAGGACAGATAGGCTTCACGATCCATGCATACTTTTTTCGCTTCTTGCAGATTTATCAATCGCTTCATACATGCGCATCTGGGTATCCAAGTTCTTTTGACTTTTCCGTTTTTGAGCAATCTGCTCACGTGGTCTTCATATGTAAGTCTCGGCCTACCCTTAATCCTTCTACCCTCTAGTTTAGCACAATATATATTCTTCATAGATTATTACAAATTACAAACTCCCAAGCTCTAGTAAGTACAATTATGTGGAGTCGAATTTATGACGAAAGTAGAAAATGACCTGTTGTCTATTATGGGTATTTGCCTTTTCCCATTATGGAGGTAACAACGTGAGGACGAAAGGGCGGAATAATAATGTTTGAAGATTTTGTAACTCTGCCTCAGGACGGCAAGAATGTTGAACTTTAGGACTTTTAGCGGTAAATCATTTAATACTGCCACTGTTGAGTATAAGGTATGATATTTGATAAGGTTATAATAAGTTTGAAGAATTCGACTGCCTCTGTGGCGCGGTGGGAGTGCATCCGACTGCTACGCAAGAGATCGTGGGTTCGATTCCCACCCAGGATAAAACTTTGTGTGATGAGCACGATGTTTTATTCTGTGTCTGGGTGTTATTTATCTATAATATGTATGTATTTAGAAATATATAAGTATGTTTATCAGTTATCTAGATCCCATAACACAAGCTAATATTTAGCTTACTTTAAGCTAGATGGCGCTGTGTGAAAAGTGTCCCACAATATATATATATATATAAGTGTACCACAATATTAATTGTTAGAAAATTATTATTTGCCGTTTTGGGTCGAAAAAAATATGAGGACCACGTGAACAGATTCCTCAGAACCGAAAAGGTACTCGGATACCCTGACGTGCATGTATGATGACCACTTTCCATCAGATGGGACCTTAATTATTTGCCACCTCAATGGTATAAAAAACTGTAAAGAGGTAAAGTTGGTGAGTTTGTACTGTTAGGATTTTGTGTCAATGCTCACCCATCTTGGGACCAACCGTATCATAAGATGCTAAACATAGTGATCGTTTACAGAACACAGAACACTGATGCCTCGCCTATTTTTGAACATGAAGGAGATCCTTTGTTAAAGCTCATACGCTATCTCTACCCCTCCATGAAAAAGTTTTCTTCTACTTGTATTTACACTCGCGAAAGCTTCTTTTTATGAAAGCTTCTATGCTAATTAAAATAGCAAAGATTTTAGGTACAGTTTTACGTGCATGGTCAGAAAATATAGACTATGATCCATTAAATGCCCAGTTTACGGCAGTAGGCCTACTTCCTGAAACGTGGAACCAAAATATATGTCTGAGAAAATGTAGTCTGCTAAACATTGACTCATACAAATTTACTTGACATATGACCTTTGCACAGTCTTTATAGTAATCAAATAGTTACAAAACTCCTAAGAATCTGACTATTGGGTACAAATTCCGACAATTATGTGGAAAAATATTAAGTGTTATTAAAATTTTACACCAGTTTTACGCTGAGCGCGTTGATGTCTATTATAGGCAAAAAGAAGTTATATAATATACCATCGAATTGGTTATATCAGTTTTATTCTTACACCGCCCTATTGACAGCAACTAACATAAATCGCCTACCCCAGCAATTCTGTGGTATGCGGTATATACAATGAGAGTTGCAAATACAAATTTACAATATATTTGTAACATAAATTCACGCCCTCTTCCTCGAAGGGGTAGGCAGGTATAAACTATGCGCGCAAATTTAATAATAATAATAATACTGCAAAATACCAGCACTTGCATTGTTGCCTATTATGTTTTACATTCTACCCAAAATGCACATATATTTAATTAACTTATGAGGTACACGTCAAACATTTTGACAGGTAAAAACAGCGATTCTGGTTCTATTCTACGGCTTGTCAATAGTAGACTCGTCCGCCAGGTCGTGTGTGATCGACTATCCCGACTGACACACGTCACTGACAGCTTTCTCTAGTGAAGGATGTCAGTCCTTTCAAGTTCGGCCCCTCAGTTGCACGCATTTCCTGACATGTGAATAGTCGGCCGAGTGATCACCTTGTCTTAAATACAGACTGGTAATATAAGGTATCTTTGTAATATGTTGATATCTATACAAATATTATAAAATTGAAGAGTTTGTTTAAAAATAATAATAAATATTGTGTGGATTTTTTTTTACACAGCGCTTACTAGCCCAAAGTAAGCTAATTTTAATTTAAGCGTGTATTATGGGATCTAGATGACTGACATACATACTTATATATTTCTAAATACATAAATATTATACATTTTTGACTCGGGAGTCAAATCCTGGACCTCAGTCACGGCAGTTGCATACACTATCACTGCGCCACCGAAGCAGTTTGTTTGATTGATTTTGATTGATTAAAAAATAAAAGCTATTATTAAAATATTTTACTTAGGACAGGTTTAATCACAGTCTCGACGCTTAAAGTTCACCCATGTATCGTCACTCGATAAAAATAAAAGGTTAAACGCATTAAAGCCTAAAAACTGAACCAAAAAGGTAAAGGTACATGCGCACGAACTTTGCCATTTAACTTTTTTCCATAGGACTTGTAGTTTTGCCGGAAATCGAGAAAAACCGTTTTTTACCTTAAAAACTCACGAACTTGCTCTTTCCGAAATCGGATCGCCCGTGAATTGTTATTCTATCATTTATTTATTATTGTCTTAAATAAATAAATAAAATAAATATAGATCACGCCTTATCCCCGAGGGATGGCAGAGGCATATTATATGCCCACTTTTCACCGTGTGGATTCCTGTCCCACGTATTAGGTGGTGAGCCTATTGCCGTGTTGAAATAGACAGACGCAGGTTGTGGCTACCTGCTGTTGAAATTTTCAAGCCGCCCATAAGGCCTTCAACCAGGCTTAACGACTGCCATTTTACTGGCAACCGGGACCAGCGGCTTAACGTGCCTTCCGAAGCACGGAAACGCTCGCAAATGTAAGTGCCACAAAGTGGTCACCCATCCGAGGACCAGCCATAGTGAAAGTTGCGTAACTCAGTGATCGTTTACAGAACTCTGAGACCGCGGGGCCACGAGCGCTTCCATATTAAATAATTTATTATTGTCTTCAAAAAAAAAATGCACAATCTTAGCGTTAGGCAATTATCGAAATCGCTATCAATTTGTTAACCAAACACGCTTTGCCCTCGAAGGCGTGGCAGAGGCATATTACACGCCCCTCATTTTACCATATGCATTATTGTCCTACGTAATAGGTGGTGAGCCTATTGACGTGTTTAAATAGACAGACTTGATTAATGATGAGTTTGGCAAAGTTTTTACCTCAAAAACTCTACAGATTGGTGGTCGTCCTGTTTTCAGTGACTGGGCAACACCAGGTATCTTTAAAAGTAGAAATAAATGATTTGAATTATATTCAGAAAAATCATATAATTTTAGGCAAACCTTTCAGGAATATGTTAAAAATTATTCAAAGATATTTAAACAAACGTGTCATCTTGCTAAGTCAAACTTCATTAAAAATAAAATTTCTAATTCTGTAAATAAAATAAAAATGACTTGGAACATCATTAACTCTGAATGCGGTAGATCTTTAGTGACTGAAAGGGATTTCCACCTAAAAGTAAATGGTTGCCATGTTACAGGGGACCTGGAAGTGGCCACGGAGTGTGAACATTTTTTCAAAAATGTACCTATATTGACAACAAAATCTCTCCAAGCATCTTCCAGTTCCGCTGAACTTTTATTAGAAGAATCTGTTCTTTGTTGCAGGGATGCATTTGTATTCACAGATATTTGTGCTCAGGACATTGTAAAAACATTTAAATGTATCGAAATTAAGAAAACTTTTTTTTCATTTAACATTTGGGGATTATCGGTCAAAACTGCATCATGTATAATTGAGGTAATTGCGCCCCATCTAGCAACTGTGTTTAATGACTGTGTTTCTAGTGGTACATTTCCTGATTTAATGAAACACAGCAATGTCGTTCCCTTGTTCAAGGCTGGCAGCGCTACAGAGCCGTCTAATTTCCGACCAGTGTCAGTGCTGCCAACTTTGAGCAAAGTATTTGAAAAAATAATCTTGAATCAAATGCTATCCCATTTTAATAGTCATAAAATACTTCATGCGAATCAATTTGGGTTTACGAAAGGGCGCTCAACTTCCGATGCTGGTGTTGAGTTATTAAAATGTATTCATGAAGCTTCGGAAGACAAGCACGATGCATTAGGTATATTTTGCGATCTATCAAAGGCTTTTGATTGAGTTCAACATGAAACGCTGTGCAAAAAATTACACCACTATGGAATAAGAGGCAAAGCTCTCGACCTTCTGTCTTCATATTTGAACAATAGAATACAGAGGGTCGATATTAATGGTACACGTTCTGTAGGATCCATGGTTACAATGGGTGTGCCGCAAGGCTCGATACTTGGGCCATTCTTGTTCCTCATTTATATTAATGATTTACCATTTTATGTAGGGGACAGGAATAGGATTGTTTTGTTTGCAGATGACACCTCATTAATTTTTAAAATTAAAAGACAATTAGATAACTATGACGATGTAAACAATGCAATTGCTAGAGTAGTTCATTGGTTCAGCTCAAATAATCTTTGCCTTAATGAAAATAAAACTAAATGTATAAAATTTACTCTACCAAATGTAAAACAAGTTGCGGCCAATGTTCAACTGAATGGACAAGTGTTAGAGTTTGTAGAATCAACTGTGTTCCTAGGTATAACTATTGATGCCAATTTGCAGTGGGGCCCACACATAGAAAAGACAGCCTCTAGATTAAGTTCGGCTGCATACGCTGTAAAAAAGATCAGGACTCTAACAGATGTGGATACGGCTAGAATGGTTTACTTCAGCTATTTTCATAGTATTATGTCTTACGATATTCTCCTTTGGGGGAGTGCTGCAGATTTAAATATTATTTTTGTTCTACAAAAGCGGGCTGTACGCGCTATTTATAATTTGGGCCCCAGAGTTTCTCTCCGAGAAAAATTCAAAGAAGTAAATATTCTAACCGTACATCACAATACATTTTTGCCAATCTTATGTATGTCCAGAAAAATCTATCACAGTTTTCTAAACTCTGTGATAAACATAATATTGTTTATATAATATAAAAAAATAAATATAATCTTTCAGTCCACCACAGTCGACTACATAAGATTGGCGATTCTTTCCAGGGTAACTGTATACGCTTTTACAACAAGCTTCCCTGTGACCTGAGAAATTTACCTTTAAATGAATTTAAAAAGTTTATTAAAAACAAGCTTTGTGAAAAAGGTTTTTACTCCGTTACAGACTATTTGCAGGACAGGGACGCCTGGAAATGATCTGCTGGCAAAGTGAAATAATATTAAATTGTAAATAGGCCATCAAAAAAAAGCCTTCCTAAGTTTCTTGCCGGTTCTTCTCAGGTGGGCCGCGTTCCGAACCGGTGGTCGTTTTAAATATTTTAAATAGTGTATGACATTTTGTAAGCGCCGTTAAAATGGTCTATGCAAAATAAAGATATTTTTATTTTATTTATTTATTTTTATTTTTACTTCGTTACGTATTCGGTCGGTCAAAGTTACGCCACACAATTTTTGAAGTGATCGCATCTCCACAGCATTCAATTTACTTTCATGAATCTGCTGACATGTCTGCTGACATGTCAGCAGTATGTCAGCCATTGTCACGTTAGGGTGGGTTGGTGGTAGACCAACTACCCCTAGTCAACAAGTTAAGGAAAATTAGGTGGGTGAGAGCTTGAGAGATAAACTAAGTGATGAAACTATTTTAATATAAAAGTAAGTATATTAGAGTTTTAAGTTCTAAGGTACATTCAGGGCCGGGTTCGATGTAATGGTTCCGAGGAAATATCAGTTAATTATCACACTTGGAAGCCCCTCCGCGTATCCGAGATGGAGGGATGCTTTACGGCAACGTTACCACTAGCACTGCGTTGGACATACAATTTTCTCGGGGCATCAAAACCTCAATACGCTATTAAAAGATTTGCCAAAAAGAGTAGAATATTTTATGTGCGTGACAGTACCGAGACTAGTGACAACAAGTGCCGACATATCTCGGAGTAGTGTGCGGCTGTGCACTAGTGTGCGTGTAGGATTTCGACCACTCCTGTTTATTAAAAACAAGCTTTGTGAAAAAGGTTTTTACTCCGTTACAGACTATTTGCAGGACAGGGACGCCTGGAAATGATCTGCTGGCAAAGTGAAATAATATTAAATTGTAAATAGGCCATCAAAAAAAAAAGCCTTCCTAAGTTTCTTGCCGGTTCTTCTCAGGTGGGCCGCGTTCCGAACCGGTGGTCGCTTTAAATATTTTAAATAGTGTATGACATTTTGTAAGCGCCGTTAAAATGGTCTATGCAAAATAAAGATATTTTTATTTTATTTTATTTTACACAGATTGTGGTTACTACTATATTGATTGATATTAATAAAACCAAAGAAAGGTAGTGGTGGCTAATCTCAGGAACCGATGGTACGAATTAAAAAGATCTTCTTGTGTTGGATAGGCTATTCATTGAAGAAGGCTGTATGTTGTATAACATCACGCTACTACCCAGGAGAGCGGAAGGGCAATCATAAATGTCAACAAATTTGGCAAATTTTCATACATATTTGAAAAATTAGTAAACGATTTAAATTGGTACCAAGGGGTTTGAAGTATATCACGGGCGAAGTCGCGGTGCTCATTTGATACTTTATCATCCCGACAAGCCAAGCAGTGATGCAGTACAAACTACAATGCAACCGGGACTTTGAACATCACTTTCAACTTTCCAAAACACAAAAGATAAACGTAATATAGTACTATACTTTTATCTTATTAATATAATTGACTTTACTATTGTTAAGCTAACAACATAAAATACGCCACTCTAATATATCACAACATTTTCGATACTTCTGTCACCGGCTAGAGAGTGAATTCGTGACGCAATCCTCGATATCGATGATTTATTGTCGATATTGTAAAGATGTAATTAACTTTGCGTCTAACGGATATGACACCTGTCAGGAACTAGGTTAGATCGTTTAAGATAAATTATGCTAGAGTTATTAAGTGGATAAAAATGTCTTCTCTTCATCTTAATGTTTTCCCAGTTGCTTTCAAGTCTTAACTTGATTTGGAGCGAGTGGTACACTTTTAATTGATTGCTTCAGTGGTGTAAGTGGTAGTGTATGCGACTGACGCGCTGAGGTTTCGATTCGCGGGTCGGAATAAATATTTGTGTGATCCACAAATCTTTGTTTTGGAGATTTATATGTATGTATTTAATTCCTCTATATCTATAGATCCTCCAGCACATACAACAAGCATAGTTTGGGAAGTGAAACTTCTTTATCGACGTATGAGAGAAATTTTATAGCAGTAAAAATAATGTCATAAAGAAGTTTCACTTCTTACCTGTGTACTCCGGTACACACAAATAATTTAATTATTATTATTATCTACCGTAAAACTTTTATTTTTTGATCTTGTTAGGAGCGGCTGCTGCTTGACCTCTCAACCCCACCCGTAAGGGCACCCGCGTTGTTTCCTTGTCTGTTAGTCCGCTGGTGCACCGCTTGCAGGTGACATCGCTTGGGCCCCGGAGATGATGGTGGGGTACACTCATATTATAGTTGTGTAAAACTGGGTTATATAGTATAAGATGCATCAATGTGAGTTATAAAGGTGTTAAAAATGTACCTGTTTCTAATGTGTACCGTACTGCTATTGCTACAAAGTAACGTTCTGGGTCTCGCAAAATGAGTTACAGTTATGAAACGGACACGTTATGTCAATTAGCACTAATTTCTTTAGGTTTACCTCAAATACAATTAGAATTAGAAACAATTTTGTAAAGCAATTAGTATACTAAATATATACTAAATTTAAATTTAAAAAAGTAGATTTTATTTCCAAATCCAAAAAACAATTACCACTTTTCAATTTTGGCATACTTTAAAATTAGAATTATAAAAATTAAATCTTTACTGCATGTGCATACGAATATACACGATGGCCCATTTAAAACAGTCAGTATATGGGCTACTCAGAAACTATAAGACAAACAAAGATCTGTTCTAAGGAATCATGGCACCGATTTTGTTAAAAGGAAAAACCGCATTCATAGATTTGATTAAAACACGAAATTATCGAAGAATGACAACTTGCATTATTTTATTTGAATGTTGATTGTGTAGATCTTCATTACTAAATGTTACTATGATATATAATATTTAAAATGAATAACACACAATTTTATAATTTCGACGTTGATTATTATACAAGATGGCCCATTTGGAACTGTCAGTACACCGTTCCAAAAGGGCCACCCTGTGTAATAATCTTCCGCTGAGTACAGCCCATCTACGCCTCAAGAGTATCAGAAATGTCAGGAATATTCTCTACCACAGGTAGCTACTTGAAAAAACAATATTAAGAAGATTGCTAAAACAAAAAAATATTAAAGTGACGCAATGTAATGACAGTTTAATCCACCATCCGAAAACCGACATCGTAATGATAAGCTGTCGCGCAACAACGGAACGCGCAACATTAACCATGACATTTGCAGATAACAGTATACGAGGGATGCTTTACATCACTGCAATTGTTACTGTGGATTAAATCAAGATTGAGACATCGGTATTATTCGGTTAAACGCCAAACAGTATGTTTGTCCACACACTTTGCGTCTCGAGCCTTAATATTAGTTGCTTCCCTTAACTTTCATCTAGGTTCGCTCGGTTTGTGGAAAGAGCTCTTTTTCATGATTTTCTCAAATTAAAAAATCTTTTTTTTAAAAGGGGGTCTGATGTAGGGACACTCTGCTAACGCAGGAGTTTTATATACCGAGGCGCAGGCACTCATTATGCGCAGCAGTCGTCTCCCCGCACGCTATGGGTTAGGTCGTTTCATATTGTATAGTATAGTTATTTATGTATTATGTATTACTGG
The DNA here is from genome assembly GCA_948477245.1 of Thumatha senex. NCBI lineage: Eukaryota > Metazoa > Arthropoda > Insecta > Lepidoptera > Erebidae > Thumatha > Thumatha senex. The sequence goes on along the minus strand of OX419744.1, from coordinate 23,360,843 downwards.
TACCAGTCAGTAAAATATATATTTTATAAAGAAATGGATCTACATATTATTTCCACCCAACATAAGAAGAACCCTACATATGTAAAGAACCCCTACAAAGGGTTGGCGGCACCTCTCCATACATTCTATAGGCCGCGATAATCACTTTTAATTAGGCGGTCCGTATGCTTTGTCTAGCACCTCAGTGAAATACATAAGTTCGGCTTATATTAGTATCAATCAGGTGTCGATATCTGGTACTGTTAGTACTGCCAGATAAGGTTTGAGCATCGGAAATCGTGTTGCACTTGTAATGTCAACTCTATATTTTATTCTTTGTATATATAAAACCAGCAATTACCCATGCAGAAACTTGTCTGGTAGTACTATTAGATATCGAGACTGGACGCCGGAATTTTCCCAAACTCCTTGCAGAAAGCTTCAGACTCCGTACATTGATTGATATAAATTTCAACACCCAAATATGGTATCCAGCAGAATATCCTAAAGGTGTAAACATAATGCCGTGGGGTGCGTAGCTGTCATGTTAGCAAAATTATACTTAGAGTTTAGGTTAACTACCGCCTGGAGCGTATGTAGCTGTAATACACCAATTAAAATAAATAAGCAGTTAAGCGCACGATCCTGTCTAATCTTAACATTCATACTTACGACATTTTTTTTTTAAATTATATTAGTTAAGGTATTTTTAAAAGATTGATTTATTACTAGATGACCCCCACAGCTTCGCCCGTGGAATATTTCAACATCCCGTCGCACCTATTTAATACCGCTTGCTTGTCGCTTATAAATTCTACAATGATGCATAAAAAATTGCCCGATTTGTCGATATTTATGACTACTGCTCTGCTCTCCAGTGTAGTAGCGTAATGATATATAGCCTATGTCCTTCCTCGATAAATGGCCTATCTAACACAAAAAGAATTTTTCAAATCCGACCATTAGTTACTGAGATTAGCGCGTTCAAGCAAACAAACAAACAAAAAATCTCTTCAGTTTTATAATATTAGTATAGATTTAACTATCTTCACGCTATATTTGTAACAGGAAATTCAGAGAGGACGTCAGGAGCGTCAGGCTTCACGATCCATTCTTTCCTAAATTTATTAGTATTATCTTTTTACAAACGGCACTGGGCTCACCACCTGTTACATGGGACAAAATGCATACGGTGAGATGTTGGCGTATAGTAAACCTCTGCCTACCCATTCGGGGATAAAGGCGTACAATATGTATGTATGTATTATCTTTTTAAATTTCTAGAACCATGTGAAAAGTTAAATGGCAGTCTTGTTATGAATAACACTATTGCGCACAACTATAATTAATCAAATAACAAACATCAAAATAACAAGTTAATGAGTGAGTACTTCTCACTTTTTTGGAGCACCTATAGGAGATTTTGGGAAGAAGATTGACCTTACTGTACTACACTGGCCATACGGCTTTACACAGAACTTGGTTACGAGTTATCCTTTCCCTTAATTTCTATTTATTTTTTTATTAGATACATGCAGCAAATCCCTTTGTTATAAAATAGTAATAGGGTAGTAACTTAACTGATATTTTAACCTCCAACCCAAAAAAATAATAGATTCAGTTTAATTAATGAAAGTTTGTTGAGGTATTTGGATTTCCATTTCATTTGAATTGTCGGGTAAAAAGAATTTTCTACAAAAATCCTACTCATATTATAAACGCGAAAGTTTGTAAGAATGGATGGATGTTTGTTACTCTTTCACGCAAAATCTACTGGAAGGATTTTGATAAAACTTTACAATAATATAGCTTACACATCAGAATAACACATAGGCTACTTTTTATCCCGGGAACAAGTTCCTGCGGGAAACGGGAGCGGGAAAACGGGTATGGAGCAGCGGGCGTCAACTAGTAACAAATTATAATGACCACTAAAGTCGTTGACGCCACGCCACATCCTTGCGACAACACAACGAACCGAACGTTCCCTTTCGCGTTCAAGTTCGAGTGAACGGAGAGTCACGGAGTGCAGCCGCAGCGCGCCAGGAAAGCGTCATCGTGTAATGTCAAGGTATTTGGTAGTACTCTCAGGTGCAGTTCAATTGGAAGACAAGACACAAGACGCCCAATTTTAACGGGTTTTTTTCATTAACCAATTTCACATAAGAAGGTTCTTAAATCTTCACTTAAGAGCCTAGATTTATATATAAATTAATTAGGTGATGCCCCTGCCCCCTGCTTCGCCCGTGACATACTTCGAACTCCCGTCGCACCTATTAATCCCGTCGCTTATAAATTCTACAATATTGCATAAAAATATGCCCGATTTGTCGACATTTATGGCTACTGCTCCGCTCTCCAAGGTAGTAGCGTGATGATATATAACCTATAGCCTTTCTCGATAAGTGGGCTATCTAACACAAAAAGATTTTTTAAATCCTACCAGTAGTTCTTGAGATAAGCGCGTTCAACCAAACAAAACAAACCCTTCAGCTTTATAATATTAGTATAGATTTGACTAGTTTGAGAAGCTGTGACATGAAATTATTTTTAGAACCAATTATTGTGCTACTTCCTAACTTTTTTGTAACACACGTGTGTTAAAAGCTCACTCGTTAAACTGTTAAGAAAGAAAAACGTCAATATTAGAAAGCGTCATTTGAATACAGTGAGCTCAACCCAGACATTGAATTGTATTGTTATAGATAGCTTGTGGGAGATAAAACTTCCGTCTACAGAATGTTGGCGTACCAGGAAACGCGCGCACTTTTTAAGAAGAATGCTCATAAAAGTTAACAAGAGAAAGCTTGATACGGAAGCAATGATTACAATCACAATGCTTACATTGAGAACACTGCATTATTATAAGTTGCATTCGTCAAATACAAGTTGAATACCTACTGTCAACGTTCTAAAAGGATGACGTTTAACATTAGTTAGGTCGTTGGTCTGAGGTGTTACCCGTGGTCCCCCCACTATGCCCTACTGGTGGGTCCACGGGAAATTTACCCACTGCATTGTAGTGGGACTATTATGTGTGTTAAGTTCGATTGCACTACGCACCAACTCCCAATTACACACGTACTTTTTGCTTATCTGCTGGGATCGCTGGTATCTATGTACATTATTTTATCTGAGGGATGTACATAATTATGAAACGTGAGTACTGCATTTCGATTTCCTATCATATATGTGGATGTGTACCATGGGCCTCGTTCATCTATCAGCAAGTGTAACCGACTTGCAGGTAAGATAAATTGAGGTTCGTATCATAGATTAGACCATTCTAATTATTTTACACCGTATTAATATGTAGAAAACGATAGCCATAGTATTTTTTTACGCAACCTTTAGATAGGTACTTAGATTTTTGTTTGTCGCAATCAAACAGGCAGACAGACAATTAAACGTGACGATGAACGTTGTTTTATGATATATAAATCTGGTTTTTTGCTACTACTGACTGACTTTCAGACCCAAATCAATACTTTGCAGTGCCTTTCAGAGAACTTGAGTTGTGTCCCCGTACACCTTAACAGACAATCGAATTACTAAACAAACCTTTACGTAGTCAAGTGATACGAAACTTATCAGTCTATGAAATATAACAGTAGATTCGATTCCCGCGACATGATTCTCACGAGGTGTGAGATAACCCCCACATCTCTATTGTGGTAACACAAAACTTACTTCTTTTCAAGGTGGTTAACATAACGATTGAGTCACGACTTGGTCAAGTGTACTCGTACCTATCATCCTACTAATATTATAAACTCGAAAGTTTGTAAATATGGATGTTTATTACTCTTTCACGCAAAATCAACTCAATGAATTTTGATAAAACTTTACAATAATATAGCTTTCACATCAGAATAACACGTAGGCCACTTTTTATCCTGAGAACATGTTGCTGCAGGCAACGGGAACAGGAAAACTTCACCACGTGTGCGGAGGCGCGGGCATCAACTAGTTTTAAATAGGTTTTTTTATAGATTTATTTTCTTCAGCCGGGTATTAGATCCCACCAACAGTAATCTAATTTTAAAATGAGACATAAATGTTTTATGTAAGAGTGCATCGTATATGGACTAAGATGTTTTTTGATAGAGAAAATGTTGATAAAAGTTTCCCAGAAAAGGCATATTTGCAAACGCAATGATGTGATCGCTTGTTAACGATTAGATCGTATCTAAGTCTAGTCCTTTAGGACGTATAAGGATGTGATGATTCGCCATCTAGATCATACCAAAGAGAGACCCTGGGAAACTTTCAACTGCTGCTCTTTATACGTTTAAATACAAGTAATATGCATTTGATAGCAATAATTTTAATGTGTTTTGGAATTTAAAGGTTAATGACATACAAAGACATTAAATTTAAAAAAAAAACTGTGATTGACTCTGTGTGGTGTGTTTTAAATATTGGATCAGATTGAATCAATTATCGACTATCATTATTGACTGCCTCGGTGGCGCAGTGGTGGTGTATGCGACTGCCGTGACTGAGGTCCCGGGTCGGAAAAAATATTTGTGTGATCCACAAATGTTTGTTTCGGAGTTTGGGTGTTTCCTATGTATGTTAATCAGTCTTTTCATTGGGTTGGACACCGGTAGGTAAAAAAAAATATCCCACAATATTTAATTATTTATCATGTCCGCTTATGTGGAGTGCAAATATTAAGATATATCTGGGGCAATTAATATTTACCATAGAATAAATAACCGTCATTAATCCATCATTCAGTATTTTCCATCTACGCCTTCCGCATCCAGTACCTCTGTGCAACCTCTTTTAGTTTATCTAATTTTAAGAAGGAAAAGTAAAATGTATATATATCTACAAAAGTATATGCATCGAAAATTAGTTAATACTAGTTGACGCCCGCGGCTCCGAACGCGTGGTGAATTATTCCCGTACCCATTCCCACATGAACTTGTTTCCGGGATAAAAAGTAGCCTATATGTTATTCTAAAGTGTAAGCTATATTATTTTAAAGTTTAATCAAAATCCATTCAGTAGATTTGACGTGAAAAAGTCTTAAACATCTCATTATCACAAACTTTCGCGTTTGTAATATTTAAAACATAAATATAAATATCGTTGGGACAACTCACACAACGCCATCTGATTCCAAACTAAGCAGAGCTTGTACTATGGTAACCAGATAACTGATAAACATACTTATATATTTCTAAATACACACATATTATAGATAAATAATAAGTATTAGTGGTTAAAGTATTAAATTGCCGTTTCTTACTGAAAATCTAAATTGTTTATTTTTTAGTTTATAACAAATTTATTTAATCAAAATAGTTACCATTATTATCTATACATTGCTGCCATCTAATAGGAAGGCCATTTATGCCTTTGCGATAGAACTCTGAGGATAGAGGCAGCACAAATTGTGTTAAAGCATTTTGTACTGCCCCCTGGGAAGAAAACTTTTTGTCACGTAGATAACTGTCCAAATCACGAAAAAAATGGTAGTCCGTGGAGCAAGGTGTGGCGAATACGGAGGATGACGAATGGTTTCTAACTGCAGTTTCTGAAGGGTCAAAACGGTTTCTCGTGCTGTGTGAGGTCTCGCGTTGTCATGGAGCAATAAAGGTAAAGATCGATTCATGAGTCGGTGCTGTTTTACTGCTAGTTTTGCCAACATTGTTCGGAGTTTGGCACAATAGACATCTGCCGGATTGACCAGATCGGATAAAACTATAGTGAATAACACCAAACAGTTACCATTCCCTTTTTATTGGTAAGTTTTGCTTTAGGACACTGTTGTGGCGTTTGACCTGGGGTCAGCCATTGCATTTTTCTTTTACGGTTATCAAAAGAATCCACTTTTCATCACATGTCACAATTCAATCCAATATTCCTTCATTTCTGTACCGATTCAACAAGGCAGCACAAGTTTCAACACGGCGTTTCTTTCTGCAGATCAGTCAAATCATGAGGCACCCATTTTTCGTATTTTTTCATTTTATTGATTTGACGCAAATGAGTCAGTATTCTGAGTAAGATAACGTTAAACCATGCCGCTAATTCCTGGGTAGTTTGACTAGGATCGGCTTCGACCCTCTCTCTTAATTCATCGTTATTCACCTGTGTGGGCGCGGCGGTCTTTCTCGTGACTCGTTCTTCAAATCTAAGTTTCCATCACGAAAGCGTTTAAACCAAAATCGCACGGTGCGTTCATTAGCAGACCTCTCACCAAACGCAACATTGATATTGCGGGCTGTTTCTGCCGCGTTAAAAACAACAAAAAACACTCGAATTTTCGCAGTATCCATCTTTCTTGTCTGAGTTGAATAACAAAATCAATTGAAAGTCGATATTCAAATGTATACATTTTTTAAAAAAAGAACTCCTTAGAAACCATGTGAAAAAAGTTTCATTCGAAAACCTCAAACCATGAAGATTCTATATCAATTCAAAAAACCTATTACAATAAAACGGCAATTTCATACTTTAACCCCTATTATTAGTAGGATAGTAGGATATTATGTCGTCACCATCTCGGTCAGACTTGAAACTGATAAGAATCACCAAATTACCACTCACTGCTTATCTGGAAGTTCATAGTTCAAAGAAACAATAATTCTACAATGATACTCTACAGTTCTCAAGTTAGCAGAAAAGAATGGTTGATATAGAATTGGTATTTTCTCGTTTACTTCTGATATTGAAACTATCTTATTAGTTCGACCTTAGTACAAATAGCGCAGGTGACCCCGCTCACCCAGTGTTCTATAAACGATCAGTGCGTTATGCCACTTTCACCTTGGCTGACCCTTGGATGGGTGAACACTTTGTGGCATTTAGATTTGCTAGCGTTTCCGTGTTTCGCAAAGTACGTTAAGCCATTGATCCCGGTTGTCAGTAAAATGGCAGACGTTAAGCAGTGGAAGACATTATGGGCGGCTTGAAAAATATGACAACAGGTCGCCACAGCCTGCGCCTGTCCATTTTAACACGGCAATGGTCTTACTACTTGTTCCGTGGCAAAAATGCATACTGTGAAATTTAAGCGTATAATATGCCTCTTCCTACCTCTTTGGGGATAAAGGCATGACATGTATGTATGTATAGTACAAATAGTAGAATATTGAGACGCAAACGGGACATGTTAAGATAAAAATAAATCAATACGTTTGATGACAAATTCGCAACCGCAAGAACCGCTCGAAATTGACTTATAATTTGGAGTGGTGACACATATCGCGTGGACTCCTGTAGATCACGCAATCTGTAGCACTGTAGCACTAACCTGTTTTTATTTGACTCAATCTAGTACCACCTAGTTGTGGGCAAGTGGAGCAATAATTTTCCTCACACGTGTGAGTGTGCGATACATATAATATGTTCTGGTGAGTTCCTTGATTGCGATATAGTAGGTACTTAATTGCGCTAAGTTCTTGTCGCAATCAGTATATGAAAGGGAGTTGTATATTTGCGACATATTTAATAATTATGTTAAACATAGAATTAATATTTTAGACCTAAACTATTCTGTCGATTTTATAGGTACTTGGTTAGGATGTGGTATGTGTGAAGTTATTCAATTTATTTACGCTAAGGGCACTGGCTACTTAAATGTTGAAAAATATTATTTTACACCTATTTAATCTCGTCGCTTATAAAATCTGCTATAATGCAAATTAAATCGACATTTATGACTACTGCTCCGCTCTGCAGGGAAGTAGCGTGATGATATATAGCCTACAGCCTTCCTCGATAAATAGGCTATAAAAAACAACAAGATTTTTTTCATTTCCGACCAGTAGTTCATAGCACGTTCAACCAAACAAACTCTTCTTTTCTTTTCTTTATAATATTAGTATAGATTCAAAGTGTAAAAAATATCATCCTCGACCTGGATTCGAAACAGCATCATCTCACTTGCCGGGTGAGACGGCAACGTTTTAAGAACAATCTCTTTCCTCACATTAGCATCCCCAACAGTTTCCAAACCCTATGATGATTGGTTGTTTTATGATTCGCCATGTTATGTTCGACATTCTCAGAAACCACTACAGCACAGCCCTTATCTGGCTCCTACGCAAGAACCTCGTCTATTGGCCAATGTAACTTTGCAGGTGAGGTTAGCTAAGGCTGCGAATTTTTTTAAATTATATATTTTATATATAATGGGGATCTATATATAATCATATCAATCAATTAAAACATTAGTTCTAATTAATGGATATGATTTATTTATTATTTATCTATCACGACACTCTGTTAGCCCATAACAACCCGTCCTAATCGAGCATTACAATAAATCATTGTCGAACCATATCACATAGCAATTTTTCGCGTTATTGCCTGCAGTTTAGTTTATATATAAAGGTCAGCAAACGGAACCTTCTAATCATCTCGAACAATACTCGGGATTAGCCTCCAAGTGTGTAGATAACTTTGAAGTTCATAACTTTCAAATATTTTGTTGCCTTTTTGGTATAAGATCGCAGGAACACAAAAGCTTACAAAATGTTTACAATATTATTAATGATATAGTCGTATAATCACAACGTGAGTGACTACTGTTGTGTGTGTGTGTGTGTGTTCAGCGCCCAAGTGACTGAGCTCACTTCGCGTACTTACCACAAAGTTTCGAAAACGCTAATTAAAAAAAGAAACAAGTATTAGATACCTCGTTTTAAATTTTGTTATCTTAGACTGTACATAACAACACAGATCAATCTTTAAATATTTTGTTTAATTCACTCTACCAAACCTTTTCTTCATATTTTTATTTTAGGCCTTGTTGCGAGCGACTAGTTTCTGACCTCACAAGACAGTAGTGTGGTAAGCTAACCACATCTGCGAATGTTAAAATATGGGACTGATACAACTATACAAATACATACTTACACTTATATTCGGCAAAATAAATAGTCAACAACTGGCGTCATAACTGAGTAGTAACTTTATTCCGTAGTGTGCCTGATACTGTATAATATCATGTGGGACTATAAGTGTGCAGAATAGAAGGTATATATTACAACTACCTACTTACTGACTATTGCAGTCCAAAAACAAATAGCAATAGCACATTGTCGCAGCTTGGTGCGGCAACATCACTTACGATGTATTGTCATCTAAGCATCGTAACATTTTACGATGAGAATAATATGAGGGTATCGTTTGACAAAATATCGACTGTCCTTCAGTTGCATAGTGCTAGCAACTGCCATTGCATAGTATGTGGTTCGAAAAAAACCCGTGTCGGTAAAAGTATTTGAGTGTTCAGCAAACCATTATTGTGGAGATTAGGTGTTGTCTTTGTAAAATATGTAGCCTATTTAGAAATCTATGCTTACCTATCTAAACTCCATAACTTTGAAAATTGTGTAAAAATATCTCCCACAATTACAATATACTTTTCTCATCTTTGTCCTAGGGTTAGTTCTATGTTTAGAGAACAGCTCCACTCTCCTGTTGTTCTGTCTTCAATCAGTGCAGTCTCCAGCATCCATAGACCGTAGCAATGAGTACAAGTTCTTTTTTCTATCATCTTAGCGTTTTCCTACCGAGTAATAGAGCCCGAGAACTCTTAACAAAGCGCTCCGACAAGTATAGAGGCTAATTCGATTCCGTCAGTACAACAATTCACCACGGCCATACATGCGGCAATTCACTACACATCTACAAAACAGCTTATATAACATTTAAAGTGTTGTGCAAATGTCCATATCTTATTTTTATGGTTAATTATTTTTCTGAATGTGAACTTAACTAGAACATGGTCCACCTTTGCTATTCTGTCGAAAAAATCTTTTGCGCTACCAAATACATTGTACGCGTGTACAAAATTTCCTCTTAAATATGAATTACCCTTTTTTTCTTAATATGAAACCCTCATGAGATTTTTTCGCAAAGCAGCTTACAGTTAAATGGATATGTCGGACTCGAAAAGACTAAAGTCACGAATAATGATTATTACCAAGAAGTTCCACTTCCACCCTTAAACCTGCTGGACGAACGACTGAGCCACTGGCGCGGATACCTTTAAAAATTAAAACAGCTCTCACTTCCGAAAATGTCTGCATTTGTTTTGATATCCCAACGAAGTGTGTGCAATATTTTTCAAATTTAAATAGCAGATCAACTGTTAACCTGGTCAGCTAGTTATACAATAAAATTGATTAAAAAGCGGAAAACAACTTTAAATGCTAACAATGATTGCGTGTTATATAATCAATTGGAATTCAACTACAAAATCCGTAGCTTACCAGAATTATTGCTGCCTACTTTTAAATATTTTCACTGATTCAAAAAAAGGCTTCCATCCTAATATTAAAAAAGAAAAAGTGTCTCATTATTTGGTCGTTTGTTTGTCCTTAACGAAACGAATATTCATAAACGCGAGAGAGAGCGTACGTCCTACCCACAAACCACCGCGGTGTTCTGCCTCGCCTTTTCAAGGTCGCTCGCAGAATAAACCAGAGCTTAATTCACTGCGACCCTCCAACAGAGCGCCAGTATCAGTATGACGAAGCTCTCTTCAAAGAGTTGGATGGGTGACCTATTGGAGCTCTCTAAAGAGTCGAAGACCTTGATCGCATCGCACATTTCCCGAGTGGCCCTCTGAGAGCAGAGGTACTCCGGCCCGCAGACGAGAAAAATTAAATCCTCACTTAACATGTAGGGAGTGCCCTAAAATTTTCTAATTCATAATTTTAAAGCGCTCGTGGCCCCGCGGTCTCAGTGTTCTGTAAACGATCACTGAGTTACGCATCTTTCACTATGGCTGGTCCTCCGATGGGTGACCACTTTGTGGCATTTACATTTGCGAGCGTTTCCGTGCTTCGGAAGGCACGTTAAGCCGTTGGTCCCGGTTGCCAGTAAAATGGCAGTCATTAAGCCTGGTTGAAGGCCTTATGGGCGGCTTGAAAAAATTCAACAGCAGGTAGCCACAACCTGCGTCTGTCTATTTCAACACGGCAATGGGCTCACCACCTATAACGTGGGACAGGAATCCATACGGTGAAAAGTGGGCATACAATATGCCTCTGCCACCCCTTCGGGGATAAGGCGTGATGGATATTTTTTTTTTTTACATAATTTTATTTTAGTACTTGTTTGGCGTTACTAACATCAAAGCAAAATAAAATCTTGATATTACTACGGACCCCTGTAAAAATAGTGCTATTGTGATACATGTTATGATGGGATGTTAAGTAATTAGCAAATTGTCTCGTAACCGTTAATTAGCTTGTAACTAACAATGGACCCTGACCTGGCCCACTAGCGTGGTGGAGAGTGACAGATGCTATCATATATCAATCATACACACGTTCACAGACTTTAATTGTTGTCACAGTACTTGACGCATTTACTTAAAGGTGAGTAATGTACTCATTATTGTGTTAATCCGCTAAAGTATTTATTTTTTACTAAAACAGTCATATTTTTAATTGTTCAATCGACTTACATAACTAGAACCAAGTTTGATATTTACAGAAGAAGAACGTACCACGAACCTCACATTAGGCATCACCGCCTCATACAAATGACTCACATGAGACGACTTGGTCTCTGGGGGAATTAATTTTTTTTTTAAATAGAATCAGAAATTTTGTAGATAACCCTTAAATTTTTGCTTATTTAACGTCAGTAGCTTAATAAATGATTCATCAACATCTGAACAGCGTTGGATCTCAAAGAATTCAGCATAAACATTTATTTATTAACCAGACTTGATAAAATGTAATAGTTGTTGTGACGGCATCTGACAGTCAGCCTTAATTGCTGACACCCAGGCCATGATGGTGCAACGCTACCACTACTAATTCTGTGAAAGAAGATAACAGCCGAGCAGAGCATTCAAATAACACTGCAGCTTACGAAAGAAACCTTGAATTAAATATTAAACTTATAGTATTACAACATTAGATTATTAAATTACAAAGCTGCCCACAATAAGTCATGATCTTGACAAGACAGACTCAAATTTCCGCAACGTATTAAATGACTTACAACCAAATAAAAGAGCAAGTCAATTATAAAACTAACGTATGCTTGTCTGCCACCTCAATGGTATAAAAAAATAACAAGAAAGTATAACATAGTTTACTTTGCCTACGGGTATTGTGATCGTCGGAGATAGTCGTGAGCGCTCGTGAGGTTTGACCGGCCGACATCCACGCAATGATTAATGAGATGGAAATCCGTACACAATATAAACAATTAGTTTTGCTGTTGATTGGATGGGTTGTGAAATTATTGAACCAATTATTGACATTAAATTAGCTTTTGTTTTCCTAACACTCGTGAATGTTGTCGTTAGATTTACTTCTTTAATCTTTAAGGTAAACCTTTCAAACAAACCACGGGAACAAACACCTACACTAGCTAATTAAATTTCTCGTTATCGTTTGCCCCAGGAACATGTTCCGGGGATAAATAGTAACCTATAGCACTTAGGGATAACATTAACCTATAGCACTGTTAGAAATACGTGTTGTATTTCTAACAGTGAAAGACTTTTCCAAAACGATCCAGAGATTACTGCGTACAACCTCACAAACTCATTTTACCTATTGATAATATTAGTATAGACAAGGATTAAATACGTAACGAATACATTTTGTATTTCAATTTTACTATTACTGAACGCCATGATTATGACGTTACTCTCTTAGTTAGGCAGAAGTCGCCCTGTCGCTCTGTTTAGCATCCCGGCAACCTTTTGGAGGATCCCAAAATCCATAGAAAGCGCTGACTTAGTGTTCTGTAAACGATCACTGCGTTAGGCAACATTCGCTATAGGTGGCCCTTGGATGGGTGACCACTTTGTGGAATTTACATTTGCGAGCTTTTCCGTGCTTCGGAAGGCACGTTAAGCCGTTGGTCCCGGTTGTGAGTAAAATGGCAGTCGTTAAGCCTGGTTGCAGGCCTTATGGGCGGCTTGAAAAATTTCAACAGCAGGTATCCACAGCGTGCGCCTGTCCATTTCACCACGGCAATGGGCTCACCACCTGTTACGTGGGACAAAAATGCATACGGTGAAATGTGGGCGTATATTTTGCATGTATGTACGAGTATGTATGTAAAATCCCTTAGATAAAGGAATTTAGAATAGGCCCAGTTTAAAATAAGTTTACATGTTTGTTATAGATGGCGCTGACGTGCGACTGCCCTATGACCCAGCCAGGCCCCACACTGGCCTCCACGTGTGGTGGAGGCGCGTTTATGCTCTTCATGGGGCTGTTGGAAGTATTCCTGAGAAGTCAGTGCGACTTGGAAGATCCTTGTGGGAGAGCACAGGTAATGTTTAAACTGGGAGTGAAATCGATCGATCCATTTTTTGAGCGTTGAACCAAGTACCTTATGACTAACTATCTTCACGCTGTATCCCTGACGGGGTAGTCAGAGAGGACAGATCGCCAGGCTTCGCGATCCATGCATACTTCTTTCGCTTCTTCGAGATTCATCAATCGCTTCATACACGCACGTCTGGGTATCCGAGTACTTTTGACCTTTCCGTTTTTGAGCAATCTGCTCACGTGGTCTTCATAGGTAAGTCTCGGCCTACCCTGACTCCTTCTACCCTCTACTTTTGAACAATATATATTCTTCGTCAATCGTTCCTCACTCATTCGTTGGACGTGTCCAAACCAACGGAGCACGCCCTTTTCCAGCTTAACGCTGACACTTTCATTCAAACCTGCCAAATTGCGTATCACTTCGTTACGTATTCGGCCAGCCAAGGTAACGCCGCACAACTTTCGAAGTGATCGCATCTCCACAGCATTCAATTTACTTTCATGCATCTGCTGACATACCCAGGTTTCACTACCGTAAAGCAAAGTTGGCACTAGCACTGCGTTATGAATCGCCAGTCGTGCTTCTTTTACGATGCTTTGTCGCTTTACTAACTGGGACAAAGCACCGTTAACTTTGTTTCCGGCAGCTACTCGCCGTTCCACATCCGAATCACATCTTCCATCCGCGCTAAACATACTTCCTAAATACACAATTTCATTCACTTGCTCTAGACGTTCCTGGTTTACCCTAATCTCGCATTTAGTTCTTACGTCACCTCTTTCAAATACTAGAACCTTAGTTTTACTTGCATTCAAGCGGAGACCCTTACTTTCACACCCCTCTTTCATATTAGTGACTAATGCCTGAAGGTCGGCTTCTGATGAGGCCATGAGCACCGCATCATCAGCGTACAGCAGACAGTTTACTGTAAAGTCACCCAAATTCACACCCATATTAAAATCTTTCAACTTCTGCAGGCAACTGTCCAGATACACTATGAACAGCCAGGCGGACATGACACATCCCTGTTTGACGCCTGTACAGACATCAAAAAGAGGTGACACATCCCCCCCTACTCGCACGCAAGCCTTACAGTCCCTATAAAGCGACTGTATTGCCCGCAGTAGCGAGCCGTCCACACCATATCCTGGCAGCAAGTCCCACAGCGTTTCTCTCACAACGTTATCAAATGCTTTCTCTAGATCCACAAAAGCGCAGAAAACCTTCTGGCTAAGAGCCAGAAACTTTTCCGCGATCATGCGGAGAGAAAACACTTGATCCATGCAACCTCTTCCACGTCGGAATCCGCATTGAGCCTCCCATAAATACCTTTCAGACTTTTCTTGCATTCGTGCCGTTATAACCTTTGCATACACCTTACTAGCTAAGCTGACCAAGCTGATCCCCCTGTAGCTGGAGCAGTTTAGGCGCGAGCCTTTCCCTTTGTAAATAGGTACTACAACTGCTACTCGCCAGTCATCTGGGACCTCACCCGTCCGCCAGCACAAGTTGCATAACAGACATAGTGTGTCCCAGACACGCGACCCACCGTACTTGATCATCTCAGCAGTGACTCTGTCTTTTCCCGCAGCCTTACCACATTTCATACTTCTTATCGCTTGTTCTATTTCTTTCATACTAATGACTTCAATGACATCGGGATCCGGAGCATCGAAGTGAGCTCCCCTTCCCGATGTGGCATCTCTGTCTTTTCTTGCATACATCTTTCCATAATATTCACTCCATCTCTGCAGGACGTCACTTTGGTCTGTTAGGACGTCATTGTTAACACTAAGCACTTTATTCATACTGCAGATTGCCGAACAACTCCGGGTCTTGCCTACCTCTTTCCAGAAGAGCTTGGCATTATCCCGGAAATAACCAATAAGAACCGGGAATAAGAAAGTACCTTATGGGTAACGTAAACTATTCAATAGCAAGCCACGTTCATTTCAACACGACAATTAGGACACAATAGAATATAAAATTATTAAAAATTTACAATAGAAATAGTAAAAATGGGGGCGAATATTATGCCTCTCCTAACCCTTCAGGCAATGCTGCTATTAATTTTGCAAACAAAAAATTTGCTGTAATCTCATAAAATTTTGCATACTGTACACCTGTCTGTAACATAAAATGTCTGTACTGCTCTATAATTCTGAGAGCTTTAATGTCTGGTATAGACCGTGGTACCTACCTACTTCCCTATTGCTTAATCATCTTCCTCAACATCTACAAACAGTCTTGTTCCTATCCATTAGGCATGTTTTTCCCATCGTCACATCTGTGTACTCCTATACACAGATGTGGCGTCATCGGCCAAAAGTCACGACGAACTGTCACGACTGCTTTCTATCTGTCTCGTCAATCTGTGATCACTTGATTGATTTCGAAGTCATTTTCATCTAAACAACATAATGCATGTAATTTGAATATCGCTCGGTAGTAGAACCATTGCTTTTTTTTTTCATTTATACCGCTAATTGGCAAAACAAGCATACAGCTTAACTGATGGAGTGTGATCAGCTCACATAGACGTTTGCAAAGGCGTGAGTTGCATTGTCTATCCTGTAAATAATACCGTCTAATACCATTAGACTACCTTCCTTTTCCATCAAGCAATAATATTGTATATGAGAAGTTAGTCCGTCTCTCCATACGGTTTGCACGACAGCTCACTAAACGGAAAGGGATAACAATTTTTTTACGGAGTTACGTTGAAGCCAGAGGTAGTAGTTACGTAGAGTAATTT
The DNA here is from genome assembly GCA_948477245.1 of Thumatha senex. Lineage (NCBI taxonomy): Eukaryota > Metazoa > Arthropoda > Insecta > Lepidoptera > Erebidae > Thumatha > Thumatha senex. The sequence goes on along the minus strand of OX419744.1, from coordinate 23,344,834 downwards.
CATACATACATACATACATATCGTCACGCCTGTCTCCCATCGGGGTAGGCAGAGACTATGGCTTTCCACTTGCTACGATCCTGGCATACAACTTTCGCTTCTTCCACTTTCATAAGTGTTTTCATACACACACGCCGGTTAAGGGTACTCTTGACCTGACCTTTTTCCAAAATGTCTTCTATTTGATTGACATATGTACGTCGAGTTCGCCCCTTACCAGTTTGCCCATTCACTCTCTTCTGATAAATCTGTTTCGTTAATCTACTTTCATCCATCCTCTCCACGTGTCCGAACCATCTAAGCATACCTTTTTCTATCTTAGTCACTACTTCTTCTACCATACCGCAATGTTCCCTTATCACACTGTTCCTTTCTTTGTCCATCAATTTCACTCCAGCTATACTCCGCAGACTTCTCATTTCCACTGCATTAATTTTACTTCTATGCTTCTTCTGCCACACCCAACTTTCACTACCATACATGAGTGTAGGAACAAGTACTCCTCTATGCACAGCCAGTCTTGCCTTCTCAGACACGTTCTGACCGCTCATAAAGGCGTGCATGGCTCCATTCACTTGATTTCCAGCCAAAACTCTTCGTTCAATGTCACATTTACACTTTCCATCTCTCACAAATTTTGAACCTAAATATACAAATTCTTTCACCTGCTCCACTCGTTTTCCTTCCACAAAAATCGAGAATCGTATCCAAAAGTAAGACACGTCTTCTTCCCCGAAGGGGTAAAACGAAGCATATTAAACTCCCATTTTTCAACAGGTATATGTTTATCCCACATAATAGGTGATGAGCTTTTTATATAAAAAAAACAACAACATCAAGAGCTTGTACTTATAGTAACCAGATAACTGATAAACATACTTATATATTTCTAAATACTCGTACATACATATTATAGATAAATAACACCCAGACACAGAATAATCCAAAGTGCTCATCACAATAATTTTATCCTGGGTGGGAATCGAACCCACGACCTCTTGCGTAGCAGTCGTATACATTCCCACCGCTCCACAGAGGCAGTCATTACCATGTTGTAATCGACAGGGGCAGGTGGTAGCTTCCTACTGTTACTGTTAGGTTGAATTGTTCGTAAAGCACGAAAATGTTCCTATATGAAAATGTCACAGATGGTCCTCATCTCCGAAAATCGTAAGATGCTTGACGCAGTTATCGTTTGATGCTATTTCTGCTGAGCTAGCGGAGCTTCGAGCACTTCTATAAGGTCGAAAGAACAGTATGTTATAGCTGATTTACTTGCCCACAATACTGCCCACCATATTGCATCAGCGCTCGTGGCCCCGCGGTCTCAGTGTTCTGTAAACGATCACTGAGTTACGCAACTTTCACTATGGCTGGTACTCGGATGGGTGACCACTTTGTGGCATTTACATTTGCGAGCGTTTCCGTGCTTCGGAAGGCACGTTAAGCCGTTGGTCCCGGTTGCCAGTAAAATGGCAGTCGTTAAGCCTGGTTGAAGGCCTTATGGGCGGCTTAAAAATTTCAACAGCAGGTAGCCACAACCTGCGTTTGTCTATTTCAACACGGCAATGGGCTCACCACCTATTACGTGGGACAGGAATCCACACGGTGAAAAGTGGGCATATAATATGCCTCTGCCACCCCTTCGGGGATAAGGCGTGATGGATATTTATTTATTTATTTTATATTGCATCAGGCAAGTTACAGACTAATCAGTCCACTTTTCCGTAGACCACACGAGTGCACAGCAAGACCGCAGCCCGTCCTACAACAACCTTCTCTTCGTCAATTCCACTATAATTTCAAGTCAGCCTGCGGTCGAAGTGTCGGCATCACCGAGCCCATTACGTAAAGCGGCTATTTGTTACAAAAAAGTTGATCTTAATCCGATAATCAGATTACTGATGGAGCGAAAACGAAACTTAATTATGTAATTTGTTATTGTTTTCAAACAAATAAATTATAATTCGTAAGTAGTGGTATAATAAGAATAATTGAGACCCTTCAGCTCAAGTGTGTTCGTCATGGTTGGAAACAAGCGCGTTTTATTTTTCGTGTATTAATTTAAGTATACGTTCGAGTAAATGATGAACACTGTCGCGGTGTCTATTAATAGGTTGGGAATATAACAGTAAGGGTTGATTGGCAGGTTAGACAATGGTCGTTCCTAACAATAAATATCCAAATAAAACGTGCAATAAATGTAGGTCAACAATATGTAAATAAAACTGTAAACGAATTAATAAAATCTTTAATAGCAAATAAGAGCCAGACAAGTATTAATTGCGTCCTACGGGCAATAATTCAATTTTATGTGCTAAATCAGTTACTCTTATAAAAAAAATCGGGATTTATAACCTTTCAGAATTTACTTACAACCCCAATACCCGGCTCCAAGGACCATATGTTGAGATTGTAAGTTCCAATAGTAAGATGCCACGGTTGTGAATTCCTGCCCTGTTTGGTTCAGAATTTGACTTATGTGTTTGATCCTTAAAAACTAAAATCTATAAGATCAATGATGGCTTAACTAGAAATATATACAAATATTTTTTAACTAACTAACTATCTTCACGCTGTATCCCTGACGGGGTAGTCAGAGAGGACAGATCGCCAGGCTTCGCGATCCATTCATACTTCTTTCGCTTCTTCGAGATTCATCAATCGCTTCATACGCGCACGTTTGGGTATCCGAGTACTTTTGACCTTTCCGTTTTTGAGTAATTTGCTCACGTGGTCTTCAATGTAAGTCTCGGCCTACCCTGACTCCTACTACCCTAATTTGAACAATAAATATTCTTCGTCAATCGTTCCTCACTCATTCGTTGGACGTGTCCAAACCAACGGAGCACGCCCTTTTCCAGCTTAACGCTGACACTTTCATTCAAACCTGCCATATTGCGTATTACTTCGTTACGTATTCGGTCGGCCAAGGTAACGCCGCACAATTTTTGAAGTGATCGCATCTCCACGGCATTCAATTTACTTTCATGCATCTGCTGACATACCCAGATTTCACTACCGTAAAGCAAAGTTTTTTTCTCAATTATTACATCCTAGCAAAGTTTATTTCTACATTATTTTCTCAATAATAAAGTAAAGTAATTATCCGCAGTTCCGAAGGCACATGGACTCAGTGTATGACTTCATAGTGGTCGGTGGAGGCTCCGCGGGGTCCGTGGTAGCGGCCAGACTTTCAGAGGTGCCGGAGTGGAAGGTGCTGCTATTGGAAGCAGGTATGTAGGAACTACTGAGTAGAACTCACCAAGCTCTCAGTAGCTTAAGCTAAATTCGCATAGCTGTTCCCAAGCTGGCGCGCACCCGCACTCTTATTTTTTTATATGTAATCCAAGGTTAATTTGACACGTTGGATTATGAATTGAAGGGCTGATCAAAACGCCAAAATCATTAACATACATATACATATAGCATTGAAATTGTTAGTAGAATTTTTTTCCAGGTTTGGAAACATTGCAAAATGTAGGACGTTTTAAAGATAAGATTTTTAATCAAACTGCACATGAATTATAATTATTTCATAGCTGCTATACTCTAAGAGAGACCAGAAACTCACATTAATTGTGCACTAAATAACAGCAATAGCAGTAGTGCTTAAGTATGTTAACAAAGGATTAGTCTCGCAGGTCGCGACGGATTCGTACTTTCAGTTATATCAAATTAAAAGTTTCATAACTCCATTTTGTCTGGCGTTCTTGCTTTCTCTCGTACAGCATTGTTTACGAAAGTTACCGATGTCATATTGCATTGCATAAGCCATCTCTTTCCAGGTTTCGACGAGCCGACGGGTGCCCAAGTTCCGTCGATGTTTCTGAACTTCATTGGATCTAGTATAGACTGGGGCTACCACACGGAGCCGGAGTCCGCCGCCTGTCTCGGCGAAAAAGAGAGGAAATGTTACTGGCCTAGAGGCAAGGTATTTAATAACAACAATTTACTACTTTTATGTTCAAAGATTCTAAAATAACAGTATCTCTATTCCTTTGGCGTGGGTTAATTTTATTATGTGACGTAAAGATTAGGAATTCTTTACCTTGAAATTCTCTCTCACAGTGCCATTTAGATCTGACCTTGACTTCAGACACACATCTAGTCAATCCTACTTACCAGCTACCAACCGACCAAAGAAGCCTGCCGGCTTGATTTTTTCAGAGTCTGAAAATCATACGAGATTACTTTTTGGTTTAAATAGTAAAATCCATAAATAACGGACTGAAATCTCCAAGATATTCGTTTTACTAATTTGAAGTTTGCCGTAAAAACTCCACGGTATTTATTATCGAGGATGCTAAAGGTAAACGAATCTAATAGCAGGAGACCGGACTTTGGTCTCTGAAAAAATAGTCGAATGTAACTGTGAAAAGCTTTTAAAAGATAGTGGAACACTTGGTTCAAAATAATAAAGAAAACAAAGTAAATATCTACTTAGCTATGCCATCATATTTTCAAATAGAACACTATTTATTTTCCAGGTGTTGGGTGGCACATCAGTTATGAACGGCATGATGTACATGCGAGGTTCTAGGAGAGACTATGACGACTGGGCGGCTGCGGGGAACGAGGGCTGGTCCTACGACGACGTGCTGCCGTACTTCCTCAAGTCCGAGGACAACAAGCAGCCGAAGCTGATGGACGAAGGCTACCACGCGACCGGAGGGCCTCTAACCGTGGCGCAGTTCCCCTATCACCCACCGCTAAGCTATGCGATTGTCAAAGCCGGAGAAGAATTAGGTTGAATTACTGTTTTTTAATTAACAAAATGTTTTTGATACGCATTTACGTCAAGCGTTTTCGATGTATTTCTTAATCATTTAGTTGAATATTTTAAATAATACATGCTACTACTTACAAAGTTATGAATTGCAGTTATCTATAATAAATAATTGGCAGGCTACCCCGAACGAGACCTCAACGGAGCTCAGCACACCGGCTTCGCAATCGCCCAAACAACCAACCGCAACGGCTCCCGTCTGTCCGTCGCGCGGGCGTTCCTTCGCCCCGCTAGGAACCGGCCCAACCTGCACGTGATGCTGAACGCGACTGTCACCAGGGTGCTGATCAACCAGAGCAATCGACAGGCGTATGCTGTCGAAGTTAGAAACAGCTACGGCGGCACAGAAACAATTTTTGCTAATAATGAGATAATTTTAAGGTAATACGAACGGGCGTGGTCGCTATTTTTAACTATAAGTTTCATTTTTTTTTTAATAAAGTGGAAAAATACAACTCGATTCGAGACAGGGATTGAACCTGTGACCTTTGCCTAACCAGGGCAATGTTCTAGCCACCTGAACTACCCGAACCGTATCAAACCAAGTTGAAATTCTCCACCATATTTAAACTTAAAATGACGTATCATATATATTTATATCATACTCTTAAAATGACGATTTAAACTTAAAATGACGTATCATATATATTTATATCATACTCTTAAAATGACGATTTAAATATGGTGGAGAATTTCAACTTGGTTCGATACGGTTCGGGTAGTTCAGGTGGCTAGAACATTGTCCTGGTTAGGCAAAGGTCATAGGTTCAATCCCTGTCTCGAATCGAGTTGTCTTTTTCCACTTTATTAAAAATGTATGAGAAATTTAGCAAAATAATTGCTCTGAAAATTTATCAATAACTTTCATATTACATAACGATATAAGTGCGATATGGTGATTATAACGCACGAAGCGGTTTTTCAGCCCGGGCTGTAAGCGAGGGCGTAATAGAGCCGAGTGAGTTTAACCATTAACGCACGTATATTTTACGACGTTTTCAACACACTTGGAAGGAAACAAAATCAAAAATCAATCATAATATTTTTTTTCCACTTAAGTAATATGAAGTAGGTAGTAGTATATACCTATAACATCCAAACACAAACATGTTATTATCACAAGTAAACTAAAACACTCGTGTAATGTTGTAAAAAGTAATAAAAACACTCGCATGTTCTAAATTATTGGAAGTTGACATTTTTAAATATCCAAAATATGTGTAAATGTGTAAATACAAAAAAAAGAAAATTAGAAAAAATGGCGCGCACATTATTTCTGTCGTATCTGCGTACGCTAAAGTTACTACATACAGCCTAATAGCCTAAAGGTTGCCTGTAATTCTATTCTATTCTATTCCTAATATTTGAAATACTTAAAAATATATTTTTTTATTAAATAACACTAATCACTGTTAATTTGTAGACAAAACTAAATAATGGTATGAAAATAAACGTTTATTTGTAATATTTTAATTAATAAAGTTTATTTTTTAACAAAAATGATAAAAATTAATAAATATATATCCATCACGCCTTATCCCTGTCCTACGTAATAGGTGGTGAGCCAATTGCCGTGTTGAAATGGACGGACGCAGGTTGTGGCTACCTGCTGTTCGCCCATCCGAAGACCAGCCATAGTAAAAGTTGCGTAACTCAGTGATCGTTTACAGAACACTGAGACCGCGGGGCCACGAGCGCTTCACAAAAATGATAATATAATGTTTCTACCCTTTGCTGAAAAAAAGCAAATAGTGCGGTGATAGAATCAATATACTTAACTGCATTATTCGGGCTCACAACGCTCGTGTGTTTTATGAGCTGCTTTATGTTTCTAAAACCGATGAAATTAGATCCACTTTACAAACAAGTGCGTTAAAATTATTTTTTTAAAGGTTTTTTATGGGTGGTTTTGCTGATTTCTAATTCCTATTTCTAACTCCACAGCGCGGGTGCAGTTGGTTCTCCTCAAATCCTGCAACTGAGTGGTGTGGGAGACCCGGACGTGCTCACTCGGGCAGGAGTCAAGACAATCCACAACCTGCCAGGCGTGGGGCACAATCTGCAGAACCACGTCGCCTACTTTTTGGGGTTCAGTATCAATGACAACAACACTACACCCCTCAACTGGGCCACTGCTATGGAATATCTTCTTTTTAGAGATGGACTTATGTCAGGAACTGGTAATAAGTTTTAACTATCTAAAATAGAAATGAAAACTTAGGCTAGTATAATTTTTATTTATTTTTTTTTTATGCAAGGAACACTTACAGCTACACATAACTAAATAGTTATTAGGTTTAGCTATCTAAAAGCCATTTACAAGTCCTCGCTTATAGTTGCAGACTAATTAGGTACGAAAATGTGTTTAGAATAGGTGAGTGTCGTAAGAACTAAAAAAACTTTCAGAGGGTCCTAACCATGGTCTCTCGGGTTAAAGCATCATCGTCGCAAGCTCGAGTAACTGCTGACAGGTGGAAAAGACTCTGGCAACACTGGAAAAGGGTTGAAAAATTAGATAGCTAAGGAAGAAAATAAAATGGGTTCTTCGGGCTAGCAAAGTCTACACGTAGGGATTCAACCGGGATGTACATTACAATGAATTCGTACCGGAAAGGAATACCTAACGACGTAATCTTGCAGGTATTTCGGAGGTAACGGCTTTCATAAACACCAAGTACGTGAATCCAGCCGACGACCACCCAGACCTTCAGCTGTTTTTCGGCGGATACTTAGCGGACTGCGCCAAGACCGGCATGGTGGGCGAGCGGCGGGACAATGGCTCCAGAAGTATACAGATAATTCCAACTGTGCTGCACCCCAAGAGTAGAGGACGCATAGAGATCAGATCCGCCGATCCGTTCGAATACCCGAAGATATATGCCAAGTTAGTATTTACTGACCAACTTTTTAGAGGTTGTCAGCTGCTTATTTTTCTCGGCAATTCGATTGGTAGGATAATGCCATGGGGCACCTTCTCCCTTTTCAGACTCTCACCTAAATCCTGCTGATGCTCATCTCTTCATGGCAATAGCCTTGCTCCATATGACAATTACAATTGAGCGTAGGTATGTGTGGTCATGCCTCAGCCAGCCTCTTCTCGGGAAATAGACGTTGTTTTTTTTATCTGTGTAAAGTTGCGCCGCCCGCGTTATGTCAAGCAGAGACGACGATCCGTGACTGAAGGCCGCTATTATAGCGAGCAATCTCCTTTGGGTTGACATCCCAGAAGTACAGAAATACGCTCCTTCCCGCTTCTGTATAAGGACTAAGATTGTAAATGGAGGGAAACACGTGCTCCGGCACGAGTCCAGAGAGGCAGAGTTCGAAGTTTTTATGGTACCACATAATAAACACCAAAATATGCCTAGCGGTAGGTATCTACATGTAAATAGGGTACATGTAGGTATAAAAAATTAAATAAAATTGTATTTATATTGCATAGACCATTTTAAAGCGATTACAAAATGTCATACACTAGAACTAAGGATAAATTTAATATTATTTATGTGACCACCGGTTCGGAACGCAGCCCACCTGAGAAGAACCGGCAAGAAACTTAGGAAAGCCTTATTTGATGGCCTATTTACAAATTTATATTATTTCACGAAGCCAGTTAATCATTTCCAAGCGTCCCTTTCCTGTAAATAGTCTTTAACCGCGTAACCTTAAAAAGGTTAACTTTAAAATTTATTTAATGGCAAATTTCTTAGTTCACAGCGAAGCTTGTTGTAAAAGCGTATACAGTTACCCTGGAAAGAATCGCTAATCTTATATTAAGTTTATTCATCATTTAATTCTGATGTCTGCTTTTACCATTGCAGTTACCTCACCCACCCAGATGACGTGAAAACTTTAGTCGAGGGAATCAAAATCGCTATTAAACTCTCTGAAACCAAAGCTCTCCGACGATTCGGTATCAAGCTAAATAAGACTCCAGTTCCCGGCTGTGAGAAGATCAAGTACGGATGTGATGCGTACTGGGAGTGCGCGGTGAGGGTCCAAACCGGGCCGGAGAACCACCAGGCCGGCTCGTGCAAGATGGGTCCGAGAGGAGACCCAATGGCTGTTGTGGATAATTTACTGCAGGTGTGTGATATTTAACGTGCCATTCGCAGCATAATGTTCCAAACGGGCATTTACGGACGTGAAAAATCTATTATTATCCATCACAAGAATTTGTTTTGTACAATTGTACACTATATGTCGGTCAGTCCCACAAGTTTGCTCACTTGCGCTGTAATGTTCCTTGCATTGGTGTGTGCAGGTGCAGGGCATCGACCGGCTGCGCGTGGCGGACGCGAGCGTGATGCCGGCGTTGCCGTCGGGCAACACCAACGCGCCCGCCGTGATGGTGGGCGAGCGCGCCGCAGACTTCATCAAACAACGCTGGCTCGCCGGCGCACAGGTTCGTATGTCCTATGTTGGCACTACTCCCACCTCTCAGCGCTTCGACTCACCGGTGGGTCTACGTATCTTTTCAATTATCTAACAGAGAAATTAATGATACTTACGGACCTATTGGGTCAAAACATTCATCATCATCCGAGCGTCTGTCCCAGTTGCGTCTCGCGACGCCCGGGGTCCGCTTTCCTACATTTTCTCCTGCACTTCGCACGGTCTTCGGCATCCCCTGTAGTGAGACCATTGGCACGCATGTCATCCCTTACGACGTCAAGCCAGCACTTCTTGGGTCTTCCCCTCTTACCGGGACCCGGCGGGGCTGACATGGCCAGACATTTGTTACCTACGTAGCCCGGCGGTTGCCGCAAGACGTGACCATACCAACGAAGGCGACACTCTTGCAACTTGTCTGCAATGTCACGGACGTGAAGGCTGCCGCGGATGCGAGAGTTTCTCACGCGGTCCATCCGCGTGACCCCACACATCCACCGCAGCATCTTCATTTCCGTGACACGCAGCTCCTGCTTGTGTCGCTCCAATATCGGCCACGTCTCACTGCCATGTAAAAGGACAGGTCTAATAATGGTTTTGTAGACCTGTCCCTTCAACCGGATCGGCATTTTAGGGTCACAAATGACACCGGTCATCTCCCGCCATTTGGCCCACGCGGCAGCAATGCGTGACTTGACATCGCAATCGATGTAACTGGACGTGTGAAAAACAGATCCCAGGTATTTAACCTGGTCCGTGCGCTCGACCAAATCACCGCCTATGCGGACGGATGTGGGATCTGTCGAATTTAGTGCCAAGTACTCGGTCTTCGCCACATTTAGTTTCAGACCGCCGTTCTCAAGCGTCTCCTTCCACACCTTTACACGTCGCACCAATCTGCCCCTGTCCGCGTCTGCCAGCGCAATATCGTCAGCATACATGAGCAACCATGGAGGCTGCTCATGTGGGTTTCTGATGCTGTCCGACAATTCGTCTAATATTACACTGAACAGAAGCGGACTAAGGACCGAACCCTGGTGTACCCCGACGGTGATGGGGAAGGGTTTCGTGTCGCCAACAGCAGTCCGAACCATTGAATCGGAGTCACAGTACATGTCCCGGATAGTGTCAATATAGACCTCTGGAACCCCTTTGGACCGCAGTGCCCACCAGATCATCGCACGAGGAACACAGTCGAAGGCCTTCTGCATGTCTAGAAACAAACAGTGCAGAGGCGTGTTCTTCGACCTGTATTTCTCTGCGACAACCCTCAGGGCAAAAACAGGGTCCGTGGTCCCATAACCAGGGCGAAACCCATATTGACACTCCGAGAGAGTGCTCAGGGTAGCTCCCGCACTCCTGCACTGACCCCTTACCTTTGAAGACTGGAGTAATAATACTCAGTCTCCATTGGTTTGGGATCTGCCCGCTGAGGAGTATGCGGTTAAAAAGGTTTACTAAGATGCCCACACCGCGAGGACCCATCGCCTTCCAGGCTTTGATGGTGACTCCATCGGCTCCGACAGCTTTACGATTCTTCATGCGGCGAAGCGCAGTCAGAAGTTCTCCAGGCGTTACCTGTGGCACTAGTCCCTGATTCGGAGGGAGGTCCGGAGGCTGCACCTCTTTATGCTGTTTATTAAGCAGCACGTGGAAGTACGAGCGCCATCTCTCCTTTACCGCGAGGTCTTCGCTTAATAGGTTGCCCTCAAGGTCTTTTACACAGCGACACTTGGATATATCCTGTGCCGCTTTGACCCTGGAGCGCGCCAGCTTATAGATGAGCTTCTGCCCCTCAGACGATTCCAGCTTATCATACAGAGGTTGTAAGTGGTCACGTCTGGCTCTGGCTACAGCTCTCTTTGTGGCGCGCTTGGCAGCCCTGTACGCGTCGCGGTCTTCAGGAGATCCGGTCGCTTGCCACTTTTTAAAGAGGGCTTTCTTCTCCCTAGTCTCCCTCTGGACTGCGTCGTTCCACCACCAAGTTTGGGTCAAAACATTACGCTGATGCAAAGATATTTTATAGTTGTTTGATATGATGCCAACGGCTACCGTCTATCATCGCACCGCTTGCCATAGACAGGGTGTTCACCCCCACACATTTTACGTCCGGAGCGCAAGTATATAGTTAGATTCGATAGTCTTAATGCCGCGAACGCTTAGATTGTGGAATGAACTCCCTGCCTGGGTTTTCCCGAACGTCTACAGTATGGGGTTCTAGAAAAGGGGTCTTAGAAGGTTTATAAAGGGTCGCCGGCGCGAGTACTGCACCTCTGGTGTTGCAAACGTCCATAGGCTAAGGTGACCACTTTCCATCAGGTGGGCCGTATGCTTGTCTGCCTCCTCAGTTGAAATAAAATTACCCCACTATCTTTTCTGTTGCAGATTCCCTACCCACTGACCCACGGTGGACTATCGAACGTACTACAAGCGAGTGACACGCTACAAAACCGTGGGTGGCGATGGTACTGATGGATTGTGGTATGTGAGGACTTTGCTCAACTTTAGTTTATAGAACTGAGTCTGTATTGACTGCTGATTATAAAAACTATGACTTCTTGAGAGATAATACGTTCCTGATGTCAGTCCTGTATATTCTGTAGCGTTCTTTCGCTCTCTCATAGCACTGTATGCGAAACGGTCAGGCATCAGGCCCGCACTCCGCCCTAGCAGAACTATTCTATCATATTATTGCCGGACTGATGGGTGAATCTTTCAAAACCAGAAGGTATCTTCCATAATATTGCATCGATAAAGATCTTATTTTGTTGTTTTATGTCTTAGGGTCTTACTAAAACCTGTAACCAAGACTATTAAGTCTTGGTTACAGGTTTTAGTAAGACCCTGGTAAAAACAGGGTATAATTAGCAAATCTACAATATTGGTCTAATTCCATTATTGTATTATTAAGATGGTTAGAAAGTAGAGCGATGTTGAATATGACATATTGGTCGAGCATCCAATTTTTTGCCCGATAAATGTAATATATTATTTACCAGCGGATGATCACGAGATGAGAGATGGATTCCCACGGGAATGCAGGGATAAAATGTAGCCTAAGTTACTCCTTATAACAGCCTTATATCAGCTATTTACCAGTGAAAGTCCCCTTAACATAGGTCCAGCTGTTTTAAAAATTAGCCGGAATAAACATGAGAAATTTTAATGACATGAATTATGTTTATGGAATACCGTAGTACTTTCATATACATTTACTTAAAAGCTATGAATTTGGAATGACAAATATACACATTCACATTACAGACACTTCAGTTTATTTATCTGTATAGATTTTAATGAATGAATTATCATAGCATTACCTATCCATCCGCTACACTATTACCTAAGCATAGATGTCCTATCCTTAAATACATAATCGGTACCTACTGAATAGTATACACTGAGTTATATTTCTCCAATAGTTATGGTAGCAGTCAAAAACCTAGTATTATTGATAAATGACTAGTTTTAATTACCTATATGTCTAATTGTTCTGCGTAACTGTACAAATTAGTATTTATTTTTGTATTAAAATGCGAAGAAAATAATTGCACTCGACAGAAAACAGATGTTGTGGTGCAATAATTTTGTTCTAGTGTATAAGTTTATAATTTCCATTAGTTAATAAAATGTAATTTTATAAAAACTTCATATTGTGTTGTTTTATTTTACTTGTGTGTACCTCAGTACATATTTTGCGATCCCATTCTAGTGTAGGTATGAGTAAAAGTTGTGTAATTGTGTTTATTTCCATTTCACTACGGCAATTGGCTCACCACCTGTTAGGTAAGACAAAATTCACACGGTGAAATGTGAGCGTCTAATATGCCTCTACCACCCCTTCGGGGATAAAAGCGTGACTGATGTTTGTCTGTGAATATATTTCGTCGCTATTTTTGAAGTGAAAACTTCTTTTGGCGCACCGCATACAGATTTTTCCGTAGGTAGTAAGTTACGCTGATCTGTCACGCTCTGAGGTGAAAGGCTCGTTCAGGTGAACTCGGGAACGCCGAGTGTACCCGAGCGAGAAAGATGCAGTCAGCTGCTCTTCGCTGTTGTGTCGCTATGTTCAAGCGTAATAATTCATGCGTAATAATTGTCTTTATTAATTTATTAGTTATTATTGGTACTTTATAAAAAATATTTTGATAATTAATTATAAAATATTACTTTATCTACTCTGATACTATAATACAAAGATTATAAAACTGATAACAAAATTCTTATGACAAACATTACGTACAGGCCAAAAATAATAAAAAAAAATTTAATTACGATACAGGTCTTGTATGGACACCTGCATCATAATATAACTTTTTAATCATAACGATACACCTATACAACCTCCAGCTGGACCAAGGAGGTAGAACCTCTACATAAAAAAAAAAGTTTCAATCATTGGTTTCAATGAACGAGTCCGCGACGCAGCAAGCGCGCATGCGCAATCAATGTTTGCGCCTTGGCGCCAACATTTGATATTTAAAAAATAAATTTGTTGTTATATTCATTTTATTTGCAATATTGTTTTACGTATTATAGTATGAGAGTAGATAAAGTAGTGTATGACACTGTACATAACTTGGTCTTATAACACTCGTGTGATACTATAAAAAAACTCGCCTACGGCTTGTTTTTTTAAAACACACTGTTATAAGAACCCTTATTATGCAACAGTATCATAAACTACTATTACACTTCTGCCGTGCGGTCATAAGCACATGCACTTTTAATTTTACAAAAACTTACAATCAACTATCGATGTTCTACTAAAGTCATTTGGTGACGTTGATTATAGTAAGCGTCTATGAACAACTTATGTCGTAGGGATGTTACCACAGAGCAAGGAATCAACGTCATTAGCGCCCTACTAGAGGCGCCTTACGCTATATAACTCATACAAACCAACGTGTCATGAGGGTCACCGTTCACACGTACGATTACACTAAATACTACTGACGAATGGCAGGCAACTGTTTTTATTGAACCAATATGACAAATAGATAGCTAAGCAAATGCGACATCTCTGTCTGAACTATGTGAAAAGCACGCAATATAAAGAGATATCCATATCCGAATTTCTACAACTGTTCTTGTCCATTTGAGAGCAAAAATTTTTAATACGCTGCCTTTATTTTATATAAAACTAGGTGACCCCCGGCTTCGCCCGTGACATACTTCGAACTCCCGTCACACTTATTTAATCCCGTCGCTTATAAATTCTACAATTTTGCATAAAAAATTGCCTGATTTGTCGACATTTATGGCTTCTGCTCCGCTCTCCAGGGTAGTAGCGTGATGATATATAGCCTATTACCTTCCTCGATAAATGGGGTATATAACTCAAAAAGAATTTTTCAAATCCTACCAATAAGTTGTTCCTGAGATTAGCTCGTTCAACCAAGCAAACAAACTTCAGCTTTATAAATATTACTATATTTAGTGTAGATAATCGTTGCCTGAGGTGTAATGTGTAGTCACATAAGGAAGTTGTATACTTAGAAGGTTAACACCACAACTCAAAGAAATAATACGAAAGTTTTACAAAGAAAAGTAATTCTTTATTGCACAGGGATATTTAAAATACTTGTCGAATAACAACTTGCTATACACGTAACGCGACTGTTGCGCTTACCAACCAGTGATTCTATACAATGCAATCAACAATTATAATTATATAATTTAAAAACAATAATTTTATTCATTTAATCAATAAACGTGTGTGTAAAAATGACAATTGATGTATGGTCAGCTCCAAAGATATCTCACCCCCTTAGAATGTAAATATAAACTACTGTGGGTGAGATGTCTCCGGAGCTGACTGTACCACCACAAACCACAGCTTAAATAGGCCTTTTTATAGGTCCATGTGAGCTGTATAATACGCTTGCTAGTGTGGACAGCGTAGGCAGCGAGGTAAGCACTGTACACCAATACGATTTCCTAAGTTCCAACAAACTATATTTCAACGCTTTGGCATAGAAGTGGAATTGAAATCATTCGATGGCACGATACGAAAATAATAATTTTTATACTTTATTACAATATACACATGCCTTAACGTATGTTTCCCTGCGACACAGCTCAGTGCTCATAAAGTGGTTATTATACAACACGGTATTAAGAAACCCTTACCCTAACTTTCGGACACTCCGTTTTAACCAACCTCTCATTGGGGTTATTAATATCGTGGAGTATAATAGGCTTATAAAAAGTAATGGTGCACGCGATTCAATAAATAAAATTTATATAGATGTATCACTCTGCCGATCGGGAGTTAGATAAATGCATCCTCTGGGTTTCACATTGAACTACATAAGGTTGAAACCATTTATGAGTGGATTCCATTTCACAAATCCATCTTCATCACTGAGTTAAAACAATTTCAGTAAGTAGCCGGACGACGTAAATCTCACCTCTTACAATAATGTTTGTGTGAGTTATTGCATGTAAAAGCTACAATTCCAATAATAAACACACTTAAACCGTGTACACCGGCGCATAATATCAATCAATAATATATTACTTACATATAGGTATGTGTCTAATACTTATACATCGTATCTCACTAAAATTTTATATAAAGCATAACGACATTGTGCCCTAAGCCATGTTTATACAAAAATAATAATAGATGAGTCGTTGTGCGACGACTCGCGACTAACTCCTCGCTCCAACGCACTTAACTAGCCCATAACACATTTAAATAACACTAAATAGTAGTTTCAGCGCTAAAATATTAATATATTATTATATAGTATTGCGTGTTTTTAACATTTTATATCGTCTTTATAAATTTACAACTATCCGTAACCATTAGGTGACCCCGCGGTTTCAGTGTTCTGTAAACGATCACTGAGTTACGCAACTTTCACTATGGCTGGTCCTCGGGTGGGTGACCAATTTGTGGCATTTACATTTGCTAGCGTTTCCGTGCTTCGGAAGGCACGTTAAGCCGTTGGTCCCGGTTGCCATAAAATGGCAGTCGTTAAGCCTGGTTGAATGCCTTATGGGCGGCTTGAAAATTTTCAACAGCCGGTAGCCACAACCTGTGTCTGTCTATTTTAACACGGCAATGGGCTCACCACCTATTACGTGGGACAGAAATCCACACGGTGAAAAGTGGGCATATAATATGCCTCTGCCACCCCTTCGGGGATAAGGCGTGATGGATATTTATTTATTAGGTGACTGTTGTACCATAGACATTGAACATCGGTGGGTAGAGTGCGAGTCTTAGCTGGCGTCTATCGTGACCATAGATATTTTCACTAAAGAGATATGGCGAACGCAGCGTAAGAAAGTCTTAAAAGCAAACAAAAATGCAAGTGATATTGTTATAGTGTTGTGCGACCGAGTGAAGGATTTACATTGTAATGGAAATTAAAAACGCGTGTTCTGGAAAGGGAGACAGCGGCGCGCGCTTGTTTTATATCTCTTTAGTTAAGATCTCTATGGTCGTAACTCACAGTGAAGCGCTTTTACGTGAAATTATATAGATACACGCGAGAAGATTCCCCGTTTATACCTGGACGAGGGTGGTGTATCGATTCCTTACAAAATTACCATTATTCCATACAAAGTTACCACTCTCGCCGTGAGTCTGTAAAGGAGCACGCAATAACTGGCACTAGACACACAAAAATGAGATATATATTTATTTCGACACTATTTATAACGAATATCGATACAAAACGTTAGAAACACGCCCACTATCTATGTATGTATAAATAGGAAAATATATCAATGAGTAAAATACAGCACATCACGTATATTATAATTACATCACATCAGTCTCGATTATATATTAAAATAATGTCCGGCATGTCTACTTGTTGACGGCCATATCAAAATACCTCCCTAAACTTGAGGATTCCAGGCGCAGTACAATATACACTTTAGGTTGACAACGCGGCAGTATACTGAGATTAGGATATCTATTAACAAAACTATTAATTATCATCATACGATTAATTATATTAAATACCTAACACTAAAAATATCGTATTCATAATAACGTTTCATAATTATATAGCCCCAAGGAATATTGTAGCTGAATTAGAACTATATCATAGCCCGACTAAACGACTCAATACTAGAATGATATATTCTTTTTTGACCTAAGTAACGCACCACTAAAGCTCGTTCAGTAATATCAATTGAATCGAACCAACTATTAGCTATTGATGTTGAAATCTTAACAAAATAGCACCCCAGATATTTTAATTAACAACTAGGGAATAGTTTTATAAAAAATCTTGGGCAAGTCTTGAAAAAGCGCTAAAACTAGTTAAATAAAGACGCAACAAAACGTCTGGAACGTTCGTTATAGGCCGCCAGACATCGAACCGAGTTCATTATAATAAAACAACACTAAACATCCGCGCTGTCAACCGATTAACAACAAAAATGTAACGAATATGATTCAACTGATTCAACACAGCTTCTCACTAGCAGCAACTGAATGCACGCACGAATAACAAACGAAACACATTCCGTGGACCGGACGACCAATAACAACACACTGACTAAGAATTAAAGTAACAGCAAAACATACATACATTATTTAATAATTTTATACTGCATTTGCTATTATATGTTGTAATACGAAAAGTGCAAATACTTTAGAGTACTGTTGGGTATTGGGACGGGACACACACAAGGGAATGTACATTTTTTACACACCTACATGCTCCGTGTCGTAGGTCTGACACAATTTAAAATAATTACATTAAATTTTGTAATTTACTATTATCAATAAATGGAAATCAAAAGATATATTTTGATTATAGTTTTATAATAATTACAGTATTTTGAATTTCTCCACGATTTTCGTTTCATAAAAATATGTATGTAACAAAGGACCCGTAAACAATAAACTCACTTCTATAATTTTAATAAAACATCACTGTTTTTTTTAATATCAAATATGAGCAAACTACAGTCAATAGCTGGGTTTCGTGAATTTCATTACACTGAGATTTAACAGTAACTTTCGACTTCAGCAGGCTTCATAGAAACCAACCACCACTTCTGTAATAAATATTTTAAACGTAATTTTCAAACACATCTTACAACGGACCGTGTAATCTACGATATAGAGCACATTTTCTTTAAATCGTTATCATCTGGGTCGAGGATGTCTGGATCTTTGACTATCGGTTCTTTACCCTCTATGTCGGGTAAATAGGCATCATACCTGGAAAAATAATAAACCATCAATAGATCAGCAAAATTTTTCAATAAACAAATTAAAAGTATTCTGACAAGGTCGTTCGCCAGAGACTGTTCGAGACATTACTACCGATCGCTCCGAAACTCTCACCGAAGTTAGATAATCGTAGCATTTGCCGACCGTAGTGCAGACATGGCGACAGCGGGAACGAGCTTCCGAAATGCAAATTATTTTTCTTCGGACACTGACTTAAAGTGTACACTTTCTAGGATTTCAAACAGTTTTATTATGAAAGACTACCGCTAGCGTGCTGCCCCGAGTGCGACTGTCACACACACACACACACACGCACATTGCGTATTTTGGGACTGTTCGAGGTGCAAGTGATGCCGTTTGGTCTGAGTAACGTGCCGCCTACTAGCTATGAAGGACTTTTGTAAAAGTGCGCACGCATAGGAGCCTAATCTCTCAGTGGGCAGGTTCATCAGCTCGCTGGTGTGTTTGTGTGTCCCCGAAGATACTGTGATCCTTCATTCGTCATACGTCTCGGTGCTGTTATGTCGATTCACAAACAATCATAGGTATACTACAATAATATAGAAACGAGGGTTGGGACTTCTTGACAATATTATTATATTAGGCATTATTAGATAGTCCTATTAAATAGTAAATACGATTAGTAATTTTTAACTTAATAGGTGAGTAAATCACCATTCCTATTGTCTAGTCGATGGACTACTGTAAAACTTCAAACGTTATTTTTTGTGCTTGAAAGTGTTTTCATCAAATTGAAGGTATGAGGCTCTTTTTTTAATCACTATCATATACTAAATTATCAAAATTTCACACCTGTTGCAGTTGCTTTCAGGTGCCAGAACAATGGTTTCAGTTCGTTCCAGGTCACCTCCTATCACATGCCACCTACCTTGAAATCCTTTATTCAGGATTTTTCAGTACCACTATGGGCCTTTGAAGCCCATTTTAATATATAGCGAAATTTAAAGATGAAAGAAATAGGAATATTAAAAGGAGACTTAGTTGTACTGAGAATATTTATGAACTGTGTGAAAGAGATGAGAGAGCACTAGAAAGGGATAGCAATAGTCCAAAAGTTTCGCGCAGTATTTCAAAGGAGCGCCGAGTGCAGTAGGTACGTTCTTGAACATAATCCACCTCTTTCCGTCTTAAGGCGACGTAAGGCACCAATTATTGGCATTTAGCAGTTACACGGTACGAATGAATAGAATTGCACCTATAATCATTCGATTTGTGACGACACCAGCCAAACATTAGAAACAATTTTGAAGTGTAATTAGTATGCTAACTATATCATAAATTAAAATTTAAAAGTGAAAAATTTATTAGAATCGAACTGGATTTGTCTTCTGACTTAACGCACCAGACGCTTTTAGCATCTAAGCTATCGAGCGTTTGTTATGTTTAGGTTTAGTGTTTCTAAATAAGCAAAAGGAAATAATTACATCCTATAAATTCAAATAACATAGTTGTAGATTTCTATTCTGAAAGCAATTATTTCCAAAACCACAAACTATATTTTGGCCATAATTTGATTTATTAAACGATTCGTTGTCATAAACTAAACAGACACCAAAGTACCGATGTTAAAATAAAAACGGTAGAACTGCTCTGCTCGTAGAATAGCTGCCCCGAGTGGGCTGTACACACACACACGCACACACGCACTCACCTCAGGTGGCGCCGCTCGTAGAACAGCAGGTAGGCGGCGGCGGGGTCGATGGGCGGCGAGCGCGCGGCGGGCAGCTCGCGGCACGAGCTGTCGTTGTAGCACAGCCACGCGCCGCTGGGGTGCCGCACGTACGCCACGTAGTGCCCGCCCGTCAGCTGCCCCGAGTGCGACTGCGCACACAAACGCACGTGCACTCTTTGGGACATTGGAATTGCGACTGATGCCGTTTGGTCTGAAGAACGTACCACCTAATTTCTATGAAGGGCTTCGACTTTGTATAACCAGAAAGACTCCTTATAGGCGCATAGCAGCCTAATCGGTTAGTCAGTAGGTTCATCACCTTACAGGTAAGATCCTATGCCATAAGGCCCGTTGCTGTATTGCCGGTTCTCGAACTCTAGAGACTTTCACACGAATACATATTTTCTTTAATTGAACTTTTTCAAAATGTTTATTGGTTTGTTTGCTAACACCTTTAAAGCTAAATGTTTATTGTATAAATATTTCTTCAAGCCCTTCAAATGAGCCTACTAAATTAAATACGAAGATACTCAAACATAAAAAGCAGGCAGTAGATTTCTGACATTGACTACTGTATTATAACTATCACCCCACCCGTTTAGGCCACGTTTTCGACAAAAGTGGAGTAACAACAACTTAAATATTATTATGTGACCATATTATGTACCAATACAAATCAAAATTATATATACTCACAACAACAGCGTACAATCGGTACTTCAGGTCGAAGGGGTCTTCGCCTTTAAGTAGATGATGCTGGTGGTAGTCTATGAGGTTGTCGTCAGTCACTGGAGTCGTCACTAAACTGGTGGACTCTAGCCGTTGTCTACCTCGAATTTCCACCGAGCATTTACGTTTTTGCGTTGTAGTTTCTTTTGGTTTGACCTAAGAATTAAAAACCAATTGAATGTCTTATAACAAAAATACCGCTAATTTTAACAGCAACAGACCAGCCATTGATGTTAATGTCCATTTTATTAAGTTGCCAAAGCTGAGTCGTTGTCTTTTAATTTTAATTAAATTTTTGTTTCATACAAGAGTACATTTTTTTTCTGTACTTAACCATATTTATTTCTCTAATGAAAACGTTACCTTCTCTTTGGGAACGGCATCGACGTGTCCATTGTCATCCTCGTCCGTGTCTGATTCCGATATCGTGTCGTCCACAAAAACCGAGGAGCGCCGTTTGAGGTTGTTGATTTCTGTATGTCGGAGGATGGTCTCCTGCGGCACCGACGCCAGGTACTCCGTCGGGTCAAAGTCTTCGAACGGGAAGTTCACAACTTTCTGGGACTTTATCCATTTGTTGTTTACGTACTGGAATCGTTTCAGGTGAACTATCTGCAAATACCAAAAGAAATCTATTTTAAAACAAAAATATCAATCAAAGGTGGAACAGAGTATTCCCAAAATGCTTTACAATATTTTTTTAAAGAAACTAAATATTTATAGCTATAGCTGCTCGCCATAGACAGGGTGTTTACCCTCACACTTTATGTCCGGAGCGTTAGCATACGGTTAGGTTCGATAAAGGCTTTATTCCGCGTACGCTTAGATTGAGGAATGAACTTCTGGCCTGGATATTCCCAAACGAAAAGTCTGAAAGGTATTTATGGGAGGCTCAATGCGGATTCCGACGTGGAAGAGGTTGCATTGATCAAGTGTTTTCTCTCCGCATGATCGCGGAAAAGTTTCTGGCTCTTAGCCAGAAGGTTTTCTGCGCTTTTGTGGATCTAGAGAAAGCATTTGATAACGTTGTGAGAGAAACGCTGTGGGACTTGCTGCCAGTATATGGTGTGGACGGCTCGCTACTGCGGGCAATACAGTCGCTTTATAGGGACTGTAAGGCTTGCGTGCGAGTAGGGGTGAATGTGTCACCTCTTTTTGATGTCTGTACAGGCGTCAAACAGGGATGTGTCATGTCCGCCTGGCTGTTCATAGTGTATCTGGACAGCTGCCAACAGAGGTTGAAAGATTTTAATATGGGTGTGAATTTGGGTGACTTTACAGTAAACTGTCTGATGTACGCTGATGATGCGGTGCTTATGGCCTCATCAGAAGCCGACCTACAGGCATTAGTCACTAATATGAAAGAGGGGTGTGAAAGTAAGGGTCTCCGCTTGAATGCAAGTAAAACTAAGGTTCTAGTATTTGAAAGAAGTGACGTAAGAACTATATGCGAGATTAGGGTAAACCAGGAACGTCTAGAGCAAGTGAATGAAATTGTGTATTTAGGAAGTATGTTTAGCGCGGATGGAAGATGTGATTCAGATGTAGAACGGCGAGTAGCTGCCGGAAACAAAGTTAACGGTGCTTTGTCCCAGTTAGTAAAGCGACAAAGCATCGTAAAAGAAGCACGAATGGCGATTCATAACGCAGTGCTAGTGCCAACTTTGCTTTACGGTAGTGAAACCTGGGTATGTCAGCAGATGCATGAAAGTAAATTGAATGTTGTGGAGATGCGATCACTTCGAAAATTGTGCGGCGTTACCTTGGCCGACCGAATACGTAACGAAGTGATACGCAATATGGCAGGTTTGAATGAAAGTGTCAGCGTTAAGCTGGAAAAGGGCGTGCTCCGTTGGTTTGGACACGTCCAACGAATGAGTGAGGAACGATTGACGAAGAATATATATTGTTCAAAAGTAGAGGGTAGAAGGAGTCAGGGAAGGCCGAGACTTACATATGAAGACCACGTGAGCAGATTGCTCAAAAACGGAAAGGTCAAAAGTACTCGGATACCCAGACGTGCGTGTATGAAGCGATTGATGAATCTCGAAGAAGCGAAAGAAGTATGCATGGATCGCGAAGCCTGGCGATCTGTCCTCTCTGACTACCCCGTCAGGGATTCAGCGTGAAGATAGTTAGTTAGTTAGTTTTTATATTCCCAAACGTCTACAGTATGAGGTTCTTCAAAAGTCTTAGAAGGTTTATACAGCGCGAGTGCTTCACAGCACTGGTCCAGTCGCTCGCTGGACGTGCAGGCGCGCAGCAGGACACGACGCTGTATAGCGCAGGTGGAGTACGTACCAGCACGGGCGGCAGGCGCGCAGCACGGCTCCACGCTGTATAGCGCAGGTGTTGTACGTACCAGCACGGGCGGCAGGCGCGCAGCACGGCTCCACGCTGTATAGCGCAGGTGTTGTACGTACCAGCACCGGCGGCAGGCGCGCAGCACGGCTCCACGCTGTATAGCGCAGGTGTTGTACGTACCAGCACGGGCGGCAGGCGCGCAGCACGGCTCCACGCTGTATAGCGCAGGTGTTGTACGTACCAGCACGGGCGGCAGGCGCGCAGCACGGCTCCACGCTGTATAGCGCAGGTGGAGTACGTACCAGCACGGGCGGCAGGCGCGCAGCACGGCTCCACGCTGTATAGCGCAGGTGGAGTACGTACCAGCACGGGCGGCAGGCGCGCAGCACGGCTCCACGCTGTATAGCGCAGGTGGAGTACGTACCAGCACGGGCGGCAGGCGCGCAGCACGGCTCCACGCTGTATAGCGCAGGTGGAGTACGTACCAGCACGGGCGGCAGGCGCGCAGCACGGCTCCACGCTGTATAGCGCAGGTGGAGTACGTACCAGCACGGGCGGCAGGCGCGCAGCACGGCTCCACGCTGTATAGCGCAGGTGGAGTACGTACCAGCACGGGCGGCAGGCGCGCAGCACGGCTCCACGCTGTATAGCGCAGGTGGAGTACGTACCAGCACGGGCGGCAGGCGCGCAGCACGGCTCCACGCTGTATAGCGCAGGTGGAGTACGTACCAGCACGGGCGGCAGGCGCGCAGCACGGCTCCACGCTGTATAGCGCAGGTGGAGTACGTACCAGCACGGGCGGCAGGCGCGCAGCACGGCTCCACGCTGTATAGCGCAGGTGGAGTACGTACCAGCACGGGCGGCAGGCGCGCAGCACGGCTCCACGCTGTATAGCGCAGGTGGAGTACGTACCAGCACGGGCGGCAGGCGCGCAGCACGGCTCCACGCTGTATAGCGCAGGTGGAGTACGTACCAGCACGGGCGGCAGGCGCGCAGCACGGCTCCACGCTGTATAGCGCAGGTGGAGTACGTACCAGCACGGGCGGCAGGCGCGCAGCACGGCTCCACGCTGTATAGCGCAGGTGGAGTACGTACCAGCACGGGCGGCAGGCGCCACAGCTGCAGCTTCTTGGTGGCGGGCTGCGCGGAGCGGCACGCGGCGCAGTGGTAGCGCTGCTCCAGGCGCTCGCTGCACGTGCAGGCCGCAGCACGGCTCCACGCTGTATAGCGCAGGTGGAGTACGTACCAGCACGGGCGGCAGGCGCGCAGCACGGCTCCACGCTGTATAGCGCAGGTGGAGTACGTACCAGCACGGGCGGCAGGCGCGCAGCACGGCTCCACGCTGTATAGCGCAGGTGGAGTACGTACCAGCACGGGCGGCAGGCGCGCAGCACGGCTCCACGCTGTATAGCGCAGGTGGAGTACGTACCAGCACGGGCGGCAGGCGCGCAGCACGGCTCCACGCTGTATAGCGCAGGTGGAGTACGTACCAGCACGGGCGGCAGGCGCGCAGCACGGCTCCACGCTGTATAGCGCAGGTGGAGTACGTACCAGCACGGGCGGCAGGCGCGCAGCACGGCTCCACGCTGTATAGCGCAGGTGGAGTACGTACCAGCACGGGCGGCAGGCGCGCAGCACGGCACCACGCTGTATAGCGCAGGTGGAGTACGTACCAGCACGGGCGGCAGGCGCGCAGCACGGCTCCACGCTGTATAGCGCAGGTGGAGTACGTACCAGCACGGGCGGCAGGCGCGCAGCACGGCTCCACGCTGTATAGCGCAGGTGGAGTACGTACCAGCACGGGCGGCAGGCGCGCAGCACGGCTCCACGCTGTATAGCGCAGGTGGAGTACGTACCAGCACGGGCGGCAGGCGCGCAGCACGGCTCCACGCTGTATAGCGCAGGTGGAGTACGTACCAGCACGGGCGGCAGGCGCGCAGCACGGCTCCACGCTGTATAGCGCAGGTGGAGTACGTACCAGCACGGGCGGCAGGCGCGCAGCACGGCTCCACGCTGTATAGCGCAGGTGGAGTACGTACCAGCACGGGCGGCAGGCGCGCAGCACGGCTCCACGCTGTATAGCGCAGGTGGAGTACGTACCAGCACGGGCGGCAGGCGCGCAGCACGGCTCCACGCTGTATAGCGCAGGTGGAGTACGTACCAGCACGGGCGGCAGGCGCGCAGCACGGCTCCACGCTGTATAGCGCAGGTGGAGTACGTACCAGCACGGGCGGCAGGCGCGCAGCACGGCTCCACGCTGTATAGCGCAGGTGGAGTACGTACCAGCACGGGCGGCAGGCGCCACAGCTGCAGCTTCTTGGTGGCGGGCTGCGCGGAGCGGCACGCGGCGCAGTGGTAGCGCTGCTCCAGGCGCTCGCTGCACGTGCAGGCCGCAGCACGGCTCCACGCTGTATAGCGCAGGTGGAGTACGTACCAGCACGGGCGGCAGGCGCGCAGCACGGCTCCACGCTGTATAGCGCAGGTGGAGTACGTACCAGCACGGGCGGCAGGCGCGCAGCACGGCTCCACGCTGTATAGCGCAGGTGGAGTACGTACCAGCACGGGCGGCAGGCGCGCAGCACGGCTCCACGCTGTATAGCGCAGGTGGAGTACGTACCAGCACGGGCGGCAGGCGCGCAGCACGGCTCCACGCTGTATAGCGCAGGTGGAGTACGTACCAGCACGGGCGGCAGGCGCGCAGCACGGCTCCACGCTGTATAGCGCAGGTGGAGTACGTACCAGCACGGGCGGCAGGCGCGCAGCACGGCTCCACGCTGTATAGCGCAGGTGGAGTACGTACCAGCACGGGCGGCAGGCGCGCAGCACGGCTCCACGCTGTATAGCGCAGGTGGAGTACGTACCAGCACGGGCGGCAGGCGCGCAGCACGGCTCCACGCTGTATAGCGCAGGTGGAGTACGTACCAGCACGGGCGGCAGGCGCGCAGCACGGCACCACGCTGTATAGCGCAGGTGGAGTACGTACCAGCACGGGCGGCAGGCGCGCAGCACGGCTCCACGCTGTATAGCGCAGGTGGAGTACGTACCAGCACGGGCGGCAGGCGCGCAGCACGGCTCCACGCTGTATAGCGCAGGTGGAGTACGTACCAGCACGGGCGGCAGGCGCGCAGCACGGCTCCACGCTGTATAGCGCAGGTGGAGTACGTACCAGCACGGGCGGCAGGCGCGCAGCACGGCTCCACGCTGTATAGCGCAGGTGGAGTACGTACCAGCACGGGCGGCAGGCGCGCAGCACGGCACCACGCTGTATAGCGCAGGTGGAGTACGTACCAGCACGGGCGGCAGGCGCGCAGCACGGCTCCACGCTGTATAGCGCAGGTGGAGTACGTACCAGCACGGGCGGCAGGCGCGCAGCACGGCTCCACGCTGTATAGCGCAGGTGGAGTACGTACCAGCACGGGCGGCAGGCGCGCAGCACGGCACCACGCTGTATAGCGCAGGTGGAGTACGTACCAGCACGGGCGGCAGGCGCGCAGCACGGCTCCACGCTGTATAGCGCAGGTGGAGTACGTACCAGCACGGGCGGCAGGCGCGCAGCACGGCACCACGCTGTATAGCGCAGGTGGAGTACGTACCAGCACGGGCGGCAGGCGCCACAGCTGCAGCTTCTTGGTGGCGGGCTGCGCGGAGCGGCACGCGGCGCAGTGGTAGCGCTGCTCCAGGCGCTCGCTGGACGTGAAGGCGCGCAGGCACGACGCCAGGTCCACCGCGCGCGCCGCCTCCGCCTCCGCGCGCGCCTCGCCCACCGACCGGTGCACCACCACCTCCTGCGCGCACCGATCGCACAATCGATTATAGCATTCCAAAACATTTTATAATAAAGCTTTTACTGTACATGATGTACGATTGTGGAATGCGCCGCCTGGGTCCACTGGGACCATTCTATTCTATACTTTTTAATCACCAGAGACCATATCTACATTTGGTTTGATTCCACACCAGCATGTCGAGGTACTAAGATAAAAGAAATAGTGGGTACAATGAATCCCCGCAGAAGGTCCCATGGCAGCACTGTTCGACGCGGCGCTCACCTTCTCGCGCGTGGACTGGTAGCGCAGGTGCAGCGCCGTGGGGTCCCAGTCGATGGCCAGCAGCACGCCGCCGCGCGACGCCGCCGCCGCCAGCCCGCCCTCCGCCCCGGCCGCACAGCACGAGTCCGTCTGCTAAACACCACAAGCGCTCAGAGTGAACACTCACCTCTATGCAGTCTCTTTGATGCTTAGCTCAAAATATCTACACATAAAAACTTCTGTTTTCAGACGGAACTGTGTACACAATGAGCAATGTTCACTTTTTCAAAATGTGTTATAAATCAAAATCATTTCAAGGTATCGTGTTACTAATCTCTACTTACAACTTAGAAAGGGAAAATAATGAAGGATTATCAGTATTTCAGGTGAAATAGAAGAAGAAAGAAAATAATTTTTATTTATGGATCACATCATTGTACATAAAAAAAATACTTAAATATTTTTTTTACATTAATTCTGCTTTGTTATATGCACCATAAACAACACTCTTATAAATAAGGTAATGCTCATGGCGACCTTAGACACAAAAAAAAAATCAAAAATTGACACTTCTGACATATCACAATGCCGTGTGTGACGTCAAGGTGACGTGTCATAATTACGTGGCTAGCACGTGCTGGAAAATGAGAGAATTACCTACTGTGAACATGAAAAGTAAGGAAAAATAAATAAATTTAAGTCCAGCACATGCAGCATTTGGCGTAACTGATCCACAATAAAATCATTCCGTCCAATGCGGACACACAACACCACAAATAGGACGACACTCAGCTTGTACTAAGATATTTCTCAGTATATCTGTTTTTCAGTGCCATCCTTAAGTGATAGCCGGCGCCGCCAGGCTAAATAAAATACTTATTTGTTAAATAAAAAGCCTATGAAAATACTGTACTGCTTATAAAACTACACCAAAGCGAACCGAAACTAAGCATCCATGAAAGGTAAATGAACTCTGCTATATTTCATTGTATCAAGTACACCCACTCGCTATTTATAATTTTTACCACTAATAACTATTTCCATATAGCCTACACCACATTCGAGTACAACTTAACTTCACACAGCAATAATAGTACAAACTTATTCTACATTAAAACATTGAACAGAATATTAGTATCTAACTTGGTTTTTTATTTTCCCCAGATGGTTCATCATTGACCTAATAGGTTATTGGCTCACCCAAATACTTGGTAAAAACACTGGAAGACCAAACATAACTTGAATCCGGATCAACAAATCCTGAAGGACATAAAATCAAGGTATGTGTTACATATTACCAACTTTATTTTACTGTTTGTTTTTGCACTAACAAAAGGAAGGCTTTGTACTTTCTCTTAAATGTGTACATTGATTTCAGGTTCCTAATAGGAGGTGGGAGGTCGTTCCAGATTCGTGTTGCTGCATATTGTAATGTAACATTTTTTACTTACTTTTTTAATTAAATGTTTTATTATACGTTCTCTCCAAATTATCTGCATGGCCATTATCTGTAACATTCCTAGGCCTTTATATTTCGAAATACTTAGATTTTCTAGTTCTCTCATAATGTTTGTTTACCTTTTGTAATTTTTAATGTCAGTTAATGACAAGCCTAGATTTTATTTTTAATTTATTGTTGGAGCTGCCAGTAGGTTAGGTTGTATAGATATTAGACCTTGTTATAAATTTATATTCTTAAATTATTTTTATTCTAAACTTGTTTAAATTTTGAAATGCTCTGTAAAAGAAGGGAACCGGGGCCGTCAGATAAGTCTACTTTTGGTGCTCACCTTGAGAGGAGGTGCTGATGCATAAGTGCTGAGGGAGAGGGTTGTGCCCTCCAGAAATAGTGAAGTGATTGTCTGTGGTGTTGTGTGCTGTTAACCGGCTCTGTTAAAGACGCCGACGACTCGTTATTTTCAGCCCTCTATCTGCCTGAATTAGCGACCTGCTTCTCCGAGGTCGGCGACGTGGAGGCCTTCTTAGTGACGTGGAGGCCTACTCGAGGCCCCTTTCTAGCAACGTGGAGGTCTACTTGAGGCTCCTTCTTAGCGGCGTGATCTGTTAACCGGCTCTGTTCTTGAAGAATCAAGATCTTAATTTACCCCCGACTTTCCTTGGTTTTATTTTTTTAACATTTTTATATTATATTAAATTAACTTTACCTTTTCTCCTTTTTCTTTTACTTTTCCTTTTAAGCCAGGACTCCTCCAGTCCTGGTGATAGTTTTCTCCTAGACTTTACCTTTTTCCCCTCCCGGAAAATAGTAACGTTACAATATTTAAGGCAACCTCTATATGCAGTGGTCTTATGCCGAGGTACAGATAAAGCACTTGTTGTAGACCTTATTGGGTAAGGAAATTTATTTTGTAAGGAAATTTATTTTGAAGCGCTCGTGGCCCCGCGGTCTCAGTGTTCTGTAAACGATCACTGAGTTACGCAACTTTCACTATGACTGGTCCTCGGATGGGTGACCACTTTGTGGCATTTACATTTGCGAGCGTTTCCGTGCTTCGGAAGGCACGTTAAGCCGTTGGTCCCGGTTGCCAGTAAAATGGCAGTCGTTAAGCCTGGTTGAATGCCTTACGGGCGGCTTGAAAAATTTCAACAGCAGGTAGTCACATTCTGCGTCTGTCTATTTCAACACGGCAATGGCCTAGTACCTATTACGTGGGACAGGAATCCACACGGTGAAAAGTGGGCATATAATATGCCTATGCCACCCCTTCGGGGAAAAGGCGTGATGGATATTTATTTAAATTTATTTTGTCGCCATAGTATTTTATCAAATAAATATTTTGGTTTTCCCCTTTTAATCAGACCAAACAACACAATGGCAAGATGTAACTTTCTCCTGGCCTCCATTTTCAACATGTTATTATCATTTATAAAAGGTGTCACATGATGACGTCTAGGCACATTAAAACAAAATCTGGTACATAAATAAGTAAAAATATCTTTATTTTGCATAGACCATTTTAACGGCGCTTACTAAATGTCATACTCTATTTAAAATATTTAAAGCGACCACCGGTTCGGAACGCGGCCCACCTGACAAGAACCGGCAAGAAACTTAGGAAGGCTCTTTTTTTGATGGCCTATTTGCAATTTAATATTATTTCACTTTGCCAGCAGATCATTTCCAGGCGTCCCTGTCCTGCAAATAATCTGTAACGGAGTAAAAACCTTTTTCACAAAGCTTGTTTTTAATAAACTTTTTAAATTTATTTATTGGTAAATTTCTCAGGTCACAGGGAAGCTTGTTGTAAAAGCGTATACAGTTACCCTGGAAAGAATCGCCAATCTTATGTAGTCGACTGTGGTGGACTGTAAGATTATTTTTATTTCTAGTGTTTATATTATGTTTATCACAGAGTTTAGAAAACTGTGATAGATTTTTCTGGACATACATAAGATTGGCAAAAATGTATTGTGATGGTACGGTTAGAATATTTACTTCTTTGAATTTTTCTCGGAGAGAAACTCTGGGGCCCAAATTATAAATAGTGCGTACAGCCCGCTTTTGTAGAACAAAAATAATATTTAAATCTGCAGCACTCCCCCAAAGGAGAATACCGTAAGACATAATACTATGAAAATAGCTGAAGTAAACCATTCTAGCCGTAACCACATCTGTCAGAGTCCTGATCTTTTTTACAGCATATGCAGCCTAACTTAATCTAGAGGCTGTCTTTTCTATGTGTGGGCCCCACTGCCAATTGGCATCAATAGTTATACCGAGGAACACAGTTGATTCTACAAACTCTAACACTTGTCCATTCAGTTGAACATTGGCCGCAACTTGTTTTACATTTGGTAGAGTAAATTTTATACATTTAGTTTTATTTTCATTAAGGCAAAGATTATTTGAGCTGAACCAATGAACTACTCTTGCAATTGCATTGTTTACATCGTCATAGTTATCTAATTGTCTTTTAATTTTAAAAATTAATGAGGTGTCATCTGCAAACAAAAAATCCTATTCCTGTCCCCTACATAAAATGGTAAATCATTAATATAAATGATGAACAAGAATGGCCCAAGTATCGAGCCTTGCGGCACACCCATTGTAACCATGGATCCTACAGAACGTGTACCATTAATATCGACCCTCTGTATTCTATTGTTCAAATATGAAGACAGAAGGTCGAGAGCTTTGCCTCTTATTCCATAGTGGTGTAATTTTATGCACAGCGTTTCATGTTAAACGCAATCAAAAGCTTTGATAGATCGCAAAATATACTTAATGCATCGAGCTTGTCTTCCCAAGCTTCATGAATACATTTTAATAACTCAACACCAGCATCGGAAGTTGAGCGCCCTCTCGTAAACCCAAATTGATTCGCATGAAGTATTTTATGACTATTAAAATGGGATAGCATTTGATTCAAGATTATTTTTTCAAATACTTTGCTCAAAGTTGGCAGCACTGACACTGGTCGGAAATTAGACGGCTCTGTAGCGCTGCCAGCCTTGAACAAGGGAACGACTTTGCTGTGATTCATTAAATTAGGAAATGTACCACTAGAAACACAGTCATTAAACACAGTTGCTAGATGGGGCGCAATTACCTCAATTATACATGATGCAGTTTTGACTGATAATCCCCAAATGTTAAATGAAAAAAAAGTTTTCTTAATTTCGATACATTTAAATGTTTTTACAATGTCCTGAGCACAAATATCTGTGAATACA
The DNA here is from genome assembly GCA_948477245.1 of Thumatha senex. Classification (NCBI taxonomy): domain Eukaryota; kingdom Metazoa; phylum Arthropoda; class Insecta; order Lepidoptera; family Erebidae; genus Thumatha; species Thumatha senex. Next base: position 23,312,996 of record OX419744.1, on the reverse strand, counting down.
AATGCATCCCTGCAACAAAGAACAGATTCTTCTAATAAAAGTTCAGCGGAACTGGAAGACGCTTGGAGAGATTTTGTTGTGAATATAGGTACATTTTTGAAAAAATGTTCAAACTCCGTCGCCACTTCCAGGTCCTCTGTAACATGGCGACCATTTACTTTTAAGTGGAAATCCCTTTCAGTCACTAAAGATCTACCGCATTCAGAGTTAATGATGTTCCAAGTCATTATTATTTTATTTACAGAATTAGAAATTTTATTTTTAATGAAGTTTGACTTAGCAAGATGACACGTTTGTTTAAATATCTTTGAATAATTTTTAACATATTCCTTAAAGGTTTGCCTAAAATTATATGATTTTTCTGAATATAATTCAAATAATTATTTCTACTTTTAAAGATACCTGGTGTTGCCCAGTCACTGAAAACAGGACGATCACCAATCTGTAGTGTTTTTGAGGTAAAAACTTTGCCAAACTCATCATTAATCAAATTAAATAAGTGTTTATATGACTGGTCTACACAAGTGAAGTTAGGTAGATATGGTAATCTCTTTAATATATTTTCTTTAAAATTATTCAAACGACTTTGGTTAATTGGTACATATTTAATTTGTTTTTTGCTGACTTTGTTACTACTTTTAGGAAATTTTATCCATTGGCCACGATGATCTGACTCCACAGGATCCACAATACCTTTATCTATAGGTTTAATATCAGTAAAAATATTATCAATACATTTTGCACTGGTGGCTGTAATACGAGTGGGTTCTAATAATGTACTATGCAGATTAAAGGATTTAAATAAATTTTACATTTTATTTCTCTCTGATGGAGTTAATGATGTATCTAATATATCAACATTAAAATCTCCACAAACTATTATAGATTTCTTAGAACATTGGCATTTGAACAGTGCTTCTTCAAGCTTTTCTTCAAATTTAATGTACGGAGCTTTAGGGGGACTGTATACGCTTAACAAGATGAAATGCACAAATTCAATACTGGTAATCTCAATAACTCGCTCAATGGAGAGGGCTACTAAGTCTTTACGTACTTTAAATTTTAAGTTTTTATTAATTATTATTAAAGAGCCTCCACGTTTAGAATGTTTTCTATTGAACGAGCTAGCAACCTGGTGATTTACGAAGTTCAACAATGTAATTTGATGATCTTTTAACCAGTGCTCTGTAGCACAAAAAATATTAATAAAATGTGCATTAATGTATAGCTCTAACTCTAAATCTTTACCATTTATTAAACCTCTAACATTATGGTGCACCAGGTTTATAATAACAATATTTTTACTAAGATTATTCTCAGGGGCCAAAGTCAACTGGCCAGATTTATTATCTGTTGTCCTATAAACTAGTTTTTTGGAATTTCATTTTTCAAATGTGAAGTATCAAAACTATCCTGCTCAATAAAAGCAGTTGTACTTGCCAAAAATTTGGCTTGAAAAATTAAAAAAATAGATAGCAACAGAGCTACCTTTCGTTGTAAAAATTTAAAAAATATCTATCTAATGTCAACAAACTATTATTATTAAAAATTATGTTCCAATCGAACAATTCAATTTTTTTGGAATATGATACCATGGTATGTAGTTTCATATTTAATTTGTATCTTAAGTGATTTTCCTTGTGGCTCATAGCAGTGCTGTATGGCAAGGTGGACAAAATTACTTGTTTTACTTGCAGACTTGATAACTTATCAAAAAATTTTAAAAGTTTGTCACTATTAATATTGCCTCTTCTGCCAATCAGCACCACTATAGTAGACTGCATGCAGTGTGTACCAGTCAATATAAAATCTATAATTTGAGAGTATGAAGCTCCTGGATATGTATGATTTATTACAGAATGACTTAACTGTGATAAATAATGTCCAAAATTTTTACCTATTTCATCGCAATAGACTATGGTCTTTGCATCACTTTTTATTTGCAACATTTCTATTATAGATGCCTCGCAATTACTACTTGAACTTAATATACTATTATCCACACTGCACACAGTTTTAATTGGTGAAAATTCATCATTGCATCTAATTCTTTCACAACTCAAGGGTGAGGAGGGAACATGGCCTGTGGATATCAGTTGGTCATTTTGACAATGACATGAATTTACTAATTTACCTATGGCTAACACCTGTTCCCTACTCTGTTTCTCTGCTGTTTCATATTTATATGAAATTGATTTCAAAGAGTCTTGAAGTCGGTCAATCTGACATTGAAGGGCCTGTGTATTAGTTTTGTACTGTTGTGCAACAGTATCAAGTTCTAACATACGAGGGCGGGTCAATAAGTCCGTGACTTTTTGAATAAAACAGTTTTTTTGATTAAAAAATCATATTATTTTTCAACGTAGTCTCCCTTGAGCTCTATAAACTTTGTCCACCGCTTCTCCAATTTTTTTATCCCTTCCAAAAAATAAGATTTGTCGAGGTCCTCAAAATAGGTCTTTGTTTGTGAGATGAATCATTCGAGTCAAATCTTTTTCCACCAAAGCCATTTCTTAAGGTTTGGAAACAAGAAGTAGTCACTCGGAGCCAAATCTGGAGAATAGGGCGGATGAGGGAGCAATTCATAGCCCAATTCATGGATTTTTGCCATGGCAACTGCAGATGTGTGCACCCTTGCATTGTCTTGGTGGAAAAGAACTTTTTTCTTGGCCAAATGAGGGCGATTTTTTTTTAAATCGTCGTTGAATCGGCCCAATAAGTTGGCATAATATTCTCCATTGATTGTTCTTCCTTTTTGAAGGTAGTGTGGACAACACAACAATGTGGATTATCCCGCGTGCATCCCAAAAAACAGTCGCCATGACTTTATTGGCTGACAAACCCACTGTGGCCTTCTTTGGCGCCGATTCACCCTTAGAAACCCACTGTTTTGACTGTTGTTTGGTCTCTGGTGTGTTGTGGTGGATCCACGTTTCGTCCACGGTTTCAAAACGGCGAAAAAACTCCTCCATATTGCGGTTAAACAACGCCAAACCCTCCTGTGAAGTTGTTACACGATTGCGTTTGTGGTCGACTGTGAGCAAACGCGGCACCCATCTTGCGGAAAGCTTTCTCATGCCCAAGTGATCATTCAAAATTGAAACCACTGAACCATGCGAGATCCCTATGGCTTCCACAATCTCTCGCACTTTCAATCTTCGGTCGGCCAAAACCATATCGTGAATTTTTTCTTTCAACTGGGCGTCCAGGACGTTCGGCATCTTCAGTGCTTGTACGGCCACAACGAAACTCAGTAAACCACTTTTTCACCATTGAAATCGATGGTGCAGAGTCCCCATAGTATTTATCAAGCTTAGCCTTGGTTTCGGTAATGGTTTTTTTTCGCAAAAAATAATGCTTAATAAGCACACGAAATTCACTTTTCTCCATTTTCTTCTCAGATTGCTGGGTAGTCTGATAAAAATAGCTGCCAAACACAAACTAACTGACGCAGTAAGTTCAAATTTTGACAGGAGTCGACTGACAGATGCCTGTTGACAGGAGCAGTGTTTCTTTTTCAGTAAAGAGGTCAGAAGTTCAAAAAGTCACGGACTTATTGACCCACCCTCGTATACATATTTACCTGGTCAATCAGTTGCAATCTCTGTATATTAAGTGACATGCTATTTATAAAAAACTTGTATTTATGTATAATTTTTTTTAGATTTAGTAATAAACTTTTTAATTTTTAAATATTTCTTTAACTTATTCTTACTACACTTAATAATTTTTAATGATTTAGAACAGCCCCCGGTTTCATCATCAGAAGTGAGGTCTATGACAATGGAAGGGTGAGCTTGTAACACTTCTGAGTGTCGGTTACATATTCCTAAGATTTGATTTACTAACCTTGTTTTTATATACATCCCTTTTGTGGGAAACAAACTCAATTTTCACAATACTTTAGTTATAACTCTAAAGTCATTTGTCTAATTATTTAAAAGTTTAAAATATTTCACATTGTTTGTTTTTATTTCGAAAGACATGAGTTTGACGTTGTCAAAACTGTCACGGACGTTTCGACTCTTTGGGCGCGTTCTAGAATTAACGCGTGCTGTCTATGGTGGTTTTCAGTTTGGTGCTGGACATTGAACTTAGATAGATTGGCTGTCCTGACTCACATCCACACATAATGTATTGCGTGCGTTGTGACAAACAGGAATAGTAAGGTTTTTCATGTTGGTTTTGTTTATTTATTTTTTGATTATTTGTCAAGGGTGTATAGGCCGCATGACTTTAGCCTGCTGTAATCGAGCGGGAGAAAAGAAAAGAAAGCTGCTTTTATGCTACGACATGGCGTCATGAGAATATGCCTGTCATGGTGATTTAATTCGGATTAATATCCGAAGTCTTTTTAGCAAATATGTAGACATAATAATTTGTGCTGAGGTGAGAATAGTTGTTTATATTTGTTTCTTCGTAATCGGCAAGATTACTTGGCATTTGCGAATAATATGTTCTTACAATGGTTGTACTTTGTATTTCAGTCTATTTGCTAAGTCTCTTGATAAGCAAGAGACTTAGCAAATAACATGAAAAAAAGGATGATGATAGAAGGAACTAAACTCAATTATTATGTAGATATAAAATAATATCTACATAATAATTGAGTTTAACGTGTTTCACATTCTCTGCATTCTACATTTTTTTACTCCTTGTGAATGTCTGTAAGAAGACTTAAAGTAAGCTGAGACAATATGCAAAGAGGATATTTTTCTCTACTTTGGTTACCTACTACCTGGACTTCTAGAATAGGAAGAGATGGGAAGGATTTATATCCAGAGAAGTAGTAATCTTTAATTAGTTTCTATGTATAATAACCCGGTAAAGGCCGACTGATGTTGATAGTTTAAAAGGAATAACTTTTAACTTTAAATATTCATTTTTCTATTACATATGTAGCTTTCAACTACTTTAATTTACTGGACTACCGATGTGACATTCCAGTTACACATATTTTATAATCTTTTTATTATCACAAAGGAATATTAATGTGAAACTTTATTTTTACCTTGTTATGTTGTAGTGTACAATGATGATGAAGATAGGAAGCGGCGTTGTGTGTTTAACTAAACTAAGAAATAGTTTAAATGTATGTCTGTATATAATTTAGATATTTGTGGGGCATCTGACAACTGCTTTAATATTTGTCATTTTAGGCCACGCCATTTCCATACTTTGGTTTAATTTTTATTTGTACTAAATATAAACTTATTTGTGTATAGTGACCATATATGTATTGATTCCACTATGCATGACTAAGCCACTTCTTTTTACTTTCATATATGTATATTCATGTCTACATATGTATTTAGTTTAAATAAACATACTTAATAAGTTGATAACATGAGGTTTTTTAATTGCATCATTCGTTTGATGGAGAGATGCCTGGCGCCCTCTTTTTATAAATTCTGGTATTTCTCTGCTCCAGGTTGGTCCATACTCACTCCCTATACTCATGCTCTGCTAGCTGCTGCACCGGTAATTCTTTGAGATAGTGTTACTTACACATCTCCAGGGATTACCAACCGTACCTGATGGGTGTATGTAGGTGTGTTGTTGCTACCTAGTGCACACCACCCCTACCAAGCCCGTCCAACCGTTATAAGCTGTAGCAGTATCTAAGCTTGTAGCCATCAGTTCATCGAACAAACTCTGATTAGATTGAACCACTGTGCTCTGTTTCTCGTCTTCTAGTTGCGATATTTTGATTTCCGATCGTTGTAGCTCCTCCTTTAGTATTCTAATTTGGTGCAGAGTTTGTTCATAATGTTCCCTACATGAGTCAACTGTCAACTATAAGTTGTAACCTATCCCGATCCTGTAAGGTATCAGTATACAGTGAATGCAACTGTGCCAGTTCTTTTTTGAGTTGTCCGTTCTTACTTAAAATACCTAGCAGATCTAACTCATTTCGTCCCTTTCCTTGTTCAGTTTATCGCACTTCTCACTCAAAATCTGTAACTCTTTCAACGTTAATTGATCTTAAAGCCTTGTCTCTTGTTGATGAGACAAGGCCTTACGCGTCATTATCATGTTATTAGTTTTCGACATTTTGTTATAATTACGTGCTACAGAATCAGTAATTATTAGCAAAGTAGACTCAGAGCAAAGAAATGCGATACAAAACGAGGTTATGTTTTATTCATAGAAAATTACAAAATCGCACTATTAATGGACATATGAGGATGTAAAAGTAAATAAACTCACAAACCTTGATTGAAAAAACTATTAGTTTTATAAATCTTGCCAAATCCAAGTATAAATTTCAAATATTGAAAATTTTTCCGATGTTCTAACTGTCACTACACCGGTACAATTTTTAAGTTTATATTTATCTACTTTTAGCGCAATAAATGGTGAAAATGATTATTTAACACTCAATATGGTATTATTTGGCAATGATGAATTGGTTTTTAATTAAAATTATAATTATTTTTGCAATATTACAATATAAAATACGGAGCCAATTCAAATCAGCTGTTATACCTAGGGTTGCCACAAGGAAAAAAAAAGCAAACAAGCGTTGCAAAAAATGCAAAACAAGCGTTTTGCATCCTTTGTATAAGATTCCTAGTACGCGACAACAGACATGGGCCATACACTGTGTCGCAATAATTAAATCTGGACAGTATGAGACTGTCTACTAGTTGCTTCCTTAATGCTATACTAAGACAATCACGAATATTGTACAATACTTTAAATCTATAGAAGCTATTTTTAACTACACCATTAATATGACCCTCAAAACGCAATTGGGGGTCCATTTTAAGCCCTAGGTTTGTGGCTTCATCAACTCTCTCTATATCCTGCCCATTTACCCTGATTACTGGATTATGTTTTAGTATAGACTGAATTTGCAACTTACTATCCAGTATCATACATTTAGATTTTGATGAGTTTAGGATCAAAGCATGCTCCCTGGACCACTTAACTATTCTTTCTAGGTCCTCATTGACTAGTGATATAGCCCTAAGTGTATCACATGGCTTAAATGGTAGATACAATTGTGTATCATCAGCATACATGTGATATTGGCAATTCCGAAAACACTGTGTAATGTCAGCAGTATACAAAATAAATAGAAGTGGACCCAGAACCGAGCCCTGTGGCACCCCTCTGGTGTATCTCACCCACACCCTTAGAGTGGATGATGTCATAACCGAGCCATCTTCTTTGTGCACCTCAACATATTGCACCCGATTTGTCAGGTAACTACTAAACCACCTAATTGTATCTGCTAAAAATCCATAGTTTGCCAATTTCGATAGTAAAAGGGATGTATCCAAGGCATCAAATGCGCGTATTAGTCCAAAAGAACCAGTGCCGTACCTTCTCCACGATCCCTTGCTTCGAGTATGTTGCCTACCACGTCAGATAAAGCAGTTGCCGTCCCTCTTTCCTTTCGAAAACCTGATTGCTTATCAGGAATGATATTGTTTGTCTCAAGGAACTCCATCACTTGCATATACAACCCTTTCGAGCACCTTAGATAGGCAGGGTAATATACTGATTGGACGTAGGTCCTTAACAGCATTTGGCTGGTAGATTTTTGGTATGGGCTTAATCAGTGCACACTTCCACAACTCAGGAAAGGTATGGGTTGCAATTGAGGAAATTATAATGGCCGTAATAGCATCTAATGAATATGGCAGTGTAAGTGTCAACATTTTGATATTTATTTTGTCAACTCCCTGTGCTGAAGTCTTAATGTTATTAAGGATTTTCCGAATAGTTTCTTGGTCGACAGGCTTAAGATCAAAGACATTGGAATTATGTCTATGATGTTCGTAAATGTGAACAACGTTCGTTTAACTTTCAAATGTCGTCAAAGTTTGTATTACGGCAGTAACGCCTTCGCTTCGCTCAGAAACGGAAAAAAAGCACAATGTCATATTATTTTTGTGGGTTTTTGTTTTTGTTTATGATTAAGGCCCAACAATTTAATGCCACTGACAACGTCATAGTAAAGAAAATATTTCATGAAAAAAATTAATATGATATATTAAATATCTATTTAGTTTCAGAATAAGCTTTATATACCTAATAAAACCTAAATTAAAAAACATGGGTAATAAATTTTAGTCAATCCCCATTACACACCTACATCTTGAAATTTTAATATTATATTAATATTTTAGTGAAGCGCTCGTGGCCCCGCGGTCTAAGTGTTCTGTAAACGATCACTGAGTTACGCAACTTCACTATGGCCGGTCCTCGGATGGGTGACTGACATGATGGGTGGTGACACTTTCCACTTCGCACGGTCTTCGGCATCCCCTGTAGTGAGATCAACAACATTATATTTATATGAACTATAAACTATAGGATACAACTGGATTTACTTACATCGACAAGATTTTTGGAGAGTCTAGCCGACGCGTGCCTGTTCAGTTTTGCTTTCGCGATGGGCGAATTTGAGTCGGGCACGTCGCTGTCTATCTCGCCGGGAGTTACGCTCGACCGATTTTGAGCGCGCCGCCGTTTGCCTGCAAAGTGTTTTGTATAAAGTAGTCTGGTGAGACTGTATCTTTCCATGGGTTTGTCGGTAAAATTTAACCAATGTCAGCTATCATCGGGTCATAAATCACAGCGAATAAAGGTAAATCATTAAGGGCCAAGTATCTATCCCTGTAGCACACCCATAGATCCTACAGAACGTGTACCGTTAATAACTATCATCTGTATTCTACTGTTCAAATATGAGGTTGAAGGTATATATAATAGATAGCTTTGCCTCTTATTCCATAGTGATGTAGTTTTCTGCACAACGTTTCATGCTGAATGCAATCAAAAGCCTTGGATAGATCGCAGAATATACATTGTACGGGCTCCGTACACTATTTACTAACGATTACTTACTAAAATAACACTTCTATTTGATTTGTAAAAGTAATAATTTAATGCTAAGTAAGTAATCTGATTATAAAATGTATTAATTGCTATTGAGTACACGGTCTGCTTGCTTGACGTGAACTGAAGTTAAAAATGTCTAAATGTATGAATTGTCTTTTGTTGCTGACCGCGCGAAATGTACGGTCATTAGCCCGTACATACATAACGCATCTTGCTCGTCTTCGCAGGCTTTATGGATACATTTTAATAACTCAATACCAGTACAGGAAGTTGAGCGCCCTTTCATAAACCTGAACCTCATGATATATTTTATGACTATTAAAATGGAATAGTATTTAATTAAATGAATGAAAATGAAGCGCTCGTGGCCCCGCGGTCTCAGTGTTCTGTAAACGATCACTGAGTTACGCAACTTTCACTATGGCTGGTCCTCGGATGGGTGACCACTTTGTGGCATTTACATTTGCGAGCGTTTCCGTGCTTCGGAATGCACGTTAAGCCGTTGGTCCCGGTTGCCAGTAAAATGGCAGTCGTTAAGCCTGGTTAAAAGCCTTATGGGCGGCTTAAAAATTTCAACAGCAGGTAGCCACAATCTGCGTCTGTCTATTTCAACACGGCAATGGGCTCACCACCTATTACGTGGGACAGGAATCCATACGGTGAAAAGTGGGCATATAATATGCCTCTGCCACCCCTTCGGGGATAAGGCGTGATGGATATTTATTTATTTATTTCATTAAAGATTTATTTTTCAAATAGTTTGCTTAGAGTTGGCAGTGCCGACACTGGCCTGAAATTAGACGGATCTGTAGCGCTGCCAACCTTGAACAAAAGTATGACTTATAACTTTGTTTTGTTACATCAAATAAGGAAATGTACCAATAGAAACACAGTTGCTAGATGGGGCGCAATGACAGTTTTGATAAATAATCCCCAAAGGTCCGCGGTATTTTTAATTTCAATACATTGAAAGCCTTTATAATGTCCTGAGTACGAATATCTGTGAATGCAAATACTAATTTCATAATAAAGAATTCTTAGAAGCCAAATAAAGGTAGCTGGTACTGGTGGATACTGGATTTGCTTTCGTCAACAATTTTTAGATTACGACTATGTTGTAATGAAATGCGGATAAAAAATACTGTGGAGGAACGGGTGGAGATGTTCCTCCGACACAAAGGGAGGATCCTCCAACCAGGCAAGGTGATCACGCCTGGCGGGCCGCGGCCCAACGGTTGATATTGGGCTGTTGTATATATCATTCTTCAGCGCGAGAACTCTCATAGCGCGATGTAGGATTCTTAGTATCGATGTAGTTCGATAGCTCTACGCTAGGTGGCGCTGGTCGCCACAATACAATTACTTGGACGAACTGACGATACAATATATTTATTTATCTATTACGCCTTATCCCCGAAGTGGTGGCAGAGGCATATTTTATGCCCACTTTTCACCATGTGTATTCCTGTCCCACGTAATAGGAGGTGAGCCCACTGCCGTGTTGAAATAGACAGACGCAGGTTGTGGCTACCTGCTGTTGAAATTGTTCAAGCCGCCCATAAGGTCTTCAACTTGATTTAAGGACTGCCATGTTACTGGCAACCGGGACCAACGGCTTAACGTGCCTTCCGAAGCACGGAAACGCTCGCAAATGTAAATGCCACAACGTGGTCACCCCTCCGAGGACCAGCCATAGTGAAAGTAGCGTAACTCAGTGATCGTTTACAGAACACTGAGTCCGCGGGGCCACGAGCGCTTCCAATGTATGTGTGTGGTGCAACTGACCGCGCGGCTGCGGCTGCGGGTGCAGCGCGAGCGGCGCGTCGTCGGGCGGCAGCGTGCAGCCGCGGCACAGGCGCGCCCACGGGCACAGCGCGCACCACGCGCCGTCGCCCGCGCGCCGCACCACGCGCACGCGGAACGGGAACTCGTAGCCCAGGCTGTCGTCGCTGCAACACGACACACGCCTCAGTGTACCATCCGCCGAGACCTACCTAGGCATGGTGTGTATGTAAATGTACGATGACTTTCCATCGGGCTGGCCGCATCTTTTTACGGATTGAATTTTAAAAAATCTGTGAAATCACCTCATTTTAACTAAATATCAGGCAGACATGTTTTGAAATTTCTTTAACCCAAATGTATGATAGATGCTAAACTAGGTGATCGGGTCGTTACGTGTAGAGACTGTGTGTGCGTGCAGTATCAGTCGGTTGCATGGTTGTGCAGGTCGTGCGCGGGCGGGAGCGCGCTCTAGAGACGCGCCACCTGAGTGTGCGTGTATGTGTATGTGGGTGTGCGTGTGTCCGGGCCAGTACCAGTCGGTGGCGTGGTTGTGCAGGTCGTGCGCGGGCCACCTGAGTGTGTGTATGTGGGTGTGCGTGTGTCCGGGCCAGTACCAGTCGGTGGCGTGGTTGTGCAGGTCGTGCGCGGGCCACCTGAGTGTGTGTATGTGGGTGTGCGTGTGTCCGGGCCAGTACCAGTCGGTGGCGTGGTTGTGCAGGTCGTGCGCGGGCCACCTGAGTGTGTGTATGTGGGTGTGCGTGTGTCCGGGCCAGTACCAGTCGGTGGCGTGGTTGTGCAGGTCGTGCGCGGGCCACCTGAGTGTGTGTATGTGGGTGTGCGTGTGTCCGGGCCAGTACCAGTCGGTGGCGTGGTTGTGCAGGTCGTGCGCGGGCCACCTGAGTGTGTGTATGTGGGTGTGCGTGTGTCCGGGCCAGTACCAGTCGGTGGCGTGGTTGTGCAGGTCGTGCGCGGGCCACCTGAGTGTGTGTATGTGGGTGTGCGTGTGTCCGGGCCAGTACCAGTCGGTGGCGTGGTTGTGCAGGTCGTGCGCGGGCCACCTGAGTGTGTGTATGTGGGTGTGCGTGTGTCCGGGCCAGTACCAGTCGGTGGCGTGGTTGTGCAGGTCGTGCGCGGGCCACCTGAGTGTGTGTATGTGGGTGTGCGTGTGTCCGGGCCAGTACCAGTCGGTGGCGTGGTTGTGCAGGTCGTGCGCGGGCCACCTGAGTGTGTGTATGTGGGTGTGCGTGTGTCCGGGCCAGTACCAGTCGGTGGCGTGGTTGTGCAGGTCGTGCGCGGGCCACCTGAGTGTGTGTATGTGGGTGTGCGTGTGTCCGGGCCAGTACCAGTCGGTGGCGTGGTTGTGCAGGTCGTGCGCGGGCCACCTGAGTGTGTGTATGTGGGTGTGCGTGTGTCCGGGCCAGTACCAGTCGGTGGCGTGGTTGTGCAGGTCGTGCGCGGGCCACCTGAGTGTGTGTATGTGGGTGTGCGTGTGTCCGGGCCAGTACCAGTCGGTGGCGTGGTTGTGCAGGTCGTGCGCGGGCCACCTGAGTGTGTGTATGTGGGTGTGCGTGTGTCCGGGCCAGTACCAGTCGGTGGCGTGGTTGTGCAGGTCGTGCGCGGGCCACCTGAGTGTGTGTATGTGGGTGTGCGTGTGTCCGGGCCAGTACCAGTCGGTGGCGTGGTTGTGCAGGTCGTGCGCGGGCCACCTGAGTGTGTGTATGTGGGTGTGCGTGTGTCCGGGCCAGTACCAGTCGGTGGCGTGGTTGTGCAGGTCGTGCGCGGGCCACCTGAGTGTGTGTATGTGGGTGTGCGTGTGTCCGGGCCAGTACCAGTCGGTGGCGTGGTTGTGCAGGTCGTGCGCGGGCCACCTGAGTGTGTGTATGTGGGTGTGCGTGTGTCCGGGCCAGTACCAGTCGGTGGCGTGGTTGTGCAGGTCGTGCGCGGGCCACCTGAGTGTGTGTATGTGGGTGTGCGTGTGTCCGGGCCAGTACCAGTCGGTGGCGTGGTTGTGCAGGTCGTGCGCGGGCCACCTGAGTGTGTGTATGTGGGTGTGCGTGTGTCCGGGCCAGTACCAGTCGGTGGCGTGGTTGTGCAGGTCGTGCGCGGGCCACCTGAGTGTGTGTATGTGGGTGTGCGTGTGTCCGGGCCAGTACCAGTCGGTGGCGTGGTTGTGCAGGTCGTGCGCGGGCCACCTGAGTGTGTGTATGTGGGTGTGCGTGTGTCCGGGCCAGTACCAGTCGGTGGCGTGGTTGTGCAGGTCGTGCGCGGGCGGGCGCGCGCTCAGCAGGCGCGCCACCTGGGCCCACACGCGCGCGTACAGCGCCCGCCCCGACACGCCGCGCACGCCCACCAGCAGCGGCACGCCGAACAGCGACGAGCGGCTGCGCTGCCACGGCAGGAAGTACGCGTCCGAGCGGCACTGCTTCCTGCAACATCGTTCATCCGCTGCTTTAGCACAAAGGGATTATGAGAAAACATAAGTAAAACTTTATGAGAAACATAAATGCTTATTAAAATTCATGTGCTCATCGCTCCGTTCGTATATTGCCACTATACTGTATATTGGATTTAATACCAGCAGTATCTACACTAATTAAAAACAAATGTGTCTTAGTAACACAATTTTAATCATGATATTTGGAAGGCAGTAGTTGCAGTTTATTTATATATTTATTTATTTTAATGATACAGTTAATGATAAGTTACCTGTGCACCGCCACCAAGTACTGCAAGTTGTTTGTGGGCGGCAACACGCCGACTTGTGAGCTGATGCTACTGTTGGCCGTGTTGGTGGTGTTGGCCGTATTGGCCATGTTGTCCATGTGCGAGGGCGACGAGCCAAACTTGACCTTGGCCAGGCGCGGACTTGACGGCTTCAAGTTGAGCGACTTGACGCTCATAGTTGGCGAATTACTGCCGTTCACTTCGTGCTTTATGTTTTTAGGCAGCGTATGGCTCCGATAGTCGTGATCGCCGTATGTGACGTGATTGTAAAATGTGCTCGGCGGGCTCTGGGACATAAGAATTTCCGATCTCGACCGCTGAAACCATCGATATATTATTTTATCTGATTTATTATTTATTTCCGGCAGATGACAATCATTACAGCGTTTCAGGGGCAGAGCGTTATAACTTAAACAAAATAAAATTACGATTTTTAAAAAACTACAGTACTTACGGTTCTAAATTTGTACAGATTGGCAAAAAAGAAAAGAAAATAGTGGGGCCTGTAGCGGGCGGTGGCCGGTTACTGTAATAGGTCAACCCGTTACAAAGTGTAGTGTTAATTGTCAGTAAAACAGTAACATAAGTTTTAACAGCATTTTCATAATATAGCCAAAAATATTTGCCGCTGTTTCAAGACGTTTTTGCCAAGCTCTTACTGGATTTAAAAAAAAGTTTTATGTCTGTAATCAAATATCTGTTCAATTAATTTATTATACATTTATATTAAAAAAAAAAACAGACCCAACCAACAAACAATTTTATCATAGTACGCTAAATAGAAATAAATATACAACAGGACCATTACCATCTACTGCTATCATCTAACAACAACTATGTACACATGAAAGTCTGCCAAGATTTAGAAACGTTGTAATTTTGAACACAGCAGATCCAATACAAAAACATTACTAGTGATTAAAAACAAAATGTGATGAAATTGGACATACATGACTACTTACAAAACTACTTACGCAAAAAAACACAGAAACCAATATGGACTTTAAACGAAATGCTGAAGAAGTACGGTTGGGCTAATACATAACATAACGTGGGTGTGGTGACATCTAACGTATCCTACCAACATTTACCTTGAACACTATAACACGCAGTTTATTCCGCGACATTACGAGCACAAATAAACAAACAATATTTACAAACATCTTGTTAGTAATTTACAATTGTATTATAATATCCCTTCTTAGTATCGGTTATGTAATCTTAGTTATATGCAGTAAAATTCAAAACATCTTTGGTTAAAAATGTATTTACATACAGGAAGTGTTAAGATGTTAAACCGGCCGTTAAGATTTTTATTTATCACCATTTTGGAAAATCTTAAAACTGTTTTATAGTCAGTGTTACGTATAGTGGTCCTGTTCAAGGAACAAAGCAATATTATAGCGGCAGTAGCTAGGCAACCTTTTAATCCAATATGATATCTGTATTAGTACAATGAATTTTGATCTTTTTCATTTAAGGTAATACAAAATTTAAATTTACAAATGACGGATACTAAGAATCAACTGAACAAAATGGTATTATTTTTGAAAACTTTTAATCTACTATTCGTCCTTTTCACTGGGAATATTTAGGCAATTTTAGATAAATTTTGAAAGTTGATTTTGAATTCATAACCTTCTTCATGCCATCACCGACATTTAACAAATACGTTAACATGTGCAACATGACAAATTTTAATTTACGGTACGTGCTCTTTTGACTAACATAAGACGAACGACAGCATTGTATTCAGTGTTTGTTCGTGGACGTGTGCAACATTCTGATACATAAACGATGGAATAGTTATCTTATACGCCATCAAATAAATAAAATAAATTGCAGGGAGAAATTTATACACGGAACCGTGTGCATTTTTGTCCCAAGTAACAGGTTCACCGCCTGTTACTTGGGACAAAAATGCATACGGTGGAATGTGGGCGTATAGTATGCTTCTGCCTACCCCTTAGGGGATAAAGGCGTGACAATATGTACGTATGGAATTATAAGTCCGTGTCTTTTCTGTATATACGCAGAGTAAAATTGAGAAAAGAGAATAAAAAATCTCTATTCTGCAAAAGTGACAAATGGTATGCATTGAAAACTATCCAACACAAAAATATTTTTTCAAATCCGTTCCTGAGATAAGGGCATTCAAAAAAAACAATCTAACTCTTCAGCTTTATAATATTAGTATAGACGTAGGTCACAAAGTAACACTTATGAACGTCAACATTATTGCTTTTACATTTACGTTTACTGCCAGATTGTGTGTTTGACAAATGGTATGCATTGAAACTATCCAACACAAAAATATTTTTTCAAATCCGTTCCTGAGATAAGGGCATTCAAAAATAACAAACAAACTCTTCAGCTTTATAATATTAGTATAGACGTAGGTCACAAAGTAACACTTATGAACGTCAACATTATTGCTTTTACATTTACGTTTACTGCCAGATTGTGTGTTTGACAAATGGTATGCATTGAAAACTATCCAACACAAAAATATTTTTTCAAATCCGTACCTGAGATTCAAAAAAAACAAACAAACTCTTCAGCTTTATAATATTAGTATAGACGTAGGTCACAAAGTAACACTTATGAACGTCAACATTATTGCTTCTACATTTACGTTTACTGCCAGATTGTGTGTTTTACGTATGAAAAAAGTCATAGGGGGTTTAAAGGAATCCTGAGTGCATAAGAATCTCCTATAGGTTCATAGTGCAATAGCAAGTACTTTTCAATCCCCTAGTGGACACGCCGTATTTTATGTAGCCTGCCAGTTAACTGTGGCAGCGACAGCTAGAGACATTTAGAATTTTTAATGCAACATCTCAACCGATTTACGTCTATTGGTGGTCGCAAACCTCCCCAAAGGATCCGTGTGGACGGACTATGTGTGATATTGTTGACCTACTACACCATACTCGACGGCTTGGTATATATTTATGCTACTAGTTTTCCTTCACAACGAGTACTTTTGCAAAAGTGGCGTTTTCATCACCAGTAAATTGCGACATGTCAGTGCGCACATCCACTGTCTGTTATCCATTTACGTAATCAGCCGCTAGATTTATAGTTCCGTATCGATACGGTATTCTGACAGATATTTCAAAATATTGTGTCCAAGAGCTCAGCAGCCAGCATCTTTTATAGCTTCCCTACATTTCCTGTCAAGCTGATATTCGATAAAATATAAAAAAATTGAGATGGGAAAATTTGCATACGTTCGCTGTTTCAGAAAGAAGTTTTCGTGTGTTCAGAAAGTAGCAGCACGGCCACGCGTGTGCGTGTGGTGTACGTGTACGTGTGCGTGTACGTGTGCGTGCGCTAGCTAACCTTGAAGCAGAAGAGTGCGGGCATGCACAGCGCCGAGCCGCCCCGCCCCCGCGCCCCGCCACTCACCTCGCCCGCCGCGCTGCAGCGCCGCCCTGCCGACACGCGCACCCACTGTACCACTGCGGCCAACTTACAAGTATATATTTTCATTTTTCTACAGCGTGAAAGTGCTGTAAGCCATCAGTTGTTTTTATACCAATGAGGTGGCAGACAAGCATACGGTCCACTTAAAGGAAAGTGGTCACCTTAGCCTATACACTAGACGTTTGTGACGTCATCACGCCCAGAGCTTGAGTCTGTATTTTTTGTAGGATGTATGGATTAAATGAAGGTTTATTATTACCTAGTTGACGCCCGCGGCTTCGCCCGTGAAGAAAGGTTTTCCCGTTTCCTACAGGAACTTGTTCCCGGGATAAAAAGTAGCCTATGTGTTATTCTGATGTATAAGATATATTATAGTAAAGTTTCATCAAAATCCATTCGGTAGTTTTTACGTGAAAGAGTAACAAACATCCACACCAACTTTCGCATTTATAATATGATTAAGATATTAAGATTACTTAGAAGAAACGTGTAGATGTACACTAAGAATACTTATAAAGAGAAATGAATTATCAGAGAGCGCCTCAACTGAGGTACGGCTTACCGTTGGCCTCGCCCGCAGAGTCGTCGCAGTCGCTGCAGTCCGCCTCGCCCCCGCACTGGCCCCCGCACTGCCCCCCGCACTCGCCCCCGCACTCGCCCCCGCACTCGCCCCCGGCCGCGCCGCCCTCGGCCTCGGCGCCCGCGCCGGGCAGCTCGTAGGCGAACAGCTCGAGCGCCGCGGCGCTGGAGATCTTGGCGCCGTCCGCGAACACGCGCCCGATGGTGGCGCCCGACAGCTCCACTATCAGCATCCTGACACATGTGCCGATGTTCATCATTCACTACTTTAGTCCATTAGCTCACTAGTGTTACAATATACTCGCAATATTATTTTTTAAGGAAGATTCACTAAAGGAAAGATAGGTACTTCGTAGTCTTTAAGTAATTTGGTTTGACGTATGATAAAATCTCCAAGTCATGCTCACTTATTTGTTATACTCTCCATATGTTCATGGAAGTCCAACTTTGTGTCTACCGCAACTCCCATAAGTGGCAGACGTGGTATCCCTCTTACGTATGAATTTGATATGGAAACATGTAGAGGTATTAATGTGCATTCCTTTCAATCGGCAACAGGAGTCTGACCAGTGATGACGCGAAATAACTTGAGATCGTCTGTAAATAATTTGACGTAGTATGCTACAGAAGAACACAAGTCATTCTCATAGCCCAAGAAAATGAGGGGTCCCAAGTGTGAGCCCTGAGGCACACCAGACGGTACCATTCTTTTTACAGAGTAATCCCCTGACCTTCACAATCTGTGATCTGCTCACGACTGGGATTCGCATCATCTGAGTAATGAACTTCATACATATATGCATGCACCAACTTTTGTACCAGACAATGATGGTCAACCACCTCAAATGCCTTGGAAAAATCTGTATTATATATACAGATTTTATTACTTGCATTGCATTGCCCTAATTTGTTATTTTCTTTTCCAATGCATCATTGATAATCGTGCCGTAATCAATAGGTTTTAAACAGTCGACCTAGCCTCTCAGGACTACTCGGTAAGAAACCGTGCCAATGCGTATTTTTGCAACAAATAATAGTTTATACGTAGAAACTGTAACATTATGGACATTAAATTGACTTAGCTATGTTTTTAATAAAATATTCACTTACGATTCGGGCGCTAGTCCACACAGTTCTGACAGTTTCTTCTTCAGATCTAGGTATGTGCCCTCCGAGTTGACTTTCACGCCGTATTTGATAGGTACGGACCCATCAAGTAACATAACTGCAACACATAAATTTCATATTCATATTGTGCTGGTTAAACGAACGTCGCATCCGTAGATATTACCCCATCGATTCAAGCAATTCCATCATATTGTTTTGATAACAATTTGGAAAAATATAATTGGCTCCAACTCATTAGCATTTAATCTTCACATTTTAAAAGGTCCCCACGATGACGGTAGAGTACAATACAATTATCATCTCTCCTTCAGTACACAAGTGTTGCACCTGGTTTTTATCTAGCTGGCAGGGCCACACTACGGAAGGTTCTCAGGAGTCAGGAAAAGTGAAGTGAGGTGCGGACTGACCTCGCAGCTCGCAGCACACGTAGGACTCCATGGGCAGCGGCAGGCTCAGCATGTTGAAGGTGTCGAAGCGCACGGACTCCTGCGCGCACGTGTCGCAGCGCACCTTGGACTTGAGCTGGCCGCAGAAGAGGTCGGTGACGAGCGAGCGGTTGCGCGCCGCGTACTGGTCCCAGGCCTCGGCGGCCACGAGGCGGTCGGCGCGGCCGGCGGAGTCGCGCGTGGGCGGCGGCTGCGCGGCGGGGCAGGCGCGGTTGAGGTCCTCGTGCAGCGCGTCCAGCAGCCACGCCAGCAGCTCCTGCGCGTCGTGCTGCCCGCCGCCCGCCAGCGCGCGCGCCCAGCGCTGCACGCACCAGCGCACGCGCAGCGGCGCCACCGAGCGCGCGCTGCAGCCCCACACCTGCACACGCAGCCCATACTCGCATACACTATCAGACTTCTAACTCGACTGGTCTCTTACTGGTCACTTTAAATATATTGTTTTTTCTTTAGTTTTAGTGTATGACATTTTGTAAGCGCCGTTGAAATTGTCTATGCAAAATAAAGATATTTTTATTTTTTATTTTACTATGTTATGCTAGAACGAACGAGCGAAAAGGCGCAGGCTCCACGCAAAGGCGAACGAGCGAAGCGAACGTGCCTCGGTAGCGCCCACCCAGCGCCAAACTTTCTCTTGCCAGAATGGATGAAATGCTCACCAAATATTGATTCACTTATTATTGGATGCATCTACTTCTAGCCGATTAAAACTGTTTTTGTAGTAACATACATTTATATTCATATCATATAAATAAATTCATTTTCCTAGTAATATTTTATATCTAGATATCGAATAAATTAAAAGGTATTCAAAATATAGTAAACAACCGAAACATACCTCCTTGCAAAGTTCTCCAAATCTTAATGCTAAGACTCCTTTTGTGCCCAGCGGATTAGTGGTATTCACCTCGTATAGATGCATGCCAGAATTGAAATACTGCGTCAAGGGGCCCGTGTTCCACACCTAAAGAACAAATACAATAACAATACAAAATGAGAAATAAAGATTTACTACCGTCATCTGAGCACGACATGGGGTGCTTGTCCCATTCCCTGATAGAGAGGTGTAAGGGAGCACTCACCGCCTGAAGCGCGGCGTTCATGAAGCACGTGTTGCCCAGGTTGTGCAGGCCGGTGGCGCCGGGCAGGTTGGGCGCGATCAGCGTGTCGCGCCGCTCCGTGGCGCGGCTGCCCGGGCTGCTCCTGCCACACACACACACACCATACACAATGGCTATTTACTTATACTGTTTTATTTATACAGACTATTTAAATTTAACAAAAAACAAAATAAAAATGCCTTAAAAACTACATACTAATAATGTACTAAGGAAATATTTACAGAATAGAAAGGGTGGGGGGACAAAGTTCAAGACTGCCGAAATTTTTGTCTAGACGTGTGCGTGTGGATGTGCGTGTGGATGTGCGTGTGTGTGCGTGTGTGTGCGTGTGTGCGCGTGTGCGCGCGTGTGTGCAGGCACGTACCCGAGCGCGCCGATCTCCTCGGGCCAGGTGAGGTCCGCGTTGCGCAGCTCCAGCAGCAGGCGCGGGCGCTCGGCGAGGCGCAGCTCGTGCAGCGTGGGCCGCTCGTCGTCCAGCAGCACGTCCGCGCACCACAGGCGCACGTCCTCGCGCGCCAGCCGCAGCGCCGCGCACAGGAACTCGCTCACCTGCGCGCACGCACACCGGCCTCATTGCGGGCTCAATACACGTACATTTGTTGTAGTCGTTAAGCACCACCGGTCTTGCACCAGTATCTCCACTCTCGTTCACCGCATCCACGTGGTTATTTTGTGAATTAATTTCTATAAAAACTGTTCATACTCTCGAGTGTGAAAGAGGAGAAAAGAAAACCGCAAGAATGGAGTTAGTTGGGGCTGCTTGGAGTGATCGGCTAGAGAGAATGCGTGGGGTACCTGTCGCACGGTGGCGAGGCGCGAGAAGGCGGCGGTGTAGGCGAGCTGGCGGCCGGGCGGCGCGGGCTGCGGCGGCGCCGCGGCGTGCAGCGCGCTCCCGCCTGCACACACGACACCGCGCGTTACTGCACCACTGCATATTGCACACTGGCGCGTTTGGTGAGAGATAAGTAAAACGATTCAAAGTAGTCATTCAATATTAAGGGGCCCACTAGGATACCACGGGTCCGCAACAATTTGCCCTGCAAGTGGTACAGCTGACGGACGAGAAAGAAACGTAGGCACAACGTTTTATGCTGAAATAATTTCATTTTTTATATAGTACTGGTAATTTTTATCCCCATGGTGAATGTAACTAACTGTACATCCTTCGAGCCGGATAAATAATAATTATAAAAGTGTCTTTATTTTGCATAGAGCATTTTAAAAACGTTTACAAAATGTCATACTAGTAACTCAAACGTAAAATACAAGCGCGCATTTAATTAGTGACATCCTCTTTACAACCATAGACGAGCATATCTCGTACAGGTTTGGGTAACTCTGATATAACAAGAAATAATATTAATCACGCTAATATGAATGACGCATTTAAAAGCATATGTTACGATATTTTCATATACAAACATACTTTGAGTGGTAGGAACGTGTCGTAAAATTTTCAGCTGCAACGGATATAACTCCAGCTCGACGTCCGAGTTCGGTGGTCGTATCACCTGCAATTACAACATAAGATAAATATCGAAAACTTATGTTCGGAAAATTCTAAGCGGAATTTAATCGGAAACTAGTTCGCATACAACACAATAAATTAAAACAATTACATAGAAAAACTGAGTATAATAATATTGTACTTTTTACGATCTCAAAAGTAGACATACAGCGCTTCACTCGAAGTTTCTTTTTTCATAATTATTTTATGGCCTGGTTACAAAGACCTTTTGGCCAAATCTTATTTTTATATCATATTTCTTCAATCTTATCTTTTAATTTAGTCCTGTCCAGTCCTTTGTCGATATCAAGTCCAGTCACAGGTCCTGTGTCCTTGCGTAATAACGTAGTAGAGCGTTTCAGTGGAATTTGCACGACAAAAAAAAAAATTTAAAAAAAAAGTGAAGTTGGGTTCAGTACACAGTAGAGTGTGGGGGTACCTGTCGCGGCAGCGGCACCGGCGCGCCGTACCAGGCGGCGAGCGCGCGCCACAGCGCGTCGGGCACGAGCCCGAAGTGCAGTTGGGTTCAGTACACAGTAGAGTGTGGGGGTACCTGTCGCGGCAGCGGCACCGGCGCGCCGTACCAGGCGGCGAGCGCGCGCCACAGCGCGTCGGGCACGAGCCCGAAGTGCAGTTGGGTTCAGTACACAGTAGAGTGTGGGGGTACCTGTCGCGGCAGCGGCACCGGCGCGCCGTACCAGGCGGCGAGCGCGCGCCACAGCGCGTCGGGCACGAGCCCGAAGTGCAGTTGGGTTCAGTACACAGTAGAGTGTGGGGGTACCTGTCGCGGCAGCGGCACCGGCGCGCCGTACCAGGCGGCGAGCGCGCGCCACAGCGCGTCGGGCACGAGCTCGAAGTCGCGGTGCTGCGCCAGCGTCACGTCGCGCCGCAGGTGCCCGCCCTCGCCCGTCAGCGTGCGCACCTGCACACCATTACCACACTGTCACTTCACATTACATTCTCACAAGCATTTTTTATATCAGCAACCTGGATCTAGCATAATGATCCTTGCCAGCCAGGTCAACCGTTTCAAGTTTGAATTACGTAGTGAAAATTTATGTGATTGAGAGTAAAACGTAAGTTACGCATTTGACATGTTTATTATATACACTTTTGTCCGCTAGGGAGCTAAAAATGTAAGAATGGAAGTTATACAAATGCTAAGAGGATCCTATTTAATGAGTAGATTCCGGTGTGGTAAAATTAGCTGTCTAAAAACTGTAGCAAGATTGTTGCCATCCGGTGTGCCCCAGGGCGCTCACCCGGGACCGCCGCTCCTACCTTGAGCAGGTCGGGCGCCAGCAGGCGGCGGTTGTCGACGGGGCCGGGCGCCCGCGGGCTGCGCGGCGCCGAGCCCACGCCGCTGCTGCTGCCCGCGCTGCCCAGCGACACCGTGTCCGCACCGCCGCGCCACAGCAGCGAGCCCATCGACTCTGCGCAATCCAACGTACGTACATATACCAGCTGAGATAACGTCTTTATTTTGCATACACTATTTCTTTGCTTTTAGAAAAGAATCTTAAAGGGAGGCCAGATATTAGATGAGCATGGCACAGACCTGTGGAGTTGGTGGTGAAGCTCTCGTCGCACACGATGGCCTCGTCCACGTGGCGCTGCGGCGAGCGGCAGCAGGCGTCGGCGGCGCCGGCGGTGTAGGCCAGCCAGCTGCTCCACCAGTCCGCCGCCACCAGGTACCAGAACTGCCCCACCGCGAACCCGCGCGCCACCTCGCGCCGCATCCACCCCAGCACTGCACAACAACACCTTCTATATTATATACTCTTCTCGTCATACGAACCATAACCTGTATATAATTATTGGATTTCATACATGAGTTCAGGAAACATTTGTCGATGGTTTGGTGAATGTGTATTATGATGAGGTCTTGCTTTCATACTTATTTTATTGAGTCTTGAGTTCGTTCGTTAAAATACCTCATCGATAACAATGAGTAATATCTCAAATAAACACTGTAATTCTTTTATACATTATTTGTTTGCACAGAGCACATGGTGATAGGTAGAAGGCAAAAACTATAGCGGAAAAGGCATGTAGGGGCGAGTGAGTTACTGAACCAATGGCTGCTTTCCAAACCTCACACAATGTTTTTCAAACTTTATTTTTAACGGAATAAATAGTACTAACGATGGCAATATGGCAACTTACCCCCGAGTTCGAGGGTCGAAGTAGGATATCATTTATCAGCGCTATAGATTCTACTAATATAAAATAAATAAAAATAAAATGAAAATATCTTTATTTTGCATAGACCATTTTAACGGCGCTTACAAAATGTCATACATTATTTAAAATATTTAAAGCGACCACCGGTTCGGAACGCGGCCCACCTGAGAAGAACCGGCAAGAAACTTGGGAAGGCTTTTTTTTTATGGCCTATTTACAATTTAATATTATTTCACTTTGCCAGCAGATCATTTTCAGGCGTCCCTGTCCTGCAAATAGTCTTTAACGGAGTAATAACCTTTTTCACAAAGCTTGTATTTAATTAACTTTTTAAATTTATTTAATGGTAAATTTCTCAGGTCACAGGGCAGCTTGTTGTAAAAGTATACAGTTACAATCATATATCACTGTACAACAACCGCATACAGTCACGTGACCTACTTGCATACTGAACAATACCACCACACCTTGTCTTTAAACCTGGATTCATATTACCAGAGTACTGTTTCAGTTGTACTCTTCGTTAGGACACATTTGGTGAAGAAATTTAAATAGTTTCGGTGCAGTCGGCGGAGTAGCTCAGAAGGAAAGGGTCAAGTCCAAGTTGTGTTTCTTTGACTCAATATATATATTTGACATTAAGTTTCTGTTGACAATTGGTAGCAATATGCACCTAGTATGTTAGTACTTGTAGGTGAGTGCTAAGTAGAACTATTAACACAGATAGACAAGTATTTCCGAGACACCTGATATTGCAAGTACGTGTACTATCGATACTAAGCAGACACCTTATTGATCTATTAGTCATTAACTCATTAAATTATTACGATTTATATTAAATACGACGAGCTTATCAGACGCGAGTGTCAATAGATATATAGAAACATTCATAATTCTCGTTAAAGTACTGTTAGGGTAGAGCATTTCCTTGTCAACTTCTTGGGTGTGCCCAATAAAGAACGCCATTCACCCTGCGACACAACGATGAAATCGTATACACTTCTACCCTTCTGAAAGGTTGGAGAGGTTGGTCCCGTTCAGCTATATCTCTTTTTATAATTAAGTATCAATTGGCATACGGATATTATGAGATCCGGGTGTTTTTGTGTTCTGAGAAACTAGGGATTTGGGCATATGCCCAATATCCATATGCCCAAATCCCTCGTTTCTCAGAACACAAAAACAGGAGAATCTGATCTTTTGGTAAATATATGCTAAAAGAATAGAATATTTTGGCATACAAATCTTACGAGAAACGGGTCTTTTGAAGTGCGGTCACTCAAAGAATGTATTCATTAGAAAAGGATGTTTTGGGAAAGGATGTTTCGCAAAGGGTGTTTTGGTAAACGGATTCAGTGTTGAGTTTATGTTTATCAATCACGCCTTAGGCCGTAGGGGTGGTAAAGGCATATAATAAGCCCTCAGTTCGCCGTGTGCAATCCCGTCCCACGTAATAGGTGGTGAACCTATTGCCGTGTTGAAATAGACAGATGCTGCGAAAGTAGCTTAACGCAGTGATCGTTTACAGAACACTGAGACGGTGTTGAGAAAGGTTCAAAAGTCTTTAAAGTAATATTATATAAACCTAACACAATTTCAATTTACATAACGTTATTTAAATTAGCGTAACGAAGCTATAATTAGCGATACATTGCGCGGCGGTAAGAAAACAATGCAAAACACGAGAATAAAGGGTGTTATCTATCAATGTTGTACACTTGACACGAATAGCGCAGGAACGCTCCACAGCGAGACGTTTAAATATACAGTTATCAATGCGTTATCTTCCTACATAATCAGTTATTCTCTTCTATTATATTTTGTTTACTTTTTAAAAATAGAATACGTATTAGCAGTGTTTTGGTTTCGTTGTATGTGAGATGGGAAAGATTGACAAAAGTTACATTTTCTAAAAGTTAAAAGTTTTAATCTAGTTTTAAATATTTTTTTTGTATAACTTGATATCCATTACAAAACCTAAAGACATAAAAGCCGGGTTACTCTGCACTGAATACCTTAGAAAATAATTTTAAGATAGGACATTGCGACTCTTAGGTAGTTAGTGGGTTACGAAAAGTAAGAAGGCAAAATCAGGCGCAGCCCCAGCGCCACGTGGCACACGTCGAACTCTCCACGCTCCAGATGTGGAACTGCTCCCGCTAGCCTGCAAGTGTACACTGTGGAGCACTGACCGATGTCACGCTCGTGGTGCGCGCAGTGCGGCCGCAGCCCCAGCGCCACGTGGCACACGTCGAACTCTCCACGCTCCAGATGTGGAACTGCTCCCGCTAGCCTGCAAGTGTACACTGTGGAGCACTGACCGATGTCACGCTCG
This sequence comes from Thumatha senex, assembly GCA_948477245.1. Classification (NCBI taxonomy): domain Eukaryota; kingdom Metazoa; phylum Arthropoda; class Insecta; order Lepidoptera; family Erebidae; genus Thumatha; species Thumatha senex. The sequence goes on along the minus strand of OX419744.1, from coordinate 23,286,905 downwards.
TGGTGCGCGCAGTGCGGCCGCAGCCCCAGCGCCACGTGGCACACGTCGAACTCTCCACGCTCCAGATGTGGAACTGCTCCCGCTAGCCTGCAAGTGTACACTGTGGAGCACTGACCGATGTCACGCTCGTGGTGCGCGCAGTGCGGCCGCAGCCCCAGCGCCACGTGGCACACGTCGAACTCTCCACGCTCCAGATGTGGAACTGCTCCCGCTAGCCTGCAAGTGTACACTGTGGAGCACTGACCGATGTCACGCTCGTGGTGCGCGCAGTGCGGCCGCAGCCCCAGCGCCACGTGGCACACGTCGAACTCTCCACGCTCCAGATGTGGAACTGCTCCCGCTAGCCTGCAAGTGTACACTGTGGAGCACTGACCGATGTCACGCTCGTGGTGCGCGCAGTGCGGCCGCAGCCCCAGCGCCACGTGGCACACGTCGAACTCTCCACGCTCCAGATGTGGAACTGCTCCCGCTAGCCTGCAAGTGTACACTGTGGAGCACTGACCGATGTCACGCTCGTGGTGCGCGCAGTGCGGCCGCAGCCCCAGCGCCACGTGGCACACGTCGAACTCTCCACGCTCCAGATGTGGAACTGCTCCCGCTAGCCTGCAAGTGTACACTGTGGAGCACTGACCGATGTCACGCTCGTGGTGCGCGCAGTGCGGCCGCAGCCCCAGCGCCACGTGGCACACGTCGAACTCTCCACGCTCCAGATGTGGAACTGCTCCCGCTAGCCTGCAAGTGTACACTGTGGAGCACTGACCGATGTCACGCTCGTGGTGCGCGCAGTGCGGCCGCAGCCCCAGCGCCACGTGGCACACGTCGAACTCTCCACGCTCCAGATGTGGAACTGCTCCCGCTAGCCTGCAAGTGTACACTGTGGAGCACTGACCGATGTCACGCTCGTGGTGCGCGCAGTGCGGCCGCAGCCCCAGCGCCACGTGGCACACGTCGAACTCTCCACGCTCCAGATGTGGAACTGCTCCCGCTAGCCTGCAAGTGTACACTGTGGAGCACTGACCGATGTCACGCTCGTGGTGCGCGCAGTGCGGCCGCAGCCCCAGCGCCACGTGGCACACGTCGAACTCTCCACGCTCCAGATGTGGAACTGCTCCCGCTAGCCTGCAAGTGTACACTGTGGAGCACTGACCGATGTCACGCTCGTGGTGCGCGCAGTGCGGCCGCAGCCCCAGCGCCACGTGGCACACGTCGAACTCTCCACGCTCCAGATGTGGAACTGCTCCCGCTAGCCTGCAAGTGTACACTGTGGAGCACTGACCGATGTCACGCTCGTGGTGCGCGCAGTGCGGCCGCAGCCCCAGCGCCACGTGGCACACGTCGAACTCTCCACGCTCCAGATGTGGAACTGCTCCCGCTAGCCTGCAAGTGTACACTGTGGAGCACTGACCGATGTCACGCTCGTGGTGCGCGCAGTGCGGCCGCAGCCCCAGCGCCACGTGGCACACGTCGAACTCTCCACGCTCCAGATGTGGAACTGCTCCCGCTAGCCTGCAAGTGTACACTGTGGAGCACTGACCGATGTCACGCTCGTGGTGCGCGCAGTGCGGCCGCAGCCCCAGCGCCACGTGGCACACGTCGAACTCTCCACGCTCCAGATGTGGAACTGCTCCCGCTAGCCTGCAAGTGTACACTGTGGAGCACTGACCGATGTCACGCTCGTGGTGCGCGCAGTGCGGCCGCAGCCCCAGCGCCACGTGGCACACGTCGAACTCTCCACGCTCCAGATGTGGAACTGCTCCCGCTAGCCTGCAAGTGTACACTGTGGAGCACTGACCGATGTCACGCTCGTGGTGCGCGCAGTGCGGCCGCAGCCCCAGCGCCACGTGGCACACGTCGAACTCTCCACGCTCCAGATGTGGAACTGCTCCCGCTAGCCTGCAAGTGTACACTGTGGAGCACTGACCGATGTCACGCTCGTGGTGCGCGCAGTGCGGCCGCAGCCCCAGCGCCACGTGGCACACGTCGAACTCTCCACGCTCCAGATGTGGAACTGCTCCCGCTAGCCTGCAAGTGTACACTGTGGAGCACTGACCGATGTCACGCTCGTGGTGCGCGCAGTGCGGCCGCAGCCCCAGCGCCACGTGGCACACGTCGAACTCTCCACGCTCCAGATGTGGAACTGCTCCCGCTAGCCTGCAAGTGTACACTGTGGAGCACTGACCGATGTCACGCTCGTGGTGCGCGCAGTGCGGCCGCAGCCCCAGCGCCACGTGGCACACGTCGAACTCTCCACGCTCCAGATGTGGAACTGCTCCCGCTAGCCTGCAAGTGTACACTGTGGAGCACTGACCGATGTCACGCTCGTGGTGCGCGCAGTGCGGCCGCAGCCCCAGCGCCACGTGGCACACGTCGAACTCTCCACGCTCCAGATGTGGAACTGCTCCCGCTAGCCTGCAAGTGTACACTGTGGAGCACTGACCGATGTCACGCTCGTGGTGCGCGCAGTGCGGCCGCAGCCCCAGCGCCACGTGGCACACGTCGAACTCTCCACGCTCCAGATGTGGAACTGCTCCCGCTAGCCTGCAAGTGTACACTGTGGAGCACTGACCGATGTCACGCTCGTGGTGCGCGCAGTGCGGCCGCAGCCCCAGCGCCACGTGGCACACGTCGAACTCTCCACGCTCCAGATGTGGAACTGCTCCCGCTAGCCTGCAAGTGTACACTGTGGAGCACTGACCGATGTCACGCTCGTGGTGCGCGCAGTGCGGCCGCAGCCCCAGCGCCACGTGGCACACGTCGAACTCTCCACGCTCCAGATGTGGAACTGCTCCCGCTAGCCTGCAAGTGTACACTGTGGAGCACTGACCGATGTCACGCTCGTGGTGCGCGCAGTGCGGCCGCAGCCCCAGCGCCACGTGGCACACGTCGAATACGCGCGCCAGCAGCGGGCCCACCAGCGCGCCCGCGCTCTCTACGCTCCAGATCAGGAACTCTTCCAGGGTCAGCGCCGCGGCCGCGTCGTCGTCTTCCGCCTGGTGCGGCAAAAACGATGGCATTGGTAAAATAAAATGCAGGCCACTAATTGTTCGACACACGCGAGTAGTAGGCTTATTCAGGATCAGAAAGTATCACAGAGTATTGGGTCTGATACTTTCTAATCATACCTTGGTGGGGACCGTAACAAAATTAAGAGATCATTTGCTCGGAAAGCAAACAAAAATAGAATTGAATGGATAGTTTATTGTGACAATATTTTATATTTTCTAAAAATTTTGAATTGTATCATAACCTTTTTAGTAAAGATTTCCCAAAAATTATCTCTGCAATAATTCAATTGCAAGGCAATCTTGACATTGTCGTCGTGCAAGTAAATTGAGGTTTATATCGAGCTAGATCCACAAGAACTGAAGTTCTGAGTAAGGTAAAGTGATTTTGTAATTCAAATTTAAATAACAAATAAATAATTTGAAGGCGAGACTCAATTTTTGTGACATCTAATCCGGCTCGAAGGACCATGCCATGTAGGGGGTGCGTCTAGCGTGGTACGTGATGGGAGTTGCTACTCTACTAAGTTAAAACATAAGGAACTTAAAATGTTATGTGCTGACTTTACAATTTTGTTTATGCTAAATCTATCACTAGAATGAGAAAAATGTTGGAATGAATACACGTACATGTGGCGCAATTTAGTGCCGAATTTTAACGCGTTGGCAGAACGTGATAGATTGTTATTGTTGCGAACAAACTGATTTCGGAAAATGTATGAAAGACACAAACTGATAATGGTGCTAATTCTATTGTTGAGACCACTAAACTAAATTTCTCTAAAATTTCCTTATTTTTATTAGGAGATTGCCGTTGTAACGTGAAAAATGTACATAGACAATCGAATGTAAATACATGCCGACTAACTTGGTGATTTAACTGCCTATGTACATATTTCACGTTACAATGTTTTACACGTTTTCACGTTTCAAACGGTTACTAAAATTAATAAACGTCCCACTAAAATTAGACGTCCCACTAATTTGTATCTGATATCACTAAAATTCATTTTATGTGATATAATTCAACAAAAAGTGAAAAATGTACATAGACAGTTCAAGCACTAAGTTAGCCGGCATCTAAATACATGTTTTGTTGAATTTTATCACATAAATGGAATTTTAGTTATGTCAAATACAAATTTAGTGCTGTTTATGATATCACCAAGTTTAGTTCGACATAATAACAGAATAGCATTTGGCAATCTCTCAATAAAAATAAGAAAATTTTAGAGAAATTTAGTTTAGTGGTTTCAACAACAGAATTAGCACCACTCTTTACTAATATTATAAAGCTGAAAAGTTTGTTGGTTTGTCTGGTTGAACGCCCTAATCTCAGGACGGATTTGAATTTTTTTTTTGGACAGCCCATTTATTGAGGAAGGCCATGGCTATATATCATCAAACCACTACCCTGGAGAGCGGAGCAGTAATTAAAACTGTCAACAAATCCGGGATATTTTTTATGTATTATTGTATTGCTTCGATTGATGTATCTGCAAGAAGCGAAAGTTAACATGGATCGCGAAGCCTGGCGACCTCTCTCTGACTACCCCGTCAGGGATACAGTGTGGAGATAGTTAAGTTCACACGACAGAATTTTTTTTACGACAGATGCTCGGATGTTGATTATGTGTATTATGTATATTAGATGATTATGTGTAACTGTGTCCTAAAACTTATAAAACAAGCCTGATAGTGATAACTTTAAGGTCTAGAGGCAATTGAGTCATATGTAAAAAAAATATTTACTAAAAATAATATTGTAATAGTTATTGTCCACGGCTCCACACACATGATGAACTTTACCGTACCCGTTTATCACAGGAACTTGTTACCAATCTGTGAACTTGTTACCAGGATCCCAGTTATCGGTATACGAAGTTTCAGTGAAATTGGTTTAAAGATTAGAGCGCGATAGAGTTACAAACATTTCAACATATTCACTAACTTACACATTTATAACATTAGCAATACTACCTATAATTCTAAATAAACGTTACTATTTTTTCAGAAATATGCAATCACAAAGTGCAAGATTAGTAAAAGCTGTATGACGCAGGGACACTTCAGTAGGAGAAATTCACCCACGCCGTCATGTCACGTCTAATCTTGCTCCGAGCCCGGCCTGCAGCTGTTGAACCCCGAACATAGCCCAAGAGTGACTTCAAAACCTTTCCGTAAAACCCCTGGTCCAAGAATTTTACCACCTGGCACACATTCAGAGTACCTGCGCTCTGTACCCTTGTCTGTTGATCAGCAGGTGTACCACGGTTAGGTGAGCTATCGATAGGGCTCCTTACACCTAGAACTAACTAATTTTGTTTTAATGTTTTGAAAGTGCATTGATAATTGTGATAACTTAGTGGGTACCACGTTATTTTTTATTTATTATAAATTTTGTGATTTTCACTTTGTTAAAGCTTTGTTAAAATTTAGTGATTGTGATTGTTTTAAATATTAGTAGAAAGTGCCATTATTGTTCGTTAAAATAATAGTAATTTTAATTATAAAATGTGACTTTGATAAAAGGAAGTTCGTAAATGGTTGTTTTAAGTACAATTACTGTTATAAGACTTCGATATTTTAAGTTCTCTGTGATTTTATAAATAAAAGTTCCTAACACTAATCCTGTAAATAAACAACGTAACTACCTATGTTCACAAGACAAATTAATTAAAAAATGACTGAATAATAAAAAAAAATGTTTTTCGTAGTTCCTCCTTCATTCCATTTGATAGTGCAATCAATGTTATAAATTCGTAAATAATTCTAGTCTAACTACTAAATACTTCGCTAATGGGTCTATCCACATACAAATTACTACTTCATTGAAGCACTTATCTAATTTACGAATATACTAAGTATGGCATCTAATCGTACATTATTTCAAATAATTCTTACCTCTTGTCTTGTAGTAATTTCTCTATCTTTGACATCCATTCTGTCTCCATTAGGGCCCAGGTGGAAAATAGGTTTTCTTCCATTTCTGGGCACGGTCACAAGTTTCTCTCTAAGGTTCATTAGTACGATTTCGGGATCAAATCCCTTCTCTGGAATATCAGAATCATTGATATCTGAAGGTGTGGACGCTCTGGAGCCCTGGTCTTTCAAATTTTCATTGGCGACGGTGCATAGGATATCGACCATGTCGGTTAATTCCTTTTTGTTGAGGATTCCGTCGCTGTCCAGGTCGAAGATTTTAAAGCAAACTGGAAAGAAATTATTTTTAGCAACAGATTTTTTAAAAATATTTCCATATACCAAAACGACGTTCAATACTATGTTAGGGAAGAAGCAATTAGCAACATGCGGGTTTCTGCGACAGTCTGCAGACCCCTGGGCATTATTTATTACGTTTTTATTCTAATCCCTTGCACGTGCAAATAAACCATACTGTTTATTAACTTTCGTCAGTTTCATGTACCAGAATTTTGTACACCACCAGGCTATTTAAATCTCACTTGAATGCAATAGTTACATAAAATAAACTTTATTACCGAGTAGTTTGCTAGATTTTCTGAATACTGTTCACTATTGTCGTGTAAATCTAAATCATACGAGAACATATTAGCCTCGACAATACTTATAGTAATTAATAAATTTAACTGCTGTTATGTATTGAGATTTGTCGATATGTGACGGCGACAACTTACTGTTAATTTACGTATATATTTAGTTTATTTATCTGCGAAGGTCTATCTCACGTTTGAAGGTTCTTAGTGCATATGTTTTAATGTAGTTGTTGATTTAAGCATGCATCACAGGTCACCAAATAACTTCAGTCATAGTCCCTACACGGAACAGATCTGCGGTGTGATAACATTATCAAAGGTTGAATAATAATATTTTGTTATATATGACAGTAACATAAAGCGCACCAGAAATGCCAGTGTAGCAGTATTGTATTCTCTATATGGATATAACAGAGCAAAGATTTTTTTTAATAAAGTGGAAAAAGACAATTCGATTCGAGACGGGTATTGAACCCGTGACCTTTGCCTAACCAGGGCAATGTTCTAGCCACCTGAACTACCCGAACCGTATCGAATCAAGTTCATCAATCAATCATCATCATCAATTTCTCCACCATATTTTTAACCGTCAGTTTAAGAGTATTACCAGAGCATTAAAATGACGTGTATGAAGCGATTGATGAATCTCGAAGAAGCGAAAGAAGTATGCATGGATCGCGAAGCCTGGCGATCTGTCCTCTCTGACTACCCTGTCAGGGATACAGCGTGAAGATAGTTAGTTTTTTTTTTAGTTTAGTTATTAAAATGACGGTCACATTTATTAAAGCACAATTCCTGTATCGATTAGCGATTCACTCATTATTGCGACCTTGACGTACATACAATTTAGGTACTAACACCGTCGTCAGTTAGCAGTTTATATCGAACCTTATGTCACATAAGGACACAATTAATTATGCAAATAACAGAATTTATGATGCGGTAATTATACAATGTATTGTTAGAACTGTTTTCATTACTAATGTAGTACGGAACAGGCAGTTAATAAAAACATGATTAAATCATAGTACTACAGAATAATAATAATTAGGCGAATTAAAAAAAAATAGTCTGAAATCAAATTATGACGTTGACTGTAAGTCTGGACTGAAAGTGCACAGAGTCTAGGACAGTTACATCATTAGGCTAATAGTGGTGAATTTTCCAACATAAATGCTGTACAAAGTAGATTGAGAGTAGACTGCTCCACCTTTGCTTGCATTTTGATAGCCTCTGTGGCGCGGTGGGAGTGCATCCAACTGCTACGCAAGAGGTCGTGGGTTCGATTCCCACCAAAGATAAAACTTTGTGTAATGAGCACAATGATTTATTCTGTGTCTGGGTGTTATTTATCTATAATATGTATGTATTTAGAAATATATGTATATCAGTTATCTGTTTATCTGTCCTCTCTGACTACCCCGTCAGGGATACAGCGTGAAGATAGTTATCTGGTTACCGTACGTATACGTACAGTATACGTACAGTATAAGCTCTGATTAGCTTGGAATCAGATGGCGTTGTGTGAGTTGTTCCAACAATATTAGACCGGATACGGACCAAAAAATTAAAACAAATCCTATGTGCCTATATAAAGTTTACTTTGATTTTAGCTTATGTATGTGTGACTACACCCCTTTCCTATGGGACTAGACTAGATGTATACTTAAGGAATAGAATTAGTGGTGTGTGTGGCGGAGTGACATCACAATGAATCTTTTGTTTGTCAATACCAATTATAGCAACATAACATACAAGGATATCCCCAATTGAATTGGGTCGAGATGGAATGCCAATACGAAAGATCAAAGAAAGTAACACGAGGTATCTGCGGCCTTTGATGATCGTTAATTTGAAGGATTACCTCTCATCCTCCGCAACCTGAAAGCGCCAGTGAGTCATGTAACTAACTTTTTCAAGACAAGTACGGTCAGCAACAAAAGTAATTCAAGTCTAAATTAAATTATTAGAATATAAAAATATATACTTATATACATATATATACTTTTTTCTAATTAACTTTATATATATTGATTTTTATATTATAATGGTACTATATATACAATCACCACCGGTTACGTGGAACAAAAATGCATACGGCAAAATGTGTGTTTGCCTCTGCCACCCATTCGGGTAGTAAAGGCGTGACTGATAAACAAAGATAAAAATTTTCATTTATTATTTTTTCTGTTACTTTGGATTGTGTTAATCTACTTCTGCCGTTACTGTACCACTGTCACGGCTTGTCGCACATTGAACGTCAACGGTTTATAATGGGAAATGGAAAACCCTGTGACAATTTGCTACGGGTTTACCTCGTCCTGTGACTCAAGAGGAAATATATTGATGCCAATGATTCTGACACGTAATTCATTGTAGTTTAAACTCGCCGCGAACTTCGGGCAAAATAGTAAACTGAACTAGGAAATATTACGCGATATTGAAACTTATGTATATGCGTTTCGGGTCTTATTTGCAACGAATACTGTTAGGTACAATGCCTGCCTTGTACTTTTTGAGTAGTTTTTGAGTGAACTCATGACCACGGCTGGTGTAATCCGGTCGGAAAGAAGTACAAGGTAGACTTTGTACCTAATGCACACATATTATCACGCCTTTATCTCCGAAGTGGTAGGCAGAGGCATACTATACGCCTACATTTCACTGTAAGTATTTTTGTCCCACGTAACAGGAGGTGAGCCAATTGCAGTGTTGAAATGGACAGGCGCAGGCTGTGGCGACCTGCTGTTGAAAATTTTCAAGCCGCCCATAAGGCCTTCAACTAAGCTTAACGATTGCCGTTTTACTGGCAACCGTGACCAACGGCTTAACGTGCCTTCCCGTGAAACGGAAAAGTTCGCAAATATAAATGCCACAAAGTGGTCACCCATTCAAGGACCAGCCATAGTGAAAGTTGCGTAACTCAGTGATCGTTTACTGAGTCCGCGGGGCCACGAGAGCTTCATTAATAGTATACGTCGCGTATAAGACCTGAAATATATTTTTTATACCACTGAGGTGGCAGACAAGCATACGGCCTACATGATGGAAAGTGGTCACAATAAATATATGAATATGAGTGAAAATCGCGTAAGCTTAAAAACATTAAGAACAAGGAAGAAATAAGAAAACAAAAGTAGTATTTGATACAAGTAAGCATGTCGAGAAGTTATCAAATGTAATGGTCATTAAAAGCTTAAAGATTAGAAACAATTTTGAAAAGCAATTAGTATGCTAACGTTTTCTAAATTTAAATTTTTAGTGGAAAAATTCGGTCATGAGCTGTACTTGAACCAGCGTCTTCTGGTTCAACGCACCAGACGCGTTTACTAACTACACTACCGTGACCTGCTCGTAACTGACGAATTAATCCACCTCTTTAGGTCTTAAGGCGACGTAAGGCGCCATCGACCGGCACTTAGCATTTTATGTAAATATTTTGATATTTGAAGACAGGCTTTATAGATCTGTGGCACTGAGACATGCCTAAGTCTACTGTGCTCAAAAGTATGTACAATGTAATAAAAATTTCAAAGTAAATAATTAAAATTAGTCGCAAAGACTCTTCGCTGCTTATTCCTGTTAAGATAGTTTGGTCAACCATTCACTATCTTTGGATCTAAAACAATTAAGATTTTAAAATATAGTATTATTACGTTTGGTAAATAAATGTTAAATTTGGCAGAAATTTTAAACCCGTTACCTTTTTAGTGAGGTGGTAACAATAAGGCTAAAAGATAAAATTAATGGGGCTTTGTATTTTATCTTTTAGCCTTATTGTTACCACCTCACTAAAAAGGCAACGGGTTTAAAATTTCTTCCAAATTTAACATCTAAAATAGTCACCTTTTATTTTATTAAATTTATTCGGCCATTTAGACCCACTTCAGTTCCGTGCTTCGGAAGGCACGTTAAACCGTTGGTGAGATGGAGGCCTTATGGGCGGCTAAATGGGGCGTAATATGTCTCTGCCTACCCCTTAGGTGATCTAGGTGTGACTGATAATTAAGTAAAAACGTATGTCTCCCATATCCATTATATCTATATAACGATGATGGCAATAGATAGTGGATAACACATAGGATTGTGTACGTTATAAAACTTGATCTAATGTGCCGAAGCAGGTAAACAACACAATTACTGCAACCCAATGTTTTGTGATACAAAGAACCATTAGCACTGGGTTTTGTTTTACTGTTTTTGCTATCATTGTCTCTGTCATCTGAATATATTGCAATGTTAAACTAGTTGTCAATAGGCACACATCCAAAAACAATAATGCTTTTTCTCTAACTTATTTGTTGGAGAAGTTAACTGTTAAAATTTGATAAATTTTGAAAATATACTGCTACACAGAATTTAAAATATTTATTGATCTGTCGCCATTTGAACAGTTAATTTCCATCAGATGACATCTTGGTGGTATTACCCCGTAAGGTTTCTAATAAGATAGATATATTTTTCATCAGAACTGTTGTTTCAACACGGCAATGTTACGTGGCTCCTGGCACCTGTTACGTGGAACAAAAATGCATATGGTGAGCTGTGGATGTATTATAGAATGCCTCTACCTACCCCTTCGGGGACGAAGACGTGACTGATAGTGGAACTGTTATCAGGATAAAGTTGCTTATAGTAAGAGGGTTACGAAAGTAATATTCATGTACAAGTCATGTTACACACTCAGCCGGTTTAAACATACGTTTCTAGCATAACCTTCTGTCAAATAACTGCTTTACTGACATGAGTCATCTATATGTCGAAGATATCACACGATCTAGTATTTCTCAGAAATTATTATATGACGACTTTGCTGTTAAAAACATATTTGAATATTTAAATTTCCATTGAAGCTACATATAGCGTATAATTAACACTTTTGTTGCCATTTCGTGTTTGAATAACCTTGAGCTTAGTACACATATAGACCCTCTGAGATTTGAGAGTGCAATTACATTAAATCTATCATTTTCTCCTAGCTTACATAATTGTCTGCCAAGCGGACCCAGAGGCCAGACGCTCGGATGATCATGACATAATTGTCTGCCAACGGCAGAACTGATTTTGATTTATTTTGGTATTGTTAACAGCAACAAATGTCATCTAATCTTCTAGTTCCTATTCCGCTACGGGCACATGCACTAGTGTCAAGTTTGAGGACTAGGTACTCAGTTGCATCTCAAACTAGTGGCGACTCCTTATTTCTAGACATGTTTGCTACTCTTTCACCCACCTTGGCACAGTTCTCGTTACACTCGTCTTTTTTTCCGAATCAAGACATCCAGGTGCAACTGGCTTGGTAAGACATTAAAACTCTCGTCTGAGATTAAAACTTATATGTAAGTTACGTTGCTAGTTACCAATACTAACAATCGATTAGCTAATCGCCTCAGGTAGGTAGATTCAATTTAATCAATGAACGCACTATCTATCACTCATCGAGACGTCAAAAGTAAGAATTATAGAAGCGAATGTCAAAGATCCTCATTTTAAATTATATACTGGCGCATGAGATTCATCTCATTGCTCATTAGCAACAAATCACTTTGTTTACATCAAATTTCGCGGTCGTGTTGGTTGTATGTGTACCAATGAATGTAGTGTGAATGTAGTACCAATACTTGAAAAAATTACATTTAACAAGTGTTATATTTATTGTGTTGATTTCGTAAAATGAGCCAATTCATTTATTAATTTAAAAAATATTGTACGTTTAATTTAACTTACAATTCTTTAGGGAACCTAATATGTTTGACTTTTCCAATTCGACGATTATTAGTATTTAAAAAAGTAAAGACTACACTGTTACAAGTTTGTTTGAGTTACACCTCTCTCCACCCGTATGCATGGTAAATACCTAGTCAGGTCATAAGTATTGTCACACAGTAAAAACTTTTCTTTTAGAATGACCCACAAAAAAAGTTTATTGAATTCGAATTTCGAATTGTTCATGAAAATAAAAATGTATACTTTCTAGAATTATACTAATTTTTAAATATGGAGTGGACATCGTTTAAATGCTCGTCTAATGGACCTGAGACTGAAGAGAAGCCGCGCTTTGTTGAAGCGGTACGCGGGAAAAAAATATCGGGATATTCTTTTTTCGGATGAAAAAATTTTTACCGTAGAAGAGAGCTACAACAAACAAAATGATAAGGTGTACGCACACAGTAATGAAGAAGCGAGCAACCTTATTCCGCGTGTCCAACGAGGTCATTTTCCACCCTCGCTCATGGTATGGTTGGGAGTTTCTTATTGGGGCTTAACAGAGGTACATTTTTGTAAGAAAGGTGTAAAAACGAATGCAGTTGTGTATCAAAATACAGTCCTGACGAGCCTTGTGGAACCTGTTTCTCATACCATGTTCAATAACAGGCACTGGGTATTCCAACAAGATTCGGCGCCAGATCATAGAGCGAAGAGCACACAAGACTGGCTGGCGGCGCGTGAAATCGACTTCATCCGGCACGAAGACTGGCCCTCCTCCAGTCCAGATTTGAGTCCGTTAGATTACAAGGTATGGCAACACTTAGAGGAAAATGCGTTCTCAAAGCCTCATCCCAATTTGGAGTCACTCAAGACATCCTTCATTAAGGCAGCCGCCGATATTGACATGGACCTCGTTCGTGCTGCAATAGACGACTGGCCGCGCCGATTAAGGCCTGCATTCAAAATCACAGAGGTCATTTTGAATAAACTTTATTGTCATAAGAATCTATGTTTTGTTAAGTTCATTTTGGTATATAAATGGTTACATAATGAATAAACTTGTTTCAATTATTTTATATTAAACATGTGACAGAATTTATGACCTGACTAGGTATATTCTAAAATAACAGTTATTTTCATTACTCAGATACTATGAACTTTAATATATTCAAATTCGTATTCGAAATTCGATAACAAGTTCGTACTTATGTACTAGCAGAGCCTCGCAGTTTCGCTTTAGTCATACTTCGAACACCCGTGGCACCCATTCAATCCCATCGTTTATAAATCTTACAATAAAATATGAAAGTTTGTCAGATTTGTTAACATTTTTGATTACTGCTACGCTTTCCTAGGTAGAAGTGTGGTGATATATAACCTATAGGCGTCCTCCATATCGGCTATCCAACACAAAAATAGTTAATCAATTCGAAACAGTAGATTAGCGTATCCTACAAACTCTTCATCTTAATAATTTTAGTATAGATTCACGAACCACGATGGCAACACACGTTAAATCAACGGTATTGTCTCCAACATCTTTTCTTAGTTTCTTGCTCATGGGCGTACCCAGGGGGGGACAAAGGGGGGCAGCTGCCCCCCCCCTGGATTCGGTTCAGGTCCTCTACTTTCGTCGATAAAAATAAAAAAAATAACGTCTAGATGTTCTTAAAAAGATAGATGCGAAAGGCGCAGGAGTTTGTGTTATGGTGTGATTAGGTCCTACCGTCTCTACGTCCAGCAGTGGACTGCCACAGGCTGATTTGATTGAGTCATGGTCGTCTACATAAAAAATTGTTAGCACTATATGTTATTCTGCCACAAACACGTCCTAAGCCTAAAGCATTTTTTACGTGTGGAAATCCCATAGATATCTGAAGTTTTAGTTATGATATAATCCACAAGGATGTTGTGTGCGATGTGTGTACGCCGTTTAACGGATACGACATCCTAAATTTTGTGGCAGACTTGGCTACCACCTTAGAGCTTAGAGGTTGATTTGGGTGTTATCCTGCTTGTTGAAGCATGAGGCGTGCGTGAATTTCTCACGTCATGGCGTCGTGTTGGGCCTGTTTCTAAAGGACAGCGGGAAGCCTGTCCTACGTACTTTTAAAATAGCTAATTAATAAAGAAATTATACAAAACAATTACCTATTTAATTTATGCTAATAATAGAATAGGGGGATAAAATGTAGCCCAAGTTATTCTTTAGAACATCTAAAGAACACATGTCAGTGAAAGTCCCATTAAAATCGGTGGAGCCGTTTCAGATTCGGAAATGCCGGAACAAACAGACAGAAAAATATAATACATTTTTGTGTAAGCATCGTATATACCTACTTTCAAACAGACACAAACAGACACTTCAATTTTCAATTTTATTTATTTGTATAGTAGATTTGAACCTCGCTGTATACATTAAAACAGGTAGTTTTAGGCTCATCAGTCATGCCTTTATCCCCATTGCGGTGGCGGAGGCATATTATACGCCCACATTTCACAGTAAACATTTTTCTCCCAGATGGTGAGCCCATTGCCGTGTTGAAATAGACAGACGCCGCCGCGCCGGTTGTGACTACCTGCTGTTGATTTATTTTAATAAGACCTTCAACTTGGTTAACGACTGCATGTTACTGGCAACCGGGACCAACGGCTTAACGTGCCTTCCGAAGCACGGGAACGCTAGTAAATGGAAATACCACAAGGTGATCACCCATCCGTAACCAGCCATAGCGACAGTTGCTTAATGCAGTGATCGTTTACAGAACACTGAGTTAGCGGAGCTACGAGCAGTCTTCACACTACGAGGAGACTAGAGGTAAAAGTTGCCTGGACCACGTAATTCTAAGGACTGGTGCATTTTCAAATACATTTATTCTTCAGACTTTAATTACTGATCATGAGCCTACGCTGTTCTGCTTGTATTCGGGTGGTCAAGAGAATTTTAATAAGAAGAAGGTTATAACCAAAATTAACTATCAAAATCTCTGTAATGATAGTAAACATATGGATCTTAGCTATATATACAATAAAAATAATAGCCCCGAATACTCTATGATGGATTTAATACACAACTTACAAAGAATAATTATAAAAAACAGTGTTGTCATCAAAGTTCCTAGAAATAAAATTGCAATAAAGCCTTGGATAACACCCGGACTTTTAAGATGTATTAGGACGAGAGATAGAATGCATTATAAACTAAAAAATAACCCTGACAATAATGTTTTGAAACTAACCTACAACAGGTACCGGAATTTTTGTAATGACATACTGAAAAAGTGTAAAAGAGAATATGAATCTAATATACTTAAATCGGCTGGAAATAATAATAAAAAAATTTGGTCTGCTATTAAATCTATAAATAATCTAAAAGCACCAAATACCTTATCGACTGAATTATTAAATATCAAAAGTGCACACATTGAGTCGGTTAATACAGTTAATACATATTTTGCCAATATTGGCATGGAATTGGCAAATAAAATTCCACAAAACCTTCCCCCACTACCTGCTCACGTTATTAGGACTACATCCATATATACTATTACTCTCAGCAAGTAATTGTCTACATCTTAACCCTCTTAAAACTAAGTATATGGTGTTCGGTGCCAGGGGCCAGATCAAGAAGGTACCGGATTCCCTTAATATTACTTTATTAGGAGAGCCTATTGGTCGGGTTTATGGTGCACGTAATTTGGGTCTATATGTGGATCCAAACCTGAGGTACGAACAACATATAGCTGAGTCAGTTCGAAACTGCTTTTACAGGCTCAAGATTTTGTATAGAGCGAGGCCATACCTCACGGAGGAGTTGAGAGTGCAGCTAGTAGAATCCTTAGTGTTATCGAAATTAAATTACGCAGACGTCGTTTATGGTCCGCGTCTGCTGGCACGAACAGAGCGGCTCCTACAAAGGGTGCAAAACGCTTGTGCGAGGTTCTGTTTCAGGATACCGAGTAGAGGGCACGTCACGCCGTATCTTAGCGAACACTCCATGCTCAAAATGAAACTTAGGCGAAAGATGCACTTGGCTTGTCTTCTTTTCGGTGTCATTAGATCTGCTGAGCCTCAGTATCTACATGCCAAGCTCGCTTGGGTCGGCAGTAGGAGAGCGGGTGATAGAAGACTTTGCTCAAGGCAGCTGTCGATGCAGCGGCATAGTTCTGCGTCATTCAGAGGCAGTTTCCGTTATTCAGCCACCAAAATTTGGAACAACATCCCTCCACCTTTGCAGTCTCTTAATTTCTTAACCACTTTTAGAAAACGTCTCCGACTATATCTTCTGGAGGCGCAACGGAGGTTGGATAATGTAAATACGAATCTGTCTCTGATTTGATGCAGACGCACGCCCCATTTGTTCTTCACTTAGGCGTTAGATTGTTCTGTTTGTTTGTTCAGGTAGTATGGTATTTAGTATATGTGTATGATATATTTATCTATCACGACTTATCCCCGAAGGGGTGGCAGAGGCATACTATATGCCCACTTTTCACCATGTGTATTCCTTTCCTACGAAATAGGTGGTAAGCCCATTGCCGTGTTTATATGTGTATGATGTAAGTGTAACATAATTATGTATGTATCAGCCTATGTATGTGTGGATTTGTGTATGTGTATGTATGATACCTATGTTATATGTAGTCTTTATCTAAGTGTGCATGCTTAAAATGTACATAGACGAAGAGCGCTCGGCACAGCATCATCGGTCTCAACTATGTAGGGGTCCAGTTGAAAACCAGCGTCAGGCCCTAACAGGACACTTCCTGACATATGCTGAACTAGACGCCCATTTGGTGCAAGATAAATGTTTTATTTAGATAAGAATTCAGTTAAAGTTTTCTATTTTATGTTTCATCTTTACTACTTTGTTTTCTTTTTACTTTTTTTGTTTGTATTTTATTTTTTTGCACCGAATAAATACATATTATTATTATTATTATTATTATTATCCAGTGGTAATTCATTTACACTATTTGACACATCTGAGGAAGAGATTGAAAATATTATTATAAACCTACGCTCGGACTGTGGGTGTGGGATGGGATAATATTTCACCAACAATTCTTAAAACACTAAAAGACACTATAGTCCCTCCCCTCGCTCATATCTTCAACAGATGTCTGGTGGAAGGAATTTTCCCGAAACCACTTACGAAGTCAGTAGTTATTCCTATTCACAAAACTGGCAGCAAGGTCAATGTAGAAAACTATCGTCCTATTTCTTTGCTATCTACCATATCTAAAGTATTGGAAAGATTGGTGAATAATAGGTTAATGGGGTTTTTGGAAGATAAACAGCTTTTAGCAAACAACCAGTACGGCTTCAGAAAAGGTAGGTCAGCGACTGACTGTATTCATAATTTTATTCAGTTTCTTGTTGATAAAATGGATAATGGACTAAAATGTTTAACGATTTTTATTGATCTCTAGAAGGCATTTGATACAGTCAGCCCGCGACACTTAGTAGCCTCACTTGAAAAAATGGGGATCCGCGGCAGGCAGTTACAGCTTTTCCGCAGCTACCTGCGTGACCGAATGCAATCCGTTCGTATTGGTGATGCTCTCAGTGACGAAACTCCTATCAGCATGGGGGTTCCCCAAGGAAGTATTCTGGGGCCCACTTTATTTTTGTGTTTTATCAATGACCTCTGCCAAATAAACATTGAAAATTGTCGTATTATGTCCTATGCGGATGATACAACACTAACGTTTTATGGGAATTCTTGGGAGGAAACTTTCAGTGCTGCTCAGCACGGTTTCGATCTAGTAACACACTGGCTTGCCCTCTATAAGTTAACGCTTAATGCTTCTAAAACTACTTATATAACTTTTTCAATTCAGAACTACAAAAAAAACCCTTGTGACAATTTAAACATTACTGCCCACACCTATTGTAATAGGTCTACTGACAGTAATTGTATGACATGTCCACTCATTGATGAAACATATACAGTGAAGTACTTGGGTATACTAATTGATAGGAATATATCGTTCAAAAACCATATAACACAATTGGTCCAAAAAATAAGAAAGTTGATACATATCTTTAAAAATCTTAGACATATTGCCTCTTGGAGGTTAATAAATACCGTTTACGAATCTCTTTGTCAATCCATTATTGCTTATGGCATTTCTTCTTGGGGTGGTTCAAATAAAACTGAATTCCTTCATTTAGAAAGAGCTCAGCGACTGATTTTAAAGGTCGCTCTCTTTAAACCGCGTCTATACCCAACAACTAGCCTTTATAAAGAAGCCAAGGTCTTAACTGTTAGACAAGTTTATATTATGGTGACTATCCTTATAAAACATAGCTCTTTAAATGTTTTGTTGTTGGCAGATAAAATGAATACAAGACGTCACTACGAGGTCTGTCAAACTGTAGCTGTGAGAACGTCTTTTGCACAAAAATTCTATAGTTTTAGAAGTAGTAAATTGTACAATAAAGCAAATAAATTACTGTCCATTTTCAACCTGCCTAAGATACAATGTAAAAACATTGTTATGGAGTGGCTTTTAAGCCTGAATTATGATGATACTGAACAGCTTCTCGGCATTTTGCATTGAGTTGATCAATGTATATATGCTGACACACACACACACACACACACACACACACACACACACACACACACACACACACACACACACACACACACACTCTCGCACACAAGATTTGGTTTCCTGTTCATCGTTTATGTTTTTGAATCTTTATTGATCGTTGTAATTAATTATATATAACTATATAGGAGGGGAGGGCCAGAAATTCATAGCACAGGGTATCCTAGTTTGAGTTCCTGACTCCCACGATTAATTGTGCTAAAGCTATAATTTGTGCTATCTATATTGTAAGATCAATGTTATTGTGGGAGATAAATAAAGCATTATTATTATTACTTTATGCTCTTAGGAAAATCGGATTTGCAGCCCCCCCCCCCCCCCCCCCCCCCAGAACCTGGGTACGCCCATGTACTTGCTATCCTTGGAGGCTGTAGTTGCTTTTATAATCAGACAAAGGCTCTATCATAATGTTGTAGGAGATAAATCATTATGTTCTTAAGTATACAACAAGGCCAAGATTTAACTCGAATATCGCAATTTTAATGAAGACTGACAACCTCTCTATTACGGGAATTGTCTCGGTCACGTAATGGAACAACTTAGAAGGAATATACAGTACTAGCGACCCGGCCCGACTTTGCAACGTATGAGTGTAGTAGTGATGACGTAGGGTACCATGTAGGAGTGGGGTGATTTGCATTTATTGACTGCCTCTGTGGCGCGGTGGGAGTGCTACGCAAGAGGTCGTGGGTTCGATTCCCACCCAGGATAAAACTTTGTGTGATGAGCACGATGGTTTATTCTGTGTCTGGGTATTTAGAAATATATAAGTATCTTTATCAGTTATCTAGATCCCATAACACAAGCTAATATTAGCTTACTTTGGGCTAGATGGCGCTGGGTGAAAAGTGTCCCATAATATTATTAATATTATTACAATACAACAATACATATTGTATATAAACTAACCATAAAAACTGCATTAAAATCCGTTGAGTAGTTTAAAAGATGTAAGCGCACAGACAACGAGAGGGACTTTATACTATGTACAGATACTGTGTGAATATAAAATATTATCATCTATCATAAAGGGAAGAGTCGGAGGAATACCCGTCCCCTACAGACTAGTGCGCAGTCTCTCGTCGTACATATACTTTGTTATGTTTCTATGAGAATCAGAATGACATTTGGAGTGTTGCCGCTTTATCGTAATAGAAAAATAGTGTCGTGACCAAAATTAATACGAAATTAATTTATTAGTTTGAAATTGTGTTTATGCAATTTCAAGGAGTTTTAAATGAGATATTTTAAAATGTAATTGATTAGTCATACTTTTTATTCGAATATAGATTAGCGGACTCCCGCGACTTCAGTCGCTAGGAATGTTTGTAGCCAATACACCCACCTAACGTTACGTAAATGTATCTCACGTGCGAACCTAGGTATATAGGTCTGAACACTATTTATTAAAATAATTAACATAAATTAAAAATAAAATACAATAACAGTAGCAATATGTCAATGTCATTGTCTTTTAACTAATCCGCCCTGCATAGATCTTAGAATAAAAGTGTTTATGACACAGCCAGGTTTGCCTTTAAATGAAATGGCCACCCTCTGCACAAGAATCGATCCGAAGCAAAACTCATTTTCATTGGTTTGTTTTATCTGGCGGCCGACTCTTCTGTGAGGCACTTAGCCTCGGACCCCCAGCTGTCCAATGTCTCCAACTGACAAAATGATTATGTTCCAATCGTCATCAAACCATCAGTCTGGTTAAGGGGACATATGGCATAAAACGGCGCCTGCGACTGAGTGGCGGAGACATTTATTATTAAAATCAAGCCTTTCTCGAATGAACATCGTAAATGGCCATTATTTTATGCATTCACTTCTGATTGCCTCGGCGGAGCAGTTTCACCGAGGCAGTCAAAAGTCAGATTGGTTCGTGTGTTATTCCTCTTCTTAGAATGTTTATTCGCCCGTCGAGGCTTAAGTCATGGAGGCTGGTAATTTTGAACGAAGACAAATCTGCGGAGCCCTTACGTAGCCGAATCTCGGGCGGTAGATTTCGCTTCCGCTGACCTACTCGGAAAAAGATGCAGTAGCATCCCAGTTGCTCCCAATGGAGACTAGAGTCCCCAACGAGAGAATATCCACGTCCAAAAAATAATCCTTTAAAAATATTTTTTAGTTTGATAAAATACTTTTTAAAGAATTGTTTTTAGTATTAATAGGCATTTTAATGTTATATTAGGAAGATTTTATAAATAATTTTTAATTACGAAAAACTTATGTTTATTAGTCGAATGATTTAATTAAAAAAGAGACCAAAAGAACTGTCATACTGGTCCATATAGAAAAAAATCTGAGTATAAACGTGACGTGAAAGTAATCATCCATTACCGACATCAACAAGTGGATAAAAACTATATTATTTGCTTAATCTGATGAGCTTGACACATATTACCACAATAACCATTGAAAGATAAGATAACGCTATATATTCGCTAAATACAATTTCTGTGGTTCTTAAAACACAACAAGCGTGGCGCCACTTAAGAAAATGCTTACTATTTTATAGTTTAACATTATTGTACGAAATGAAATAGTTCTAGATTTTAGGATGAAAAAATGACTAATTAAAAGAGCAAGTTGAAAAACGATACTGTAGCCACGATAGCACCGCGGTTTAGTAAAC
The DNA here is from genome assembly GCA_948477245.1 of Thumatha senex. Classification (NCBI taxonomy): domain Eukaryota; kingdom Metazoa; phylum Arthropoda; class Insecta; order Lepidoptera; family Erebidae; genus Thumatha; species Thumatha senex. The sequence goes on along the minus strand of OX419744.1, from coordinate 23,265,418 downwards.
ATCAATACAACATACGATTACTCACACCGCTGATCACAACATGTCCACTTCTTAGGGTTTATGCACACCCCCTCTCTATACGTACTAGTGCATTTGGGTAGAGAGCTAGTAGAGGCGCGCTCTATAGCTTAACTAGATGTATTTCGTCAGACAGGGACCTATGATTGCAGTAGTACTTACATTTCAGCCTCTCAGTCCTGGGTCCTCTACAAGCGGCACTGAGTCCACAGCACAGCTCCTTAAAATCCACATGTCCGTCCCTGTTCTCGTCGAAAGCCAGGAAGGCTCCCGCGACGGCGGCGGCCGGTAGCGGCGGGGACAGTAGGGGGCAGAGGCTTTCCGCGTCCAGCTGACCCGTAGGAGCTGAGTTGCGGAGATTCCAGAAACATTTCTCCAGCTCGATTATGTCCTGCAGCAATATAAAATATTAAGTTCAAGATGTATACTAGTATCGGGAAGCGTCGCGATAAGTCCACTTCGACTACCCAGTCAGGAATACAGTGTGAAGTTATATTTTTTGTAATTCTTTGTTTTCTTACAAAAAAGCTTAAGGATCAATTCCTAGACATGGAGGATATGTATCATATCTTAACAAGTGTCCTGCTATCCTACCCACAAAATTTCAAAGACCTCAACGCCTATCCAATAAACACCTTTTGCTCTTATGAAGAACTAGTTGACCCCCGTGATATAATTCGAACCCCCATTCGCATCCATTCGATCCCTTAGCTTAATTCTTTTAAAAAATGTATGATAATTTTCCCGATTTGTTGACATTTATGATCGCTGCCCCGCTCTCCTGTGATGATATATAATCTATAGCCTTCCTCGATAATTAGGCTATCCCACACAAAAAAAAAAAAAATCCGACCAGTAGTTCCTGAGTTTAGCGCATTCAATCAAACAAAATCTTCAGCTTTATATATTAGTATAGTACAGATGTATAGATGAGTCGGTAGAGGAAGTCAAAATCAAACCTCATTCTAAAGTCTAAATCTATATTAATATATAAAACTGAAGAGTTTGTTTGGTTAGTTGAACGCGCTAATCCCGAAAAGAATTTGCCGTGTGTTATGGCGTAAATTGTAGGAATGATTAGACTGTTTGAGAATAAGTACAACATTTTGCGAATTGAACATCACGGTTTGTATGGTGAAATAGGCTTTTTTATTGGATAGATCACAGGAACATAATAAACACCTTCAATGTATACTAAATATCTTTAAAATTAAAGTTAAAATATATGTTTGTGGGTAAATGTATTCAAGTTATATTTCAGAAACATATCTTTTGTTTAAATTATAAAAATGACACAGATACGCTATCGTATTGTGTAACACAAAATTAACAGCGTGAAATAACAAACACCTGCAATGTCAAGTGGGCACACATTTTTATCAGTCATCAACACTTCAGACAGTTAGGTAATGTGTACAGCACAGCGTCTACGGTTGTGAGCTATTTAGGCACTTTAAATTGGGACCAGTTTCTGTCTTGGGGCCTCAAAGAGCCAGCGCATCACTCCCAATCTCCCAATAAACATGACCTGACACAAACATGACACGACCTCCGAGATCTTGAACCAATCCGATTAGTTACCAACCTCTTTCCACGCTCCTAGTAAACAGGTATACGCTAAGCGTGGGCCACAACTTTAGTGACATTTTTTTTTCCGAATACATCCAATTTGGTGTTAAGACCACTGCCCATATTGCCCAAAAAGGTTTATTAGCTCAAAACCCCCAAACAACAAGCATCTGGACATCAGATATCTTATCTAAAGAATAATTTACGTCAAGCGTGCCTTATCTAAAATAGACAGAGACAAAGGCAAATACGAACAAAATATTGGTTAACGGGTACGAATATCGCAATATCGATTCTAGTTGGTGTCGTCAAATTGTATTAGTTTTCATAGATTGCCTTTTTGCTGTTATTTGTAATATAAATAGATTACGCTCCTTGATCTCGTTTAGTTTGATCATGTCGTTATAGCACTAGGCGAAAGAGTTACCCCTGGAAATGTTCAAGTCGAAAGCTGACCAAGACCAGGGTCGATGACCGCTTCGTCGCTAGTTCGTTCTGCGTCTAATCACTACACTATCAACTAAGAATAACATTAGCGACAGTAAGCATTTACGGCTTCCAATGCTCCATAATCACCTATGATTATGGAGCATAATCATAATCATGGAGCATAATCATTCATCATTTATCATTGAATTGAATTACGATTCACGGGATGCGGAGAAAATGAGTTGTCCCAACAATATTTAACAATATTTATATATTTATAATATTCGATCATTTATGTCAATAGTTATCACTTGATCGCTTGGTATGTATCGGGAATGGAATTCATTAAAGACAGTCTTTATGAGCATTGTGCGCGATTTGTTAGGTTTGTATTCTGTTCGTGACGAAAATAAAAACAGCGTGCTCGCGAAGTTGGTTCATACAAAACGAAGATTTTGGAGAGAAGAATGAATAAATAAATCCCTAATATAATATTGGGGACAAACTTGGAATCTACTAGCCTGTAATTAAGCTGAGAACTTGGACTTAAAGTTTCAAGGTAAATTTTGCTAAGCTCTATTATAAATATTTTCATCCACTGGTCTTACAAAGATATTAATATCGACTTTTCATTAGATAATCGCGATCGCGATAATCGAGTAATGATATGACGTGGCTGAGAGTGCTGAAGTACGCAGAAAATTGTTTTTATTGTATCCTCAATATGATACAATAATTTGTTATGGGAAATTGAAATATTGGTTACATATTCTTAAGGCAGTATTCTAGAACGTTACTTAATACTCAATTGACGCTTGAGATTTTAAAAGGCAAAATCTTGCCTCAAGCGTTGATTGAGAATTGAGAAACGTTTTGGAATACGGACCTTAGTTTGCACTAAGTTCACGTGCAATCGTGTTCGCCTAGGTTTTATGTCGCGGTGATAGAAATTTACACCAAACAACGATTTAGGGACCCAAAGACCAGTCAACAAACTATTCTCCGTTATAGTTGCTGCCGTAAAATTTCATGTTGGCAATATTAGGAGGCTGACCTTTCAGAAGTGAAGGCTTACGTAACGCTAATTTGATGATAATGAATGTCGGTAGTACGAAATTTTGTTATGAAGCGACCAAATGTCGTTTAAAGAACAATGAACGTTTTTCCTCTGCAAGTAACAAAAACACTACCATAGAATTCACAAAATTATGGTTAATTATTATAAATTGAGGACAAGTAAAGCCTCGGCAAGGTCAGCACAGTCGCCCAAGGCGTTATGTCAGCGAGAATGGGAGATAAATTGGTACCTACATTATCCAGAACTGCAACTTTCTGCCTCTGAAATCTGGGGGACCCGCGACTGTGCATGCAGACATTATAGTACTTACGCTGAAGCTAACCATAGTATAATGAATCGTTTAGAATGTACAGAAAAGTTGCCATTCTTTGTGTACATTATATACAATGTTTATCCGAAATGAGAGCAGTTATTTACAAGGCACACATGGCCCCATGTTCATACACTAACACGATAGCAATAAACAACTGCAATTGTTGTCACTATTGCATGTTCTGTCGTTATGATAACACGCCCGCTGATAACGAGTGGGTGACAGGTGGAATAAATAAGCATAGGTAGTTATTGTTTTAAGTAAATTTATTAATATTTTTCTCTATCACGGTTAATGAGATACGGTCTGCCGACAAACGGGCGGACAGCGGGGTCTTAGTAATAGGGTCTGTTTTACCCTTTGGGTGCGCAACCCTAAAACACCAATAATAATTGTCAGATTCAATTATTTTGATTTATTGTTGAATTCGAAAGAACCTGAAAACAAATCCATAGTAAACAACCCTAATATTTTTTTGTCATATGCGTGCCGTATACCTGCACTGCACTGCTCAGAGACCTTAGTACTGGCAAACTGTACCTAATTTGGTAAGGATACCTATACGACAATCATCCTATATGGTTAAAGGTACTTTTTTTATACTTCTTGAATTCACAAGATTTATTTAAATAAATAAATAAATCCATCTATCACGCCTTATCCCCGAAGGGGTGGCAGAGGCATATTATATGCCCACTTTTCACCGTGTGGATTCCTGTCCCACGTAATAGGTGGTGAGCCAATTGCCGTGTTGAAATAGACAGACGCAGGTTGTGGCTACCTGCTGTTGAAATTTTTAAACCGCCTATAAGGCCTTCAACCAGGCTTAACGACTGCCATTTTACTGGCAATAGATAATTAGATTTATTTCGGCGTTTTAGAAGCCGCCTTCGAATCTGAACTCTCAACTCCTATAAGGTTCTAAAAAAGACTGTAAATATCTCGAAATACAAACTATACGAGTACACTACCATTAAAACATCATAGACACTTAGAACTTTATAACAGCACACGTACGTATGTAACAGCAATGTCTTTAGAATCCCGAGGTCTACGAATGGGACATAAAGAAGCACCTTTCGGTCCTCAATTTGAGGCCCATCGCCTTGCTGGTTATGTATTAACTAGCTAAGCTTCGCTCGTAACATGCTTCTAACCCTTGTGGTACCCATTTCATTCCGTCATTTGTTAATTTGATGAAATGTATGATCATTTATCATTATTGCTCTGATCTCCTGGTGCCTTCCTCGATGAAGTGCTATCCAACACAAAAAGAATTCCTTAATTCGAACTAATAGTTCCTGAGATTAGCGCGTTTAATCTAACAAAACGGCCAGCATCATAGCAAATCACATAGCAAACCCACACTAATTATAATTATAATGGTTACTAGCTGTCCCGCCCGGCTTCGCCCGTAACATACTTCAAAACCCGTGGCATCCATTTAATCCCGTCGTTTAATAATTTCACAATAATGTGTGATCGTTTTTCAAATTCGTTGATTACTTCTCCGCTCTCCAGTACCTACGCCCGCACTGTCCGGTTGAATTATGGTTACACGAAATTATATTATCTGGGCTTTTTTTTTATTTTGCCGTATCTCCTAAGATATTCATTTAATTTGCAAGGTGTAAGTGGACAAAATAATCTTCATATAATGCTGAACCCAACTAATGTATTAAAAATGATAAGGATTGATAACGTATTTGTGTAAATAGCCTTCAAATTACCGCTTTATAATTGCTGGTTTTTTAAAGTAATAAAATGGATATAGTATGTTATCCTTAAGAGATAGACATATACCGTCGCGGACTTTTTTGTAGACCTATGTTAGATACACAATTCCACCATACATTATTTTGTTATATCTTAAATGGTTTAGGCAGCGTATTCGTTGAAAGCTCCCAGACAGCTTATTTTTTCCGACATCCCCAACAAATATCGTTATACTTTTGTCAATGTAATGTCATAAAAACTATATACGTAATTCGTTGCGTAGTTTTAAAGATCTAAGCATACATAGGGACAGACAGCGAAAAGCCACTTTGTTTTTAATATGTAGTGATAGTGATATCAAAGTTAAGGTGTGTGTGTATGTTTGCTTAGACATATTATAGTTATAATAAGTAAGTTATAATCTATGTACCTAATACCTACGTAATATTTTTATTGGTTGGTTATTATAAACGGTACCGACTTTATGCGTGTTCACGATTTAGAAACTATCTTGCACTAATAAGTCACTGACCTTCATGAATGGCAAGCAAATTATGACCTAGATATAGCATTTTTTTTCTAATCGTGTAATTTTACTACGTCGTTGTGACGTCGCCCCACCCGCCTAATGGTAATAGACTTCGATCAGTGGACTGCGCAACACGAATCGTGAACGACAAAGGCGTGCCTCGTCCAAGTTTTGTATGTGATTGTATATTTATACCACTGCGGTGGCAGATAAAGATACGGCCCACCCGATGGAAAGTGGTCACCGTAGCCTAAGGACGTTGGTAACACTAGAGGTGCAACATTCGCGCTGCCGACCAAAATGCAATGTATGTAAGTCCGCTCATTGTATTAAAAACTGGTCAAACACGAGTCGAACTCGTGCGCCGAGGGTTTCATAAAAAACAATAAGTTTTCATACAAATCTAAATTTGCCCATATCTTTTTATCGTGTTGACTTCAGGTGAACCAAGGGTTTTATATAACTAATAGGTACAAAAGACCTCACTTGCTACGCCCACGTGTTCCTGTTTAAATAAATGGTGACACACGGACAGACAGACGGACAGATGGACAAGAAAGTGATCTTACAAGGGTTCCGTTTTTTTTTCCCTTTTGAGGTACGGAACCTCAATAAATGGCATCAAATTAGATTGGCATCGGCCGGCTTTGACTTGTTTAGACAAAGATGTTGGTATGACACGCGTTCAAGTACAGTTCTGCAACCAAAATGTCTTATTTCATTTTCATTAAAATCTATACAAACAAGTGCCTTAATCCTTAGCCATTCGAATAACAACGATATTGCTAAGTATAAATAAACATTTCAATCTTAGCACTGAATAGGTGTCAGTAATGCGTTATTGCAACCGCAGATGAAATTTTTCTTAATACGAGTTGTTTTTATATGTATAATTATATTTTAATTATAATATAATTAAAGTCCGAGACTACCAGGACTCTAATTGGTCGTGCTAATTAGTGTCTAGCACATAAGACCATTTAGCCTTTTTGTTACCACCTCACTAAAAAGGCAACGGTTTCAAAATTTCTTTCAAATTAAAACATCTAAAAGAGACACATTTTATTAAATTTATTCGACCCTTCAGACCCACCCCACTTCCGTGCTTCGGAAGGCACGTTAAGCCGTTAGTCCTGGTTGCCAATAAAATGGCAGTCGTCAAGCCAAGCTGAAGGCCTTGTGGGCGGCGTAAAAATTTCAACAGCAGGTAGCAACAACCTGCGTCTATCTATATCAACACGGCAATGGGCTCACCACCTATTACGTGGGACAGGAATACACATGGTGAAAAGTAGGCATACATTATGCCTCTGCCACCCTTTCGGGGATAAGGCGTGATAGATAAGTAAATATAAATATATATTATATTATGTTAAAACTCTATGAGAGCGTTTTTCGTTTCCTAGAGACATACACGCGTATAAAAATATACGCGTATTAAAATGTTATCGAGGTAGAAACTATGGTTATAATGTGCTAGGGACAACCCATGCAAAAGGAAGTATTTAAACCAGTGTATTTGTAATGTTGAATGTTTCTACCCTAGATAAAAACAAATTATTCCACTTAGACATCTTCGGCGATATTAAATGGCCAATCGGCAAATTGGATCAATCCTTTTTATTGAATGAAAGCCTGCACAACTACTTTTCCTCGTACAGTCTGTTTCCACAAACATTATCAAGAAAATGAGTAGGCACATGCAAATTACACTCCTGCTAGAACCTAAGCGCTGTGCAAGATATATGCAAATGAAAGAAACCATGTCAAACTCTAATCGGTTGCATAGTTGCTCGGGGTTTTTCCGACCGACAGACATCAAACGGATTTCCTTAACGTCATAGAAAGTGCAATAGTCACTCTTTACGACATAAAACTTGCTATCGCAATAACAAACACACGGCTCACGTGATAGTGACCGGTTACCAGCGCATACCTGCGCAATATTTTGTTCACACATCACAACACATCAGGTGGGCAACATCATAAAATCTCAGATCATTAAATCTGTGTATCTGCTTGATTTAGGTATGAATTGGGCAGCCACAGGAATGCAATTTAGTGTGATCTAATCGCTACTCGGAAAAAGCTGCAGTTAGGTATAATTGCAATATTCTGGCTTATCGGAAACATCGTACAACACTATAAACATATTATCAACTAGCAATCGGCCGCGGTCTCGCTCGTGAAATGGGCATATAATGTAGGATTTTATTTCGTACTAGCTTGCGACTTTGCGCACGTGAAATTAACTGTCATGTAATGAGTTTTATATTTTTTTCGAGGAACCCCATTTCCTAGTCCTACATTTCGGGAGATTATCCGAAAAATCACACAAAAGTTTATTTTTGTGACATTCTCATTCACACAGTAAAACACACACATTTAAATTTTACGTCATAATATATCTTATAATATATCTTGCAAAGTTTCAGTCGAATTCATTCAGCAGTTTCATCTACTGCGAACTGAGAGCTACACGACGCGTCCTCAGTTTTAATGTATAGATAAGATGAAGTACTTATAAACTCAACATGATAAAATTCGTAAAAATTTGACGCAACCGAAGCTGCGAACGTAACATTAGTATAAATATAATAAAACCATAAAGGATTTAAAACAGAATATTTGTTATGACACGAATCATGATAAAGGCAACCGAGCAGTCTGAGCATGTGCCCAATCGTACGCAGATAATACGTAGGTACATATTATTTGCATTCGCTATCTCCTCAGTCAGAATGCTGGACTTTGTCCAACCATTATAAGGTCGATGGTCCTTTCAACGGTGCAACTATACAATCTTGCTCCTGGCGCTGACGATGATGAAGGGATTCGAATTATTTTGTTTCTCAAAATGGTATTATCTATTTAGATCGATAGGAGACACCTTGAATACCAAATAGAATTATAGCCTTAAACATCACGTTACTGAGTTATACAGAAATATATTATTAAACAGGAAAATCTGAATAAAACGATCTTTTAAGTCATAATGATATAGTGTTCATTGTTAAGGATGTATTGATGGATGTTAAGTTATTCTCTGTCGATCAAGGGCGGCAAAAAATGAAAATTGCTGATCACGGGGAGTCAAAACCTTTATACCTCGACAAAGTTAAATTGCTTACTAAATAGTAAGTTACGACAAAGACTGTACGACAAAGTGATTGTGGCACTCCAGTTGACAAACCTGAGATGGTTTTCTACGCCCTGTGTAATTCGTGTACTGGTATGAAGTATAAACTTCTATAGCACATAAAGTGATAAAGTGAGCGAGATTTTACTCACACTAGAAGGGTACCCTATCCCTCAAGCGTCGTACTGGGTTGGACAGAAGTTGGTAAGATTAAGTAAACTAGCTTATAGGATTTATAGTACGTGTAGGTGTCATTTACACAGGATGTATTGAACACCTTTATCATTACGTATTAACAAAATATTAATTAGATACATATTGAAAATCGTTATAGAAGACTATTATATTTTGAAAATAGCAACAAATAGAGCCAGTGTAACAGTGTAGTACGTGTGCATTAGTCACACAAAGAAACACAAATTGCGATGAAAACTATTGTTCTTTGGTCATTCTTTGGGACACGATATTATCATATTGGTTATAGTATACAGATAAGTCACGTTGGAATTATAAAAAACAGAACATTCCAGAATATTACATATAGTAGTGTACAGTGAAAGATTTTACATAAGATGTTAGTGGAATGCAGCTGCACCAGCCCACCAGAATGATTCTACGTGATAATTTAGAAAAAACGAGGTAAACCTTGTGTTTGGAAAAAGATCGGAGTGGCAAGTGATGTATGTTATGTCATTCCTGAGATGGTGACCGTTTGTGCCAATTATTATGTGTTTCGGAAGGCACGTTAGACTTTTGGTACCGTCTACGAGGTACACGTTACAGTCACATTGGAGGCCTTATTGGCGGCTTGAACAGCAACGGTCGGCAGACATAGCATGTTTCTGTCTATTTCAACACGTCATAAGTATCACCATCTATCACGTGCGACCAAATACATTTGGTGGATAGTAGGGGGCGTATCCTATAAAATATTAACCGCCTTTTGTTTTAGCGTGCGGAATCCTCATGGATTTCACATCGCCCCGTGAGCTAACGGCGAGGTGAGTATGTCGGACTTGTACCGACTAAACCGCACGATGTCTTACATTTACCTGTGTGCTCGGAACCCGGGTATTCCCGTGGAGGATATCCCCAGGACCTCGAAGGCATGGCCGCTGCGGACAATATTAACCGCCTGACCGTTTGGGGAAAAAGGTGACTACCTATCTATCTTTAAGCTGAACATTGTTATAGACACCTTATATATATGTGCATATAATACTATTATCAATCAGATATCAGCTCAATGAGATAGCTAGCTGTGTTTACCACCAAAGAGATCGAAGTCCATATACAGATTTCTCTCTCAATTGATAGATAAACGTCACATGATGAGTCATTGCCGAGCCCACTGCTCGTTGCATTGAGGTCCGACGGCCGCATTATAGACTCATAGGTATATCATTTTAGATGGTTGCAAATATTTACAAACATTGTTTCAGAATTTTAATTTAGATCTATACTAATATATAAAGGTGAAGAGTTACTTTGTATGTTTGTTTGAACCGCTGAACTCATAAACTCAGAAGTGAAAAAAAAAAATTGTTTTAGACCCACCGCAGTTCCGTGCTTCGGAAGGCACGTTAAGCCGTTGGTCCCGGTTGCCAGTAAAATATCAGTCGTTAAGCCTGGTTGAAGGCCTTATGGGCGGCTTGAAAGATTTCAACAGCAAGACGCCACAGCCTGCACCTGTCCATTTCAACACGACAATAGGCTCACCACCTTTTACATGGGACAAAAATGCATACGGTGAAATGTGGGCGTATAGTATGCCTCTGCCTACCTGCCTACCCCTTCGGGGATAAAGGCGTGACAATATACATATATTTATGTATGTAATTTCCTTCATGTGGCATAGTCGTATGATGCCCTGCGTAATTCACAATAATCTATCTAGACCATTTTGCTTATCGTATTTATGTAGGGTGATGATATATCCGATGGAGGTCATCAGATACGATTGCCATTTTTAGTAGGCGTCATCCATAACAGTCTTAAGGAATTGTTTATACATATTTAGTACTAGCGCCCGCAGTTTCAGACGCGTAGAGGCCGTTCCCTTAGGCATACGGGGATAAAATGTAGTCTAAGTTATAACGTCGTCCTTATAACGTCAGCAGTTTTAGAGATTAGACAGAACAAACAGATACAGACGTAAAATGTTTTTAACAACGTTATAATATGATACCTACTTTATTGAGACAATGGTTTGATTCTGTTCAAAATTATTCTTGTTGCAATTTACATCATATTATTATCAAGATGCCAGTTGACGTATGTAGCACCTTGTTCATTCTAAAACATTCATTGTGCCATTGAGTTAGTATTTAATTTTAACATAAGCTAGGATAAATTTTGTAGTCTCTTCGCCTCTATAGTGTTGACGATAGCGATATAAGGTAAGCATATGAGTACCGTTTTGTGTGGGATACCTTCGTGTTATTCTAATAAATTATGAAATAGGACAAACTCACTCTTTCCTCCAAATGTGTAACGCCAGCCAAGCTCTGGTAGAACGTGGGCGTCTCCAAATCTTGAGCAATATTCACTTCGGACAACAGCCATTTAGACAGCACCGTAGCATCTTTATGTATCAGGAGCCACGACCTGAACTGGTCGAAGGTGACCTTCTCCCCTGCACCGAAAAGGCTGAGAAGGACCTCGCTGGCTTTATGACCAGCTGGAGCCGGAAGTGACGTGTGCTCCATGTGCAGGGTGCGTGCGAAGTCACGCTTGTAAATATACGTGCCATTGTCTCCTTGGTTATTCACGTACAGCGTCCAAAGGAACCTAAAACAAGATTATAAATAAATAAAATAAATAAATATTGTTGGGACAACTCACTTTTACTATTAAAGCTGAAAGTTCACTACTAAACTGTCAAACCAGAGCTCTATCCATTAAAGGATTGATGTTCAAACTACCAAGTGCAACCAAGATGCTAGCCGACACACAAACAAGGACTTAGCAAGTTTTGTGGTCGCCTGGATCACCTAAGCACACTGCTTTACTTCACTTTTTGCTTAACTTCAACCTAGTACTGAAATCTCCAAGGGTAGAAACCTTAGCCATCAAAACAGTTCCGTCTTTATAGAGACTGGATGATAATAACAGCAGGAACTCTCTCTGTGGGACTCCCGGCCTTTGGGGGCCGTCCTACCCACTAAACCCCGCTTGTTCCGCCTTCGTCCCAACCGGGTCGCACGCAAGTTAGGCCTGAGGGCTATTCACCGCGGCCAGGCTAAGGGAATACCTCAATATAAGGCTCTCCGCGGGGGGACAATATGTAAAGTTGTCCAGATTGGTGACTGATGGTGATCTAAAAGGACATCAAGGTATGCGCATATACATAGAAGATAGGTCATTACGGAAATGTTTTAAATGCGGGAAAGTGGTCATACAGAACAGCAGTATTTTGGTGACGTAGTCAATACGCAACTAATGGGATCACTCAATTACCACAGATAAACAACTCATCCGGCATATCTCGCAGCCTTGTTCTAATTTCAACAAACAAAAACAGAGGTAATGTACAATAAGAGTATTACCTATCTCCCAATTTAATAAGATTGCTCCTATGCAATGCAACTTCGGCAATGGGCTCACTACCTGTTACGGGGGACACGGCAATGGGCTCACCACCTATAACGTGGTACAGGAATACACATGGTGAAAAGTGGGCTTCGCCGCATGAAGAATCGGAAAGCTGTCGGACCCGATGGAGTCCCCATCGAAGCCTGGAAGGCGATGGGTCCTCGCGGTGTGGACATCTTAGTAAACCTTTTTAACCGCATACTCCTCAGCGGGCAGATCCCAAACCAATGGAGACTGAGTATTATTACTCCAGTCTCCAAAGGTAAGGGCTCAGTGCGGGAGCTATCGCGGTATAAAGGTGATGTCCCCACACCATGAAGATCTTCGAGAGGATTATAGACTCTCGGATCCGGCAGGAGTGTACTCTCTCGGAGTGTCAATATGGGTTTCGCCCCGGTCATGGGACCACGGACCCTGTTTTTGCCCTGAGGGTTGTCGCAGAGAAATACAGGTCGAAGAACACGCCTCTGCACTGTTTGTTTCTAGACATGCAGAAGGCCTTCGACTGTGTTCCTCGTGCGATGATCTGGTGGGCACTGCGGTCCAAAGGGGTTCCAGAGGTCTATATTGATACTATCCGGGACATGTACTGTGACTCCGATTCAATGGTTCGGACTGCTGTTGGCGACACGAAACCCTTCCCCATCACCGTCGGGGTACACCAGGGTACTGTCCTTAGTCCGCTTCTGTTCAGTGTAATATTAGACGAATTGTCGGGCAGCATCAGAAACCCGCATGAGCAGCCTCCATGGTTGCTCATGTTTGCTGACGATATTGCGCTGGCAGTCGCGTACAGGGGCAGATTGGTGCGACGTGTAAAGGCGTGGAAGAAGATTCTTGAGAACGGCGGTCTGAAACTAAATGTGGTGAAGACCGAGTACTTGGCACTAAACTCGACAGATCCCACATCCGTCCGCATAGGCGGTGATTTGGTCGAGCGCACGGACCAGGTTAAATACCTGGGATCTATTTTTCACACGTCCAGTGACATCGATTGCGATGTCAAGTCACGCATTGCTGCCGCGTGGGCCAAATGGCGGGAGATGACCGGTGTCATTTGTGACCCTAAAATGCCGATCCGGTTGAAGGGACAGGTCTACAAAACCATTATTAGACCTGTCCTTTTACATGGCAGTGAGACGTGGCCGATATTGGAGCGACACAAGCAGGAGCTGCGTGTCACGGAAATGAAGATGCTGCGGTGGATGTGTGGAGTCACGCGGATGGACCGCGTGAGGAACTTTCACATCCGCGGCAGCCTTCACGTCCGTGACATTGCAGACAAGTTGCAAGAGTGTCGCCTTCGTTGGTATGGTCACGTCTTGCGGCAACCGCCGGGCTACGTAAGTAACAAATGTCTAGCCATGTCAGCCCCGCCGGGTCCCGGTAAAAGGGGAAGACCCAAGAAGTGCTGGCTTGACGTCGTAAGGGATGACATGCGTGCCAATGGTGTCACTACAGGGGATGCCGACGACCGTGCGAAGTGGAGGAGAAAATGTAGGAAAGCGGACCCCGGGCGTCGCGAGACGCAACTGGGACAGACGCTCGGATGATGATGAAAAGTGGGCGTATAATATGCCTCTGCCACCCTTTCGGGGATAAGGCGTGACAATATGTATGTATATATGTATGTTCCTACGCAGCGCTGCAAAGACTAATAAGTATAGTTTGACCACGAAATCTGTACCGCTCCCTGCGTACAAAATTGTACGCCTTTTATCTTCGAGAGAGTGGCTTTTCTTTGAGGTCACCACATTTGATATAAGCTTAATGACTGCATTACCACTTTGTCACTGGACCGCTTACAGAAAATAGTTATAGTACTGCCCGGCGGAGGAGGCGAGCTGTCAATTTATGTAGGTATTTTATGTGCTGGCCTTCAGTCTACGTAGCTAGGAGCGAAGCAGTAATCATAAATGTTGACAAATCGGTCAATTTTTTGTGCATTATTGTAGAATTTTTAAGCGATGGGATTAAATAGGTGTAATTCGAAGTATATCACGGACGAAGCAATGGGGTCACCTATAGCAAAGCCTAGAGCAAAACTCATCATTGTTATCTTTCATCCAGCAGCCAACTCTTCTGTGAGCCACTTAGCCTTACTTAGAGATTTCTATACACTTTTGACTGCCTTAGTGGAGCAGTTTCACCGAGGCAGTCAAAAGTCAGTTTGGTTCGGGTGTTATCCCGCTTATTTGGAGGTTGATTTGCCTGCCGCCCCCAGACTTAGGTCATGAAGTCTGGTAATCTTGAACGAAGACGAATCTGCTTAGCCCTTACCGCAGTCTGCGGATCTCGGGCGATAAATTCGCCCCCGCTCCGCATGACCTGCTCTGAGAAAGACATGGCAGCGTCCTACCCGCTCCCACTGGAGACCCCAAGAGAGAATATCCATGTCCAAATTTTTTTATAAAAGTTATTAAATATTTTTTAAAGGATTGTTTTTGGTATTAATAGCCATTTTGTTAGTATTTTGAGGAAAAAAAAAATATTAATATTTTGGGAAGATATTATAAATAAATTTTAATTATGAATAAACTTTCCTATTAGTTGAGTGATTCAATATACAAACTAAATAGGAAGAAAGAAAGAAAAACACATTATTAGGATGCACAGCTGGGTACATATTGCATAGTAACAAAATTACTACTTGCATACAAGTTTAACTGTGCAGCGAACAAAGCAAAAGAAGTATGCATGGATCGTGAAGCCTGGCAATCTGTCCTCTCTGACTAGCCCGTCAGGGATACAGCATGACGATAGATTTTTTTTTAGGCACTATACTTGTACACTTGCAACATAAAAAAAATAAGTTAAAAAGAACTTTCATTCTGGTCCATATAGAAAAAAATCAGAGTAGTATGGCTGAGGGAAAAGACAGAGTTACTGCTGAGATGATCAAGTACGGTGGGTCGCGCGTCTGGGACACTCTATGTCTGTTATGCAACTTGTGCTGGCGGACGGGTGAGGTCCCAGATGACTGGCGAATAGCAGTTGTAGTACCTATTTACAAAGGGAAAGGCTCACGCCTAAACTGCTCCAGCTACAGGGCTATCAGCTTGGTCAGCTCAGCTAGTAAGGTGTATGCAAAGATTATAACGGCAAGAATGCAAGAAAAGTCTGAAAGGTATTTATTGAGAGGCTAAATGCGGATTCCGACGTGGAAGAGGTTGCATGGATCAAGTGTTTTCTCTTCGCATGATCGCGGAGATGTTTCTGGCTATTAACCAGAAGGTTTTCTGCGCTTTTGTGGATCTGGAGAAAGCATTTGATAACGTTGTGAGGGAAACTCTGTGGGATTTGCTGCCCGGATATGGTGTGGATGGCTCGCTACTGCGGGCAATACAGTCGCTTTATAAGGACTGTAAGGCTTGCGTGCGAGTAGGGAGGGATTTGTGACTTCTTTTTGATGTCTGTACAGGCGTCAAACAGGGTTGTGTCATGTGCCTGGCTGATGTAACATTGTAAAACGTCACATTGAAATGACATTGTTAGTCTTGAGATTTAGAGAGAGAGAGAGGAGAGTAGATTGTTGACTCTTTCTCCCTACTTGTCATCGAATTTATATAATTTGCGTTTTGAGTAGGCAGAATGCTTTGAATGTTTAGCCTGTTCTTAGAACGAATGAAATAGAATGGTGTTGTCCACTGGCCAATGTCTTGGCAACCATGCCAACGAAAAAGTATTTTAAAAATTGGAACGTCATTCGCCTAGCTACAATCGACGGAAAAATATGTCGTCGTAAATATATTTTTTAAACTTCGCTAAAAAGAAGTAATCTTTTATAAATTGTATATGGAAGTTCACGCCTGTGACTTCCTATCAATGTTTATATCAGGATGACTATGTATTTCGGTAAGATCTTTGGATTTTTGGAACCACATTTCTAGCCTTGGTGATCTTTAGTATTTTGACGAAAGATTATGCGTTTGTTTACAGCTAATTACGAAGCTTGGAGAGGCGTTAATGGAATATTTGCCTGCTCTTCAAGATTTATTGGGTTTTCTTAAAAAAGTGGTAAGTTCACTTTATATATACGTATCACGAACCAATATCCAATTGTTTTTCCAAATCTAATTGAACTAATTATTTCTTTGCAGCTAAAATGGCACTTTTCTTTTTATATTAATTCTGTTGATGGATAAAATTTGCCGTAAATGCTGACCATCTGGTGGATTCTCTGCTATGCTCTGCTCTTCATCCTGTAGTTACGGGCTCGCCATTCTCGTGGAGACGGCACCTGTCGCGGTCTGCAGATGTGATTTCGAATCCCGTGGTAATGTAACCACCTCAGGTACCTATTTCAAATTGTTTTTGTGTAGGTTAATCTAATAATGATGCACGACTCAATGATCAGCCCCATGTAACGACTTAATGATTTGGCTCATGTTTTGAATCATGTTACGGATCTCACTATTCTAAATTTCACGCCTCAACCCTGTGATTAGTTAATCTTTAGCTTACTAAAACACTGGAATAAATTATACCAATAGTGATAATGTTTATAATGTATATTCAATCAATTCGCCTATAAAAATATAGAAACTTTCTTCTAGAGATGTATTCTATTATTTTTGGTTCCTGCTCTTATGATTAGAAGCTCAATCTCTATCGCTGATATCCGTGTGCATAAAGTTGGTAGGACTTATCCTCCTGGCGCCTGAAACGAGTTTTAACTTTTGTTTGTTTGTTAGTTCATGTCCTATGGGGACATGAACTAACAAACAAACAAAAGCTCTTATTATGATAAGAGATCTATTATTATTCTTGGTTCCTCGCCATTATTAAGTAATAATTATTAATATTACACTGTTCATAGTGTATCTGGACAGTTGCCTGCAGAAGTTGAAAGATTGTGATATGGGTGTGAATTAGGGTGACTTTTCAGTAAACTGTCTGCTGTGCGCTGATGATGCGGTGCTCATGGCCTCATCAGAAGCCGACCTTCAGGCATTAGTCACTAATATGAAAAAGGAGTGTGAAACTAAGGGTAAGAACTAAATGCGAGATTAGGGTAAACCAGGAACGTCTTGTAACGTTGTAAAACGTCAGATTGAAGTGTCATTGTTAGTCTTGAGATTTAGAGAGAGAGGAGAGTAGATTGTTGACTCTTTCTCGCTACTTGTCATCGAATTCATATAATTTACGTTTTGAGTAGGCAGAATGTTTTTGAATGTCTTAGCCTGTTCTTGGAACGAATGCATTAAAATAGTTCTGTCAATTGGTCAATGTCTTGGTCGAAGGAAATTATGCGTTGTTTACAGCTAATTACGAAGTTTACGAAGCTTGGAGCGGCGTTAATGGAATATTTGCCTGCTCTTCAAGATTTATGGGTTTCCTTTAAAAAAGTGGTAAGTTCTCTTTATGTGTTCGAATCACGAGCAAATGTCCAATTGTTTTTCCAAATCAATGGAACTAATTTCTTTTCTTTGCAGCTGAAAAGCACTTTTTTTTATATATTAATTCTATTGTTGGATAAAATTTGCCATGGATGCTGACCATGTGGTTGCGGACTCGTCATTCTCGTGGAGACGGCACCTGTCGCGGTCTGAAGATGTGATTTCAAATCCCGTGGTAATTTAACCACGCCTTCAGGTATTTAGATTGAATTGTTTTTGTGTAGATTAATCTTATAATGATGCACGACTCAATGAACAGGCCCAAAGACTCATGATAAGGCCCTTGTAACGACTCATGATTAGGCCCATGTAATGACTCAATGATTTGGCTCATGTTTTGAAAAATGTTACGATATATATTTTGACCCCTAAGCTGGCATTAAGCTGGATCTCAATAGTTAATCTTTAGCTTACTAAATCACTTGAATGGGTTGTACCTTTAGTGATAAGGTATATAATGTGTATTCAATCAATTCGCCTATAAAAATATAGAAACTTTCTTCTAGAGATGTATTCTATTATTTTTGGTTCCTGCTCTTGTGATTAGAGGCTCAATCTCTATCGCTGATATCCGTGTGCATAAAGTTGGTAGGACTTATCCTCCTGGCACCTGTAACGAGTTATATATTTTGTTTGTTAGTTTGTTGGTTCATCGCCAGCCATTGTAAAACATTTTTTATTATTACAGTCTAGAGCAAGTGAATGAAATTGTGTATTTAGGGAGTATGTTTGTTGGTGGAAGATGTGATTCGGATGCAGAACGGCGAGTAGCTGCCGGAAACAGGGTTAACGGTGCTTTGTCCCAATTAGTAAAGCGTCAAAGCATCGTAAAAGAAGCACGACTGGCGATTCATAACGCCGTGCTAGTGCCAACCTGGGTATGTCAGCACATGCATGAAAGTAAATTGAATGCTGTGGCGATGCGATCACTTCAAAAATTGTGCAGCGTTACTTTAGCCGACCGAATACGTAACGAAGTGATACGCAATATGGCATGTTTGAATGAAAGTGTCAGCTGAAAAAGGGCGTGCTCCGTTGGTTTGGACACGTGAAACGAATGAGTGAGGAACGATTGACGAAGAATATATTATATATTGTGTGAAAGCAGAGGGTAGAAGAAGTCAGGATAGGCCGTGACTTACATATGAAGACCACGTAAAAGTACTCATATACCCAGACGTGCGTGTATGGAGCGATTGATGAATCTTGAACAAGCGTAAGAAGTATGCATGGATCACGAAGCCTGGCAATCTGTCCTCTCTGACTACCCCATCAGGGATACAGTGTGAAGATAGAGTATAGTTTAATATATTAGTCTAGACTAGCATTACCTAATTAGTTACTTAATAAAATCTTATTTAGATTTTAATATCTAACTGTGTCTATTTACTTCAACACAACAATGGGCTCACCGCCTATTACGTGGGACAGGAATACACATGGGGAAAAGTGGGCATATAATATGTCTCTGCCATCCCTTCAGGGATAAGACATAATAGATGAGTAAGTAACTTAGATTTACATTTAATTTAAAAGTTTGCTTCAATTAGGTAAAAATAAACAATTTTATAAAGATAATTAAGAGAGAGTCCAAGAAGAAGAAGAAGTATGCATGGATCGCGAAGCCTGGCGATCTGTCCTCTCTGACTACCCCGTCAGGGATACAGCGTGAAGATAGTTAGTTTTTTTAGTTAGAGAGTCCTATGTGTAGTAATATGCTTGAACAGAACCAAAACTATTCATAATAATCCTGGCACAGTTTACAGACAGGATTCAGAAAAAAAGGCCACAACCTTGCATTTCGTACTTAAAAAAAAATGTTTTACTCATGTACAATATCTTTGATATTCGAGTTTGTCTGACTCTAGGGTCTCTTATCAGATTAAAAACTCAACCTTGCTCAATATTTTTGGCCCGAACTAAACAATACCTATATCTCTCTGAAAAGTTTTGGCTCTACACATTTAAAACAGCTTTGGAATTCCAACTGAAGCTTTCTGGCATTTAAGTGTAGGACAGAGAGTGGACCTCACACATTGAGATCTCTTAGCTTAATATTTTGACTCTGTGTGTATCACTTGATAAGGTGATTGGCCCTAGTCCTAACCGTGTTTGGAGGCTTCAAAAACAGAACCAATAGGTATTGCATTGATGGTTATGACTTTTTCTGTAAAGATTGTCCTGTTTTCTATTACATATAATATTGATATATATTTCTTTGCCTTTAAGACTCCTGATTTTCAATAACTACTGCAGGAATATGATGCACAACTTCATTGTAAGAAACACAAATGCTTAATGAATATTAAATCATGTGAGGATCATAAATATAAGAAGTATAGGTATGAGCTGGATATCTGAAGGAAAGGCTTGTGATTAATTTGAATCGAACAGGTACTAAAGGTGTACTAGGGCCCCACCAATATCTTTAGGCCCAAGTAAATTTCACCTGCTAATTAAAGCCGCTTCCAGCAGTCAATATAACTCTTAGGGTTGGGCTCCTAATGCTAGTAGGGTTAGAAGTAACTAGGATGATATTAAGACAAATACTCCTGGATCAATGACAAAAACATTACCTAACTATTGTTACTTATGCACAAAGTTTTTTTATTTTGATGACAAGTACCAATATTAGTTTGCTCATAATCTATGCAAAGAATGTCACTGAAATTACTTATAAGTCACTATATATTATATTTATGGACTTATTATGTGTATATGAACTTATCTTTCTAACTGAGTAATGTTTCCTTTATTTGAAACTTAAATATATATATATATTTATACTTTTAGATTGACAACTGTGATCAAATTAAGAATCTGATTTACATGATTAATTACAGACTGTGTCCATCTTAAAGAACAGGCTTAATTTTGTGCTAGTAAATATTTTTGATGTAATTGTTTACAACCACAGCCATTGTTAGGATAGCCATAACTTCTTACTTACTTAATTTTTTCCTCAATGTTCCCTTTGGTGAGCACTACGATACCGCATAATAGCTCCTTGAAAGCGATGCCTCTCTTGGTTCCACCGCACGCCTGGTACAACCAGTCCGCCACCTCGTATGGCACTCCATCACACAGCACTTCATGGACGAACGCCTCTAAGCTCAAGGCCGTACCATTTGCACCAGCACATCTCTTGAACGCCTCGCGTATACGTCTCAACTCACTTTCAGACACTGGAAATAAAATAAACCGATATTCATCACATTCTTACAACGCACTTGATTTCAACTTTAAACACCGCGCGTACCTCGTTTCACTGCATCCTCGTATGATATAAAAGCTGGTTTTGAGTCCTTCGCACCCATATTCGCGAACACATCACAATTATGGCATTTTTAAGGGTGTAATAAACACAAAGAAACGAAATTTATTCCAGCTGACAGCTCACGACGTATGATCTGTAGCCATATTGAAATATTGAATTATTTTCTTGAAAATATATATATTTCTCATACAAATAAAACGACTTTTGATGCTAATTACTATCACTTGCTTATTACTTTACTAATCTTAAAAAAATCTAATTGGCAAATACGCAATGTATTCTGACCAATTCTGACATAACCATTACTTTTTACAAGTATTGAATTTGGTTTGTCTAAATGTCAGTTCAGATATCTGTGTATCGTACGTCTGTGTCACATCCACGACTGTTTACATTTGGCCGACCCGGCCACCATCTATCTGAGAAAGAAATTAATCATTGGTTACGAAAGATGACGCCTGGCGATTCCCAAAGCAGTGCTAATGCCAACATTGCTTTTCGTAATGAAACCTGGGTAGGTATGTCGGAAATAAAAATCGTCAAAGTAAATCAATGAAATCAGCCTAAAGCAGTCCACTGCTTGGACGTAGACCTCTCCTAATTGACGCCACAACACATGGTCCTGCGCGTTCCGCATCCAGTCCCTCCCTGCAACCTTTTCGAGGATGTCGGTCTCCACTCCAGAACTCGTTTGCTCCATCGGCCATCGGTTACCACAGCAGTAAGCTGTATCCTTGATGTAGAAGTTCGATAGGACAGATCGCCAGGCTTTGCGATCCATGCATACTTCTTTCGCTTTCTGCAGGTTTAATAATCGCTTTATACATACAGGTTTGGGTATCTGAGTACTTTTGATCTTTTCGTTTCTGAGCCATCTGATCACATGGCCTTCATGGTATTTTTCGGGCTACCCTGACTCCTTCTAACCCCTAATTTCGCAACCCTTCTTTTGCAAATAGGTTTGTCAATCGTTCCGCACTTATACGTTGGAAGTATCCAAACCAACGGAGCACGCCCTTTTCAGATTAACGATGGAAGCGTTTTATTACAAAATTACAATTTTGACACTTAAATAATGTTTTTTTTTCTGGTGTTTTAATAGAAGTGTATGTATTTTTTGGCACTGTACAATGTTTATATAAACTGGTCATGTTTCTAGCAGAGGCCATGCTTTTGTGTTTTTTTAAAACTATCTGATTCGTAGAAAAGAGAGTTTTAGATTCTAAAAAGAAATGTATTAAGGTATATATTAGTTATGGATCTAAATTAGTCAAATTCGCATCTAGTTACATGATCTGATGAAATTCACTCGATAGAAAACAATCCCAGTTACCCCTTTTCGAAATGATTTTTCAATAGTTACTATGACTTAAATATTTATATTTTACACAAACTTTTTGTACCCAACTTTATAGTAGTACAATATTTATAGATGAATTCGCATTATTTGACTGCATAAGATGATTGTCATAGTTATTATGTTTAAATTAACTACATTTGCGCCGCTGAGGTCCGATAAATCACGCGCTAGCGTTTACAAAATATAAATGCGCTAAATGGCTACTTTTCAGGAATACATGTCCTTAAAAAGGTGTATTATTTGCTATTTTTGTAGAAGCGCGCGCCTAACGGCGTGCCAACGACTAACGGGTGGTGACGGGAACAATGACATCACAGCTACCACGTCCGTCACTCGGCGAACTTCACTGGTAATTTTTTTTTCTAATTTGGCCCTGGCCCCTAACTTTGTCAATTTTGACATAGAATGTTTTTTTTTATATTTGGGTAAAAGAACAGCAACACAATACATTATTTACTTTTAGTAGGGTTATATAAACGGCCTATAAAAGTGTTACCAACTACATTTACCACAGCTTAGTTAAACAATGAAGAAACAAAACCAATGCGTTATAAAATAAGAGAATGATAGGACTATGTTAAGGTTTCCGTAATTTTACTTTTGAAGCTACTCGGTAGTCGGGTTGCCGCAATATCTATCGAGTTGAAGCTGCTTTTGCACAAATCAACTAAACGATACAACGGGGAACGTTCCCCTGCATTTGTACGGCAGCGGTATGTTACAAAGAGTGAACAGGATTTGAACAATCATGTCTGTTATTACAAATATCATATAGTAACATTGTTTGAAGTAATTTACGTCTATTTTCGAGCGTAAGCATGTTATATTCTTCTAGTAGTTGTTCGTAAGTCAAATAATTACGATAACATCTGTATTGCATAGAGCGAAAGATTTTTTTTCTGGACAGACTCTAAATCTTGCTTGTATTTACTAAACTAAGGATCCTTTACGGATACCGCGAATTCGATTTGAGGTCGAACTAATGATTTGTAAAGATGGAGAAAAGTGGCCGGTCGTGTGAATCTCTTGGTATTTCAAGAGAGAAAATAGCATTTCACTGCATATATATAATTGTCTTTCACTATAGCACGTGTTTGAGGCAATAATTGCCATTGATCACGTTTTTGCTGACCCAGCGATACAATACGGCCGCACTAAGTGCGCCGCGAGCTCGGTGCATAACGGAAAGCGACCGGGTGCATTCATTTCCATCTTTTACTAGTTTTAGCAATAGCTTAGCATATTCTTTACTGTAAACTTAGCAATAAATCTTTAAAGTTACTAAAGTGGTTTAAAATTAGTAGCGTAGCGCTTCCCATTAGGTACCACGCAGGTAGCATCCCCTACATTTTGGTCCTTCGAGCGTTTAACAAGGACTTCGCGGTCGGGTAATCGTTTTTTGGGACGGACGACTAGTGAAATGAACTTGAACTGTATCAGTGACAATTGGGATTATAGTGTTTCTTAGCTTAGCAGTGACTGTAGTGGTAACCTTAGCAGCAAGGCTTAACCAGTGATTGTAGCGGTAATATAGTTATTGAGTTGAATTTACGAGATAGCGGAGAGTATTAGAAAACTTCTCGTTAATTTCAAAAAGGATAGCGGAGAGCGTAAGATGTTAGATTACTGTAAACGTAGACTTGAGTTATTTGAGAAGTACTGGGAGGACTTCCAAGTGAATCATGAAAAGATCCTTCCCGTCGAAAAAACGATTCATAAATATTTTATCAACTCTGAATTTGATAGTACTAAACAGCTATATATGAAATCTAAAGGGCTTATTAGTCAATGCCAAGAAGAGTTAATGCAGCAAACGGTGCAGTCACCGTTTCGTCCTCAATTAACACAGAAAGAGGCGGCCGAAGCCGGCCGCTATTCAGCCGAAACCACCAGCCATAACGACGATATGCTTCGTAAACAGTCGGTCAATTTCAAAGCGTTTCTTAGAGCAGTAGACAATATTAATGTTGAAGCTATGGTTGTCAAATGGGAATTCGACGATTCACTTCGAATCCTACAAAACCGATGGACAACTATTGATAATCTACATTGCGAGATCGTTGGTGAGTCGGGGGAAGATCTAGCGGAAGACTATGAGCGTCACTTCGGCAGGCACGAACATACTTTTAATGACCTGAAAAAAGCTATTAACTCCAAAATGTGGTCAACATCTTATCGGAAGAAATCCACTCATCGAATGGATATTCCCACATTTACCGGTCATTACCAGCAATGGGTGCCTTTCAAAGATTTATTTAGCGAAGCAATCCACAAGAACAGCTCATTATCAAACGCTCAAAAAATGCAGTACTTGAAAGGCAAGATAAAAAGGTGAAGCCGAGCGTTTGATTCAGCAACTTCCAATTAGTTCAGATAACTACAACGTTTGTTGGGAGATTCTAAATCACCGATTTGGACCATGGGACCCTTTACTTGTGCATATTTTGTCCCAAAAGTTAGATAGCGAATATCATTCCGAGTACATACAGTCGTTAAATAACGCTAGAAAGCTACCAACCCTACAAGAGTTTTTAGATTTTCTAGAAAATAAGTTCACTAGCCTAGAAACATCTCGTCGACGACAAGATACCATGCAAAAATCCCAGCAATTTCAACAGCAAGCAGATTCTTCAAAATCATTTCCTAGCAGTAGCAGTCGAAAATATGATAACAACAAATCAAAATATTACAATTTGAATAACTCCAAAACAATGCATGTGCAGGAAATTAAATGCCCACATTGTTTTGCTGAGCATAAGATAAACAATTGCGAAAGGTTTCTTCAAATGTCAAAGGAAATGAAACTTAAAACCATCAAATAACTGAAATATTGCATTAATTGTGTTTTTAATCATTATGGTTATAAATGCCATTCCAAGAAACGCTGTTTCAAGTGTTCCGGCAGGCATCATACCGTATTGCATGATTGTTTTGCTGATGGCAAACAAAATAATTATGAAAATATTAAGCAAGAAGAGAATTTAATGCAAAATAGCGGCAATGTTATTCACACATCTCAGCAAAATCTTAACCAGATTCTATTAGCTACAGCGTTAGTGAAAGTAACAGCAACAGATAATACGCAGCTTGTCCTGAGAGCTCTCATCGATTAAGGCTCACAAGTTTCCTTAATTACTGAGAAGGCAGCTCAACAGTTGGGTTTAAAGAGACAGCAATTTGATGGGGCAGTTTCCGGAATTGCAGAAAAGGAATATAATTGTACGGGCAAGCTAAGCATTATGTGCCAGTCTATGTATACTGGATTCACATTTCATACGGAAGTTTTAATTATGAAAAATTTAATAAAAAATCTACCAAATCGATCTTTCGAAAAACCTTCGTGGTCGCATTTGAAACATATCAATTTAGAGAATCCAGAGTTCAACACAAGTCGTCCGGTAGACTTATTGCTTGGAGCAGATGCCTATGCTCTTATCATGCTGGATGGTTTAATAAGAGGGCCAGATTCGTCTTCGCCCTTAGCTCAGCATACCCAACTAGGATGGTTACTCTGCGGAAACGCAAAGTCAATATTTCATTGTAACGTCATCTTAAATAATATAGCGGATATCCATCAATTTTGGCAAATTGAGGATATTTACGAGCAAAATGAAATATCAGCGGAAGAACAGCAGTGCGCCGAGTACTATTTATTAACGACAAAACGTCTTGATAGCGGTCGTTATGTAGTTAGATTGCCGATGAAGCAGCAAGCAAAGGAAAAGTTGGGATCGTCAAAGGAAATAGCTTTAGCACAATTAAGGAAGAGTTTTGTAGTGTCCAGTGAAGAAGTATATTGGAAAGTGAATTCATCTGTTTTTGGGTTCCATCTCAAGCCCTAAGGTTTTTCCGTGCTTTTTTCAGTTTTGAAAATAAATGCTTTGTCGTTTTGTTGTGATGAACTTATATCTTCCAAGAGCTTCATCTCATTCGCTGACCACTTTCTCAAAACAAATCCACCGCTGCTTAAGCACGAATTTAATTCTGATATATTGATTTTTCCTTCGTCTATAGTATGAGCCCCGGATAGTAGATCATCCATATAAAAATCATCTAGTATTATTCTTGCTGCTGTAGAAAAGTTATGCTTCTCGTCCGCTGCTAATTTTCGCAGGGTCATCATTGCAAAAAAAGGAGCTGAATTCGTGCCATATGTGACAGTCGTTAATTGGTATGCTTTAATAGGCTGTCCAGGTTGAGCTCTCCAAAATATTTGCCGCATTTTTTGAACTTTTTCGCTTAGTAGTATCTGCCGATACATTTTTTCAATATCGGCAGTGAATACATATCGATATCGTCTCCACTTCAGTAATAGTGTCTGTTAATCTTTTTGCAAGTTAGGTCCTCGATGCATGACATCATTGAGACTAAGTCCCGAAGAGGTCTTTGCGGACCCAATAAACACAACACGCAACTTCGTAGTGGATGATTCTGCTCGCTGAACCCCATGGTGAGGCAAAAATACTCTCTATTCCTTCGACGTTAAGAGTTGATAATTTCATATGCCCCAACTCTTCATAATCGCTTAAAAACTGCCTATATTTTAGAGCAAAATATTCTTGCTTACTAAGTTTATTTTCTAGTTTCCTTAATTGTGCTAAAGCTATTTCCTTGTCAATCATCTATCTTCAAACTTTGTACTAACTCCTTAGCGTTTAAGTTCACACTCACGTAACTCTTTATTTGATGTAGCTTATTTCATCATCTCTTCTCTTCCGGTCGGGAGCATGTTCGAGGCAATAATTGCCATCGATCACGTTTTTGCTGACCCAGCGATACAATACGGCCGCACTAAGTGCGCCGCGAGCTTGGTGCATAACGGAAAGCGACCAGATGCATTCATTTCCATCTTTTACTAGTTTTAGCAATAGCTTAGCATATCCTTTACTGTAAACTAAGCAATAAATCTTTAAAGTTACTAAAGTGGTTTAAAATTAGTAGCGTAGCGCTTCTCATTAGGTACCACGCAGGTAGTATCCCCTACAGCACGTTAACACAACTTTTATGTCCAAGAAACCACCACTTCCGCACATAACACAAGATAAATGCACTAGTTTTATGGTTCATCATTATAGATATTTATCAGTTTTAGAAAATAATATACAGCAAGCGTCCGCACTTGTCACTCTTCCCGCCAAAAGTCGGAATGGAAGAGAAGATGAATTTTTTATTTATTTAATTTTCATATACAAATTGTTATAACTAGCCAGTACAACGGTTATCAAAAAACCTTTACAGGTTTGTCCTGACAACCACATTCATTCGACACTGTTATTCCATTTTATAAAAGTAATTACTTACGAATTTAAAGAAAAAGAAATAGATTTTTCCACTTTAAAAAAATAATAAGAAGTACTAATCATCTACGGAAAATCATTATACAATTGTTAAATTAAATTGTACATTGTTAAATTAAATTACAACCTCTTATGTGGGTAATTAGATAAAAATATTCAGAACATCTGAAACTTGGTATTGAAAATGACTGAGTTGATCGATGTAATGAATGAGAAAACTAAAAAAGTTACGGATCGTCATTATTTGCCTTAAAAAATATTAAAGTAAGACTAAAAAAATGCAAGAACCAACTCATGCATTTTTTTTAATTTAAAAAATAAAACAACAACAACAATCTCTGGAACAAAAATAATCCTAGGTAGTAAAGGACTTTTGGTGCGAACATTAGCAATGACGCACCTTCGTCGTATATTATTTTCTAAAATTAGTGTAATATTCGTGTTTTTGTGTTTAATAATGGTGGAATATTATACATAAAGAGTTCGGAAAAGTGCATTTGTTGTTTGCGTTGGTGCCAAATTTCCATAGAGAGCTGCAATAAGGGATCCACTGTCTTATTGGGGCACGGACTAGGATCTAGGACTAAAGACTTTACATCGACAAACGACTAGACATGACTTAAACTAAATAACAAGAAAATAATAAATACTGAAGACTAGACTGTATGGACTAAGTTTCCTTTGCCTGCCCAAGATGGGCGAAGACAACTAACAACAACAACCTAGGTAGTAAAGGGTTTACTGCTTTACTAGGGCAAGGGCCTTTAACTGAGGACTTGACATCGACAAAGGACTAGACATGACTAAAACTAATTTAAGAAAATATTAATACTTAAGACAAGGCTGTATGGACTAAGTTTCTTTTGCCTGCCCAAGATGAATTAAGACAACTAACAACAATATCTGTCATGTCATCATGGATATGGGCTATGGCTATGGGGGATATGGAGTGTGAATTGTGATCTCTTTCTTGCACATGATTTCTATATTGCGCTATCGCCGCTATTGGCCGCTAACTCGAGCATTTTGGATAGGGTTTCTTTCAAAGTTGTTGTTGTTGTTTTACGTACAATTGTAAATAGAAATACTGTTGTTCTACAATTCTGTTGTGTTATTCGCTAAATTCTCAGTTCATTTGTTATTGCTCTGTTATTGTTTAGCTCAGTGCAGTAACCAAAATTATTCACTATTTAATTTATCAATTTTCAACCCGGAGATGTAAAGGCTTTGTTTCATTTTATAATAAACAAATAAATTTGTTGTAAATGTCCGTCTCTTTGTGCGTTTTACGTATCGAAATCGACGAAGATCTTCCCGAAATGGGTGATAATCCCGCTGAAATGGGTAAGCTGTTTTAACATCAACTTATGTTATTAATGAATATTTACAGCTATGTTGCAACGTTTTATAACGTAATAGTAATGAAAAATATAGTCAGGAATGATAACTTTAAATTCAAAATTTTAATCTCATAAGTATCTAAGACTCCTGGGGGGTAAGCTATATCATTATTAATTTCTGTGGAAAGTCTTAACAGAGATAGCCATGAACATATCTTGCCTTTGGGGTCAGGCATATGTTATACTCCTTTGGATCTTTTGTGCTTTTCTTTTCCTTTTACTCTCCTGGACACTTGTATATGAGCTCATGATCTCCCCTTTTCATTTTGACCAGCCTGCACCAGTCATATTTACTAGAGTTGTTTAAAAGCTTGATACCCACACAAATAAATTTCCAGAACTTATTAATTATTTGTTGATTTAATAGAGTGGTTCTTTTAAGTTTGTTAAAAAAGTGGGGTGTTGTTCCTATTTGCAGTGTATAAATATACATATTATTATGTTCAATTAATTTTACACAGAAGCAGCTAAAGAACAAAAGAAGAAAGATCGAGGTGCTCGTGAATCTAGAACAATCACTGTTGAGACCTATGCAAGTGTCCTGTCTGGGCCCAACACAGATTGTGGTCTTCTACCTGCCAGCTCACGGCGCTCTCCTCCAGAGGGTTCAAGCATTTCTGAAGACAGTGACACTATAAGTTTTTTCTGTGGAAATCCCCTTGTAGAAGTTACCAAAGGTGTACTACATCTTTACAAGGAGAAGTAAGTGATTCGTTTCTCAGCATACACACATATAACTAATTGACCCCTGCAACTTCGCCCATTAAATATTTTGAACCCCTGTTGTACCCTATTAATTCTGTTAACTTTTACAATTATGTATGAAAATTTGCTAGATTGTTGATGTTTATGACTATCGCCACAGCTGAAAGACATACAGACGGTCAACGAAGCTGTCTAGACAGAGCAATCGTGCGGGGGACAAGGAACAAGACACGGGAGGGTTTGTCCCGAGCTGCGAACAAAATGTTGTTAGTGGCTCGGGACAGTCTTTCAGGGCTGACGCATTCACGACCGCTTGCTATGTTTTTTGAATTTTTGTATAGATTTCTTTAATTAATGGGGTTTTTAATATTCTAAATACAAATTTCGTGTTCATTTTGCAATCCAATATGGCCGCTGCGCTGTGGATATAAAATTTCGTGTTGGGTATCCCATAAGGGATTTTTTAGTATGCTGAGTACGAATTTCGTGTTAATTTTGCAATCCAATATGGCCGCCGAGCCGTGGTTATAAAATTTCATGTTGGGTATCGTATAAGGGGTTTCTTGGTATGCTGAGTACGAATTTCATGTTAATATTGCAATCCAATATGGCTGCTGCGCCGTGGTTATAAAATTTAGTGTTGGGTATCGTATAAGGGTTTTTATGGTATGCTGAGTACGAATTTCGTGTTAATTTTGCAATCCAATATGACCGCCGCGCCAACTGTTATAAATTTCATGTTGGGTATCGCATAAGATTATTATGGTATGCGGAGCCACACATGTGGGATTATAACTATACTCTGCTGTGTTCAAGTTTTTCGTCATAATTAAAATTTAAACTTGTTCAAAGCGTAACCAATATTTTTTTGCTGAAATCAACTTTAAGTGCAGTTAGTCAAAAACCGAAAATATTTATCTTTAACTCATTTACTACTAATAATATACCTAATATACCCGACGAACTTCGTATCTCCATAGAATTTGGTTTTTTTTTTGTTAGAGTGCTCATTGGGGCGGAGACAAATTGAACAAATTAATAATAATAATAATATACCCCTCGAGGACAGTCTTAATCTTTTATAGGATTAACGTAACCCTATGAGGGTATAGTAGATTCGCTATTTAAATTCATCCACTTTCTGATATTAACAAAAAAATGTATCAGAAAGTTATTGAAAAGCTTACATCCGCAGGGCAGCTTGTGGCGAGCTGAATGTGCGTGGCTACACATCAGTCCCGATTCCTCAGAGTTTTGTTGCCCTTCTGCACCGGTTAGCATTTAATGGGCTAACGGGTGAGCAGTGAGAGTGCTACTCCCGGGAGTGCAGCAAATCTCAACTCTGGCTTGCCTTAATTGGCCGGTCAGAGGGAGGGAGCCAGAGCTATATGCTCGGGGGTGGAATTGTCATTTTCAAGGGCATAACTATGGGGAAGCCCGCTCCGGGTCTGACCCGCGATGGTAAAACCGGCGCCGCACCGCTCGACACCCCAAGCTGCTCACACCGGTGTTGCCTCTTGTCGCCTTACGAGCTTATCATGCCTATGGCGATTGTATAGGGGAACCATCTAGTGAGTTGGCGAGTCACCGTCTGCCAAAATTAGGATAATCTGACCAACATGAATTTTTATAACCACGGCGCGGCGGCCATATTGGATTGCAAAATTAACACTAAATTCGTACTCAGCATACCAAAAAACCCCTTATACGATACCCAACATGAAATTTGAAAACCACGACGCGGCGGCCATATTGGATTGCAAAATTAACACGAAAATTGGACTCAGCATACAAAAAACCCTTTATACGATACCCAACATGAAATTTTATAAGAATAATTCGGCGGCCATATTGATTGCTAGAAACCCCATAATTTTATATCTACTACGCGGTAGCCATTTCGTAAACGCTTTCTCATAAAAAAAAAACTATCGATTCGACATGAAATAAACCTTATTTACTTCCGTGTGCGGCAATTGATGAAATTTCAGATCCTTTTTTTTAAACCGGTATTTATATTATTGATTTATTATATATACATACTAGTTGAAGCCCGCGGCTTCGCCCGTGTAGAGAACTTTCCCCGTTCCCGTTTCCCATAAGAACTTGTTCCCGGGGTAAAAAGTATATGTGTTATTCCGATGTATAAGCTATATTATTGTAGTTTAATTAAAATCTATTCAGTAGTTTTTACGTGAAAGAGTAACAAACATCTCTACAAACTTTCACGTTAATAATAAGATTCTAGTTTCTTTACTCAACTTTAAAGTTGGTTTAATGGATATCCCGTCCTGTGACCTACAGGAATAAGGATATCCATATTTCCCCTGTTGTTAAAATTGTTAAGTTGTAAATATATATATTATTCTATTGTATGTTAATTTAATATGTATGTATCGAATTATAGTAAATATTTATTATTTGTATACTGTTTTATTCTGTCATATGTTATTATTTCGTCGTCTTCTACCGCGGTTCGTTCGATGTGGTTCGTGTGATATTGATGAATGCTGTGAGGTTTGTGTATGTGATGAATGTTGTGGTCGTGATGATGGTGTGCAAGGATAATATTGTGAATGTTGTGTATTATTTACTGTGTTGGTGTTTCTTCCTCTCCCATCTCTGTTACTTCGCTGTGTTTCGTCTGTGATTGATGACTGATGTGAGCCTTGCGTAGTGGAAGAATGCTGTGGTTGTGTGTTAGAAAGTTCTGTAGCTTGTGTTTTATTTCCTAAGTTATTATGCCTTCTTCTCCTACCTCTGTTTCTTTGGTGTGATTCATGTGACGTTGATGTCTGGTGTAAGTTTTGTATATTTGATGAATGTTGTGTTCGTGATGTTTGTGTATTAGGTGAATGCAGTGAAGCTTGTGTATTAAAATTTTGTTGAGTGATTGCGATTTGTGTGTCGTATGATTGTTGCGTGTCTGGCGTTGCTAGTGTGTCGTAAGTTTGTCTATTGTGTACAAAGACTGTATCCCCTAGAACTTTACTTAGAATGGTCGATGTATGTATTGCTGCTTGTTTTTGAAGAATGCCTAAATGTATGTTAGCGTCTAGTGTTTCGATGTATTTGGTTATGTTCTTGGCGACTACTCCTGTTGCTCCTACAACAATCGGTATCACAGTTGTACGTGTGTTCCACAGGCGAGTAACTTCAGTTTTCAGAAGGTGGTATTTTGCTGAGCTTCTCTATTTCTTTTGCGCCTATATTGTAATCTGATGGTACGGTGATATCTATTAAGTATGTTTTATTGTTAGTTTTGTCTATGTAGATTAGGTCTGGTCTGTTGTGTGTTACTGTTACATCTGTCTGTACTGAAATTTCCCAAAGAATTTTGGCAGTATCGTTCTCTTTCACTTGGGGTTCTACTAATTTTTCTTTCCACCAAAGACGATCCACTTCCATTTTATGTTTTTTAGCCAAGCACCAGTATATGTACCTGACCAGGGCCCCAATTCTCGACCGTACGACTTGAAAGCGTAGACGGAAATTTGCGGATGAAATGTCATTTGTTTCATATCTATAAACGGTGTAATAAGAGACAAAAGACGTTTCACCAGTAAATTTACGTCTACGCTTTCGAGTCGTATGACCGAGAATTGGGGCCCTGGTCGTTATGTCGTTTTACGTAATAGTTTCCGGCCAGTTTTTCACAACCTGATATTATGTGCTGCGTGGTTTCATCTTTAGTGGCACAAAGTCGACACTTACCATCTACTGGCTCTTTTAAAATATCTCGTTGTTGTTGTCTCGTCATAACAGCCTGGTCCTGTATAGCAAACACTGCTGATTCCAAGGCAGTAGCTATTTTTTGTTGCTTCATCCATTTCAATGAGAGCTCTTCATCTATATTTGACTGATCTAATACTGATTTCGGAAACTGACCATGAAGTGGTTTATTTCTCCATTTCTTTTTCTGCATGTCTACTATTGCTTTTTTAATTTCTTTATCTAAATGTGTATTTCCTAGTGGTAGTCTAAGTTCTGTTTCTATTTCATTTGAATCATTTATTATGGAATACTTAGTTCTGTTTGTGTCATGTAATACTATTGCTTTAATTAAGTCGTCGCTTTCTGCTTTTAAATACTGTTTGTATTTTATTATTTGCGTTTTGTATATATTTTCTACATTTATTAATCCCCTACCACCCTGTAATACTGGTAAATATAGTCTTTCTACATCTGCTTTTTGTTGATGGGCTTTTTTGATGTTTAGTAGTTTTACATTTATAATATTATTAAGATTAAGATATTATATTATAATGTTGATAGTTGATTGCGAGTAAGAGTTAATAAATAAATTATAAATAACATCAGTCTTGTATATTTTAAGGCTTTAAATATTTTAAATAGTGTATGACATTTTGTAAGCGCCGTTAAAATGGTCTATGCAAAATAAAGATATTTTTATTTTATTTTTTATTTTATTTATATTTTTAATAAAGAAATCAAAATCAAAATCAAAAATCTTTATTCATGTAGGTCACAAAGTAACACTTATGAACGTCAAGATTACTGCTTCTACATTTACATTTACTGCCAGATTCGCAAAGCAATAGGTAGAGCCAGAGGAAGAACCTGGCAATAAAACTCATGGCCACTCTTTTCTAACCGCCATTTGACACAGTTTGATTAACATGATATTTGACCAATTATACAGTAAAGAAATTTTACAAAAAAAAAAAAACAAAATAAATGTTGAGTTCATTAAAATTACACTTACATAGTTCCTTTGAATTTATGTGAGAACAGTCGACTAAACTTAGTTTGCCTTAAATTTAAATAATATTATTTGTAACAATTGCTATAACAGCTATGAGCTGACCAGTCCCAACAGACGGCACCCGTTCACGGGTATGACGCATATATCAGCCATCGCCCTATTCAACCAATAGGGCCAACCAATGAGGAAAAAGACAATTTGATTCGAGACAGGGATTGAACCTGTGACCTTTGCCTAACCAGGGCAATGTTCTAGCCACCTGAACTACCCGAACCGTATCGAATCAAGTTGAAATTCTCCACCATATTTATATCGTCATTTTAAGAGTATGACCAGAGCCATCTATCGAGCTAATGAAGAACTCGATACCAATGAACAGTGTTACAACTATTTTTAAACATTGATGCAATGGACTCCACTCAGTATATTGATGAATTTTTAAAGCAATTATTTGCTAAATTTCTCATAAATTTTTAATAAAGAGGAAAAAGACAATTTGATTCGAGAGTCTTTTTCCTCTTTATTAAAAATTTATGAGAAATTTAGCAAATAATTGCTTTAAAAATTTATCAGTCTTGTATACTTGTGACAACCCTACAAGCATCACTGTCTAGACGTTGTCGGCATTTTTGTCAACTTCAAAGGCGTAACGCTACTGATAGGTTTACTCTTTATACTGTGCTATCGCTCTGTTCTTTAGGGTAGTAGCGTGATGATATATAGCTTTCCTTGATAAATGGGCTATCCAACACAAAAGAAATTTCAATTTGACCCAATAGTTAATGAGCTTTATGAGTTCAACCAGCCAACCAACAGTCTTCGGCTTTATATATTAGTAACTCATACTCGCGCGTCGGGCGCCTCTGGCACTGTCGAACCGCATAATATTATTTACAGTGAATTGAAAGACGCCGAGGAAGCCAGGACCCTGTGCCTCCTCTCGGTGCCGGGGGCGCTGGGAGCCCCGGAGTTGCTGGCGTTCGCGGCCGCCTGCCAGCAGGACATCGCGCACGTGAGGGTGCTGCGCGACGGCTCCCCGGACCACTACATGGCGCTGTTCACGTTCCGCAGCGCCGGCGGCGCGCGGCTGTTCCACGACACGTTCGACGGCGTGCCGTACAGCAGCCTGGAGCCGGGCGCGCTGTGCCGCCTGGCGTGGGTGGCGCGCGCGGACTGGGCGCGCGCGGGCGCCGCGCCGGCCGCGCACACGGAGCTGCCCACGTGCGCCGTGTGCCTGGAGCGCATGGACGAGAGCGTGGCGGGCGTGCTGTCGGTGCAGTGCGCGCACGCCTTCCACGCCGCGTGCCTGGTGCGCTGGCGCGACGCGCGCTGCCCCGTGTGCCGCTGCGCGCAGACGCCCGAGCCGCGCGGCACGCTCGCCTGCTTCCAGTGCGAGGCTGCCGCCACCGGTACTGCTCCACTCTCGCGTTTCACCACCTCATTTGCTGACAATTTAGGACGCTCCAGCTCATACTTGAAGGAAAAAAGTCTCAGTAACCTTTTCTAATTTTGTAGTAAAGCAGTGTGCCCGAATTCCGTAGCCGCGGATATCCGAGAGAGAAAAGGATCCGTATCCGGCGGATCTTTTACGGATCTTTATCTCGATAATCGATCTAAAAATGTTTAACCCTTTCAATTCGTTGATGAAATTCTATTTTCTCATAGAATTTAAAGTCGTTTTGTAACGAAATTATGAGTTTGGAATCTTTAAAATTAGTGTTCAGTAGCAAATCAGCTTTGGTCACAAGCAGTTGCGTTAATATCTGTATTTTACACTAATTTTAAACACGCAACGCGAAAATTTAAAAGTTAGTTATCTTTACCAATATTTTTTGTAATAAGCTTATTAAAATTATAAAATAAAAATTTTTATATTACTTCCGAGTAAGCAAGTTAAGATCTAGTCTCATGTTTACTTTAAACAACCTACAATTATAAAGCGGTAATTTACACAAATACGTTATTAATCTTTATCATTTTTAATACGTTAGTTGCCTTCAACATTTTATGAAGATTATTTTGTCCTTTTACACCTTGCAAATTAAATGAATATCTTAGGAGATAAAGCAAAATGAAAATATTGCGCAATAAAAATTAATTTCGTGTAACCATAATTGGACCGGGCCGTGCAGGCGTGCTGGAGAGCGGAGAAGTAATCAACTAATTCGGAAAATATTCATACATTATTGTGAAATCATTAAACCACAGGATTAAATGGGTGCCACGGGGTTCGAAGTATGTCACGGGCGAAGCCAGGCGGACCAGCAAGTTTTTTCATAAATCATGGAAATGATCTGACATTCACTTATTTGCGTATTTAGAATTACATATTGTGAGCGTCTCGCGTGGCGGTTTAATTAGATATTAAGAGCAACTATTACAATGGAAGTTAGTGTTAAATAAGCAATATTTCTTGCAGAAGAAGACGGTGATGAAACCAGAGAGAACATTAGCGGTGTCGCTGAGGGTCTGCTCGATGGCGTAGAGGCTGGCACACTATGGATATGTCTGATATGTGGCCACGTCGGTTGCGGCCGGTAACACACTTTATAAACTACTCGGAAACATTACAAAATTTTATGTTTCTCCCATTGTAATAACATTTCTAATTTTAGATACGAGGGTGGTCATGCTGCAAAACACTTCTTAGCTTCGAATCACACATATGCCTTGCAGCTTGGTTCGAATCGAGTATGGGACTACGCTGGTGAGTATTTTTTTTTTTAAAGAAATACTCGTAGTTGATAAACCACCTAAAAAGTGGACTGTGTTCTTAACACAGTTCAGTGATACATAACTTACTTCTTAATCCGCATTTTTTGAATTTATTCATGATTTGTCATCCAATTCATGAGTTTAAGCGCTCGTGGCCCCGCGGACTCAGTGTTCTGTAAACGATCACTACGTTAAGCAACTTTCACCATGGCTGGTCCTCGGTTGGGTGACCACTTTGTGGCATTTATATTTGCAAGCGTTTCCGTGCTTGGGAAAGCACGTTAAGCCGTTGGTCTCGGTTGCCAGTAAAATGGCAGTCGTTAAGCCCAGTTGAAGGCCTCACGGGCGGCTTGAAAAATTTCAACCACAGGTCGTCATATTTTATTTTATTTTATTTTACGTGGGATAAAAGTACATACGGTGAAATTTGGGCGTAGAGTATGCCTCTGCCTACCCCTTCGGGGATAAAGGCGTGACAATATGAATGTATGTATGTTATTAGTTTAAAAAAATATAGATAAAAATGTTAGGTATCACAACAGAAACCTTCCAGCACACATAATTGCTTTGCGCTGTGCACATTGATACGGGAAGGAACGACACTGAACGAGGGTTGGTCGTTGGTCCAGGCGACAACTTCGTCCACCGCCTGGTGCAGAACAAGGCGGACGGCAAGCTGGTGGCGGCGGAGGGCGTCGCGGCCGACGACGCGGCGTGCGGCCGCGACAAGCTGGACTCGGCGCAGCTGGAGTTCACCTACATCCTCACGCAGCAGCTGGACAGCCAGCGCATGTTCTACGAGCAGAGGATAGCCACGTTTGTCATCTTCTTTCTTCTCTTTATACCTGCTAAAAAAACATATTTATCATTTCCATATTGGATGGGTTGGGTGTTGGAACTTTGTAAACGAGCGGTTTTTACGGCATTGTAATATAAATTTCTAGTAAACAATAAGTAAAATGCCTGTCGATAGATCACCGCCGCCGAAACAATCTTTGCCTGCGCGCATGGTTCAACGGCAACGTAGTGATTCCGAACCAAATCTGTGCGAGAAGCAAATGGTATCGGAGGTGCTTAACGTCACCGCTCGGCCAAAACGCAAAAGACCCAGCGACGAGTGTGAAAATACACGAATTCATGAATGAAATGAAGCAAATGTTTCTAGAATTTAAGACACAGCATCCATCACGCCTTATCCCCGAAGGGGTGGCAGAGGCATATTATATGCCCACTTTTCACCGTGTGGATTCCTGTCCCACGTAATAAGTGGTGAGCCCATTGCCGTGTTGAAATAGACAGACGCATGTTGTGGCTACCTGCTGTTGAAATTTTTTAAGCCGCCTATAAGGCCTTCAACCAGGCTTAACGACTGCCATTTTACTGGCAACCGGGACCAACGGCTTAACGTGCCTTCCGAAGCACGGAAACGCTTGCAAATGTAAATGCCACAAAGTGGTCACCCATCCGACAACCAGCCATAGTGAAAGTTGCGTACCTCAGTGATCGTTTACCGAACACTGAGACAGCGGGGCCACGAGCGCTTCAAGACACAGCAGGAACAGAAAATTGAGAAAATTTATACCTAAATTGCGGACATCAAAAAACAGAACTGATATTTGTTCCTCTACTGACTTCCTCTCCAAGTCGTACGATTCTCTAGTGGAAAAAATACAGAAATTGAATGAAAAAAAAAAGCTGAATGTTATACTAGGGCTTCGTGCATAGAGGTTAGAAATATTCCCATACCGAGGAGAGTCTAAGCTCCAATTATTGAATTTAATCACAAATCTTGGCAAATTGATTAATCAAACTTTTCAGCCTCATGAGGTGAGGGATGTGTAAGGGTTCTGAACGCAGGACCATCATAGTAGACTTTTGAAGCGTCATTTTGAAGGAAAAGTTTATTTACATGTACAAACAGTTCAAAATGTAAATGTAAAAAGTGTAAAAAAATGTACTGCACTGACCACGGAAAGCCTTAAAATAGCTGGGCCTATTATACCGATTTATATTTCAGAAAACTTATCTAAAAAAATGAAGAGATTATTTTTCCTAGCCCGAGATTTCGCAAAGGTGAATAACTACAAATCTTGTTGGTCATCTCATGGAAAAGTATACCTACGTAAAATGGAGAGCGCCCCACATTATGTAGTAAAAGATGAAAATGAACTGAGCAAAGTTCCAAAGTGACTAATATTTCTTATGTTGATAAATAGATTTTACTGTAGCCTGGGAACACTACTTTCATATTTTTGCATTGCTAGTGTAACATGTTTAAGCTCCTTCCCATGGCCTAAAAATTATCCATGTTCTAATTATAGTCATTATATAAAAATTAAATTAGATTTATTACAATATTACTCTTCATGTCTGTCAATTTTAACTTTATTATTGTATACACACCACACTCAACTATTATACTTCTATTTTCACACAAATAACTATTGCACTACACTATATACATTTACCACATATGTATAAACAAAAAACATTCAAATTTATCATTGCACAGCTTGTATACACACACACACGCACACACATACATACACACACACACGCACACACATACATACATACACATACACGCACACACATACATACACACACAGACACCGCACACACACTCACACATTCTACATACACGCACATGCGCTCACGCACTACACACCCACGCACACGCTTACATACACGGTGGGAGTGCATCCGACTGGGTTTGATTCCCACCCAGAATAAAACTTTGTTTGCTCATTAGAGCATGATGGTTTATTCTGTGTCTGGGTGTTATAGATAAATATGTATGTATTTAGAAATATATGAGTATGTTTATCAGTTATCTGGTTACCATAGGACAAGCTCTGCTTAGTTTGGAATCAGATGGCGTTGTGTGAGTTGTCCCAACAATATTATTATTATTTTAAGGCGGAGGACGTTTCACTGGAAAACTATCTCGGTGAAACTACCAAAAAACTGAATTTCAAAAACAAAAAAACTGGATTTCCAGGTTTTACCTACAAGGCTTTCTCGGAGCTTTGGTGATTTCACAGATTTTGATGTGTTCTTTCCAAATGTGAACTTTACCAATAAACGTGAGTTTTGTCAATGTGCGTTCTATCTAATGTGAAAGTAAAACATCTTACTAATATTATAAATGTTTGGATGTGTGGTGATGGATGTTTGTTACTCTTTCACGCAAAAGCTACCGAATGGATTTTGATGAAACTTTACAATGATATAGCTTACACATCAGAATAACACATAGGCTTTTTATCCCGGGAAAAAGTTCCTGTCATAAACGGGAACGGGAAAACTTCACCACGCGTGCGGAGCCGAGGGCGTCAACTAGTAGCAAATAAAAATATTCATGCTTGTGATACCAGGTTAGAATCGGAGCACGAGGCAGAGAGCGAAGGCCTGCGGCTGCGCGCCGAGGCGGCCGAGGGCTCGGCCAGCGCGCTGACCGCGCAGGTCTCCACGCTCGCCCGGGACAACAAAACCTTGGAGAAAAGGCTGCTGCAGCTCACCAACAAGTAACTCGCACACACACACACACACACACACATACATACACATACAATCTACCACGGTGACCTATATTGTTCTAGATGATTTTTTTTCGTGTGAAAAACCTCACGTATGCCATGCCGGACTCCTACCGACTAAAACCACACGTATACCTTCCATCTGTCTATAGCCGGGAGTGAGCCTCGGAAGGATAGCCCTAGGGCGATCTCGTTCAGGGAGGGTTCCAGTGTTATCTCGCTCCTTTGGGGGAGATAAGGTTTCATACCACTTACTTGAGAGGGTGAAGGGCGTGCGTGCAGCTCTCACACGCCACCGACTGGGGCCTGCTTCTGTAAGGACGGCGAGCAGCCCACAGATTAAATTTATTTGTTGATGCCGAATGCGCCGTTGCAAGCATCTCAGGTACCGTATGTCTCAGAAAGTGAAAAGTGAAAAATCTTTATTCATGTAGGTCACAAAGTAACACTTATAAACGTCAAGATTATTGCTTCTACATTTACATTTACTGCCAGATTCGCAACGCAATAGGTAGAGCCTGAGGAAGAACCTGGCAATAAAACTCATGGCCACTCTTTTCTAACTGCCAGTAATTACATTAGTTTTATTTACATGATATTTGAACAAATTATATAGTAATGAGTCTTTACAAAAGAAACCAAATCAAATCAAAATGAGAGCGTTTCTAGTTGCCAGTTTTAAAGGTAGCCCACCCTTATGAGGAAGACTCCGACAAGAAACTAAATGGCTGCTATTTTAAAATGCAGGTATGGCTTACAATATTAAACTTACATTGCTCCTTTGGAGTTACGTGAGAACAGTCGACTAAACTTAATTTGCCTTAAATATAAATAGTTTTATTTGTAATAATTGCTATAACAGCTATGAGCTGACCAGTCCCAACAGACGGCACCCGTTCACGGGTATGACGCATATATCAGCCATCGCCCTACTCAACCGTATTATAGGTAATAA
Source organism: Thumatha senex (assembly GCA_948477245.1). Lineage (NCBI taxonomy): Eukaryota > Metazoa > Arthropoda > Insecta > Lepidoptera > Erebidae > Thumatha > Thumatha senex. The sequence continues at coordinate 23,223,660 of OX419744.1, read as the reverse complement.
GGCGACCCGATACATGCACCACCACTGCCAGGACACTCAGGCGAGCATGACATACTCAAACTGCACAGCAACCATCATGTCAATTTCAAAATTTATAAAAAGCTATGTGGACGGTGCTCACACAATAACAAACTCAAATTACATATAATTATATTAGTTAACCTGACGTTTCAGATCACTTATGTTGAACAAATGTACATTATATTTATAATGTTTCTTCTTCTTCACGGGTATCTTCTTTTTTTTTCTTATGAAGATACCCGGTCTTTTGGTAGGCTTACATGGGGACATATTGGTCCAACACGCAGAGGCCCTTTGAGAATTTTAATCTAATAGGAAATGGGACCCCCACTAAAGACAATCCACGCCCGCCTTATGTAGAAGAACGGTAATGGACTACCTCCAATGGAAGTTAAACTATTGTGAAATATGCTAACTACAAAATGGGCTATTGAGTTGGGTGTTAGATGTACTAGGTGATATGAACTATTGATTAAGACGGCGTCTGCCATTTTAATATATCATTATCAAAATGTTGGCAGACGGTGACTTGCCAACTCACTAGATGGGCCCCCTATACAATCGCCATAGGCATGATAAGCCTGTAAGGCGACAGAGGGCAACACCGGTGTGAGCGGCTTGGGGTGTCCAGCGGTGCGACGCCGGTTTCACCTTCGCGGGACAGGCCCGGAGCGGGTTTCCCCGTAGTTATGCCCTTGAAAATGACACTTCCACCCCCGAACATATAGCTCTGGCTCCCTCCCTCTGACCGGCTAATTAAGGCAAGCCAGAGTTGAGATTTGCTGCACTCCCGGGAGTAGCACTCTCACTGCTCTCCCGTTAGGCCATTAAATCCTAACTGGTGCAGAAGAGCAACAAAACTCTGAGGAATCGGGACCGATGTGTAGCCACACACATTCAGCTCGCCACAAGCTGCCCGGCGGATGTGAGCTTTTTAATAACTTTCTGATACATTTTTTTGTTGATATCAGAAAGTGGATGACTCAAAAAGCGAATCTACTATGCCCTCATAGGGTTGCGTTAATCCTATAAAAGATAACGACTGTCCTTGAGGGGTAATGTTTCTTTATTATTATTAATTATATTTGTATATTTATGTGTGTTGACTTAGAGCGACTTACTCCCATGCATTTTTATCATTTATATAGTCTGAAATTTTATAATATGCCTTGTTACACAATTTGGCCTTGACTGTTGTCTTAAACATATTTATTGACAATATTCTAATTGTATCGGGAAATTTGTTATAGAATCGTATACATTGCCCCATAAAAGAATTGCTGATTATTTCGAGACGAGTAGAATGTAATACAAGATTATCTTTATGCCTAGTGTTTACATAATGTATATCACTTTTTTTAAGAAATGTGACTATGTTTTTGTGCACATAAAGTAAATTCTCATATATATATTGTGATATAACGGTAAGAATATTAAGGTCTTTGAATCTTTCTCTTAGAAATACCCTGGGACCAAGCTGGTATATTGCTCTCACAGCTCTTTTCTGTAAAATAAATATCGTATTAATGTCCGCTGAGTCTCCCCAGAGAAGAATTCCGTATGACATAACGCTATGGAAATAACTGAAATAAACCATTCTAGCCATTTCAACATCAGTGAGCCGTCTTATTGTTTTTACTGCATATGCAGCAGAGCTTAATTTGTCTGACAATTTTTCTATATGTGGTCCCCACTGCAACTTTGAATCAATATTTATACCCAAAAACACAGAAGCCCCAATAGTATCCAACCCTGATCCATTAAGTTGCACATTGGTTGCCACCTGTCTCACATTAGGTGTCGAAAACTTAATTACTTTAGTTTTTTTATCATTTAAAAGAAGATTATTCACGTTAAACCAATGAACAACTTTTGAGAGTGCGCTGTTAACATCGTCATAATTAATTAATTGTCTATTAATTTTAAATGTCAAAGAGGTATCATCCGCAAACAGCACAATCTCATGTTTATCCCCAACATAGTAAGGTAAGTCATTAATGTATATCAAAAAAAGAAATGGACCAAGGATTGACCCCTGTGGAACACCCATTACAACTGGAGATCCTGTTGATCGTTTACCGTTTACTTCAACCCTCTGAATTCTATTGCTTAAATAAGAAGTCATAAGGTCGAGAGCTTTATTTCTGATACCGTAGTGGCGTAATTTCTTTACAAGAGTTTCGTGATGAACGCAATCGAAGAATTCATGCGAATCCTCCCAAGCCGCATAAATACTTTTGAGTAAAGCAACCCCTGCATCCACCATTGAGCAACCCTTTGTAAATCCAAACTGTTTCCTGTGTAGTATATTATGTATATTAAAGTGACTAAGCAACTGTCCAAGCATTAGCTTTTCAAATATTTTACTTAGTGTTGGTAGTACGGAAACAGGCCGAAAGTTAGAGGGATCTGCATTATCGCCGGCTTTAAATAAAGGAATTACTTTACTATGTTTCATTAGGTCAGGAAATATCCCAGACTTGACACAGCAATTGAACACAGCTGCCCGATGTGGAGCTATTACAGTGATAATATGAGAGACAGTTTTAACAGATAGACCCCACAAATCTTTAGTGTTTTTCATATTAATTGCCTTAAAAGTTTTTAAAATATCTCTAGGACTAACAGCTGAAAATTCAAAGTCTGTGCCACATTCCTCCACGCCTTGTTTTAAAAGTTGTTCAGCATCGTTAGAGCAAGACGAGAGAGTTCTTGTAATTGAAAGAGGAATGTTAGAAAAATATTTTTCAAATTCAGTTGCAACTTTAAAATCTTCTATAAAATTTACGTTATTTATTTTTAAATGGAAATCATGACTGCGCACTTTGGATTTACCGGTTTCAATATTTATAACATTTCAAGTTTCCTTAATAACATTATTTGAATATTTGAGTTTATTTTTTAAATAAATTGATTTTGCTTTCAGGCAAGATTGTCTAAATGTTTTTGTATATTTTTTTACAAACTCTTGAAAATTTGGAAAAGCTGTGGTACTTATGTTATTGGGCTTCAGGTTTAGCATGATAAGTGATAGAAAGAAGTTTATGTTATACCCAATCTGTTGTCTGTTTTTGTACACTTTGAAATAAAAAAAAATATAAATAAATAAAATACTAAAGTTGACATCTGTGGTCGTAGTCGCCGTTCGTAATTAGTTTGGCTCACTATAAGTTTTCAGTGGCTATCGGTGCCAAAATGTCAAATTCAAATTACTTCCATTTAGCTTCGATAGTATGTCCAAGCAGAAGAGGGATATCCAAAAAACTTGGCTTGACATCATGCAGGAGGACATAATTTGGGGTAAAGTTGACTAGTAGCAGTGAGATGTAACCAAGGTGGAGGGAGTATTAAAGCGTCTACGTCTTACAGGGTTCCCAATATCCTTCTATTTAGTCGACTCTTACAACTGTAGGGACAAGTTCTTCTCTAATAAGCTATAAATCAAAACCCATTTTGAGGAATAAGGTTTTTGATCAGTACTTAACACTTAGAAATAGAAAATATAGCATTTCAGTCAAAATGTAAACAACATTCATATAGCGCTGTCGTTGGCATAACGGCAGTATAGCCTTTGCCTAGGAACGAATATAAAACACGATGCCCAATGATATTATGCCACTGATGACGTCATTATGAATGAACTATTTTAAATATATAATAATAAATTTTAAACGATGAATATAACAAAGATATTCTAATCGAGCTAGATATTCTAATTAATTGGAATGCTCTATATTTTAAAAAACTATAGTAGAAAGTAAGGGTTAAATAAACATATTTTCGGCAATGTAGAGTATCGACACTACAGAGCGAGTTGTCCGAGGAGAGGGGCCTAGCAGCCGCCCTGGCGAGCAACCAGGCGGAGTGGCAGGCCAGGGCCAAGGCGCGGGAGGACAGCTTCGTCAAGGAGGTAGGGCCACCGGGACTGTACTCGTTTCATATCATAAGCATTAATACTGGGTGTCCCTGAAGTGGACGTCAAGCCAGATCTAACTATTATGACTTGGCCTGTTAACCGATTACTGCCTGACGCCGATTTTTAGGACATTCTGTATACCATATCGCTATATAAAGAATACTGTTCTTTTGTGCTTGACAGGTACTATATGATACTGTTTTGAATACCAGTAGGTATTGACCCACTTGATCGAGGCTGGTAGTGTATGGAAGTTTGTAATGTCAGAAGTGTTTGGTGGGGTTGTTTTCGTTGCATTTGTTCTCTAACAATACAAGTTAGCCAAACAACAAGACGCAACGGACCCGGCTTTAGAGTGGTGCTGTAGTTCAAAGACTCAATTGTCGACCTTACTTTTTTTTTTGGTAGTCGTCGCCCATATTGGGCAGGCAAAGGAAACTTTGTCCATACAGCCTAGTCTTCGGTATTTATATTTTCTTAGTATATAGTCCTGTCCAGTCTTTGTCGATGTCGAGTACTCAGTCCTAGGTCCTTGCCCTCAGTATAATGGTGATTTTTATACTGAGGTTTTCAGTGGACTTTTCGTGTCAAGAGAGTAAATAGCATTTCACTGCATATATATCATTGTCTATCACTATAGCACGTTAACACAACTTTTATGTCCAAGAAACTACCACTCCCGCACATAAAACAAGATAAATGCACTAGTTTTAGAAAATAATATACAGCAAGCGTCCGCAATTGTCACTCTCCCGCCAAAACTCCTTGTCGACCTTACGTTTTGAAAGTGTAGATGGAAATTAGCTTTTTTTTATAGTTATTTTATGGCCTGGTTACGAAGACCTTTTAGCCAAATCTTAATATAAAATTTCTTCCATCTTATCATCTAATTTAGTCCTGTTCAGTCTTTGTCCACGTCGATAATAAATATAACACGTAAATGTAGGAAAGCGGACCCCGGGCGTCGCGAGACGCAACTGGGACAGACGCTCGGATGATGATGATGGAGTCTTTGTCCACGTCGAGTCTTCAGTCCTAGGTCCCGGTGCTCGCCCACAGTATAACGGTGGTCCTTACACTGAGGTACGGAAATCAGCTCAGGTCTCCGTGTGTCATGCATGCGTATGTCAGTGGCGGTGTGGTCGCAGGTGTCGGAGCTGAAGGAGCAGCTGCGCGACGTGATGTTCTTCGTGGAGGCGCGCGGCCAGCTGCAGCAGGCCGGCGCCAGCGCGGGCGAGCTGCAGGCCGCCAGCGTGCACGTGGCGCCCCCGCCCAAGCCGCGCCGCCGTCGCCGCTAGGGTACTGCAGGCCGCCAGCGTGCACGTGGCGCCCCCGCCCAAGCCGCGCCGCCGTCGCCGCTAGGGTACTGCAGGCCGCCAGCGTGCACGTGGCGCCCCCGCCCAAGCCGCGCCGCCGTCGCCGCTAGGGTACTGCAGGCCGCCAGCGTGCACGTGGCGCCCCCGCCCAAGCCGCGCCGCCGTCGCCGCTAGGGTACTGCAGGCCGCCAGCGTGCACGTGGCGCCCCCGCCCAAGCCGCGCCGTCGCCGCTAGGGTACTGCAGGCCGCCAGCGTGCACGTGGCGCCCCCGCCCAAGCCGCGCCGCCGTCGCCGCTAGGGTACTGCAGGCCGCCAGCGTGCACGTGGCGCCCCCGCCCAAGCCGCGCCGCCGTCGCCGCTAGGGTACTGCAGGCCGCCAGCGTGCACGTGGCGCCCCCGCCCAAGCCGCGCCGCCGTCGCCGCTAGGGTACTGCAGGCCGCCAGCGTGCACGTGGCGCCCCCGCCCAAGCCGCGCCGCCGTCGCCGCTAGGGTACTGCAGGCCGCCAGCGTGCACGTGGCGCCCCCGCCCAAGCCGCGCCGTCGCCGCTAGGGTACTGCCCTTTATATCCGAGATCATCAACCGAGCGCTTCCCCCGCACACTAAATAGCTACCACGCATCCGGTTTAAATTGACTTCCCTCCCGATCAAAACTTACCGTCTGTAGAGCAGTCCGGCGGACATAATTATTATTAATTAGATCTGCCTCGGTCCGCATCGATCCGGGTCGATGTTGCCGTTCTAGTTAGTTTGTCGTAAATTTCCCCAGATCTAATTTTATTTTTGCCCAAAAAGGCACTTTTTATACAATGTTTCCCTAAAAAGAAAAAAGAACTAACAGTAGAGTTTATTTGATATATGGAGAGGAATACTATGCAATCCAGTTATCTACACAGATTGAAATGTCTGTTTGTAATTTCAAATTAACAGCTTTTCACTAAAGCATATGGAAATATATTACCTTATTACATACCTTTCATTCCCACAAAATTTAAAAAAAAAATTATTTAGACCAGAATAGGGAAAAAAGCTCCCAATCTGGACATACTGCCCGGTGCTATCTGATCCGGTCGTCTGTTGCGAAAACAAATTTGGCCGGCGGCCTCGGCGGATTAGATCTATCGTGGTCCGTCATACCAAATCCGAACGTCTGTTAACGCTATAAAAATGACAGTAGCGGCGACTGATTCACTTTTTAAATAGCAAACGCAGTATCCGAGCAGTTGCCAAGACGAGGGATACCAGATGCTAAAGAGTTGCCCAAACGCGAATCAGTATCCGCGATTGGCGACTTTGTCACTCTGGAAACAAAATTCTTCCATACAGTCTCAATATCGCCTGTTATAATACTAAAAATAGCTGATCTCTCCAGTGGCCCTTGCTGTTATATTCCTTTTCCACACTATAATAATGTTATTCCTTGAAGATAATCTTATTATTACTGGTAGTGTCTTGTGTGCTTGTCATGCATCAGCCCCATACGGATATGTTTCAAAATGGCAGCTGAATACTTTGATTCTTTATTAACCTGTTATTTTTGTAATATTAAATAGCTGTAAACCCAAACCATATTAAAAACCTATTTTGTTGCTGTCAACAATACCAGTGTTTAATATGATTTGGATATTTTTTTTATTAATGCGAAAGTGACTCTGTTTGTATGTTACCTTTCCATAATTAATGTCCTGAAATAGCAAAAATAAATCTGTTAGTAGAACAAGAATACCAATATTTAAAGCCGAACCATACACATTTATTCGCTAGAACACTGCCATATCCGATACACGTTGCATGCTAACAATATCTAGTGACTATTTTAGTTACATTTTTAGCACACTTACAGACATATTATTTCATTGTACAAATATCATATTAATAAAACCACGGCAATGGGCTCACCACCTATTACGTGGGACAGGAATACACATGGTAAAAAGTGGGTATATAATATGCCTCTGGCACCCCTTCGGGGATAAGGCGTGATAGATAAATAAATAAAATAAAATCATTTAAAATGTTTCTTTAGATGATAAACCAAGTTTACTGTCTACAGCCGTGATCCGTCACGGCTGTAATTTAGTCACCATTAGCTCCATTGGGAATTCCTTACGTAAAAATAAATTAACAAATAAGTAGTGTGCAATCTTTAGTAGTTTCTGCCTTATTACATTTAGAACGACGTCACATTTGCTAACCATAGTCAGGGGTACGGATCGGGAAACCTCCAAGTTGGCCGTCCAGTTTCTGGAACTGGACATTCTGATGGACTTCTGGTTTCCGGAAGCGGAGACGGACCTCTAGTTCATCCTGGAGTGACAACTGCAGGTGCGATGCTTAATGCCCTTGCAGTAGGGTAGCGAAGTGCGTTAATGCATTCTTCGCGTTAACTTAAAAACATACTATATTATGTGGTGAATATTTAAATCCGCACTATTCATGAAGCAATAGTATCACACTATTGCTTCATCAATAGTGCGGATTTAAATATACAATGTTTTTCAAGATCATCCCACGTTTTACCTAATCCAAGATAAACAAATACAAGTTTTGTAAAGTACAAAGTAAATGACAGCTGCTCTATCGTAAGTGGTTAATCAAATAATGTAAAGACTCTTTGTAGGCCATTAAAAATGTGGTAAAAAAGAATGAAAGCCTTAGATGTAATGAAAATCTTCGTCTAAGCTAAAAATAAATATATACCCAGCACATCTTCAAATTATAGTTTTATTTATACAAATTACTGTGATAATGTTAAAGATTGTAAGTTAATTATGTACCTATGTAGTTTGTGTGTAGATAATTAAAAAAACTGGAACTGATACAGATTTTTTTTATTTTGAGCAAAAATAAAGATACTATTTGAAAATTTAAAAGGCTTTTTTTATTTTCAGTCGTATTTCACACTAAAAACATTATAACTTGTTTACTGACTTGTGAATGAAAGAACAACATAGTGCATCAACATTTCTCGTCCTGGGTGTGTGTATCGATTGAGCTCATAGATATCTTAATCTTAATAATATTGTATTTAAAGTTTGTATGGATGTCTGTTACTCTTTCACGTAAAAACTACTGAATAGATTTTAATGAAACTTTACAACAATATTGCATATACATCAGAATAACACATAGTCTACTTTTTATCCCGGGAACAATCAAAAACATCTCCTGTGGGAAACGGGAACGGGAAAACTTCTCTACGCGGGCCTGAACTAGTCTTAACTATAGAGATATGGCGAATGCGTTTATGCGGACTTGTGTCGCCAAGTTTAAGGGCCTTCCGCGATGTGTGGACGCACCAGACACATACATACATATTGTCACGCCTTTATCCCCGAAGGGGTAGGCAGAGGCATACTAAACGCCTACATTTCACTGTATGCACTTTAGTCCCACGTAACAGGTGGTAAGCCCATTGCCGTGTTGAAATGGACAGGAGCAGGTTGTGACCACCTGCTGTTGAAAATGTTCAAGCCTTCAACTGGGCTTAACGACTGCCATGTTACTGGCAACCGGGACCAACGGCTTAACGTGCCTTCCGAAGCAAGGAAACGCTCGCAAATGTAAATGTCACCCATCCGAGGATCAGCCATAGTGAAAGTTGCTTAACGCAGTGATCGTTTACAGAACACAGTCCGCGGGGCCACGAGCGCTTCTAACCTAACACGCACCAGACATCGCAATAAAATTACAGTTTATCGCAAGCTTTGCATTCCATTGCGTGTTTGGTTAGCAAAAATCATACAAAAAAGTAAGTGATATTGTTTATAGCGTGGTAGACTGGACGTGGGGACTGAGTGAATAATTTACATTGTAATTGAATTTAAAAACGCTTATTCTGGAAAGGGAGACAGCGGCGCACGCTTGTTTTATATCTATTTAGTTAAGATACCTATGATTGATGAGTTATATTCAATGCCTTATGGTAGCTCACCTCACCATAAAGGTTCTCACCTTGCAAAAGCGAATGCAAAGTAGCGGGATTGAGTCCCGATGCTAGGTTAAAAATACTTTTTTCCACCTTAAGGCTTCCGTTTACGGGCGTAGGAATTTTTGATTGCACACCCACATTCATATTTTTCATTCATTCAAACGCATCACGCAGTATATTATACGTATCGTGGATTCGAATAAAAGTGCGGACAATGTTTCGTACAAATATAATTTTGACTGCGACTGCCGTGACTGAGGTCCCGGCTTGGAAAAAATATTTGATGATCCACAAATGTTTGTTTCGGATTTTGGGTGTTTTTAATATATAAATATGTTTATCAGTCATCTAGATCCCATAACACAAGCTAAAATTAGCTTACTTTAGGCCAGACGGCGGTGTGTAAAAAAGCAGTGCTGTTGGTGTTAGTGCCAAATTCCTATAAAAAGCTGCAATAAGGGATCTTTTGCCTTATTGGAACAAGGACTCAGGACAGGATGTGACATCGAAAAAGGACTGAACAAGACATGAATTAAACTAAAAATTAAAAAATACATAATGACAAGATTGTATGGACTGAGTTTCCTTTGCCTGCCCAAGATGGGCGAAGACCAACAACAATTAACTTTGACGTTTCTAAATTTCGTCTTTTTGAAAATTACTTATTTATACTCTTTGTTGTATGGTGTTTCAAGATTTATAAATTAGGTACTCTTTGTTCTCAAAAAGTTTTGTTTAGTAAAATCAATATTTGTCTAGTTTATTTACAGGCACTCGTTAGTTGTATGAAAGGTACATAGACCTACATAGTTGATACATTTAAGTTATTATTTACTATGAGAGCTTGACCCCATCACGTAAGTTTGAATCTATTGCAACTTGCAAAACGATCAGAATTATGGCTGATATTTTTAAATGTAACTTTTCACGTAGTGCAAATTCAGTAAAAAGAAAATAAAAATCAGTAGAGTATACTTTCCTGCACCGTATTATTGTGCCATTTTGCAAGTGACACTATTGAAGTTATTTTGCAGACTACACAGGATAAATTTGCAGCGCTGCTGAGGTGGTGTCATATGCAGTTCCTTCCTTACTCGCGGTTTTGCTATCGACTAGAGCCTCTGTAAACAATTTCACAGCGTCTAGTCTTTCGCAAATCTGCTTTTCATCGCGGATGTAATGCACGCCATACACGCGGTTACAGAACTAACGAAAGCCTACACGTAGCGATGGATAAAATTCAACTGTTGATACACATTGGATTTTTAGTGCCATCGCTGTTTGTGGACTATCTTTCAACAAGTCTATTGGGGTTTAGAATAAGTTCCAAGGTAAAATGCCTTCAGGAGTTTCTCAATACAAACAAAGACAGCTGGAAATCTAATGAATTAATATTGTTTAATTTTTACTGATATTACTGATGAGTAGATCAGCAATACTGTATGCTTATTGGTGTTGAAATATTTTATCTTATAGTGCAAATAACACTCTGATGTAGATTAGACACTATTTATTATATTTGAGTATAAGTAAAGTTATCATCACAGCAGTTAGATCACAAGATATTGTACTATAAAATCATCTAGTTTTAGATGTGTATATACAGTGCACAATGATTTGAGACCTAACATGGTAATGAAACAATTAGATTCAAGTAAATATAATTGAATGGCATTGGGATGAGCTAGGTGCATTCTAAATAGATCTCAACTTGTTGTGCTTGTGTAGTTGATGATCATCTAAAATAGTAATAATTATATTATTACAAACTAAATGGTTTTACTCACATGTGAATTTCAGGATAGCCTACTGGCACTGCCAGCACAGCTTCCGACATAGCTTGACGCTCCGACATCCAAAACTAGTCAGGCTATCCCGAAATTCACATGTGAGTAAAACCGTTTAGTTTGTAATAATGAACAACACTCACAATAGTTATTATTCTAATAATTATATTACAATTGCAATATTATTATTATGAGTAAATCCAGGAGATGTATTTATCAATTAGAAATGTAGATGCCATTATAAATGTTAATAAAGTTGCAATTGATAGATTTCTTCATATTCCATTTCAATTAACAAAAGATCCCCTAAATATTTTGTGCCTGTAGACTATATTTGTGTGGTGTCTCTTTTTTATACCTTACAAACATCTACTATCATAGCATCCTGGCTTTACTCATTTTGACCCTGTAAACTTGATCAAAACGGTGGAACATTTTTAGGGAAAAGCAATATGGGTGCAGATGAAGTGTACATTGGGCAGCCCGCCAAAAAGAGAAAGTTAGATGATGGCAATAGTATGACTTGTGACTTGACTGATAATAATACACAGTCACAAGAAAGCATAGACTTATCAAATAGTGCAATAGATTCATGTCAGGTTATAAATGATCTGTCTAGAGACAGTCAAGTTGATTCTAAAGAGGTTCTAACTGAGTCTATTGAGGATCCAAGTGAGTCTGCAAAGGCTCCAAGAGAGACAACAATGGAGTCAACCGAGAATACCAAGGATCCAAACGATCCCACAATTGAGCCAACAGACACCATATCTGTATCTCAAGACAAGCTTCGTAATATAGTGTCTAAAGAAGACATGGAGCGACTGAGACAGTTTCATGTGTTGGATGAAGTCAAATCAAATGAAGAAGACAGCAATGATGAGCATTCAGAGGAATCTGATGGTATTGCTAATTTATTAATTAACAAGTATAATGGATATTGTATATAGATTTTTATAATGTTAGGCTTTTTATTGCATGTTATATGGATAGACAACCATATTTGTTCACTTGTTTCTTTCCAGTTAAGTTACCGACTAACATAATCTAGAATAACAATTGTTTAAAAACCAAAAACCAATGAAAATACTTTCATTTTATTAATGAACAAGTATGAAGGGCTATTTTTCAATGTCTAGAGTAGGTAGTGGACTGGAGTCACACTCTTCCTGCCATGCACTGAAACCAATTGATCAAACCATAAAAATATATGTTATGGGTCAGGATGTGATTTTCTAAATTGACAGAAACTATTTCCTTATAGAAATCACATCTCAATATTCAGGGTGCCATTCTCCACGAAAACTTTATACTTTTGAAAAATAAAATTTATTATCTATAAATCTTTTTGCTAAACTGGAACTATGTTAAGTCTGAAATAAGTCTGCAATTTCCTAAATTTATTTTATTAAAATTCACTTATTTAAATTAGCTAGCATTTGGGGATTTCACACATTAACATTTTCACAATTTTATCCAAGGCTTTAAGTTAATTCAAAATATGATCTCAGATAACAATCATATTTACTTATAAAAAATAAAATGAAAGCTAGCACTGACAAATCAACATGAATGGTATGAAAATCAACTTAGGGTCAAAACAGAGTTTTATGTTTAAGACCCCAGGCCGCCAAACCATTCTTATTTTCTGATTGCCAAATATTTACAGTCTAGTAGTATTAGTAGTAGTCTTTCTTTTTTAACGCGGGGAAAGCTTTCCTCTCTGTACCCTCTGTTCTGAAACACCACTGATTACAGCGGGTCATCACCTGACTCGGGTCACTTGTAGCGACCCCAGAATGGCTTCTGAGAAGTTAGCGGGCGCCACACCCTCCTCTACGCCGTCGTCTCCTTCGAGCGGGATCGACTCTCTCACAACCCCGCTCGGCGGTCTCCTTCTGGAGCAAAACGGTCTCACAGAAGGAGTCCACAGCCCTCCACCTCTCGTCACTAAACCAGCATTGCCACGATCAATGCTGGTGGAGACAAATCCCCTCCGATTTGTACAACCAGGACCTGTCGGTCGGACTCTCATGCGGGGCAGTCCTCCAGCGTGTGCTGGGCCGAATCTTCACCAATCAAACGGTGTGTCGTATCCTCCCGATTCGCTGGCGAGGCGCTGTCACCTCAGTATTAGTGGTAATCTTGTAGCCTTAGGCTGTTTATATAATCTAAGCTAGTAGTATTTTAACACTAACTTGTCAGGCACAACAGGTACTTAAGAAGTAGCTTAATATTGGCGATTGGACATGTTCATGTAAAAACCAAACCTTCAAACATGGAGATTGTGCTTTCCTTGTCTGGTGGTATTTATCCCGAAGGTTACTGACTGTTTAAATTCAAACACGCTCACGCTAAAAACGTCTCATTTGCATAATATTAATTCACAAAACGTTCCCTTGTTCGTATAATGACCTATTTTTTTTATACCGCTGAGGTGGCGTGGCAGACAAGCATACGGCCCACCTGATGGAAAGGCAAAACACTTTTGCAACACCAGAGGTCCTAGTCCTATTCACAAAATATTCTATTCACATAATGTCCTATTCACAAAATGTCCCATTCCCATACTGTCCACTTGCACATTGATTTATTTCTATCCCATCCACTAAAATTTGAACACGAAAGCTTTTCGTTGTTCACCACTACACATACATATTTTACCAGACTTTATATCCAAACCAGTTTGGTAAAATATTTTGTGGTATATATACTAAAGCTTAAAATTATATTTATTTAGCTCTTTTATACTAAACTAGTTGACGCCGGCGGCTCCGCACGTGTGGTGAAGTTTTCCCGTTCCCGTTTCTCACAGGAACTTGTTCTCGGGATAAAAAGTAGTATTTCATCAAAATCTATCCATACTTAGTACAAACTTTCGCGTTTATAATATTAGTAGAATTCTCTGGTGTATTCTTAACATATATGTAGTCTAAGTCTAACATGCACAATTATGGTGGTCACATCACATTTTCTATACATAATAATGCGAATAATGTTCAGGTGTTGAGGTCCCTGATGAAGAGGTTGAGATGATGTTGGACGCAGACCTACCGGAAGAGATTAAAGGAGCCCCCAAAGTAAAAGAAAAGGCTTATGTAACGATACAGAAGACTGTTCTAGAAGGTATTCTTTATTGCCTATATTTCTGACGTACTAAGATATTGAAAAGGAATACATTTATGTGATAAACAGAGTATGAGTGTATGCCATCAGCTCTAGAGAGCCTTATGTTAATAAAGTTTAACCCTTTACAGAGAAAGGCGTCAACCACTTCGAAGTACTTCCAATGGACTGGATAATGGTGCGGCACATAAGTGGCATGCCCATATACATGCACCGACCCACGAGAGTCTGTACCCTCTCCAAACCTTACTTCCTTGGCATGAATAACACCAGGGTAAGGTTATCGCTTCTTATGCTATGCCACCCAAAGGCTAAGGAATCTATTACCTGAGTTTGGATTATATTTGCTACTTTTCTAGTTCCTATTCTCACACCAATACCTGCGCTTACACAGAACTGAAGAAATATATGATTAAAATAATAATTTTAAATATATTGTTTACAGCGTCATGACATACCAATTAGTGCAATACCCTGTTACGCATATAGAAGAGCTTTAGAAGAAGAAGAAAAGCAAAAAGAGGTCGATAAGAAAATAGAAGAACAAATTCGTAATGGCACCTGGGCTACGGTGACTAATAACACTGAGATAAATAAAAATTATATCGATAGTAACACGCAAACAACAACTGATGTTCGCAACAGCAACTGCGCTAGAGTGGTACTATCAGCACAATCGAATCAAAAACAGGGAGCAGCATCTCTAAATCAACACATAATAGAGTCCACAGAAGAAAATCAGACAGAAAGTACAGAAGAACAAGCATCTGAAATAGCAAGTCAACAAATGCTGGAGCCTGACTATCCAACTACTGAAACTAACAATCAACTTACGTCCGTTTGTCCCTATAAGTGGAAGTCATCAGTTGAAAAATTGTGTGATACTTTGCAAACAACACCTGTTTCTATGGATAGTGAAAATTCGAAATCTGCAAATGAACAAACGCCAGAGACCTCTAGTCAATCAACGTCTTCTGGCAACCTAAAATCCGAGTCTGGTGAACGAGGGATAGAACTATCTTCTGAAAAAATTGCTCAGTCGTCAAACCAATCAATAAGTACTGAGACTTGTGACAATATAAACCTGGAATCTGACCAAAATATCGGCAATTCCTTTGAACGCAAAGCTTTAGAATCTACTAGTCACATATCCGTGGACTCAACAGAGCAGAGCTTAGATTCAATAAAACAGGAGCTTCTAGAAGAAGCATCCGCACTAAAAGAAGAAATTCTCAAAGATTCATCAGAAAACAAGTGTCCATATAAAAACGGTACTACTTCTACAGAAAACATACCAAATCCGACGGACGCAAGTAGTAACGTACCTACATCAGCAATTGATTCGATTCCCTTGGATCGGCGACCGGTGATACTGCCAGGGGGCATAGTAATGCCTCCTCCCAGGGTCGAAACCGTACGTAACAGTTGGAAGACTCAACATTTAACACCAGAACAGATCACCAATTATTGCAAAAATCTGTTTAAGTTTAAAACTATTAATATCATGCATTTCAAGTAAGTACACACACCCTCACATAAGTTTAACTCATTCTCCTTCTAAATAAGTTTATCTCTTAGGTAAAAAGTTAGTAAAGCACTCGAAGGACCTTGTATTCTCGTTTCCTTTCGTCGCTCCATGAAATCTATCGCATTTGTTTTATAGCTATAATTTGTTTAACATATTTAGGTTTATGTGGACCCATCATTTGTATATGTTATTGGAATATGAACCACTTAACAGGCTGCTGTTGGGTCTTGCTTAAGTGGAAGTCAGGATTACGACTCCGCTGTAATGAAGTCGACATTTAATCTTAGGCGGTGGGCCCACCGACGGAAGTACACGAAGGCTCGCAAGACGCTGCAGTACCCGACGCTGCCGGAAGGAACCAAGCTCATCACCATTCCTGCCCAACCTGCAGGGCCTGGACAAGAAAAGGGTATTTATAGTTTTAATATATTATATCGATAACATCGCATAATGTGCGGGTTCTTTTCACGAGACAGACACTTCTGCCCTATTTCAGTTCTATGGCCCTTACCATGTCATCTTCAATCTTTAACATTATTCAAATTAAATAACAAATTTCCCACAAGATATTTTATTAAATCTTGCTATGAAGATGTAGGGTAAGCTAAATCTAAAAAAAATAGTTTTTGCGCGCCTTAGTTAAGTGTTATATATACCTATAGGTAAGAGCAACAAGAAACTGGCAAAACTTAATGGCATTTGAATAAAAGTAAAGTATATCAACCAAGGCAATTGAACTTTCTTACTTGTCAGTTACGCCTTTATCCTCAAAGGGGGTGGCAGAAATATATATTGTACGCCCCATAGATATCTTAACTAAAGAGATATGAAACACGCGCCGAAGCGGCGCTGTCTCAGTTTTCAGAACCAACGTTCATAATTTCGATTTCAATGTACCTACATAAATAATTTGCTTTTGCAATGTAGTAGTACGTTCACTGCAGTCAATTATTGATGTGTTAAAGCCAATGAGTGACATTAGTTTAAAGTGTGCGATGCATATTAGTGTCCGATTTAATATTTAGGTAACAATTTATTAACAAAATACTAGGTAATAATTAATATTTAGTGTAACTTGGCGACACGTTCGCATAGTAAACGTTGCGTTCGCCATATCTCTTTAGTTAAAATGTCTATGTTATGCCATACGAGTTCGTTGTTCCACGTAACAGTTTGTGAGCCCATTGCCGTGTTAATATAATAGACTTGATCATAAACTGCAAACAAGTCCAATAGTTATATTATAAAAAAATGTTGTCAGGTGGTAGAGCGAACAAGCGCGACTGGGTGATGAACATGAACGACCGCAGCTACCTGTCTGTGTTCCACGAGTACGTGGGCAGGGCGCTGCAGAAGCAGCCCGTGTACCACTTCAGGCAACTCGGTGAGTGAAACATACACAGCACAGGTGCTCGTACCGATACACGCAGCTGCTCACTGCCATTGTACCGTCGTGATAGAGGAGGACCTATTTCTATTTTATTATTGTTTACATGAGCAGATTGCTTAACAACGGAAAGGTCTAAAGTAGACAGACGTGCATGTATGAAGCGATTAATGAATCTACAGGAGCGAAAGAAGTATATTATAGAGAAAATAAACTAGTCGGTTTTTTAAACTACGTTTAAAAAACCGACTTTAAATACTAAAATGTATGAAAAAACTTAATAAAGATTTAATTTAATACACCTCTTATGGAAACCAATGCTTTTAGTATTAATATAATACTATTATTTGTATATACTCTATTTATTATAGATTTGAACTCGGTGCCAAGCCAAAGGTACACTCGCCGCTCGTGATTTTCAGCGGTATAGCTTTGTAGACAAATAGGCCAGTCATTAAAGCCAAAACCCGAAAGTAATTAGTAACTTGATAAAATTTTAGGGGGTTTTTAAAGAAGGTAAAATAACTTACCGTGTGGTTTTGCAGCGTTGTGGGGTGTACGGAAAGGGTTGAAAAGGGGTGAAAAGGGTTTTTTGTTAATAACATTGCCAAAAAAATTAGTAACACGTTGCAAATTTATAATAAGGTTGTTCTTACCGTTTCGTAACGTTTATTAAATTTGCAGCGTTTTGCAACATACGGAACATTGTTTATTATTAAAAAACAATGAAATTTGTTATTAACAAGGGTAAAAAAAATAGTAACACGCTGCAAATTTATAATAAGGTTGTTCTTACCGTTTTGTAACGTGTATTAAATTTGCAGCGTACGGAATAATATTGCAGTTGTTCCTGGTGCACCTGAACACAAAAACAAGCGAAACACCAAAAAAGTTATGTCAAAATGTTAACTAAATTTATTTTTTATGAGTTTTAATAACAAAATGTTTGATGAGCTCTGTTCTAAATAATTATAATTTCATTCCTATAATTTCATTACTATTATTTTAAGATATATTGTAACATATTGTAAAACATACAATGCTGCACTCACTTGTGAACCACTGTATTTATCGAAAAAATTGTCATTTTATAGTTATAAACAATGTACTGCTGGTTGCACAATGCTGAAAATGTTGAAGACACGACAAAACGATTCCAACAAAATAACTGCAAATTGGTAGCGTTGAACTAGCTTCTCTTACTTTACTGATGATGAATTAGCTTACTTTGTTAATAATAAACAATATTCTATATGTTAAAAACGATGCAGAGTTTATAAATCTTTTAAAATAGTTTTAACAACATGTTGTCTAGATTGTCACTCGTCACTAACTTTTTTATCACTATTACTAACTGAAACAATGTTCCGTTTGTTGCAAAACGCTGCAAAATTAATACACGTTACAAAACAGTA
This sequence comes from Thumatha senex, assembly GCA_948477245.1. Lineage (NCBI taxonomy): Eukaryota > Metazoa > Arthropoda > Insecta > Lepidoptera > Erebidae > Thumatha > Thumatha senex. The sequence continues at coordinate 23,205,236 of OX419744.1, read as the reverse complement.
AGAACAACTTAATTATAAATTTGCAGCGTGTTACTACTTTTTTTACCCTTGTTATTAGCAAATTTTATTGTTTTTTAATAATGAACAATGTTCAATTTGTTGCAAAACGCTGCAAATTAAATATACGTTACAAAAGAGTAAAAACAACTTAATTATAAATTTGCAGCGTGTTACTACTTTTTTTACCCCTGTTATTAACAAATTTCATTGTATTTTAATAATAAACAATGTTCCGTATGTTGCAAAACGCTGCAAATTTAATACACGTTACAAAACGGTAAGAACAACCTTATTATAAATTTGCAGCGTGTTATATTTTTTTTACCCTTGTTAATAACAAATTTCATTTATTTTTAATAATAAACAATGGTCCGTATGTTGCAAAACGCTGCAAATTTAATAAACGTTACGAAACGGTAAGAACAACCTTATTATAAATTTGCAGCGTGTTACTATTTTTTTTGGCAATGTTATTAACAAAAAACCCTTTTCACCCCTTTTCAACCCTTTCCGTACACCCCACAACGCTGCAAAATCACACGGTAAGTTATTTTGCCTTCTTTAAAAACCCCCTAAAATTTTATCAAGTTACTAATTACTTTCGGGTTTTGGCTTTAATGACTGGCCTAAAAGCTTAAAGTAGAGTTCTAGAGAACTCTAGAACAAAACAACCCAAGCATTGTAACATAATTCATATATTTGTATAATTTTTCTGTTGCACGAAGCTATATCATTGCAGGTATTTATTATTAATTCTATTATGCTTTTGTCTTCAAAAGAGTCGTGTTGGGTGCTCGTCAAACAATAGGCAAACCAAAAGGTCAATTTCAGGGTTTCAAATATATTCATATACGAGTATACGATTAATATAACTTTAATATAGCTAGATAGTTACTCAATCCTTTTCATCTGCTTCATATTAATTCGCACACACAACACAAGTTCTTTAAGTTTATTTAAGTAGATTAATCTTTAGTGTATGAATTTTATAAACAGAAAATAATGCTGTTTATATAAATTTTTAATAAGGTGGAAAAAGACAATTCCATTCGAGACAGGGATTGAACCTGTGACCTTTGCCTAACCAGGGCAATGTTCTATCCACCTGAACTACCCGAACCGTATCGAATCAAGTTGAAATTCTCCACCATATTTATATCGTCATTTTAAGAGTATGACCAGAGCCATCTATCGAGCTAATGAACAACTCGATATCAATGAACAGTGTTACAACTATTTTTAAACATTGATGCAATGAACTCCACTCAGTATATTGGCTGGTTAGGCAAAGGTCACAGGTTCAATCCCTGTCTCGAATCGAATTGTCTTTTTCCACTTTATTAAAAATTTATGAGAAATTTAGCAAATAATTGCTTTAAAAATTTATCAAAGCTGTTTATAATTTAAAGTTTTATTTTGTTCCGATTTCAAACTCAAGGAGCATATACAAAAATAGTATTTTATTAATACTAAAAGTTTAGTATTAGGTTTCCATAAATGGTGTATTCAATTAAATCTTTATTCTATATATTTTAGTTTTTGACGTCGGTTTTTTCAAACGTAGTTTTATTAATTTTTACTTTTTAGTGTCTGTCTAATAGATTGTTCTGTAAACAACAGTAGCAATTTTCTGTATTATTTCAGGTAGACTATAACATTTCATTGCGTTGTCTTATATTAAATTGTACCTAATATTTTTAAGAAGCTATGGGTGGGCCTACGAATGGTGCCTTAAACAATATAGTTATGATTGAATTTTACAAGTGCCTAGTGTCAATCGCACCAACATCTGCATCTTATCTGAGTCTATTACCGTGTTATAATGTACAGGCGTAGGTTGTGGTGACCTGTTTTTAAAATTGTTCAAGCTGCCCATAAGGTCAATGGCAACAGGGATCAACAGCTTAATAAGCCTTTCGAATCACAAACACGCTCGTGAATAGAAATGTCACAAAGCGGTCACCCGACTGTGAACCAGCCATATCGAAAGTTGCTTAAACCAGTGATTATTAATAGGCTACAAGTGCTTCTTCCGAGATTTTTTACAATCGTATTTGTTATATTGCTCAGTTTTATATGTTAGTTAGTATATGTTCCAGAACGATACTCAATACTCAATCGACGCTTGAGAGTAGATTTTATAAGGCAAAATCTAGCCTCAAGCGTTGATTGAGTATTGAGAAACGTTCTGGAATACGGACCTAAGACTCACTGATCGGGACACTGGTTAATAATACTATAAAATTAACCTAAATGAAATCTCCTAATAATCAACCTAAATGAATACTCCTAAAATGGCCATACACAAACTAAAATTACATCGTCCATGTAAACATGTAATAAGTTTTAGAAAATGTTCATAAAATCAAAAGTATCTACTAGAGCAAACTCAGTTAAATTTTTATGGGACCAAATGGCAACTATTCCACAGCCAACAAAGACTTATCACATAAATCGTATCTTAACTCTCAGCGTAATCGGTGTGCATACATAAAACATACCAATCGTATTATAAACCTCCTTTTTGAAATCGATTAATATCTGTCCTCTCTGACTACTCCGTCAGGGACTACAGCATAAAGATAGTTAAGTTTTTAAAGGTATATTCTGTAAAACTTACTATTCTTTATTGTACTGGTTTTAAATTTCATTAGAGCTACAGTTCCTGGGCTTTCCTTTTCTGTATAGTTGGAAGCGACTGCTGTTCGGGTTGGGTTCTTTAGTGAACAGGTGTCGCCACCCTTTGCGGGTGATGTTGACTTTGGCTCGATGTTGAAGAGCTGCAGTACACACTGTTAAATCGATTGCAATAAAACTTAGTAAATGGAGAACACAAAAGGGTCAAAATATTACTATCAAATACAGCTTAAATTGGAGCGTAGTTCATGTACATTACGTGAGTTTTTATTTCACTTCAATACATGCAGTATTTCCGAAGTTATAACGACGAGAAGTTATAGCCTTTTTTTGAATTTCCGAGATTTGGCTCGCACATTATGACGTCACAACGTAGCACAGACTGCGACAAGGCGCGGCGCGACGTACGGGTGCGAGCGAGAGCGCTGCTGTTGAATGAGCCGTGTTGTGACGTATGCGGTCACCCGCGTTATACGCCCTTTGATCGTAAATATTTCAGCCATTATTTGAAATATAAAAAAGTAAAAACACCGTTCTTCTCGTATTTTTTTGTAGATTTATTTGGCATTTAAAGTAAAAAACGTTTGTCAGACCCATTGCTAGTAGGGGGTGTAAAAAGGTACAGCATAACTCCCTTTCTTTATCAAAGTGTATTTTCAGTTGTTTATCAATTTTACACTTTTAATTGACTGCTAGGCTAGCCTATCACCTGGCTTTTGATTTTCGGCACTGCTGGGAACGCCTACCGTCTGACCTTCCAACTCCGCAAGGGTGTCTAGAACTCTGAACACCGCTAGTATGTTGGGCTTTACAACCAAAAAGGTGTGTGGCAGAGAACGCGGCGGCGCCGTATCAGGCGGTGGTGTCGATCGGCGGCATGCAGTACGGCGTGGGCTACGGCAGCAGCAAGCGCCAGGCCAAGTCGGCGGCGGCGCGCGCCTCCATCCAGATCCTCATGCCCGAGATGAAGGACGAGCTGGCCGCCAGGGACCCGCTGGCGCCCGCCGACCCGCCCGAGTTCCACGTCAGTCCAATACTACTCATTATGAACTCATGAAACCGTCCATAAAATAAACGATTTAATAATATAATAGTGTTCGCAGTAGAAAGATGTCGGAATGATTCATATTAAACGTCATTGTACAGCGACATCATCACGGTAAGAAATTATGGAATCTGTACGCAAGTGTGATTAGAATTCAATAAACCGACGCGGTCCCGAAGGGCTGTTAGGGAAATTGTGCGTATGTTGAATTTAGTTGCTGCCGGTTTTCGAGTAGTAATCGTGCATCTAATTGGTATTTTTATTTAACAAAAAACAAATAAGAGAAGTTGCAAATAAATTAAAAAGAAAACAGTGATTAAAGAAACCCGTGATAGGTGCAGAATGAAAGCGGATGAAAGGGTTTAGAGGTGGACGTTCAATTTCTGTAATATTGTCATGTAATATGAAAAATGCTTAGTGTTACTAACGAAGTCCTAACAAATGACGTCGTGTATAAATGGAATGAATACTATTGAAAGATGTATGCATGTAAAGACCGAGATGCCACATCGAGGAGTTGAATGCATTTTGACACCCCGATACCAGTATCTGAATATCATTGAAAAGAGTAGTATGAGAGAGATTGTACGAGCATTATGAAGCATGAAATGTTGTAAGGTTGTGAAAAAAGACAGATTTACGGCTGATATGATTAAGTATGGTAAGTCGTGCGTCTGGGGCACGCTATGTTTTGCTATGCAATTTATCATACTGGCGAACGGGTGAGGTGTCGGATGGCAGTTGACTGTGGCCAATGGCAATTGTAGTATCTCATTATAAAGGGAAAGGCTATGTATGTAGGTATGATTAGCTTAGCCAGTAAAGTATGTACAAAGATAAAAATTCAAGAAAAGTGAAAATTATCTGTGGAAGGCAAGATGCGGATTCTGTCGTGAAAGAGGTTACGTTTATGGCGGATAAGTTTTTGGCGGTTAACCAGAAGGTTTTCTGCGCTTTGGGGTATCTGGAGAAAGCATTAGATAATGTTGTGAGAGAAACTCTGTTCTCTCTCCGACTTTGCTGCCCGGATATGGTGTGAACGGCTATAATGCGAGTTGAGCAGTGGTGTTGGTGCGCAGGACTTCTTCGACCTGGTGAGCATCGAGGACCCGCGCATCACGGAGTTCTGCGCCGCCACGTGCGAGCCGTCGCCGCACGCCATCCTGCGCACCTGCCTGCTGAGGAACTTCGGCGCGCAGGACCACCACATACATGTTGAGGTACGAGATTTCCCGATTACACAAATTATTTTTTTGTTTCAACGAGTATACTTCCCAGGTGGTCCCATTTGAATATTCTCGAAATAGGTCTCTTGGTTTTTGAAAAATCAAAAATAATCAAAAAAAATTGTTGAGTACCTGTAAATTTATTTTCGAGTCCCAAAGGATATATTTCCCAGGTGGTCCTATTTAAATTTGAAAGAAGTCGGTCAAGCAGTTTTTGAGAAATCAATATAAAATTTGTATAATTACGATTCATAGTTCTGCCATTTTCAGTCAATTTGAATAAAACCTATAATGCATCTATACTTAACCTTCCTCATGAGCCACTCTGCCCATTAGTGAAAACCGTTTCATTGTTTTTCAGTTTAACAGATTTTTCCCCAATTGCAGACAATTTTGTAAATTTTAATTATCAATTTTTATACACTTTTTTGAATTTTTCCTTTATTTGTCAGATCTAGCTTGCTCGCCAATTTCGTGATTCCAGGTCAACGGGAATTACCATTTAGATTTTCGTCCCAAAACCTGGTACTTCCGGTTGACTTGGAATTGACAATTTTGATTAAAAGCAAGATTTTATAAACTTAAAGGAAAAAATCCGTAAAATGGAAAATGTTACTTAAAAGTTTTCCAACAAACCTAAATACTTTAGACCTTTATAGTTATAAGATCTATGTAGTGATTTTATTAGGATTATTTTCAGTTTCAATTAAAACTTACATAATCACCAAGTAGGTAGGTGTTTTTCATTCTTGTAATTTTTCGACTCGGCACCGACTTCAAAGAGAGCACGTACTATAATACCTACTTTATCTAAATTGATAGTTAAGAGATTTAAACAATTTTTCACATTGTAATAGTTTATTTTTCGCTTTTAGTGCTATTGTTTCTTGTTTGAAGTCCGTTTTTAACTTCTTTAAAGTTTATTTATTAATTTTCCTAACAGGTCATAATGTGTTTACAGATGAAAAAGCTGGAATATCAAAAGATCGAGTTGACAATGAAAGTTGGCAAGCACACAGCCTCCGTGATCTGTAAAAACAAGAAGACCGCTAAACAACGCGCCTCGCAGGCCATATTACAGGTCAGTGCAGGATACTTACATGTATTGTAACGACCTGTAACACTCAATAACGCTAGAGTCAGGGTTTTAGGTTTTATGTCACACGTCATATGTATGTACAGGGTCATTTGTAAAACACTAGCAAGGACTAGGTAGCTCACATCATAAAAAACCTAATATGCTTTTTTTTTTAATTTTTGAAATTTATTTTCTTTTTTTTCTTATTCAAATTTAGCTTTAATCTGATGTAACAGTATTGATTGAATTACAGTACCACGCAATTCGTGAAAATCACGTTATGGCGGTGGGTCGGTAATAGCTCCTTTGACCTTGACCTTTTTCAAGAGCATTGATGCGCGCACATCTATCGTTCATAGAGGTTACATTTCATGAGGAAAATGAGGCCCAGGAGTTCTCTTAGGCTTAGTATTCGTTCGTAACGAGTTGCCAAAAGTAGTAAAACAAACGTTAGTTACCTTGGCTATCCACTCCTAGCAGGTTGTTGGTGTTTTATAAATGACCCTGTATATCAATGTCTTCTTCTCTAGGTGGTAGGCAGAGGTATACTATAGTTGACACTTCACCTACCAGTATACTCTCACATACTCATTGAAAGAAAAAGGATTTTTTTAATTTTTAGCCTCCCATAACCTCTCCAACTTGGTGTGCCTGGACTTGAAGTTATTAACTTAAAATCTATTCAAGTCCATTTTAATTAAAGCTGTTGCTAGCAGCTAGCTGACACATTGAAATAATATTAGCTCTGTTTTCAAATAGCTATACAATATTGTACCATCAGAATGTCTCAATTTAAAGTTTATGATGACCGTGCAACGATATATATATATCACTTTCTTGTAAATGCATTCGGGAGACCCCTAGTAAAGATATATTTCATTCATCGCGTTGTCCATTTGCCATTTCGGTCAAGAGAATATGTATGTCAAATCACTGGTTCCCGCCCAAACAGGCGTTACACCCGCACGTCCGCTCGTGGGGCAGCCTGCTGCGCCTGTACGGCTCCAAGTCGGTGAAGAGCTGCAAGGAGAAGAAGGTGGAGGAGCAGCAGATCACGCTGCTGCAGGACAAGGCGCGCCACAACGAGCCCAACTACGCCGTGCTGGATAAGCTGCGCAACGAGATGCGCAAGCTGCGAGAGCGGGACGCCGCTGTCGTCCCGATCGGCACCCTGCTGCTGCAGGACGACTTGCCGACGCACTCCGGCTCCAACCTCAACAACGTCGAACTTTGACCACCTGTCCTACAAACCTTTAGTTCAAACATTTCTCTAGTCTTTTCTAGAACAATATTGGTATAGAAAAATGATAAGCTTTAGATTTTTAAATCACAGTGACATTTTATGTTGGGGCTCATACTTAATTTACGCTCAGATCTGACTTATAAAATTAATCTTTAATAGATATTTCTGTAATAGATATTTTTTAAGTAATAATAGGAGAGTTATGTAGTGTGTTTAAGTCAAACATAGTCTGTGTACTACACAATGTAATCAATTCATGAATTAATTCTAAATGTAATAGAGGCATATTACAGAAATTAGTATATTATTAAAAACATTCAAAGGTTTTGTTTGTTTCTTCTACAAATACTGGTAAGTACCTACAACTACCTAAAGTACATAATTGGTATAGCCTATACTTGGATACATTTTTAAAACAATTAGTATGCTAACTTTTTAAGTACTCGGATACCCAATCGTGCATAATGAATCTGCAGGAAGCGAAAGAAGTATGCATGGATCGTGAAGCCTGGCGATCTGTCCTCTCTGACTACCCCGTAGGGGATACAGCGTGGAAATAGATAGATAGAATGCTAATTGTCGGTGAAATTCTTTACTATTATATTTCACTTTAATAAAAATTTATGGGCTATACTTTCATGCCAATTTACTTGCTTTAGAGGACCTGGAGATCGTGGCGCGTCCCATTACACCCGCGTGGCTGACACTCGGGGATTAAAATTTTGATTTCACGAAAATTTAAAAGCTATTTAGTCGAAATAAGTCCCTCATTGTTCTATAAAGTCACACTCGGACTTGACGTGTTATGCCGTTGGCAAAAAAGTGAAACTAATAACTCACTTTAGCAGGAGAAAATCCTACTAATATTATAAACGCGAAAGTTTGTAAGAATGGATGTTTGTCAGTTACTCTTTCACGCAAAATCTACTGAATGTATTTAGATGAAACTTTACAATAATATAGCTTGCACGTCAGAATAACACAGGGAAACGGGAACGGGAAAACTTCACAACGCATGCGGAGCCGCGGGTGTCATCTAGTATAATATATAGTTAGTAAATCTAAAGGGTCATCTACTATTGACGCAGCGATGTCAGTGCGAAAAACTGTTACTTCATCGGTTCGTCAATATGTGCTCGCCATAAGTATTTTTGCGGGGCTTTCGATAACGCTTGGTGACCAATGTTGTTAATCAAATTAAAGTCTCGCGGTTGCTATAGAAATATTTACCTACTCACTTATTTATTCATATTTTTCACCTTAAAATTAGGTCATTATTCTGCTACCAAACCGCTAACAATAAGCTGTTCTCAGGGATCGGCGCTAGATCGGTCCACATTTGTGGAACTTAGGATTTGATGTCTTATTCACTTTGCCATTACCGGACGGTTGTTCATTGACCGGATACGCCGATGACTGACTATTGCTCGTTCAGTCAAATACTCGTGCGGGGCTTGAGGCTCTGACTCACACGTGCTTGCGCGTAGTTGCGGAGTGGGAGTACGGAAAGGGAATTTAAAAGTTACACAGCGTACTATATTCAATAACATATTATTATAACATAGAATTGATTTTAGAAATAAATTATGCTTTCGTTGAGCACATAAAACGGTAGATGAAAAGGCAAAAAAAAAACTTTTACGTCTTGTCGAAAATATCTATTGCGACTTGGGACTTTCGTTCAAAATCCTGAAGGTCTACGGGGCCACTTATCTTGGTTTTATGTGTTATGAGGCGCAGGTCTGGGCTGATAACGTCACTATCCGGCCTGCACGGTTAAAGTTGCTGCATAGTCAACGCCTTGCTTTGATATTTTTGTGTATGGCCACACAGAACAGGACAGTAAGCACGGTCGCTCTCTACCTGTGGTGGCAGATGTTCTTCCGGTTGACCTTGAAATTCAGGGACGCACTGCTTTGTACTATTCAGCTAAGGATAGTATGGATGATAAGTTTTTGTTAGAAAGAGATCACCATAGAATTGCTAGATTTTTCCGCGATAATGTACGCGATTAAGATTTTTTGGACAAATAGCAGCTGCGTTGGAACACTTCCATCAAAGGACGCCACCTCTACATCATCGTGTTGCTCAATTTCTTACGGGACATGGTAACTTTAGGAGCACACTACTTTCTTTTAAGGTGGTAAAGTCACCGATCTGTCAGTTTTCAACAGCTGATGCCAAATATGATCAAACTGCTGCTCATCACATACTCTAATAGAGGAGTATAGCATTTGGCGAAACGAGCGAAATATGCTAAGCAGGTTACAAGCAACATCGAGAGTAGTTTATTGCGGATATCATTGCATCTGGGTGAATTTTCGTGCTTTTAGACGTTTCTGCCATACATATTACTGGAATCAAACATAGCTCACATACGACCCGTAATGTACCTACTTTTACCCGTGCCTTCCATATCTCCCGCTTTGCAAAGAAGAGAAGAGGCGTTAATAACCTTTTCCAACTCCTCCAAATTATTTTCTTATTATTATCGATGCGGATACCTAGATACTAACTTCTCCTGGGACTTCACCGAGATCGAGCTCGGTGTAACATTTCTCTGATCTTGGTCATTGCTGTAGATCCTGGTTTACAGGTGTGTGGGTGGGATTAGTCCCAAACAAAAAATACCGAGGTGCAAGCACTCGTAACTGGTACCCATAGGGTGGTGATCTGTGCTGGTACCAGAGAGAATTATATAGGTAGTTATGAATAAGATGATTTGCATATCCCCCTGCTAACCTATAAAGATCCCTACATGTTTTTGGACCTGTCCTTTTAGCCCGATCAGCATTTTAGGTCACAAATGATACCAGTCATCTACTGCCACTTGGCCCACGCGACAGTAATGCGAATCTTGACGGCTTAGTAGGATAAAGCCTACTTAATGGGCGCAGTGGCGGCGAAACGCACTTAGAGGACGCATAACCATAAAAACTTACTGAGTGGCCGGCGATCGCCGCCACTCCATCGGTTCATTTTAAGAATTAGTCCAGTAGTTCGTATACGAAACTTAAACGACTTCGTGTAGTAGTAATTTGTAGAATGCTAGGCAGTTCACGAATTGGTGTGCGTTTCGCTTGCACCGCCACGGTGTCCAATCAAAAAATACTGTCCGACAAAAAATTTTCGAAATTTGTCAAAACCGAATGCAATAAACCAAAAATTTGTCAAAGTAGAAATAAAGAAGATATTAGGGCTTAAAGTTGGCCGCGCGAACGAAACGTGGAGGATTGCGCGGCCACGGAGATCTCAGCAACTACATGGGTTAAAGATCTAATTCTTTTTGTCAATTAAAGATTGAATTTGTCAAAAATTGACGAAAAAAGAAGTATAAGCTCTAGAGCAATATTTTACGAAATATTCGCCTTTGAAGTTATGGCCGCGCAATCCTCCACTCGTTGTTGCTTTAATGTTGATAATTTTCTAAACCTTAAAGTAAAATTTATACAAGAAAAAAAATATCTTAATTTGTCGAAACTAATGATAGCAATAAATACTACTAAAGTTTAGTTAAACCGGAGATATCGGTCCAAAACAAAAAGTCCGTGGCCGCGCCAACGAAACGCTACTTTGTAAGCTGTTATTTCGCTACCTATAATTGCTAGGATTTTGGTGTAAACTTCCATGAAGTTCCAGGAGCAATCGAAACGGACACACGAATTGGGCACCAATTATTGACTCAGTCGCTAGTCGTCTTAACCTCGCAATCGATGTCTCTTTGATCTGAAGAAAAATGGTCTACGTCTTTAATAAACTGGTAGGTTGGTATAACCATGATAAATTGATACTTCTACTCTTTCTATTCATAAAATGTAGATGTCGTGTCATCAATTTTTTTATTATACCGTCATATGTTCTTCATTTCAGAATGACTCACACATCTATGTTGATCATATTTCTATGATAGTGCCTTAGAGGTGGTATACCCACCCAAATGGCTCACTAGTCCATTGGTATTTCATCACTGAACCACTGACACGGAATGTTCTGGGCAGCCCTAGCCTTTAACTTCCCTTTAATCCTCTACTGAAATATAATATAGCAAGAGCAGACTGGGAAACATACTCTAGTTGCCTGACTCAAAATATTACCCATATCCCTACTCCTTAGTGTTTTTCGTGCACCAGGACCGCGTTCTGTTTGCGATACAAATTTTAAGATTTTAGCTTTGTTGTTCTTTATATCGCCTACAGTTGACCTGCCTATACCAAACTTCCGAGCAATGATAAGGTAGCTATCACCTTTATCTAATATCTCTATAATTCGCACTTCAAATTTGTATAACGTCCTGGACACTTATATTCTCTTCAAGAAAGGTCTCGTAACAGGCTGATAAGACGATTCCTTTAAAAAAACAAATGGGGCAAATCCGATTTTCCTAAGAGCATAAAGCGCTCGAGCCCCGCTCAGTGTTCTGTTAACGATCACTGCGTTAAGCAACTGTCGCTATGGTTGGTTACGGATGGGTGACCACCTTCCCGGTATTTCCATTTACTAGCGTTCCCATGCTTCGGAAGGCACGTTAAGCCGTTGATCCCGGTTGCTAGTAACATGGAAGTCGTTGGCCAAGTTGAAGGTTAAACGTCGTATCACACACAACATCCTTCGGGATTCTGAGGCAGAACGGTTCATGACGTGTTCGAAGCAGAATAACATAATAGTGCTAACAAATTTGAATGTAGACGACCATGACTCTATCAATTCAGCATATGGCAGTCTACTGCTGGACGTAGGCCTCTCCCTAATCACGCCACATCACACGCTCCTGCAACTTTCTCATTTATCTTATACGACCATAATCATCTAGAAGTTATTTTTTTTTAGTTTTATCGACAAAAGTCAGACATGAACCGAATCCAGGGGGGGGGGGGCAGCTGCCCCCCTCTGCCCCTCCCTGGGTACGCCCATGTTGACTCCCCTTTTACCCAAGATGAGCTCCTGGCTGTTTTGGGATCCCTGAAGAATTCCTCACAAGGGATTGACGGAATACCTACCATACCCTTTTATAGTCAATAGCAGCTTGGATACCAAAACCTATTTGCTCAACATTTTAAACCTTGTATTCCATTCTGGCATTCCCCCTGAAGAGTGGAAATACCAAATCATCCTTCCCATATTGAAACCAGGGAAACCTATTAATGACTAAGTTATCGTCCTATTGCACTTTGCTGCACTATGGGCCAAATAATGGAGCACCTTATTAAGAACCGTCTGGAATAGTTTATAGAAAGTTAGGGTCTTCTCTCAAAATCACATTTTGGCTTTCGTAGGGGCCTGGGAACCATGGATAGTTTAGGCATCTTTACTACTGATATCCGTACAGCAATGTCTAAAAATCAGTACTGTGTGGGCGTATTTCTGGACATAGCAGCCGCTTATGTTAATGTACTTCTTCCTGTGCTCAGGCAAAAATTTGCTAAAGCTGAGTGTTCCAGAGAAGATAGTAAATTACATATCCAATTTTTTCTCTGGCAGAAATATTTCGATCAAAATTCTAAATTTAATCCTGCCTCCGAACTGTGTGGAGGGGCCTACCGCAGGGTTCTATGCTTAGTCCCCTACTATACGGTATATATACTGCTGATTTGGACCTCTCTGTAAACTCCTTTTGCAACATCCTTCAATATGCAGATGATATTGCGCTGTATATATCTGTAGGCGACATATCGGATGCTGTGTCTTACGACTGCTATCTACTATCTCCAATCCTTGCGGATCTATCGATCGATAGTCTTCACTCGTCATAGAACTATAAATGATTGCCATATCTCTTATGAAAATGAGGTCTTCCTAGTAAGAGTCTGTCAAATTTCTGAGTATGATTTTCGATAGGAAATTGTCTGGCATCCCTCTAAAATGTAAACGTTCCCTGTCTGGTATCTGGCGGGGAGCTCACCCTTTTTGTCAACAGCTACTATTTAGTGCAATTATGCGCAGCCATCTAGATTATGGTTGCTTTCTACTAGAACCATGTAATAGAGAAGCCCTTAAAGCTCTAGACAAGCTCCATGCAAAATGTTTGCGTATTGTTATTGGTGCGATGAAGTCCTCACTAATAAATTCCCTTCAGATTGAATGTGTGGAGCCTCCTCTCGCTCTAAGGAGACAGTACCTGGCTGATAGGTATTTCTACAAAACTTCTCAAGGATGGAGGGGTAACTCCATCCCCTTATCCCTAAACTACACACCCTTTCAGAATTTATCTCATCTGGTGGTTACTGGGCAAATAAAGTTCACCCTTGTTTATTTAATAAGAAGCGCTCGTGGCCCCGCGGTCTCAGTGTTCGGTAAACGATCACTGAGGTACGCATCTTTCACTATGGCTGGTCGTCGGATGGGTGACCACTTTGTGGCATTTACATTTGCGAGCGTTTCCGTGCTTCGGAAGGCACGTTAAACCGTTGGTCCCGGTTGCCAGTAAAATGGCGGTCGTTAAGCCTGGTTGAAGGCCTTATAGGCGGCTTAAAAAATTTCAACAGCAGGTAGCCACAACCTGCGTCTGTCTATTTCAACACGGCAATGGGCTCACCACCTATTACGTGAGACAGGAATCCACACGGTGAAAAGTGGGCATATAATATGCCTCTGCCACCCCTTCGGGGATAAGGCGTGATAGATATTTACTTGTTTATTTAATAGCTTTCTCAACTTTCTTCGTTTTCCTTTCCCTTTCTCACAATCTAAAATCAATCCCCTATTTGAATCTCCATTCGAGGCAATTATCCACACCCCCGACATTATTCTAAATTCAGGTATCAGCAAAGGTTCTGCAGAGGCTAACAAAGAACTACTTGCCTTAATTGATCAAAAGTGGCAGGATAGATTGGTCTTTTATACAGATGCCTCTAAACTAGCAGACTCCTCATGTGTTGGGTCTGCGGTTTGGATCCTCTGTACAAAGTTATTCTCCCATTTAAATCACCTTGTGTGAACTCTATCTTCAGCTAATGCCATACTTGAAGCTTTTTTATACATAGAGTTGCACGATATAAGCAACTCATGAATTTTCACTGACTCTAAAAGCTGCTTAATGGCTATTCTCGCTAACCAATTAATAATAAAGCTAGATATCCTTTGATCCTCCAAATTAAAAACTTACTTTTTAGATCTAAGGGACTGTTAGGTCCGTATTCCAGAAAGTTTCTCAATACTCGATCAACGCTTGAGAGGATGCATCAACGCTTAGTCTGCATGGTCTGGATTCCTGGACATAGAGGAATTGTTGGCAATGCAACGGCTGACTCATTGGCCAAAAATGCTATTTATAGTGGCTCTCTTGACCAGTACAGGGCCTATACTCAAGACCTCGCTTCTTTACCTAGATTCACCCTATTTGCAAAATGGTACATCCTTTCGAATAAATTCAATAAAGTTAAGGGCTTACACTATGCTTCGTACAAAATGATATCCCAGCTAAACCTTGGTTTTTTAAATTCCGTGAGGCTATCAAAAGAGCAACGTCCATTATTTGTCGTTTGCGGTTAGGTCATGTCTGCACTAACGTATTCTTAACTAAGATACGGATTAGGGATAATTCTGTGTGAATGTGGTTTGGACGATGATACTACAAATCATATCTCTTTCGAATGCCTGAGAAGGAATGGATCCTTATATGACTCTTCCTACAGAACATTTCCCCCGCCCTATTAATTTTAACTTTCTCCTGAATGTTGTCTTTTTTTTTCTTGTTCCATGTACACATAACTTGCCTATTGGATATTTCGGCCTTCGTCGTCTATTTTCTTTTATTTTACCTTGTACACTCACAAAACTTGGATCCTATATAAGTGTGGACCGCCTTGCTAAACTCCTACCAAATCCACACCGAGTTATTGGCGAAACAACAGTATCACCACAACAAAAAAAAATCGACTCTGCATAGATACACCGCGGGGTTTGTGTGGTTTAATTTAAATAACAAAACATTTGGACTTTTGAATTTTATTATTAGATTTACACTGTCATTTACAATAAATTTCCATGTAGTTGGTAGGACATAAACAATATTGCATAACACTAAGGCTAATTGCATTAGTATTTTCGTGGATAAATTAACAAAATATATGCAATATTATAAATTCAAATAAAAATAACGCTAATATCTTACTCTGGCACGCACTTGCTCCACGCCGCTATGCCACACTACAATTTGGAGTTCAGAGAACATGGGCCAGATACCAGTACGGAACACTATGTGAAGATGGAATGTCTTCGAGCAGGCGTACCTGTGCAGTCGGCGCTCTGACACAGCACGGACTGACATCAAATAAATAATTTGCCAAGTGCAATGCATTACCTTAACCTAGCACAACTTTAGAACTACGGTTTGTCCTGTATAATCGTAAGAGATGTAGCGCTACAGCAATTTTCGAGAACTTGCGAAATTAAAAAAAATAAATTAAAATATACAAAATCTCTATCACAATACTCGTAAGTAATTAAAGCAATTCAAATGTGAATACTCCAAATATTGTAAAACGAACGAAGCGCGGGTACATCGACATGTCTTTAATATTCTATTTAAGCTCAGCCACGGCCGTTCCGCGGTCTCCGTACACGAGATGTACCGAGCAGCGCGCACTACACAGTAGTCACCGACCGGTCGTGTGCTATAGATACATACATGTACGACACACCACAGGATAGATACACAAAGACCAAACAGGGTGACGCCGCTATCGCTTAGCTAAATATTGCAAGTAACTACATCATACCACCCTAATAATATGTTACGTTTATCGTTTAAAATATATCCGTAAATGGTTCAAATGTATACAAATGCAGCGAGGGCGCGCGGAAGACTCGCGAACTAGCAACAGTCTCAACACAACAACCTAGCCACGAGATTAAACGTCCATTGTATAAAACTACTATTTGTGCGGACCGAATCAACACAGGGAGGCGATTACAAGTACTCTATGTCGACGCAGGTGACGGCGCGCGACTCGCTCACGTCTCGTATGCCGTCCAACATGATCGACGCTACAGTGCTCGCTTCAACTATAACAGAGGTTTTAAATACGTTAATTTTACACACGGTATAAAATAGATAGAAAATGTACAATTCCCACGTACAGAAGGGGCCGCCGGTCGCAGGACGCGGCGGCCGAGGGCGCAGTACAAGCTAGTCAACATCGCTAGAGATCAATGAGTGCTTACAGTTACCAAAATACATCATAGAACATACAGTTAAAATGCAATACCAAAGTACTTTTTCTTAACATTATTTTTTTTTCGTAATCGAAAACAAAGATATCAAAACAAGTACATTTATTTATTTATTTATGTATACGACGCGCAGACGATTTGATACGATACATAACGAAACGCTAGTGTGGGAGGCGACGGTCGCGCCGGGAGACGGGAGTAGACGAGTAGGTACCATACGACCGGGAGTCATCGGGGCTGGGTCTTACGTGACGCTATAGGTAGGGGGTGGTGGGGTGGGGGACGCATTACGACACGTCCTGGTCGTCGGCGTCGTGCGGCGCGTCCTTGGGCTCCTGGTCGGCCGACTCGCCGTCGCCCTGCATGTCGGACGTCCACAGCGTCAGGTTGTCGCGCAGCAGCTGCATGATGAGCGTCGAGTCCTTGTAGCTCTCCTCCGACAGCGTGTCCAGCTCCGCGATGGCGTCGTCGAACGCAGCCTTGGCCAGCCGGCACGCGCGGTCCGGACTGTTCAGGATTTCGTAGTAGAATACCTGCAACGCACAATGTACATCTTACTATTTGTCCACCACGCAAATCGACACACATCTGTACCCCTGAAAACTTCCTACAGCATGAGCTTCTCCTATATGGCAACAAGTAAGGATCGTCCGGGTCCCACTAGTATCGGACCTAACGGCGGTCCTTTTTCAGGAGGAGCGTCAAGCCACCTCCGTAAGGACCGAAACTAGTTGAGCGATCCCGAAATCTACACGTGAGTACAACCATTTAGTTAGTAATAATGACATATTTGTTGTTGTAGGAGTATTTCCTAATCTATTGGTCGTGTTAATTCAAATGAACGGGCCCGGCACACAGATTCGAGGTGACTTTCAACTAAATAACTACGCACTCGTAAAATTAACACTAACATGTAACCTTGAACTCGGCTAGTTTGAATAGATAATACGAAATACACTATCGCGTGACGCAATTCAACGACCAGTTTATAGATAAGCAAAACGCGTTTCTAAGTCACTATTTACAGCACCGCCACCGTCCGCACGAGACAATACTATCTGGAGACTACTTATTTGTAAACCATTTAGGGTAGTATTACATTATGTGTTTTCAATGCCATAGATGACCAATATATTTTGGCATCTGAGAATCTCCCAGACAGGCGAGACTTCAGTATTATCTTCAAGGTCACTAATGTATTCGTATCCTCATTAATTCAGCTCCGCTTTATATTTCCATACAACACACGGTAATTTAAATTGTCCTCGTGTAGAACATTAAGGTATTGGTCAAGGTAAACCATTGCTCAGTTTCAACTGATCCTTGACAAAAAGAGAGATTTAGAAAATCTTGTATTCGTAGTTCGTACAAGTAGTGTACTCATGTGATCATTACAAATTCGTCCCCATTAGTGCATCAATAAGTAACAGTATTGTAATAAAATGTATGAGTAATAGGCGAAGTACGAAGAAATGACCTAACCACTATCACTCAGCCCGCGCGGGCATGATTAACCGAGCAAACATGTCCGCTGCACACTCGTCACCATGCTAAATTATGCGCCATATGCAAGCAGCCTGGATTACTTCGCCACTCGGAGGATTATTTTTAAGCTTGCGCTTCTATTTATTGCTTGCACTGTCCGCAGTAAGTGAAACGGTGGAATTATGCATCCTCTATCTATGTAAAACAATTTTACTGAATTTTTAATATCGACCCAGTAGTTTCTGAGCCTATTCATTACAAACTTACAAATCTTTCCTCTCTATAATATTAGTAAAGATATGTGGATAAGTGATCTAAAGACAAAAGTAACTCCTGGCCGCCTAAATGAAATTTCTGCGCGATTTCACGACTCGCTGCAATAACAGAATCGTGTTTCAGCGGCAAATTTTGTGGTTTCAAAGACTGCTCCGATGCTGATAGTGTTCCGCAGGTGCTAAATAGTTGCGACCGGCATCCGAGTGCGTGCGGAGTGCAGCGTTCAGTCGCTGTATCGAGCTTCCACAACCACTGCGTTAGACGTTTTTCAGTGTGCGGTGTGTAACATGGGAATCCCTAGAGAGCTAGTGTGGGCGGTAGATACTCACTGAGAAGTTGAGCGCCAGGCCGAGGCGGATGGGGTGCGTGGGCGGCAGTTCCGTCATGGCGATGTCGGAGGCGGCCTTGTACGCGACCAGCGAGTTCTCGGCCGCCTCCTTGCGGTCGTTGCCCGTCGCGAACTCGGCCAGGTACCGGTGGTAGTCACCCTGCCAACAAACACACTCTTACTACCCCTGGAAACGGTTCATTTACAAGTCAATATAATGTGGCTTCTTTAGCGTTTAGTCCATGAAGTCTTTGTGCCACAATCTTCAAGATCAATTTGGGCGTAACAATTTTGTAATATGATCCAAAAATAAACAAAGGGTTCTATTCCACCAAAATATGGTAATGATGGGACCTTTTGAGGTATATCTTAGTATATGCTGAAATCATTAAGTACTATACTATATTCACGCTGTATCCCTGACGAGGTAGTCCGAGAGGACAGATCGCCAGGCTTGGCGATCCATGCATACTTCTTTCGCTTCTTCAAGATTCATCAATCGCTTCTAACGCACGTCTGGGTATCAGAGTACTTTTGACTTTTCCATTATCGAACAATCTGCTAAAAATCATTAAGTAACTAAAGTCTTATTTCTAGAAAATGCGTCGCATTAGTCTTGTAGTTCGTATCGGAATTGATTTATTACGTAGATACTTGAGCAAAAAAAGCAGGCGATCTAGATATCATCAATGTAAAGCGCTCATATTGACTCCAGATAAGCGAACTAGATAATCCTTGAATTGTCTTTGTATGACGTAAGCACCACCATCTATTTACTCATAGCTCTACAGAAACAGATGACTCAGATTGCTTAAGTTTGTCATACTTTACACAACTTCTTCAAGGAAATTACGCCTTCCATTACATGGGACCTCGAAATTAAGTGCTATGCATATTTGTGGCGAGTTACGGGTGATGACTGACAAGTCAATTCAGGGTCTTTAATAAAATGCTAGAGTCAGAAGGTATGATATACGAAACTATGGTCACGAATTGATGATTCAAAATCAAATCGAAGCTGAATAATTTTGCTATTACATTTATTTAGTTTAAAAAAAACTCGTTGAACATAGCCACACATAATAATAATAGCTCACACATACAATCTAAACACGCGGTAAACAAGACCGATTAAGAGACTTACCACCCTTTAACACCACCTATACTATTGTTTGACCTATCTATGCAACAATATAAGCGGTTTGGATTTATCCATTCAAGATATGAGGTAAATTGCATAATATTCTTAATGTATCAAAACCTGTTAGTAATGAAGGTCTGCTTACCTTCATTTTGTAATAGAAGACTTTGGATTCGCCGGTCTGTGAGCTGGGGATGAGATGTTTGTCAAGCACGCTCAGGATGTCTGAGCAGATGTCTCGCAGTTCCTTTTCAACCTGGCTGCGGTACGCCCGGATCATGCTGAGTTTGTCCTCCGCGCCCTAAAACAAAAACAACTTAAAGTTAATAAAGCACAATGTAGGTACATTAGATTAAAATCTATGGTCGTAATCGCTCTTCAAAACGAAACTGCAACGATTTTCTATCTTGCTTAGTACTCATCAAATGATTGCTGCAATAAGCACTTGTACCCTACGGTAAGTCCTGCGATGGGGTTACCGTTTGTGGAATTTACAAGTGTTTCCGTGCTTAACAAGGCACATTAAGTCGTTGGTCCAAGTTGCAGTAACACGATAATTGTTAAGAAAAGTTAAACAACCTCTATCATTTTTAACTCTGCAATAGATTTACAATATGGGACCTATTTACAACTGATGTAAACTGAGCTTAAAGTATTCCTCTGTCTACGCCTTTGGTGAAAAAGGGTTTGATCATATGTAAGGAATGTCACAACAATCGAACGAAATTTCATTTTCATTTGAGTGAATCAGAATTTGCACGCAGTGAAGGTCAATCAATGAATTCGTCGCTCTAGTTTACATTAAAAGATACAAAGTAACGCGATTTTATTATGTCCGATGAAGTACATTCAATGGTTAAAGATGGGGTGAATTATGGGTTTGTAGTTATTATTAGTTTTGGGGCTCAGATGGGGTTGGGTACAGGGTTTTATTACTCTTAGCTATGACTTGGTCCATTAGTCAGCAGGTGCACCACCTGCACGTGAGACTGGCTTGAGGCCCGAAGATATCGGTAGGACACCACTGCGCTGTTTGAATTTCATTGAACGTGCAAGTTCTTGGATTTAGTAATTTGTGGAACAAACTTGAAATTGCAAGAACCTGGAATCTATATGCTAGGTCATACAATAACCACCTCTTTCGTATCAACAACTATATTTACAAAAGATATTTTCTAAGCTGCATTTTCAATAATACAAGGAGTAAAGATGTTCATCCTGCAGTTAGTCCAAATAAAATTATGAGGCGACGTATTTTTAGCATATACTTTCGTATAAAATATACAAGCTGAGCCTCGCGGCTTCACTCGCGACTACTTCGAAATCCCGTCGCATTCATTTAATCCCGTCGTTAATAAATTTAACAAATAATGAATAAAATGTGCCCTTTTTGTTGACATTTATGATTACTGCTCCGCTCTTCATGGTAGTAGCGTGACGATACATAGCCTTCCTTGATAAATGGACTATCCAACACAAAAGATTTATTTAATTCGAACCCGAGATAGTAGAGTAGTTCCCGAGATTAGCGCGTTCAACCAAACAAACAAGCAAACTTCAGTTTTCTATATTTAAGTATAGATTTCATATGTATTGTTCCTTGACTTATCATTCTTGTCCAACCGTTAGTCCTGGTTGCATCAGTAGCGTGGCGCGAGTTCACCTTCTCACCACTTTGCTCGCTGCCACTAGTCGTTCTTCGCATCGTCAAACTAGGACACTGGTCTTCGTCATACCTTGTCTATCTACGTAAGGTAGACAAGGTTCACGCGATAAAAGTACAACTTTACGCTTAAAACAAAGTAGTCCCCTAGTTTTGTGGTCTATAAGTACCTATAAATATATACGTAGAGAAGTATTGATCGGTCTCGTTTTTCCATAATTGGGTTAAATTCCCCTCGTCTCCCGCGGATTGGGTGGAAGGAAAGCAACAATAATTGTGACGATTATTTACCTGCTTAGATTTTCTTTTTGTCAAAGGTATCGAATATGAACGACTGCTTGATTTACATAATAAGATATTTGATTATTATTAACAATACAACAGCCGTTTATTTGTACTGTTCAATATTTTGAAGCATGTTTTATATTAAAAATATAGTGTTCAAGATACAAACAATGAAGTAATCGTTCAAGCAAGGCACAAAGAACCATGAATTATTATGTAACGAATACTAGTATTCGGTGTTTTGTAGGTTATGGCGCTAAACGTCCTTATTTAGATAAAATGCGATGTTATTAGAACATAAGAAGGCTCATTCTGTGGCGCGTGACGGACCACGCCCTGCCTGACGTTTACAATACACTTGTTCTTTTACGAGTTTATGGTTTGACGCCCACGGCGCGGCAATGCTGCCATTACAACAAGGTAGAGAAAAACCAGCTTACTGGTGCAACGCATTATGATTTGGTACAACTTTAGACCATGTTCAACTTTCACGAAATGATTACGTACGAATAGCTATGACAAATATAATGCTTGAGTTGAAAAGATGTTCGTAGGGCTCTGTGAACAGTAATAAAAATGTAGATTTTGCAATGCATATAGAATTAACTTATCAGACAACATAAACCATATCCTACTTTTAGTCGTGATGTCAGAAATTCACTCCGACGAATCCGTACCTGCGGTAAGCTGGGAATGAAGAAATAGTGAATAATAAAGTGGGTCAACAGGTCCTTTGTCGCGGTGCCGGTGTTAGCAGAGGACGAACAGAGTTCGCAAATATAGTACTCTAACGAAAGTGACGAAACAAGGTTCAGGTAAACTGTGTTGTACATATATTTGTCATTATATTCACGTAATAATTAACAAGTTGGGTTCCGTTACTTCTATGTGCTAGTGTCTTCTCAGTGCTTATAAACCCTACCTGCATTTGAAGCAGAGATCAGATTCTATTGGCTAGTTTATCAATTGGCAGCGACTAGTAAGTACCTAGTCAGGCCAGCCAGCAAGTCGGGTTGATTTAGGCTCCAAAGATCTTGGTGGACCTCGGACCCTAATACACTCTACATTACTATATGTATATGTCAATACTGTAGTGTCAGCAGTTTGCAATTTGTGATAAACTTTTCCAAATATGCATCACGTGAAAAAATGTAATTGACGGAGGGTAAGGGCAAATCAAAATATAGAGTGGTGGTTTTGCAAACCTGATGAATTCAAATGACATTTGTACAGATATACACACAGGCAGGCAAACTCGAGACTGTCACAGACAATAAAATTTCTCTAAGCATATCTCCAACATAGATAAGAACGATCAACGCCTATGAAGGTTGAAATATGGCTACCTTGGCAGTTATCATGCATAAAAGGCATATAAATTAATCTCAACTTCTTAACTCTCCAGAATTTAAAATCATGCCTTTTCCAGACACAACCCCCTGCCAGGTATGCCTTTATATACTTTTTTCATAGTTTAAAAATTAACTTTAGATGGGGTAAATCGATTTCAATTCAAACTATGGTTTAGTTTCAATAATGGGACCAATTGGAACCTAACTGTACCTTTCCATGAATCTTGCAGTAGGTTTCATTGTATTCTATGCTACTTAATTTCTTTCTAGCTTAATGTATGCTTGATGCTGATTGTGCGACGATAACGACGCGACAGGCTATTCTAATGTTTACAAAAGTACCTTTTCTTCAAAATGTTCCTTTGTACTGTTTTATCGACGGTCATGAATACAACAACAGTCACAAGGAACCCGAAATATGCGTAGTAATGAGAGGACAATGACTCATACACAGCCAGGGCTGTCTGCGCCACTGTTCCTAGACAAGGCGTCATTAACTGTGACCTTTTTTGCTGACTATACGTGCGTTTTAACCTTGGGTTTGTTTCCGAACAAACCGAGTGAACTACTTCAGAAGTTAATCTTTTCAAGTATTTTGCTTTTATTTTTAAGCCAAGAATAGAATAGAATAAACTTTATTACATACATACATACATACATATTGTCACGCCTTTATCCCCGAAGGGGTAGGCAGAGGCATATTAAACGCCCACATTTCACCGTATGCATTTTTGTCCCACGTAACAGGTGGGTGAGTCCATTGCCGTGTTGAAATGGTCAGGCGCAGGCTGCGGCGACCTGCTGTTGAAATTTTTTAAGCCGCCCATAAGTCCTTCAACTTGGCTTAACGAATGCCGTTTTATTGGCAACCGGGACCAACGGCTTAACGTGCCTTCCGAAGCACGGAACTGGGGTGGGTCTATAGGGCCGAATAAATTTAATAAAATAAAATGTGTCTATTTTAGATGTTAAATTTGGAATAAATTTTGAACCCGTTGCCTTTTTAGTGAGGTGGTAACAAAAAGGCTAAAAGGTCTTATGTGCTAGACACTAATTATATAGCACGACCAATTAAAGTCCTGGTAGTCTCGGACTCAAACTTATTATATTAGGAAATAAACTTTATTGCACAGCAATATAAAGTATAAACGTAGACATAATTTTAGTTTTACAAATGTACAGAGTAATTGCAATTTCTTACAGGCAACCTTTGGATGAACAAGATTGTGAAAGATTGCGGGGGAAATGGGTAGCTATTAGTGTTAAATATTAAATTTTGAAATAGCGATAAATACTAAATACATAGATACATACATATACCTATACTTACATACATATACACAGATACACACATTCATAGTCCATTCATAGATACTATGATTTCAGGACCAATGACTGTGCACGCCTTATGTTTAATGATAGCGAATTCCACAATCTTGTACAGCAAAGAATTTGTCGTAAAATGATGTGGAATCTAGGCATTCCACATCTTTTGGACTTCTAATTCCAGTGACTCTGATGACCTTAAGAATCCCAAATGTGTGTCATTGAGGAACATAAAACGTTCCTTTGAATGGAAGTAATGGGATTGAAGAGGGTGCTGTAAAGCAATGTCAAATTGGGGTTAGAAAAAATTTCAACAGCATTGCGCCACAACTTGCGGATGTCGATCTTAACACGGCAATGGGCTAACCACCTGTTACGTGTGGGACAAAATGCATATGATGTGCCTATGCCACCCCTTCGGAGTATAGGCGTGGCTATAAAAAAAGGGCCATGTTGTTCTTTGCATGGCGGTGGATGGACTTAGGGCCGTATTACAGAACTTTCTCAATACTCTAGATACGCTTTAGCGCTCTAGTTTTCGCCTTAAAATACTACTCTAAGTGTTTCTTGAGTATTGAGAAACGTTCTGTAACGCGGCCCTTAATATCAACTAAGGACAATAAAAAAAGTAGTGTAAGGATATTTTAGTAAGTCCAGCCCTGACTCTGCTGTCTTGCCAGCCTATAATAAGCACTCGCTACTGTAGTGGCAGATAATGTACAACTGTTCAACTGTTTCAGAGTTCCTATCTATTACAGTTATCTTGGTCACTGAACCTTTAATTTTATGAGTAAGTCGGCGTAATTACGTCATCGGAATCGTCTGCGGAAACGTCAATTGAAATAACTCTTCACATATTAATATGCGAACGCAGATTACGCGACACGCATACTGCAGTAACTAGGTGAAGGAGGTTTTTTAAACTTAACGATTTTAACACACGTTATTTATGATCCTCCGGCTGATCCTTCTTGAGGTGTCACGAGAAGCAAACGTCACCAGCTGCTCTATTTAAATACAATGGTGTCAAATATCTTAAAACCCATACTCATTATCATCTTGTACAAAATGCTAACTAGTCTCTTAGTAACTAATTATTTTTACTAATATTTCTGCACATTTTATAAGTCTTTGAGGGTGAATAATATAAATAGTATTTTCATTTCAATATTGGGTAACTTTCTAGGTACATATTTATATTATATTTCTAGGTACATATATAGTTGACCCCCGCGGCTCCGCACGCGTGGTGATGTTTTCCCGTTTCCGTTCTCCACAGAAACTTATTACCGGGATAAAAATTAGCCTATGTGTTATTCTGATGTGTAAGCTTACATTATTGTAAAGTTTTATCAAAATCCATTCAGTAGATTTTGCGTGAGAGTAATAAACATCCATACTTACAAACTTTCGTGTTTATAATATCAGTAGGACTAGCTGACCCCCGCAGCTCCACTCGTTCATATTCTGAACCCCCTTCGCATCCATTTAATCCCGTTGCTTTTACTTAGTATATGAGTGGTACTATTTAAAAGCTGTTCATTAAAAATGTATAGAAAGTGGTCATGATATTAATCGGAGACAAACAATTTTCATAGACAGGCTATATACTATTTCGTTTGTGATTTACTCAGTCCGCCAACTGGTATGTACAGCTTAGTTGCAGTTAAATTAAGAATTACCATTACGCATTTGGTATCCTTTCCGTTTTACATAAACGATCGCGTACGATAGCTATGAAAGTGGTCAAATTCAATGTATAATCGTTTTAGTTTATCATTGACACCTTTATCCATGACCCCTTCATGGATAAAGGTGTCATTGATGGCGGCAGAGGCATATATAGGCCTAAATTTTTCATCACAAGATATCAACTTTGTCCAAATTGCTTGTATCGATCTCGTGCTGCTAGGGATCAAGGTCTCCACCGTCTTAAGATTCTTCTCGATTCAGCCGCAATTATTTCAAATAATAGATTTTTTTTAGAACTATGAAGGTAATTGTACTATGAAGGAGCAAACCTCAGATGCTGCGAGCATTTGATAATATGGTGAACAGTTGTATTTTATGCCACAGTAGCAATATAAAAACGCTTGACAGTGGTGAAACATTATCGTTGAAAAATCGTCTGGAACATGTTCATCTGTAGTGCCTTGATAAAACATCTGTTATGCCAACCTAAACGCCACTTACTTTGGTTTCTTCCTTCTGTTCGATGGAGGATATGATTCTCCACGAAGCGCGGCGTGCGCCTATCACATTTTTGTAGGCGACCGACAGGAGGTTCCTCTCCTCGACTGTTAGTTCATTGTCGGACACGTTGCGGGAGGCCACGTTCTTCATTGCCTCCACCATCTCTGTAATCAAAAATAAAAACACGTGTTAGAATGCCAGGATAATAACCAATACTGGCTTAAGGAAATTGCCTTGGCATATATATTTAACACTAAAATGGTCGCATAAAACCGACATCCGTTTTGAGATTCCATTTTAGTATATGATTCCTAATGATCTTTAACTATAACATATCTCTGCCCCTACTCCTTCTATATAAAGGTGAAAAAATGTATTTGTACTAGCAAGGCAATATGAATCACTATGATGATGACAGACTAGAAAAACAAAAATTCATGAATGATTCAATTTATTTTGTTAAGCACTTATTATGCGCGCAGTTTCGTAAACAAGCGTACACATTATAATTTCGATTTCCCCAGTACGAATGGGGCAATTGTCTTAAGATTCTTTTTATAGACAGGATTTCTCATAACGTATTTCGTACAGATTGTTAGACAAACAAACAAGTTGGTCCCAAAGTTAGTCCGCGCGTTATTCCGGGTTACATCTAAAGCCCGGCTTTAGGTTAAATCAGTTCTACTTCCACCTGTAGACGCAAACCTTTTATCCATCGATCGATGTGAAAAGTGCTGAAACAGTCTTCAGGCCCTACAGAGTCCACTGGGCATAGCCAGTGGGCTGAGGCTGTAATGGAACATTTCCACTGTTCCTGTCATATTAAAATCTTTTTAATTGAAAACTCCTTGGTTTTAAAAATCGAATACCATTTATTTATTTAAAAGAAGATTCTAGGTCTTGTCACAAGGTTTTGTCAAACTTTTTTAGTCGTTGAGAAAATGGAATTGACTCGAGAAAATTCAAGAGCAATGATTTATTATGACTTCCGAAGTGGTTTAACACAAAAACAGTGTGTTGACCGGATGATTTCTGCATTTGGTGATGAAGCCCCATCCAAAACCAAAATTTATCGCTGGTTTGCTAAATTTCAACGTGGACGTGTCAAGCTCAGTGATGATCCCCGTCAAGGTCGTCCAAAAACTGCAGTCACCCAAGAAAACGTTGATGCTGTGCGTAAGCTGCTTGAGGAAAATCGACATGTGACATACCGCGAAATTCAGACAACTTTAGACATTGGCATGAGTCAAATACAAATAATCTTGCATGAACAATTAGGTGTAAAAAAGTTGTTTTCCCGATGGATACCGCATTCGCACTGTGAAGAGCAAAAAGCGGCTCGCGTTACTTGGTGCGTCAGAACTATCGAAAGATTCCACGCAGGATCCTCAAATGCTGTATACAACATCGTATCAGGTGACGAATCCTGGATATACGCGTACGAACCCGAAACAAAAAACCAGTCACGAGTTTGGGTGTTCGAAAATGAGTTAAAGCCAACAAAAATTGTTCGTTCACGGAGTGTTGCAAAAAAATGGTGGCCAAGTTTGTCTCTAAAACTGGCCATGTTGCGACTATTTCTCTTGAGGGACAAAGAACGGTTAATGCAGTATGGTATGCTAGCATTTGTTTGCCACACGTTTCTGAACCCCGTAAAGAGAACTGCAACCGCCGCATCATCCTCCATCACGACAATGCGAGTTCTCACACCGCGCACAGAACAAAAGAGTTAATAGAGCAAGAAAACATAGAATTATTAGACCATCCGCCGGTACAGCCCCGACCTAAGCCCTAATGATTTCTAAACAATTAGGTGTAAAAAAGTTGTTTTCCCGATGGATACCGCATTCGCACTGTGAAGAGCAAAAAGCGGCTCGCGTTACTTGGTGCGTCAGAACTATCGAAAGATTCCACGCAGGATCCTCAAATGCTGTATACAACATCGTATCAGGTGACGAATCCTGGATATACGCGTACGAACCCGAAACAAAAAACCAGTCACGAGTTTGGGTGTTCGAAAATGAGTTAAAGCCAACAAAAATTGTTCGTTCACGGAGTGTTGCAAAAAAATGGTGGCCAAGTTTGTCTCTAAAACTGGCCATGTTGCGACTATTTCTCTTGAGGGACAAAGAACGGTTAATGCAGTATGGTATGCTAGCATTTGTTTGCCACACGTTTCTGAACCCCGTAAAGAGAACTGCAACCGCCGCATCATCCTCCATCACGACAATGCGAGTTCTCACACCGCGCACAGAACAAAAGAGTTAATAGAGCAAGAAAACATAGAATTATTAGACCATCCGCCGGTACAGCCCCGACCTAAGCCCTAATGATTTCTATACTTTCACTAAAATAAAGAAAATTGCCTGGTCAGAGATTTTCATCACCTGACGAAGCTGTCGACGCCTACAAAACGGCCATTTTGGATACCCCAACTTCCGAATGGAATGGTTACTTCAATGATTGATTCCATCGTATGAAAAAATGTGTCAAATTTCGTGAAGAATACTTCGAAAAGCAATAAATGCATTTTTAAATAGTAATGTTGTGTCACTTCCTTGATTCCCGAAATTTTCAGTGCCGCCCTTGTATCTTCACCTTCAGTCGTTTGTTGTTACTTTTTGGCCATCTCGAATGGGTCAGGTATTGCCAGTTGCAGATAAAGAGATAAGATAGTTTTGGTGACGCGTTTTATTTTGTAGTTGGCGCACAAACATATACTCTACATCTGTTACGCGAGATAAAACGTAGCGAAATCTGGTAGAACTCCGGTCCAGTTTTCACGAAAATGCACAATTTATGTTAATATTAAAGTATCCCTGCTGGCAAAGATGATAATGAATCAGGTATATATACCGGCCCATGGACTGTAGACATAAACAGACTGTGGTGAGGGGTTCTATCCTGAAATTTCAAAATGTATATCTTGATCTAAGAGTCTACATAATGCGTTATAATACAGAGGTGAGGCAGAACATATCTGCGAAAGTTCAAAGTACCTAGTAGAACTTTTACCTGACTTCAAAAACTGGCCTCCTAAATACACAGGTAAATTGTTAGTCAACTGGATCGATAATAAATAAATATAAATATTGTGGGACACTTTTCACTCAGCGCCATCTAGCCCAAAGTAAGCTAATATTAGCTTGTGTTATGGTATCTAGATAACTGATAAAGATACTTATATATTTCTAAATACATACATATTATACATAGGAAACACCCAAACTCCGAAACAAACATTTGTGGATCACACAAATATTTGTTCCGACCCGGGAATCGAACCCGGGACCTCTTGCGTAGCAGTCGGATACACTCCCACCGCGCCACAGAGGCAGTCAATAGTATATACGCTCATACGAGTTGTACAGTACTAGTAAGCTAGAACAAGTTACCAACTAAGTATTACAAGAACGAATGACAAGGCCTTCGGAAGTGTGCCTAAATACCTAAGTGTCTAGGTATACTGTACGAGATCTTTTCGCTATCTCGGAATGTAGTCGGACAAGTTAGATAAAATTACTCTTTTATCGATGAGAACTTAGTACCCGCTGGAGGGACGAAGGGGGAGTAGCGGGTGCCGCACTGAGGGAGTTGTTAGCCAAAGTATTGTTTCGTCGAGATACGTAATCTTTTGACATTTTAACGAACTTCAAGGAATTCCAGCGAGGCGAGCTCCAAGTAAAATATTTCTAATAAAATATTGAGAAGAATGGAAACCAATATAAAATTTGCGAGGGGCAATGAAAATAATTTTATCAAGATTATACTGCTTAAATAGGTGACTGGTGGCAGAAAAACGATCTCAGGTTAAGTTTTGCTGATGAACAAGCGCTATTTTAAGATCCGATGCTCGCCTGATGCGCTCGATCCCGACATTTAGACACCCCTGTTTGGGACAATTTTAAATACGATTCCTTTTACGCTAAAACGAGTTCGGACAATGACGTAATTATTAATCCTTACTGCATAGGCAGTTAATAGTAGGTGTTTGGGTGCACCATCATATCTTTGGTGATCGAAGTCTTTCTACTATTACTACGTGGTGTAGCTGGTGTTCTGTTGTGTTCTTGGTAGGTTAGACAGTTTATTGCTGAAAGTTCACTTAATTTAATCAGATATAATAGAAGTGGATCTCGGCCCAGACAGTTAACGCTGAGTAATATTTTGAAGAGAGATTTCATTAAAGTCCCAAATTAATTTACAAGGTGAATTAATTGCCATCTATCGGACGTTATTCGAAATTCCGTACAGGGACAGTGGAACAGAGCTCGTCGGCGCAAATTGTTGGATCGCCACCCACATCTTCCCTTGTGACAGTTGTGACACGACCAAGACCTGTATTCTGTCTGAGACGTAAAACATTTTTTTGGTTGACTTCAATCGATTCTTTTGAAACAAATATGGCCGTGTCACGTGACTTTGGCTACCCAGTGTCATGCAGGGTGGTTTTTGAGACTGGTCAGTATGGGCAGTTACCTTAACCGTTATTAGGGGTATAACTTCCGAATTTCTAGATATTCTGAAAATAATGTTACAGATTTTGAAAAAAGCAATTGTTTGAAAAAATGCTTAAGCATTTTTTCTAATTTATGTGTATAAAAAAGGCAAAATCACTCACTGACTTATTGATCACGAAATCGCTGAAACTACTGGAGCTATGGAGTCCAAACTTTGCATGGGGATTCCTTTTAACACAATTACAAAAGTTGGTTGTCCCAGAAAAAAAAAGACTATAGAAATGGTTTTGTTGATTTGTCATTTGATTTTATATTTTTGTTTTGTTTCGAATGATCTGAGCTTATATACCTAGCTATAGCCTGATATTCTTTGGGAGAGAGGATGAAAGACAAAATGTATATTCAGTACCCGCAACTTCGCCCGCGTGCTTTTTATATTATTCAGTTGTAACTCATCAACAAGTAGGTATTCCGATTTCATTTAGTTCTTTGTTTTTAGAAAGGGCATATTTCAAAAGTTGTTTCATAAGAATATAGATGCCTACGCGCCACCCTCTTTAACTAATCTCTCTTTGTCTGTTTCTTTTATGTGGCGCTAACGAAGCTGCGCGGGTCAGCTAGTGTATGTATATTTATGATGGGTAACAACTTTTTTCTAAGATGCTGGATATTGTTGGGGAATAAATTTGGAAAAGGGGCGAAGTTTTAATAAACTCCACTAAAAGAATCCTTTCAGTTTAGGTTCCTAAAAGGTGTAAGGCTTTATCTGTCTCCACATAGGTACAGTTCACTGGCAATATCTGGATTTTGGACCCACTTTTTAATTAGCTGCTACAGGTACTTGGTAACAATCTTCAAGAATGACTAGCTCTCTATCCCTTTGACTATGAAACTAATGTCTAATGTGTGTGTTCTGGTTCAGTCTATATTTACCCTTATACACTTGTCTATTTACCAATAAGACCCAAGGACAATGTGGTAGTTAACATAGCACTTACTGCTGGCCCCAGAAAGAAGTCTGTACTGAAAACTTCAACCATGTAACTATTGTCTGATGTTTCAGCCCTAGCTAAAAATTAGGGACATATTCAGCCTGAAGATCTAGCCTCAGTCTAGCTTGTACAACAGCTTTTGACCAATCTTTGCGAGATTTGATCCTATTTTCGTGCAGTGTCCTAGTCTTGTCTATTAACTATTGATACGGCTTCACCTTGATGTTTAAACTAAACTAAAAAGTTTTATACACTAAACTAAAAAGTTTTGCTCACAGATTTACTACCTGCCTAGTTCTGGTCCTATAGACACCTTCACCTTGAATACTTGCCTGTACCAGCAGCTTTACTCCAAGAACTTTTAAGCTACTGATATCTTCACCTTTAAAGTGTACCCATGTACCAATATTGTGTAATAACATGTAATAATATGTATTGACAGTGTGAAATATTATAATTATGATCCATAGGATATTATCAGTTAGGAGCATTTAATTTACACCCAATTAAATGAATTGTTCTCTTGCTCTACTGATTAAGTTAGTACATGTCAAGTCTAGCTCTCAAAATGTACTTAAAATGTAAATGATATGTCCGTTTCATAGAGAAAGAGAAAATACAAGACAAAATATTAAGCTAATAAATGTAAAATTTAACTAATACTGTGGAGTGACCAATCTACAT
Organism: Thumatha senex; assembly: GCA_948477245.1. Classification (NCBI taxonomy): domain Eukaryota; kingdom Metazoa; phylum Arthropoda; class Insecta; order Lepidoptera; family Erebidae; genus Thumatha; species Thumatha senex. The sequence goes on along the minus strand of OX419744.1, from coordinate 23,172,651 downwards.
GAAACCACAATAAATAGTATCACAAATTTAGAGTAAGTCTATTGAAATCAGTACAGGCAGGTAATCTTGGCAATTAGTGAAGACTCACAATGGTGCTGATAACATTAGGATAGATGTACCTATAGATTCCACTTTACAGTTATACTTGTTTCTACTGAGTGCCTAACTAGTAATAGATATCTGTTAGCTGCCGAACATAACTGCCGTTCGATGGTTAAAAAGCAGTTATGTGGATTTTTTTTTAGCTTACCCTATATTTTTCAGTTTGGGTCCTCATTTTCTATGATTATTACTTACAGAGATAGCAAGACCATGTGTACAGCTAAGTACATTATATTCCTTGTTTTCCAAACGATAAAAATGGCAGTTACATAAAAATTATGTTTTCTCACTTAACGGCCTTAAAGGTAGTAATCGGACAGCAGATAAAGGCTGCTTAGAGATGCGGTTATCAGAAACAATACATGTGACATAAGCCCTATATTATTAATCTCACACATAAAATAGTATGAAGAAGCCTTTACCTTAGAGCTCTTTCCATATTAGAAAGTTGTCTTTAAACCAAATTTGGACCTTCATAAAATTGTAGCGAAATCATTATTTTACCTAACTGTACTGTACAATATGTATAACATTAGTGTTGATTATCATAAATTATATTGTCTTAGCTTAATTATGTTAATTTAGATGAAGAGGAGACATTTATATTTTCAAGATAGTTAATTTAAATAACTTTGATAAAGGAATTACTATTTGTAATTATTAATAACAAGTAATTATAGAAATTGATAACATATTTCAAAAGTATAAGTAGATTGATTTACTTGAAAATTTATAATTGAATTGTAATTTTATTATAATGTGGCTATGTACTTGGCATAAAATGAACTGAAATATTGAGTTTTTCTTTTGCCATTTTTATTATTCTTGAATACTACTATGTGCAAAAGAGCTAAATGGACTTCTTTAATATTGACATTCAAATAATATAATTACTATTGACAGTGTAGTGTGGAAAGGTGACATTACCACCAAAAAGGTAGAAATTACAAGAATATTGATATCAAATTACTGATATTATAAGATTCACTTATATTGCACAAGTGTTCACCTAATTAAAATTAATAATGTTATTATTTAAAAAGGGTGTGGTTGTGTAACCTTTGCTATTATATTAGTAACTAAAAGTTGTAATACAGTTTTATGTTAAGCACCCAACCAAAATCCAACCAGGAATGCCCAAGTTTACTACAGGTAAAAATCTCAGTTACACAATTAGGTCATATAACCATATAGAAATCTGTGGTCTCTCAGATAATTTCAATGATAATTCTAATAAAGGTCATTGAACTATATACACCTTGATAATCATTCAAATGATGTATCTATTAATATTAGACACCCTAACGACTGCACTAATTATAAGATCAGTTATGTTATACTACAGCAGAGCCCACAGGTACATTCTCGTGAAACAAAATCACGAACAATAGGTGAAATTAGCGGTGATTCGCCCATTTAACGCAGTACATTCTACTACTCCTAACCAACAGATTTGTCCAAAGCACGACATGCATGACCGAATCCAATGACATCGAACGCGACCAAGACAGGAAAAATAGGAGAATTATCGAACTCGAACATCCACAAGTATTGATTGTTGGAACGGATGACATAGTTTTTAAAGACAGGAATATGGTGCGAGATGATCATGATATTTACAATAGTCCTTTCATGGCTTTTCGAAGTTAATATAAAACTAAAATTCGGAAGGACATCCCACCGGTGGATGACGCATCGATCGGTGACCAAGCCTAACGAATGCCATTGATTAGTTAGAACGACGATTTACGGGACGAAATAAGTGCATTATGGTTTTTTCTCCACATAATCACACACAAAATCTGATATAAAATTGATAATATCTTGATTTTTTTCAACTATCACCATATCGTCTTTCAACTGTCGGCGAAAACACGAAAGAATTTTCTTTGGAATAATAAAACACAGATCAAAAATATGTACTTACCATCATAGCGCTCAGCCTGCTCAGCTAACTTAGCTTTATACACATTATCTTCCCTTTCCGACATTGTGGATGACAAATGATTTTTCACTAACTATAACCGAATCGCCAGGTCACTAATTCACCAAGATGGCCGCGCCCGCCAACCGAATCCGAATTCGATCTTCAACTAAACTCCGCCCATGACGTCATAGACATGGCAACTTCCGTTTTTTTTGGTATTGCTATATACATGAAGCCATTATCTACTATAAAATAATACTCTTCCTTAAGCTCTACAAATTTATGAAAAACACAGAACGATACTTATTTTAGTCAACTGAATTAAAGATACTCAATTCGACACAATATTTTTGAGATATAGTACGGTTATACCATAATATGTGTGTGCGCGTGTGTGCATGAAAAAACTTATGAAAGTAGATTAGGTGAAAGTTAGGTATGCCAGGATCGTAGCAAATTGGAAGGCATAGTCTCTGCCTACGCCAATGGGAGACAAGCGTGACGATATGTTTATATGTATACCATAATAGACATCAAAAGATACACAAATAGGCATAGAGCTAACAATTAGTAGAATGTCAGGAACACCAACACCAATGAATGCTAAAAATTCTCTATAATATACCTCTATAATATATGAGGTCGAAAGTAGGCAACGTAGACAGGAAAATCTACTATATTCTCTTTAATATTCTCTGTCTACGGTAATCATAGACCTTATACTTACAACTAGACTGAGTAACAAAAAAATCTGCTAAGCCATAATTACATCTACTTTTTTTGCACTAGGTTAGCTATCTCCTAATAATAATAATACCCCTCGAGGACAGTCGTTAACTTTTATAGGATTAACGCAACCCTATGAGGGCATAGTAGATTCGCTTTTTGATTTATCCGCAGGGCAGCTTGTGGCGAGCTGAATGTGCGTGGCTACACATCGGTCCCGATTCCTCAGAGTTTTGTTGCCCTTCTGCACCGGTTAGGATTTAATGGCCTAACGGGAGAGCAGTGAGAGTGCTACTCCCGGGAGTGCAGCAAATCTAAACTCTGGCTTGCCTTAATTGGCCGGTCAGAGGGAGGGAGCCAGAGCTATATGCTCGGGGGTGGAAGTGTCATTTTCAAGGGCATAACTACGTGGAAGCCCGCTCCGGGCCTGTCCCGCGAAGGTGAAACCGGCCCTCTGTCGCCTTAAAGGCTTATTTTGCCTATGGCGATTGTATAGGGGGCCCATCTAGTGAGTTGGCAAGTCACCGTCTGCCAGTATTTTGATAATAATATATTAAAAAGGCAGACGCCGTTTTCATCAATAGCTTAAATCACCCAATCCATTTAACACCCAACCCAATAGCCCATTTCATAGTTAGCACATTTCACAATAGTTTAACTCCCATTGGAGGTGATCCATTACCGTTCTTCTACATAAGGCGGGCGTGGACTATCTGCAGTGGAAAATTAGTGATTTTTTTTTGTGGTTAGTTTTAATGTTTTTTTTAAATTTTATTTTAACTTGTAAAATCTCTTTGTTAGCTTGCGTGTGGGTGTGTTTGACCGTAACAGACATATTTTTATTATATTTTTTCTATATATATATTTTATACTTATATTATAAAAAATTTATACTTATATTATAAAGCGCTCGGGGCCCCGCGGTCTCAGTGTTCTGTAAATGATCACTGAGTTACGCAACTTTCACTATGGCTGGTCCTCGGATGGGTGACCACTTTGTGGCATTTACATTTGCGAGCGTTTCCATGCTTCGGAAGGCACGTTCAGCCGTTGGTCCCGGTTGCCAGTAAAATGGCAGTCGTTAAGCCTGGTTGAATGCCTTACGGGCGGCTTGAAAAATTTCAACAGCAGGTAGCCACAACCTTCGTCTGTCTATTTCAACACGGCAATGGGCTCACCACCTATTACGTGGGACAGGAATCCACACGGCTAAAAGTGAGCATATAATATGCCTCTGCCACCCCTTCGGGGATAAGGCGTGATGGATATTTAATTTAAAAATTTTAATACGTATATTATTAGTAGTTTTATCTGATATTATTATTTATTTTATTATCCTATTTAATTAATATATTTATAATATACTATTTTATTTATTATATTATTATTATGGATTGCATAGATTTATCTAGCGATGACAGTTTTCTTTCGTGCTCACTGTCATACACTAGTTTTGTTAGTGCCAGCGGTGGCAGTTCTTCAGCTGTAACTTTACATGAACAGTTAACTTCAATTTTCTCTGACCATCCTAGGAATTTAAATATAGCTCACATCAATGCTCAGAGTATTTCCTACCATCACTATGATCTTCTGGCATCCTTTAGCAGTGATTATCTTGACGCTCTTTTAGTTTCAGAAACATTTTTGAAATCATCATTATCCTCTACTACCTATGGGCATCCTGGATTTGAGCTGGTACGCAATGACAGACCTGGTAGACGATGTGGAGGTGTGGCTATGTATCTGCGTAAAGATATTCCTTTTAAAATAATTTCTACATCCTCCTCTATTTGCAGTGAGTCTGCGGAACATCTCTTTGTTGAAATAACAATTCAGCACAGTAAGGTACTTCTCGGAGTGTTTTACAGCCCTAACCTACATATCGACTACTTTGGCTCGCTTGAGACTATATTAAATGATTTCTGTCCTACTTATAACCGCGTGGTTCTAATGAGAGATTTCAATACGTGTTTGATTAAGAATGATCACCGTACCCATGCTCTGCAATCTCTCATCTCTTTACTTAATCTTTATATCTTACCTCTCTCTGCTACACATCATTTCCCTAATTGTACCCCTTCACTTCTTGACTTGATAATTGTTTCCTCTCCGGACCTAGTGACCTCTCATGGACAAGTTACTGCTTGCTTTTCATACCACGACCTCATTTATTTGTCCATGGCTATTCGCACTCCTAAACGTAAGTAGCAGTTTTCTGTTTTGCGGAACTTCCGGGGCGTGAACCTAGAGGCATTGCGGCAAGATGCTGATGAAATTGACTGGACGCCAGTCATTGATGGTGATACTGTTGACAGAAAGGTATTGTTGTTTAACGAAACTTTAACGGCTCTCTATGATCGACATGCTCCTAAACGACGAATTAAATTAAAACATCTCCCTGCTCCATGGATAACACAAAATATTAAGGACGCTATGGCCAGAAGAGATGCGGCTAAGCGAAGGTATAAGCGCACTTCAACAGATGAGAATTTTAAACGCTTCAAATTCTTACGTAATCGCTGCAGTCGTCTGTGTCGTGATGCTAAACGTCACCATTTTCATCAATCTATTGATACCCGCAATTCCTCCGAAATCTGGAAATTTCTTAAAGCCACTGGTATTGGCAAGTCACCTGTTATTGACTGTAATGATATTGACTTGAGTGCTCTTAACACGCACTTCTCACAACCACCTATCATTATTGATCCGCTTGTTAAGTCTAGCACTTTACATGATCTCTCGACTCTATCGCTTCCATCGGGTCCTCCGTTTAATCTCATTGCAGTTAATCAGGTAGATGTTAAAAAATCTCTCTTATCAATCACTTCTTCTGCTGTTGGTAACGATGAATTTGTTCAAAAATGTTTATTCCTATACTCCCAATATTAATCCCCATCCTGACACATTTATTCAACTGCTCAATACAACAGGGCTGCTTTCCTAAAGCTTGGAAACATGCGCATATAATTCCACTACCTAAGTCCTAAAACCCTACACTTTTGTCCCAGTTTCGTCCCATATCCATTCTTCCATTTTTATCCAAAGTACTTGAACATTTAGTTTATCGACAACTATCTAGTTACCTAACAGCGAATAATCTTCTTAATCCCTATCAATCTGATTTTCGACAAGGCCACAGTACCGTGACGGCTCTTTTAAAGGTGACCGACGATATTCGTTGGGCTATGGAGAAGAAGTCCCTCACGGTTCTTGTGCTGCTAGATTTCAGTAGCGCATTTAACTCCGTGGATTTTGATATCCTTTTAGGAATTCTTAAATCTCTAAATTTCTCCTCGGAGTCTGTGACCTGGTTCGACTCTTATCTTCGGGGACGCTCGCAGTGTGTTCGCCTTAACGATTCTTTTTCGGAATGGTGTAATCTCAGTGCTGGCGTCCCTCAGGGTGGCGTACTTTCTCCTTTACTCTTTTCCATTTTCATTAACTCTGCTCGAGTCATATCCTCTAACTTCCATCTCTATGCAGACGATTTGCAGCTTTATCTTCATTTTTTTTTAAATGAATACAGAAGTGCCATTTCTGCTATGAACCATGACCTTAGTGCTATCAGTCAGTGGGCAAATTCATTTGGTCTTCACATAAATCTCAAAAAGTCTCAAGCATTAATCATTGGTAGCAGACACATGTGTGGTGGACTCGATACGAATTCTCTTCCTCCTATCCTGCTTGATAATATTGCAGTCAAATACACCAGCACCGCCAAAAATCTTGGTGTCATCATTGACAGTAATTTGACATGGAAGGCTCATATTGCGGAGGTCAGTAAAAAGGTTCACTATACTTTTCATACCCTCAAGTGTCTACAAACTCTCTTGCCCATGAAAATTAAAGTCTCCCTTGCTCAAACTTTAATCCAACCTATTATCGATTACGCGGACTCCTGCTATTTGGATGCCAATGAGGAGCTATTAGACAAACTTGAGCTACTACAATACTTATGTATTCGATTTATTTATAATCTCCGAAAGTATGATCATGTCTCTCATTTTCGAAAGGAACTCAAGTGGCTCCCTATTAGTCTTCGTAGGAATACTCGAATTGTGTGTCTCCTTTTCAATATCCTAAATAATCCTTTATGTCCTTCTTATCTATGGGAACGCTTCTCTCTTACTCATGCAGCAAATGATTCATGTAGATCCCACCTTAAACTCCGCCTCAATTGTCCTTCTCGCAGAACTGATTTCTACTCTTACTCTTTCACTGTTCATGTGGTTAGGCTGTGGAACTGTTTACCGCTTGATATACAAACATGTCAAACTATTTCTCTTTTTAAAAAAAAGCCTCCTTACCTTAGCTATGTATATATATATATATATATATATATAAAAATATAAATATATGTTTAGTATATATATGTATATAATATGTATGCCAGTATCTTCGGAACCTTGCCTAAAGGGACTCCTTATATTAATATATTTTAAATTATCATATTTTAAGGTTATTTAATAATTTGTTGTAAATACAAGCATCATTTGTTTAATTTCCTATCGATAAATTGTGGATATAATTTTATTTAAAATAAAATAAATAATATGTATGTACATTATAATTTATCAATATTTATTTACTTATGTATATGTGTAACTATAGTTTATGTAAGTTTATTAACCTACGCACACTACATAGCTCTGTTTTCTACAATTTCTCCTCTCTCAGGCCTACTGGAAGAGATTTCTTTTGAAATAAGTAGACCCATGTACAATGTTTTTTTTTTCATAATGTTTTTTCTTTTTGTAATTGAGCTCTGTGTGTACATAAATAAAATTAAATAAAATAAAATAATGACATGACATTTAAAGTCATGTCAAACGATATAAATAAGAAAATGCTAAAATTATAACATGCTCACTAGAGCCAAAAGTCGCCAAAATGCACACGCAACACCACCGGACTCGTCGCATAGCTCCGCCTCGCAGCACATGGAAACCTTGGAACCGATTGCTGCTGGACGTTGAGCTCCTCATCAAGTGACGAGTATTCCTCCCCCCCGACGTCGCCAACACCTGTACATCGGCAGGGGAGACGCCGGCCACCGACGTGCTTGGAGCCCAGAGGCCCACCGGTCTTGAATAGGCTCCCCGCTGCCGGTGGTAATGTGCACCACATACGATGTACTTCATCTATGAATTAAAATGTTATGCGGGCATATTTTGCGGCAACAGAGGGAGGAATTAACCTCACTGCGTACCGTGTTCGTATGCTGCCTTTGTTTCAGGTACCTGAACCAGCGGGGGCAAATCGTATAAGACGATACAAGAAGAGAGTGGATCGCTATAATTAAAATCGTTCGTTCCAAAAAGATGAGAGGTGGGTGTATAGAAGATGGGAGCAACCTGATTTTCGTGTGACTGACATGTGCCTGCCTGATGCTGAAGCCACAAACATATTTTGGCGAAGTATTTGGTCGGCGCCTGTTAGTCATACAGAGGATGAGTGGATGCGGGATGTCGGATTGTCATGTGGTTCTATACATACAATGGAACCAATAATAATAACATCTGATGACGTTGCCAGTGCAGTTCGTTCGTTACCCAATTGGAAGTCACCTGGGCCGGACGGACTGCACAATTTTTGGCTTAAATGGTATATAGCATAGCATAGCTCACATGATTGTTTGGCATCTTGCTTTCAAACATCACTTGAATCTGGGTTGCTGCCATCTTTTATGACCTCAGGTATCACTCACCGCCTTTATAAATCAGGTAGTACTACGGACCCTAAAAATTATAGACCAATAACTTGTTTACCTACGGTCTATAAGCTTCTCACATCCATTTTGAGAGGCAAATTAACAACTCACATAGAAAATAATTCTATTATGTCCAACTCTCAAAATGGATGTAGGAGCGGGTCACGTGGTACTAAGGAACTCCTTATTCTTGACATGGCCATTTATCAGCAGATCCGCCGTAACCGGAGAAATCTGGCAACATGCTGGATTGATTACAAGAAAGCCTATGACTCAGTGCCTCATACGTGGTTGTTGAGGGTGCTAGAGTTGTATAAAGTTGATACAACTGTATGCACCTTCTTAAAGGCATGTATGGGGCAGTGGAGAACTGCTCTTGTTTATCCAGGGTGTCGTCAGGTTCTTGGGATTGGTGAACATGTGAAGATTGAGAGGGGTATTTTCCAGGGTGATAGTTTGAGTCCCTTATGGTTTTGTCTAGCGCTGAATCCTCTCAGTACTTTACTGGAGAATTCAGGGCTGGGGTATCAGTTTCGGAGAGGAGGTCAAGTTGTGTCGCACCTTCTTTACATGGATGACTTGAAATTATTTGCCTCCACCGAATCCCACTTGACTGAGTTACTAAAGGTCACTGAAACTTTTAGTAACTCTATCAAAATGGAGTTTGGTGTAGATAAATGTGCTGTTATGCATGTTAAGAAGGGGCGGATTGTGAAATCTGAAGGAGTACAATTTTCAGATTTTACAAAACTTGGATCCCTTTTCGCGACTGAAACCTATAAATATTTGGGTATGTCGCAGGCATTGGGTATTATTGAGACTGACATGAAACGAACGTTGAGGGAGCGTTTCCTGGGCCGCCTGAAAAAGGTACTTAAAAGTCTTTTATCAGGCGGAAACAGAGTGCGCGCTATCAACGGGCTATCAACATGCCAGTCTTAGTATACTCCTTCGGCATACTTAGATGGACTCAAACCGAATTAGATTCCCTGGATAGGAAAGTTCGTTCGCTATTAACAGCATATCGAATGCATCACCCGCGTTCGTCCGTAATGAGGTTGTATATCCCACGGAAATGTGGAGGTCGCGGCTTTTTAAATGCCAAAACTTTGCATAACCGTGAGATATGCAACCTTAGAGAATATTTTCTTTGTACTGACGTGGGGATGCATAGGGATGTGGTGGCAATAGATAATGGACTGACCCCACTCGCTCTTGCCAAAGAGAACTGGCGCAAACCACTAATACTAAGTACGGACGATCGCAAGAAGATATGGCAGAGTAAAGAACTGCATGGACGGTTTTATAGGGCTTTACATAAGCCCGATGTAGATTTATTAGGTTCTGTCTCCTGGCTACGGTTTGGTGATTTATTTGGCGCAACCGAGGGTTTTGTCTATGCAATTACTGATGAAGTTGTTATGACGAATAACTATCGGAAGTATATTCTGAGAGATGGTACGGTTGACATATGTCGGGCATGCCATGCCACCTACCTGGTGAATCTCTTAGACATATAATTTCTGGTTGTTCTCGTCTTGCCAACGGCGAGTATTTGCATAGGCACAACCAAGTAGCCAGGATTGTCCATCAGCAACTTGCACTGAAATATTGTCGACTCAGAGGTACCGTATTATAGGTATGTGCCCGACCCAGTTCTAGAAAATGGTCGTGTCACGTTGTACTGGGACCGATCTATTATCACTGACAGGACTGTTGTAGCCAATAAGCCTGATATAGTGATAATAGATCGGTCAGAACGCCTCGCATTAATCGTTGATATAACCATACCACATGACGAGAATCTCGTAAAAGCCGAAAAAGATAAACAAATAAAATATTTGGACCTTGCTCACGAGATCGTCGACATGTGGGATGTGGATTCAGCGATTATTGTTCCGATAGTTGTATCGGCACATGATCTGATCGCCAAGAGCCTCGACGAACATCTTAAGAGGCTCGCGTTAGGCAGTTGGGTCAAGGGCTTGATGCAAAAGGCGGTTCTGGGTACGGCACGTATTGTGCGGAAATTCCTGTCTCTGCAGCCCTGACCACTGGTAGCTTGGTCCCTGTACCCGATACCAGTGGGATACTATTTTTTATATTTTTAAATAGATTTGTTTTATATAATGTATTTAAAAATGTAATTTATATGTGTATTTATTTAATAAAGGAAATAATAATATTTATTTATTTCAGGCAACATTAAAAAAGTAACAGATTTTATTAACTTATTCTACGGCCCATACATACTCGTATAAATACATCACACTGTGTTAGTATATAAAATCTTGATAGTAATATTAGTACTTCACTGTCACACTATGTCTTTTTGCGATCCGGTGGTAACTGTCCACGGAAGCGACGGAACACCACGCGCTTTGGCCAGAAGTTCTCCTGCATGACAAAGTGCAAGCTACTGTTGGGCACTCGTAGCACGAACGACAGGAAACTGACGTTCCGGCTCGACTCCAACTGCTGCACTCTCACCGTGTAGTTCATCTTCTTGCGCACGTACTCCACGATGTTCTCCGCCGTAGTAGTGAAGTGTAGGCGGGAGACGTACACCGGTGTGGTCGGTATTGCGGCACGCAGCGCTAAGGTGGACTGCACAGGAACTTGTGCAGTGCCGCAACGGTTCAGAACGGTTCGCGGACGGCGCTTCCTATTTTGCACCATCACAAAACCATCAGCAGCCAAGTTTGCAACTTTCTCTGGTAGTGGCTTCGGTGGAGCGGTCGGAGCGCTCTTAGTGACGTTAGCGAAACTTTGTCGAGATGTTGTTTGAAGTTTCGCCTGAGCTGCAGGAACGGGCAGCGGTGCGGGGCGTGGAGCTCGAACGGCTTCACAAGTAACAGCCTCAGGGGTGGGTACGAAAGTGCGGGGCTCACTGGTTGCGCAAGCGACGTGGTCAGCACTCGGTGACGGTGACGGCGACAAAACTGCTGACGGTGACGTTCGCATTAGGTGGTGACCTAGATATCGCTGTAGTATCACGCAAAGCAACGAGTTCTTTCAGCAAATTTACAACGACATCCTCGGTTTTTGCCAACTTTATCTGAACGTCCGCCAAGCTTGCTTTTAAGGACACTATGTCCTTAAAGGTAACATCGACGTGATCGAAGGTGACGGAAGGAAGCTTTTGCAAGTCCTTCGCCACAAACGTAGGCACGTCATCCGGATCGGTCTCCTTAAGCAGCGTGATGATGTCCTGTATACTTTTCCTTGTCCCGTCACGCCGGCGGGACACTATCTGGTCGCTCTTGTTGAGAGCACCGTATAATAGCCTCTTGGATGCAGCTATATCCTCCTGACTAAAGCTCGAAGCACAGATCTGGATAGCGGACAGCTCGTCCATCACATCTAGCTTCTGCTGCAGGAACGCCAGTAGTTCGTTTGGGACAACTCATCGCGATACGTGCAACGGCTCTCGCCGCGCTACACTGTTATAACAATTGTATTTGTTGTATTGAGTCGGTCGCAGGACGTTTGAGCAAGTGGACGCGTGTTGATCTGTTAATTAATTTGTCTATCGAAATTCAGTGATTGGTGGATTTTTGAAAATTTAATTCCTTGTCACTCTTGAATAGTTTAAGCCGGTGGGCTACTCCCAGTAGGCGGATCCAGAGCGAGATAAACATATACCTGCCTTGCTGCGTCAAGAAATATCTCAAAAAGTGTTTTGTTGTTGGTGGGATCGGAACCGGAGCTCACGGTAGTGGTGGCGGGGCGCGCCGTTGGACCGCTACGCCATCGAACAGTTTGCGGTGTGCATCGAAATTACAAGCTACGTACGGCACAACAGACTTCATTGTAGCTTCACTACAGACGTAGGCAAGCAGCGACGGTGCTACGTCGTGACTGAGTATTGGCACACGCACGCTTCGGCTACGATAGTAATTCGGCGACAGGCTGGTTCCACGGTGAGATTACCTATAACTTCAATTAGAAATTTGTTTAATACAACTTATAATGTCTAAAGTTCAACGCACTCCTCCTGGTACTTCTAAACCGTCCGGTAACTTGAATCAGACCCAATCCGAGCCTGATATTAACTCTGCAATAGCAATCAGTGACTACGTTGGAACTACTAGAACTAAGCGTAGGCGTAATGAAAACTCACCGCAAAAGGGATCGATCCCTTCGCAGGACTTGTCTGTGTCCTTGAAGCTGTCGGAACAAACTGCTATTATGTCGAAATTAGTAAATGATATCGCAGACATTAAGAAACAAAATAATTTAATACAAGCTACGAATGTCGAAATACGAACAACAAACGAGGAGATTGTCCAGTCCATGGCTTTCATAAATAAGCAGTTTGAGGACTTGAAAAAAGAAGTTGAAGTCTTAAGACGGGAGCGTAAGGAGCAATCCTTATACATAGAGGGCCTGGAAAGAAAAATATCAGACCTACAACTTACATCGAGACCTTCAAGTGTGGAAATCCGAAATATCCCGCAACAAGAAACTGAAACTGATAAATGTCTTACGAAACTAGTTTGCACCATCGGGAAAACTATCGGACTGCATATCTCTGAGTCTGACCTCCGAGATACTTACCGCATACCTGGAAAGTCAAATAATACCTTTTCTCCCCGGCCAATAGTTGCGGAATTCAAAAATGTACAAATGAAACAATCTCTTATTATAGCCGCTAGAACGTACAACAAAGATAAACCTCCAAAAGACAAACTAAATACTGGGCTTATTGGTTTGTTAGGTGAGCACCAACCGGTTTACATAGTCGAGAAGTTACCTCCAAGTCAGAAAAAAATATTTTATCTAACGCGAGACTATGCCAAAAATAACTCGTATAAATTTTGCTGGATTTCCAATGGAAGCATTTTTCTTCGAAAGCAGGAAGGTGAGAAACAAATAAAAATTACCTCTGAAATGTGCTTACGAAACCTAGAAAACAACCGAAAGTGACTATATGAACATTTTAGTGATTCCTATATTATAAACATAAGATTAACTTTCTTTAGCTTATCAGAGAATACAATTGATCTTGCTTCTTATGTTGAAACTCCTTGTAAACTAACACAATCAAATCAAACAATATTATACCTATATCACATTCCTTTCTATACATATCTTACACTATTAAATATAATTTACATAAACACTAAATACACTACATTAATAACGAAATTATCAAACATACAAATGTCCTCCCAATTCACATGCCCTAAACCTCATTATAAAAAAATATGCATGGTCACGCCGGCCAGTCTGAGCTTAGTGGTTGCTGCCTTGTGTAATATTCCTTGCCTGCTTTATATATTCATCAATGGCTAACATTAATAACCTTAATAATGAATTAGATGCTATGCTGGGGAATTGCTATGAGTGTAGTCCTGAGGAGTGTCCCACTCTTATTTCTCCTTCGGAAAACAGCCTCAAAATCCTACATCTGAACATACGCAGTATTAACAAAAATTTCTATCAATTGCAGGCGTTGATATGTAACACAAAAATTGACTACGACCTCATAGTTCTCACTGAGTGTTGGCTGAGTGTGATAGACAGTTTACCGGTTATGAATAGCTATCAATCATACTCTACAAACGTTAATTCTAATCAGAACGACGGAATCGCATTTTACATAAAATCTGAGGTTCAACATAGGGTGTGGGAACCAAGTTTTATGGACGGCAATTGTCTGGTATGCGAAGTGAATAATCAGATGGCAATATTAGCCATATACCGCTCACCTTCATATTCTACTAATGAGAATTTTTCAAATTTCCTAAATAGTCTGGACCTTGTTTATCAACAATTGACAACGTACTCTAACATCACACTAGTTGGAGATCTGAATGTGGATATAGTTCAAGAAAACAGAGACAACAACGCGTTAGACTACTTATTTTTAAACGCCTACCACGGTACACCCTACACACACTTTTCCAACTCGGCTTGCAAAATGCTATGATCATGTACTTTTAAAATCGAGTCTGCCGTCTACTACTCTGGTACTAGAAGCACACATAACAGATCACAAACCCGTCCTATTGGCTATTTCAGATGTTAAACTAAAAAAGAAACCTCCCTCATGCTCTTATTTTATAAATTTTGAAACTCTCAAATTAGAACTACTAAATACTAACTTTTCGAGTATATATTCATTGGAATGTGCTGATACCGCTATGGATAAATTTATTGAGATTGTGACATCTGTTATAGCAAACAATAGAATTCAAAAAACCACACCTCGCCCTTATAGACCAATAAAACCTTGGATAACACCCGGTATACTAAAATGTATTAGGAACCGTGATAGGATGCATACCAAATCTAAAGCTTCACCGGACAATTTAATACTTAAAATAGCATATACTAGGTACCGAAACTTTTGTAATGAACTTCTCCGTAAATTAAAAACTACTTATGAGAGAAATGAACTTGAAAAAGCAAAAAATGATCCCAGGGCTTTATGGAAAACAATAAAACAAATAACCAATACTGAAAAACCTCATAATAGCCCTTTAGTATTATTACAGATCTGTGAAAATCCTAAAGCTTCCATGAATAAAATCTGTCATACCTTCACTAGTATTGGCAAAAATCTAGCGGAGAAAATAAAATCTCACTCCCATACTGCTCCTTCTTCAAATGTAACTGAAGATCGCTTCCAACACTCTCCGGCTAATTCGCTAACCATCTTGGAAATCGATGCTGCTGAGATGGAATCTCTTATCCTACAGCTGCGCCAAGACTGCGCGGTTGGATGGGACGGAATCACACCTGCAATATTGAAACAATGTCGCCAAGCATTAATACCTCCATTGACCTTTATTTTCAACCTCTGCCTTAATAGCGGGGTGTTTCCAGTCGCCCTAAAAAAAGCAATCGTCTTTCCTGTACATAAGGGAGGAAGCAGGGACAGTGTGGACAATTATAGACCAATCTCCGTCTTACCAACTATCTCTAAGCTGCTTGAAAAAGTTCTTAATAATAACCTCAGGATTTTTTTGAACAAATATAACATAATAGCCCAAAATCAGTATGGTTTTCGTCCTGGCGTCTCTACTGAAGATGCTGTTTTGGCACTCACACAACTGGTAGCAAAGCAACTTGATAAGCAGAATAAGTGTTTGGGGATATTCTTGGATCTGTCCAAGGCGTTTGACACTGTCTCTGTTCCTCTCCTCCTTTCTAAGCTGGAACTCCTTGGAGTACGCGGTCTGCCTTTGCAAATTTTTAAGGACTATTTGACTAACCGGACACAGGCTGTTAAAATAGGTTCCTACATTAGTGACGAAGAACTTGTAACTTTTGGCATTCCTCAGGGCAGTATTCTGGGCCCCACATTATTCCAGATTTATGTCAACGGGTTATGTATGATTAATCTGCCGGAATGCTGCAAATTGTTCGCTTATGCTGACGACACGGCTGTAGTTGTTTATGGCACTACCTGGGAGAACGTCAAATTTAATGCGGAATTGGCTCTGGCCGAAGTCATCAAATGGTTAAATTCAAACCTACTAACTGTAAATGTAAATAAAACGGGATACATACCATTTTCCATCCGAAGTAACGCTGCACTACCGGCTTCTTTCAAAATCACTGCGCACGCTTGTCTTGATCGACACTCTCTCTGTGGTTGTCCTGTACTTCTCAAAACAGACTGTGTAAAATATCTGGGAGTTCAAATAGACAGCGGTTTAAGGTGGGATAAACAAGCTGATTCACTAGTCACCAGGACAATGCGTCTTATACGCATCTTCAAGCTCCTTAGGAAATCAGCGAGGTTTGATACGTTGAAATTAGTTTACTACGCGCTATGCCAATCGATATTAGGATATTGCATAGGTGTATGGGGTGGTGCGGCAACAACATACATCCTAAAAATAGAAAGAGCACAACGTGCTATTTTAAAGGTAATGACAAAAAAACATTTTAGGTATCCAACCTCACAGTTGTACAATGAATGCAAAGTGCTCTCGGTACGCAAGT
The DNA here is from genome assembly GCA_948477245.1 of Thumatha senex. Lineage (NCBI taxonomy): Eukaryota > Metazoa > Arthropoda > Insecta > Lepidoptera > Erebidae > Thumatha > Thumatha senex. The sequence goes on along the minus strand of OX419744.1, from coordinate 23,156,227 downwards.
TATTCATTCTACAATCATCCCTGAATTACCATAGTACCTTGCCTCCAATAGACTCAACAAAACGGAGAAATACTATCCCTACTGTTAAACACAGAACTTCATTTGCTGAACACCAATCCTTTGTATTAAGTCCTTTTCTCTATAAAAACCTTAACAAACAATTAAACATTTACAATTTACATAAATATCTTGTCAAAAAGCAACTAACTGAGTGGTTACTGCTTCAGGACTATTCTGCTACAGAGTCTTTACTACATTTTCTAAAATAACTACAACAAACATAATACTTACGCAAACATACAGACACAGAAACACAAACACACGCGTGCACACACACGCACACGCGCACACACACACACACACACACATACACACACACACACATACACACACACACACACACACACATACACAACAAACAAAATTGTTATAAATTCAATTATATCTTACCAATCGCACATTACCACGAGTGGATCAACGCGGCGTCACTAGCTATATAATAATTTTGTTAGAAAATATTGTAGCCGAAAACTGTTCCTTAAGACACAGGCCTAGCCTAGTTTAAGAGACAGGGTTCATTTGATACATACATTATAATTGCTTACCTGTAACATATAGCTCCATTGTTGTTTGTACTAAGTTGTAATGAATCTGTTACTTGATGATCTACCACTGTAATATTCCTTTCTTGCTAATAAATAAATATTATTATTATTATTATTATTATTATAATAGTCAGCACAGCACAGACGTCCGCATCGGTACGCGGCCCAAACAAGATTAATAAGCGGTAGCTAGCTAAAAGCGGTCTTGGAGAGAGGGCTCCCAATGGTAGTGTGTCCTTGTCTGAGGCGTTACCAGCAGGCTCAAATACCATTAGATTCGGTAGAAATGGTAGAAAATTTTTTTTTTTCTTTTTTATGATTTAGTAAAATTAATTATTAATAATCTTTCTAACTTATCTAAATATTTCTACAGATCCTATAATTAATATAATAATTTCATATTATTAAAAAATAACTCATTAATACTCAATAGGAGTAGTACTTAAATGTTTGGACTTGGTAATACTTTATGCAAGATCCACAATCCAAAGACCTTATACTTACAACTAGACTGATTACCAAAAAATTTCGTTGAGCTAAATTTTCTTACCTATAGGGTAGCTATTTCCTTATAACGCTAGCTAAAAACGGTCCTGCCGAGAGAGCTTCGAAAACACAGAAGTCCGGTACTTTAGTCCAAAGTGGGAACTATCTAAAGACAATGGTCTCTCTCAAAGACATTATATACTTATAACTATAATTATAGATTGTGCACTACGGTGAAAATATGGGTCCGCGTAAGAGAGCTCTCGGCTGTAGTGTGTCCTTTTCCAAATAATTGACCATGTCCAAACGGAACACGGAACAAATTCCTTGAACGATTGATCGAACCTAATATGAACTAGCTTTAAGTATATCCATAACCTTATCTTCAGAAAAATGTTTTCACAGCTCTCATTATACTATCTTTTCTCGCGGCTAAGTTAAGTCTCATACTCTTAGGTCTAAGATATCATTTTATCTAATGTAAATATTACATGTTCAGAAATTATCATCTGACGGCCGATTAAATATTGTCTCCCGTACTATACCTGGCGCGGCATGACGAGCCCCAAAAGGCAATGAGGTTGCATTGGAACTTGAAGCCATAACCAACGGCAATATATTACAATACCGTGTACCTATCGAGTGGGTACATGATGTGTGTCTCCACATCATTGCCGTTGTAGAGATGTCGTCGACAATCTTGGATACCATGGACTTTCACGCGGCAGATGCTCATGACGTATTAGTACATCTCCAATTTAAAACAGTCGGTACGTAAGTATCTACTTACCTACTATTAGGAGATTGTAAAAAATATTTGATCAACAAAATTCATGGTGACCCTAATAAAAGCAAGATGGTGGATCTTGCATGTAGTATTACCAAATCCAAACATTTAAGAACTACTCATATTAAGTATTAATAAGAAATTTCTTTATACTTTGAAATTATTACTAATAATTATAGAAACTATAGAAATATTTAGATAAGTTCACAAGTTTATGAATCATTAATTTTACTACATCATAAAAAATAAAAATGTTTAATTTTCTACTATTTCTACCAAATACAATGGTTAGTTGAGCTGGCAGCGCGTCAGACAAGGACACACTACCGTTCGGAGCTCTCTCACTAAGATCGTTTTTAGCTTGCTACTGCTTATAAGGAAATAGCTACTACCCTACTACATGTAAGAAAATTAAGAAAATTGATGTAATTTTAGCTCAACGTATTTTTTTGGCTATCAGTCTAGTTATTAGTATATAAGGTCTTTAGTCTCACTATCATCCTTAGACGACGTACCAATAGACAGAGCCTCAATGTGGCCGGCTATGCGACAGCAATATTTTTTAATGTGTTTCCATGTGCATAATTTTTCCCTAAAAGTAGACAAAGCAAATCATGGGATTTCCGTGCCGTCAAAGGATTAAAAGGTGCAAATGAGATGTTTGTATAGGTAATCGTCACCGTACTTCGTGTAAGCCATCATCTATACTATTATAAAATTGTAAAATTAGCTGTGACGTACATTTAAAATAAGTAACTAACTAACTATCTTCACGCTGTATCCCTGACGGGGTAGTCAGAGAGGAGAGATAGCCAGGCTTCGCGATCCATGCATACTTCTGTCGCTTCTTCGAGATTCATCAATCGCTTCATACACGCACGTCTGGGTATCCGAGTACTTTTTTGAGCATTCAAAGACCTTTCCGTTTTTGAGCAATCTGCTCACGTGGTCTTCATATGTAAGTCTCGGCCTACTCTGACTCCTTCTACCCTCTACTTTTGAACAATATATATTCTTCGTCAATCGTTCCTCACTCATTCGTTGGAAATAAATTTTAAAAATATATAGTAATCGACTAATTAAGGGATTCTGAGTCTTAAACTGTGATTTTTTGAAGTGAAAACTTCTTTAGCGGCGTTGAGCACTTTTTCTGTAATGGGTATAAAATCTTAAACTCGCGTCAGGACACGTGACCTGATCGAAAGGCGTAAGGTTTTTATCATCATCATCTTTACGTCGATCCCGGTCAATTTTTGAAGGAAAAACTTCTTTTAGCGCGGTACGCATATTTTTAGATGAGATAAAATCTCTGGACTCGCGACCATAATCATCATCATCATCTAACGTTGATTCCGGTCATCTACAGGTCTTATTAAATAATGCTGTGTAATCAATTAGGACTCTTTCAGTGTAGAATTATTTTTTATCATCATCATCTTTACGTCGATCCCGGTCAATTTTTGAAGGAAAAACTTCTTTTAGCGCGGTACGCATATTTTTAGATGAGATAAAATCTCTGGACTCGCGACCATAATCATCATCATCATCAAACGTTGATCCCGGTCATCTACAGGTCTTATTAAATAATGCTGTGTAATCAATTAGGACTCGTTCAGTGTAGAATTATTTTTTATCATCATCATCTTTACGTCGATCCCGGTCAATTTTTGAAGGAAAAACTTCTTTTAGCGCGGTACGCATATTTTTAGATGAGATAAAATCTCTGGACTCGCGACCATAATCATCATCATCATCTAACGTTGATTCCGGTCATCTACAGGTCTTATTAAATAATGCTGTGTAATCAATTAGGACTCTTTCAGTGTAGAATTATTTTTTATCATCATCATCTTTACGTCGATCCCGGTCAATTTTTGAAGGAAAAACTTCTGTTAGCGCGGTACGCATATTTTTAGATGAGATAAAATCTCTGGACTCGCGACCATAATCATCATCAACATCAAACGTTGATCCCGGTCATCTACAGGTCTTATTAAATAATGTTGTGTAATCAATTAGGACTCTTTCAGTGTAGAATTATTTTTTATCATCATCATCTTTACGTCGATCCCGGTCAATTTTTGAAGGAAAAACTTCTTTTAGCGCGGTACGCATATTTTTAGATGAGATAAAATCTCTGGACTCGCGACCATAATCATCATCATCATCTAACGTTGATTCCGGTCATCTACAGGTCTTATTAAATAATGCTGTGTAATCAATTAGGACTCTTTCAGTGTAGAATTATTGTTTATCATCATCATCTTTACGTCGATCCCGGTCAATTTTTGAAGGAAAAACTTCTTTTAGCGCGGTACGCATATTTTTACATGAGATAAAATCTCTGGACTCGCGACCATAATCATCATCATCATCAAACGTTGATTCCGGTCATCTACAGGTCTTATTAAATAATGCTGTGTAATCAATTAGGACTCTTTCAGTGTAGAATTATTTTTGAAGTGAAAACTTCTTTAGCGGCGTTGAGCACTTTTTCTGTAATGGGTATAAAATCTTAAACTCGCGTCAGGACACGTGACCTGATCGAAAAAGCGTAAGACGGATGGAGTTTTTAAGTGAAAACGCCTCTTAGCGTGGTACACATATTTTTAGAGGAGATAAAATCTCTGGATTTGCGACTATAATCATCATCATCATCTAATGTTGAACCCGGTCATCTACAGGTCTTATTAAATAATATTGTGTAATCAATTAAGACTCTTTCAGAGTAGAATTTTTTTTTCATCATCATCATTAACGTCCATCCCGGTCAATTTTTGAAGTGAATATTCTTTTAGCGCGGTACGCTTGTTTTTAGATGAGATAAAATCTCTGGACTCGCGACCATTATCATCATCATCATCTAACGTTGATTCCGGTCATCTACAGGTCTTATTAAATAATGCTGTGTAATCAATTAGGAGTCTTTCAGTGTAGATTTATTTTTCATCATCATCATCATCATTAACGTCGATCCCGGTCAATTTTTGAAGGAAAAACTTCTTTTAGCGCGGTACGCAATTTTTTAGATGAGATAAATCTCTGGACTCGCTACACCCCGTTACGATACGCAGCTATAGTGTGTGCATATATGCATGTGCCAACGCGTCTAGATAAATAAATTATTAATAAATTGAGTTTTCACTTCTGTCGGCACTCCCGGAGTGGTTAGGTTAGGTTTTTTTTCTTCGTGTCTGTTTGTTTATTTGTTTGTTCGGGGTTGGAGCTGTGGCGATGCACTCGCCACTACAAAACCGCTCCGCTTATGAAGTTTGTACCACAGCTTCACGACGCATTAAAGTACTTGCGGGCGCGCAGCTTCATCGATAGTGTTCGGTTACTACTCGCTCGCAACACATCTATTACGCGCTCTCGGTTTTGCTTGCCAAGATATGTGCTATCGATCGTAGTAATAATACAGTTAATGTAATCAGTGTTCTAATAATATTAGTATTTCGTAAAATAATAAACTATACTCGCTAATCAAAAATAATATATTCATTTGCTTTCGTGTTTCTTCACTTCATTCTTCATCCACCATCTTCACTTACCTGTTCTGCTAATTCTTCTGCTTTCTGCTTGCTGCTGCTTGTAAGCTACTACATCGCCAACATACCTTCCTGCTTAAGAAGAAACTAAGAGGATTATTAAAGTAGGTACAATAATACGTACTTTCTACATTGGTGACCCCGAGTTAGAACTAAGAAGACCATTCATCATCGCACCTTCTAAGTAATTGTGAAGTTACAGCATCTAAAAATAGTGCTAAAATATATTAGTACATCTATTGAAAAAATTTCACAAGAAGATTCCTATACCCACTTTATTATAAAAGTAAAAAGTTGTGGTCCAACTTACAAGCGGTAAGCGATTTTTTTTCCTGTATTTCTTGTCATTGAGTGAACCAGAAAGAGCTATCAAACTTGACGAAGTGCTACGTGTAGGCGTACGGGTACCTCCATTTTGGCCAGAAGAACCGATTTTATGGTTTGCGCAATTAGAGTGTCAGTTTGAGCTCTCGAGAATAACTGCTGATGACACCAAATTTAATTATCTAGTAGCACAGCTTGATCATCAGTATGCTATCGAAGTGAAAGACATAATCACAAGACCTCCAGAAAGGGACAAATATAATAAATTAAAAACCGAGCTGGTTAGGCGTCTGTCCGCGTCACAAGAAAAGCGCGTTAAGCAGCTGTTGATTCATGAGGAGCTTGGTGACAGGAAGCCCTCGCAATTTTTGCGGCATCTAGAGGGTCTAGCGGGCCCATCAGTACCTTAAGATTTTTTGGCAACTATATGGACGAGTCGTCTACCTCAAAATATTCAAACTGTTATTGCTTCGCAGATGGACCTTCCATTAGATAAGCTGGGAGAGTTGGCTGATAAGGTGCGTGAAATTGCCCCTGTAACACCTCAAGTCGCCATTGTAAGAGCCTCCGTCTCGAACACCTCAACCTTGGATGACCTTGCAAGGCAGGTAAGCGAACTTACTAAACAAGTAGCAACCCTTAGTGGTAATATGTATGGCAGAGGTCGCTCACGTGCCAAGCCCATGTTCCGGAGAAATAGCCACTCTCGCAGTCGCTCTAGACCTAGACAACCGCCGCCAGATCACCCACACTGTTTTTACCATTACACCTTTGGAGCGAAGGCGAATAAGTGCAGGCAGCCTTGTACATTCGAGGCGGGAAACGCTCAGGGCGGTCGGAAATAGCGGCCAACGACTGCCCAAAAACTACAGGCCGTCTTTTTGTTACCGACCGTGTTTCGAAAATGCAGTTCCTGGTGGACACTGGTTCAGACTTGTGCATTTTCCCACGGTCAGCAGTTAGGACGCCCTGTACTCGATCCAAGTACGATCTCATCACAGCGAATGATTGCGGCGTGATTTACACCTACGGACCTAAATAGTTACATCTCAACCTTGGCCTTAGGCGGGACTTTTCGTGGAATTTCACGATAGCTGATGTCTCGAAGCCCATTATAGGTGTGGATCTACTTAGTCACTATAATTTGTTGGTAGATTGCAGAAGCCAACGTTTAGTCGACGGTACTACAACGCTACACGTAGCAGCTGTGGCAGAGATAGCAGGAACCTCAGACGATATCGCTTCAGTTAAGGCAGTCACTGGTGAAACCGAGTTTCACGAGATTCTGCGTGAATACCCAGAGATCACAAGGCCTGCAGGTACGCGTTTACCTTCTATGCACTCCACGTTGCACTACATTAAAACCACACCTGGTCAACCAGTCTCCTGTAAACCACGTCGACTCGATCCAGTCCGTGCACAAGCAGCTAAAAAAGAATTTGAAGATATGCTGGCATCAGGTACAGCTCGACGCTCCGACAGTCCTTGGTCTTCAGCTCTTCACCTAGTCAAGAAAAAAGATGACAGCTGGAGACCATGTGGTGACTACAGAGCACTCAATGCGAGAACAATTCCTGATCGCTACCCCATACGACATATACAAGATTTTTCTCACCAACTGTCTGGATGCTCAATTTTTTCTACGGCTACAACCAGATATCCGTTAACCCACAGGATATACCAAAGATTGCTATCACGACGTGCTTTGGGATGTTTGAGTTTCCTTTCATGACCTTCAGATTGCAAAACTCAGCTCAGACCTTCCAAAGGTTCATTGATGAGGTGCTCTCAGGGCTCGAGTTCTGCTACGGGTATATTGATGACATTATGATTTTTTCTCATAGTAAGATTGAGCACAAAATGCACCTACGACAACTCTTCGAGCAGCTCAAGCAGTACGGCGTACTCATAAACACTACTAAGTGCGTATTTGGACCAGATGCCGTTAATTTCTTAGGGTACAAAGTGTCTGCCGCTGGATCTAAACCCTTAGATGACAAGGTTCAAGCTGTCAAAGAGTTTCCTGTTCCAAAAACTATTAAAGAGCTTCGGCGGTTCTTGGGGATGCTTAACTTTATCGAAGATTCATCCCTCAGGCCGCCAAACTTCAAGCACCGCTAAACTCCTACTGCGGGGACCCAAAATCAAAGGTTCTCACCCTGTGGATATGACTCCAGAGTTAGTTCAGTCATTCGAGGCCTGCAAGACATCGTTGTCAGAAGCCACACTTCTAGCTCACCCGGACTACTCGGCAGAACTGGCAATTGTTACTGACGCTTCGGACACTGCAATTGGCGCGGTACTTCAGCAGCGCAAATACAACGTTTGGCAACCTTTGGCATTCTTCTCGCACAAACTTTCGACGATCCAAAATAAGTACAGTCCCTACGACAGAGAGCTTTTGGCAATCTATGAAGCCATAAAATATTTCAGACATATGGTTGAAACTGCCACCTTCGCCATTTACACGGATCATAAACCGTTGACGTTCGCGTTTTCGTCCAGCAAGCACGACTGCTCTCCAAGGAAATTCAGGTACTTAGACTTTATATCGCAATTCACCACGGACATACGATATATACCTGGACCTGAAAATATTGTTGCCGATGCCCTCTCTCGCGTTGACGAAATCTCCATGGCTATGGACTATAAGGAGCTCGCAGAATCTCAGGAGGACGATCCTGAACTGCAAGATCTTCTTCGTAATGGTTCCTCTCTGAAACTAATGAAAATGCGAACGATACACAGCGACTTACCTATCTACTGCGATACTTCTGTGGAGCCCCCGCGGCCGTACATTACTCCAAGATTCAGACAGCAAGCTTTTGACTCGGTACATAACTGGAATCATCCTGAAAGTTCAGCTACAGCGCGACTGGTAGCACAAAAATTTGTGTGGCCAGGGATACGTAGTGATTGTAGAGAGTGGTCTAGGCAATGCTTAAAATGCCAGAAAAGCAAAATTTCCCGACACACACGCTATCCTCTTTCCTCTTTCCTTACCCCTTCTGCGAGGTTCTCTCATATCCACATTGACCTCGTGGGACCTTTACCATTGTCTTGTGGTTACAGATACTGCCTCACTGTCATCGACAGATTCACGAGATGGCCTGAGGCTTTTCCACTGCAGGACATCAGGCTGATACGTGCGCAACTGCCCTCGTGTCTGCCTGGATAGCCAGATTCGGCTGTCCCGCACGTGTAACTACCGACCGTGGTCGCCAGTTCGAGAGCCACCTCTTCAAAGCACTCACCAGCATGATCGGCGCGCGTCACCTCCGAACAACAGCATACCACCCAGCAGCAAACGGAATTTTGGAACGTTTCCACCGCCAGCTGAAGGCTGCTATAATGTGTCACGATACTTCACAATGGACCGAATCATTACCACTGGTGCTTCTAGGAATCAGAAATTCCTGGAAGGAAGACCTGCAAGCCAGCCCAGCAGAGTTGGCCTATGGTGAGCAACTACATCTGCCTGGCGAGTTTCTTGCTCCCAAAAACGACTACACTACTGAAGACATCACCCAGTACGTGACCCGTCTCCGAACCTACATGGCGAAGTTATCTCCTAAGCCTACTTCTTGGCATACCACAATGCCATTTTATATACCACGTGATCTTAACTCAACCTCTCACATTTTTCTCCGTCAAGATCATGTACGTGGTGCACTCGAACCCCCTTACGCTGGCCCATACAAGGTCTTAAAGAGACAAGCCAAGTTCTTTACAATAGATATTAAAGGCACATCAACTAACGTCTCGGTCGATAGATTGAAGCCAGCCTACGTGACGAAAAAAGTTTATATTCCGACTTCAACTTAAAATGCTACCGGGACTGAGAAACGCGATGAGGAGAAGAGGACTCGGCGCGGCAGAAGAGTAAAGCTACCAGACTTTTATCGACCGTAGTTACGGTCTGGCCGGTGGAGTTATGTGGCGATACACTCGCCACTACAAAACCGCTCCGCTTATGAAGATTGTACCACAGCTTCACGACGCATTAAAGTACTTGCGGGCGCGCAGCTTCATCGATAGTGTTCGGTTACTACTCGCTCGCAACACATCTATTACGCGCTCACGGTTTTGCTTGCTAAGATATGTGCTATCGATCGTAGTAATAATACAGTTAATGTAATCAGTGTTCTAATAATATTAGTATTTCGTAAAATAATAAACTATACTCGCTAATCAAAAATAACATATTCATTTGCTTTCGTGTTTCTTCACTTCATTCTTCATCCACCATCTTCACTTACCTGTTCTGCTAATTCTTCTGCTTTCTGCTTGCTGCTGCTTGTAAGCTACTACATCGCCAACATACCCTCCTGCTTAAGAAGAAACTAAGAGGATTATTAAAGTAGGTACAATAATACGTACTTTCTACAGAGCAAAATCTAGACGGTTGACCACAAATGTCTTATTAGAATATTGTGGCTAATTTTCCAGCTTAAATACTGCGCTATATTTCATCAATATCGGTTCAGCACAAGTAATTATACAGCTTGAACTATATTTTACTAGACGCGCAATACATAGGAAAGGTCAAAGTATTTTGGTTATTACGATTGGCTTTCTTCAAAACTGATTTTTTTAAATTCTTGCTGGTTTTCTGTTATGCACATACTCATATCGAGTAACATTCACTGATTACTAAACGATGAGTGAAGTTAAGTTACCTAAGTGCATTCAAATTTTGGATGGGTGACCACTTCAAACGTAGGTGCATCTCATTTCCGCACATATACGCTTCTTTCAGTTACAGTCTCTAATGGGTAAATGATCAGTGAAGTTAAGCGCCCTATTAGCGTTCTACTTTTAGATGGGTCCACTTTAAAATAATGTGAAACACATTTCAGCAGGTACTTTGCTTTCAGTTACGCACATAACAAGTTTCTGTCATTAATGGGTAAAAGATCAGTGACGTAAAGTAATCTAAGCACGGTCAACTCTAGGATGGGGTGACGACTTTGTGAAACCTGCACTCATCTAAGAACAACTTCAGTGATTTTTGATTTTTGCACTAAAGGCACACTCAGTTGGCCCAATCCTGCTTCACCAGCACCTACTAACTGATGCTAGAGGTTCTGGTGAGGGTACCTCGCAAAGCTCAGGAGGTCGGTAGGCCAAAAGCAGTTGCTACTAAAGTAAAATTTATTACATACATTACATACATATTGTCACGGCTTTATCCCCGAAGGTGTAGGCAGAGGCATACTATACATCCACATTTCACTGTATGCATTTTTGTCCCACGTAACAGGTGGTGAGCCCATTGCCGTGTTTAAATGGACAGGGGCAGGCTGTGGCGACCTGCTGTTGAAATTTTTCAAGCCGCCCATAAGGCTTTAACTGCGCTTAACGACGGCCATTTTACTGGCAACTACTTATACCAAACTAGCTGTCCCGCCCAGCTTCGCCCGTGACATACTTTGGACCCCGTGGCACCCATTTAATCCCGTCCTTTATTAATTTCACAATAATGTATGCACATTTTCCAAATTACTTGATTACTTCTCCGCTCTGAATTACCTACGCCCGCACGGCCCGGTCGAATTATGCTTAGGTACACGAAATAATTTTCTTCGCGCACTTTTTTGATATTGCCGTATCTCTTAAGATATTCATTTAATTTGCAAGATGTAAAGGGACAAGCTGAAGCCAACAAATATATCAAAAACGATAAGGATTAATAATGTATATGTGTAAATAGCCTTCAAATTACCGCTTTATAATTACTGTTTTTTTTAAGTATTAAAATTTATGTAGTATGTTATCCATAAGAGATAGACATATACCGTCGCGAACTTTTTTGTAGACCTACATTAAATACACAATTGCACCATACATTATTTTGTTATGTCTCAAAGGGTTTAGGCAAATTTCTTGTTGAAAGCTCCCAGACAGCTTATTTTTTCCGACATCCCCAACAAATATCGTTATAATTTAGTCAATATATACAAAAACGTAACAAATTATACATAAAAACAGAAGGTTTTTATGTATAATTTGTTACGTTGAATCACACTAACTATTAAAAAAAACCGCATCGTAATTCGTTTCGTAGTTTTAAAGATTTAAGCATACATAGGGACAGACAGCGAAAAGCGACTTTGTTATAATACTCGTATGTAGTGATGAATGATAATCAGCGGATATTATACTATTTTCAATTAAAAATCCAATTTATATAAAGAACTAACCTGACTAAAATGTTCACCGTAGCCTACATACATTTGATTTTTGCAATACCAAAGTAGATCATTCACTCGCATTGCCGACCACTGTGTATGGATCTAAAATTAAACTTATCTATGATTAAGGTTTATACCTCTGCCTATCCCTTGAATAATTTAGTGATTGTATGTTTTGTGTAATTATTAGATTATAGTCAAACTCTAATATATCCAATTCACAAAAGTTTCCCACAATATTTATTTAATAAAGGGTACGCAGAGGCATACTATACGCCACATTTTACCGTATGCAATATTTGTCCCACTTAACAGGTGAGGCCATTGCCGTGTAGAAATGGCTGTGGCGAGCTGCTGTTAAAATTTTCAATCCACCGTTAAGGCCTGCAACTGGGCGTCGTTTACTGCCATTTTACTGCCAACGGTTTCAGGTGCCTCCGAAACACGGAAACGCTCGCAAATGTAAATGTCACAAAGTGGTCACCCATGCAAGAACCAGCTATTGCGAAAGTTGCTTAACGCAATGATCGCACGCGATTACAGAATACGATTTAGCGGGGCCACGAGCTGGGTATAAATATCACTTCATTATCATTACTTTATTTTCTGATACTTATTTACTTCAATCCTGTTCAAGCCTTATTTTCGATTGAATTCCTAGCTTAGGTAGAAGTTCAGATTTTAGACCATTTTTTTTATAGGTGTACGTGTAAGTAAATAAATATTAAATATCGTGGGACACTTTTCACACAGCGCCATCTAGCCCAAAGTAAACTAATATTTGCGTGTATTATGGGATCTAGATATCTGATAAACATACTTATATATTTCTAAATACATACATATTAAACATAGGAAACACCCAAACTCCGAAACACACATTTGTGGATTACACAAATATTTGTTCCGACCCGGGAATCGAACCCGGAACTCTCGAGTTTCACAGCTCGGGCGCCGCAGATACTTTTTCGCCCATGACTACAGGCCTTCCTGACCGGGGGCGTGATGACGGTAGGTGGGCAACTCGCCGTTCGTACAGAAGGTCCCAGACGGTGTCGTGGCGTGATAACTATACGTACACGCCTTTAAAGAAGTAAGATAACACCCGAACACCCCCAAGACGAGGCCGCAGTGGTCTGTTAGGTGCCCTGGGGCTATCCTTTCGAGGGTTCATGCAGAACTCCGGGTCATAGGCAGATGGAAGGTCACCGTGTGGTTTTAGGCGGTAGGATTTCGGCATAGCATCCACTAGGACCTTCACACTTAAAGTGGAAGTTACCCGATTTGCATCTAAAATCTGAAAACGATCATCAATGTTCTTGAGAGGAGCTGAGACCGTTCAACGAACAACGCGATTCTACTCTCAAAATATTCAACAAACCACTCTAAAAGAAATCGTATGAGACTGAGTGATGAGAGTGATCGAGAACACATAACTTGGACCAAAAAGCAACAAGAAGGTGTACATTAGGTTGCTGGTAGTCTATCAAGAATTTTAAGGCCCAGGACAGCTTTATCTGGAAGTAGTGTACCTATTGACTACCAGATGAGGTCATGGCTAAGAAAATAAAACTAATCAAAACCCGGCCCCTACATATCTGGCTGGCTCAGTGTGTAGCAATTACGTTAAACACTTTTCAGATTACCTACTACAGGTTAAAAATGGTTTTTAACTTTGAAGTTAACTATTAGTATGCCTGTTAACGATCGATGCCGATAAGTTTTGAAATTTATATTATGTTACATACACCACGCGAGCGAAGCCGCGGGCAAAAGCTAGTTTTATTATAGTACAAAAACAGACAACAGTAGCGTAATTCACAAATCTCGGATCCAAATCCTCTACTGCGCAAATGTCGTCGATGTTCATAGAACTAGAATATCGATGACATTTGCGCAGTAGAGGATTTGAATCCGAGATTTGTGAATTGCGCTACAGATTGAGTATAACGTAAACTTCTTTCTATCACTTTTGATGCTAAACCTGCTATGCAATTCACAAATCTCCGATTCAAATCCGCTACGGCGCTAATGTCATAGATATTCATAGAACTCGAACATCGATGACATTTGTGCCGTAGCGGATTTGGATCCGAGGTTTGTGAATTGCATAGCTGAAGTCCAATAACATAAGTACCACAGCTTTTCTGAGACATTCGGTTTTATCTAATTACTTATATATACAGTAAATTCATATACCTATATAATAATATCATCCATATACCTTCGGGACTTTTGGAGCTAACATTAGCAACGGGGCACGTTTGTCGTATATTATTTTCCAAAACTAGTGTAAAATTCGTGTTTTTGTGTTTAATTATTGGCGAATATTTTGTTCGGAAAGTTCGGAAATGTGCATTAGTATGGAATGTGATATATTTAAATGAATAGCGGTGATGTTTGTGTTAGTGCTAAATTACATAGAAAGCTGTAATAAGGAATCCAATGCCTTATTAGGGCAAGGACTGAGTACTTGATATCAACAAAGTACTAGAAATGACTAAATACTAAGAAAATATAAATACTGAAGACCGGGTTGTATGGATCAAGTTTCCTTTGCCTGCCCAGGATGGGCGAAAACAACCAGCAACCCTTACTCTTCTATATCTGTGAGAATAGACACACTTGTCAAACCATAAATCTTTCCCTAATTGTACGACATACTGCGTTTCTTCCTTGTTTCACTCTCGCACTAGCCACACGTACTCGCAGTATCTCTTATAGTGGTCTGTGCTAGCCCCGAGACGAGCTGCGCGACGTGCGAAATTTAACATAATACTGTGATTACACTCGCGGCTCGTCTCATAGCTAGTCTCGTGGCTCGCGCGAGAGTGTAAATGGGGTGTTATACCTACCTACAATTTTCTATTTACTTATAATCTCCATCGCATGTTTTTTTGGCTGAATTCTTGAGTTCGTTCGACGTGCGTAATACCCAACGCTGGCCCAAAGGTTTTAGTAACCAGGCCATATAATCCAAATAAAAGAAAATTCCTTTCTTGTTCCCATATATCTGTGCTCGCTCCCATGTTAGCGCGTTCTAGTGCAGGCTACTCAATTTCCTAGCATTGAAACTTCTCTCTTCTCTTTTGTACTTGTTATTTTTCAGGCGATGTTGTAAACATTTATGCTACCAATATATCTAGGTGCTGCGAATTGCGATTACATTTCTGTCTCTGTCGGCCGGATCCGCCATTTTTGTGTCTTCGGTCGGTGTTTTATTCTAAATTCTAATCTTCACACTTCTGTTTACGGCTCCATCCTATTTTATATTCATTTGAATTTTAATTCCCTTCAAGCCTATGCAGTGGCTATTTAAATAGCATAGATTGATTTTATGTATATATCTTTCAACTTTATCTTGTCTTTATTGTTGGTATTTGGTATTATTTTCACGTGAATACTTACCGAATCGCTACTATGTCTAATGTTGGTTATGACCTTGATACATCAGGCGGGCTCATGCCGGTATGTTATTTTAAGATTTCAGTAAACGCTTGAATCCAGCTTGGTCTCTGCATGGCGCCATTTGCCAATTGCGTTTACTATGACGGTTCTAATGTATTTCAGCTCATACATGCGCTAATCAAGCCGCCTGATGAGGAAGTTAATGCCCAGAAACCGAAGAAGCCACAACATCCCTATTATAAAAGGCCTGGCAAAGGTCATAATCATGACTCCTGTGATGCCTGTGGAGAAGGCGGCGACCTTATTTGCTGTGACAGATGTCCAGCTAGTTTCCATCTGGGGTGCTAGTAAGTTAACTCCTGGATTTAAGAACTCATACCTCATCAATGCGTCGCATGTTTAATGAGGAGTGTCAAGGGTAAATCTTGATTTGTTTTGGGTTAATTAGTGTATCGATCCCCCTGAGGCATACTAAACGTATGCCTCAGGGGGTATATACCTCATGGGTATTTCACCGTGTACATTTCTGTCCCATGTCCCAATAGGGGGTGAGCCCATTGCCTTGTTGAAATAGACATATGCAGGTAGTGGCAATGTAGTTACCTGCTGTTGAAATTCTTCAATTGCCTATATGTCCTTCAACTTGGCTTAACAACTGCCATCTTTCTGGCAACTGGGACCAATGGCATAACAGAAATGGAAAAATTCGCGAATATTTTTTTTATTTAAGTGAATAAAGACAAATTGTTTCGAGATGGGGATTGAACCGATGACCCTTGCCTAACTAGGGCAATGTCAATAAAGCTTGCAAATGTCTCAAAATTGTGACCCATCTGTTAACAGCCATACTGAGAGTGCTTAACATAGTGATCGTTTACAGAGAACTGAGTTAGTGGGGCCACTAATGCTTCAATTAAACTTTCATTCAATTCACTTGGGTCAATTAGACCTTGGGTCAAAAATACAATGACCTGAAAAGTTAATTGGGAGTTGTTAACAAAGTACTTTGTTTAATGTGTGTATATGACTGCCTTGTGACATGTATTTAGATGCCGACTAACTTAGTGATTGAACTTCTATGTACATTTTTCACTTTTTGTTGAATTTTATCACATTTAACTTCACACAAAATTTAGACGTTTTCACTAAAATTTTAGTGAGACGTATATTAATTTTATTTACTGTTTGAAACGTGAAAACTTTTAAAACATTGTAATATGAAAAATGTACATAGGCAGTTCAATCACCAAGTTGTCACATTCGACTGTCTATGTACATTTTTTCACGCCTTGTTCAATTTTATCACATAAAATGAATTTTAGTGACATCAGATAAAATTAAGTGCTATTTATGATATCAACTTTAGTTCGACTTAATAATAGCATTTGGCAATCTCTTAATAAAAATTAGAAAATTTTAGAGAAATTTAGTTTAGTGATCTCAACAACAGAATTAGCACCACTGTGATCTTTACAGTTATAAGTTATAAGCAGTAAATTTATCTAAAACTTAAATAAAAAATTCATTAAGATAGTCAAGTAAAACTTTTTGTTTTGGCTAATGAAGCAAGTAAAAAGATTTTACTTAAAATTTTAATGGTGGAAGTAAGGTTAAAAAAACATTATCAATAGGCTGCTTACTTTATATGTTTATTTAACTATAATATGTTTGTATTTAGATATACATAAGTATGTTTATCAGCTATCTGGTTACCATGTGTATGTATGTTTATTAGTTCTCAAGTGGTACAACAGTCAAAATGGGCTGGAATGGTTTCACAGAATTTTACTGTCTCATAATTTTCTTTAATGTACCTGCACCCTGAAAGTATTCTTTCTTAGTCTTGTGTATACAATCCTAGCGTTATTCAGTAGTTCTGAGATGGGTAACCATTTTTGAGACCTCCATTTACTGGTTTTTCCGTTCTTCAGAAGAAAAGCCATTGATCCAGGATGCCAAGCCAAGTGGAAAGACAGTTTGAATAAATGAACAGCAGGTCCCTACTGTAGTTGACTTTAATGTAGCAGTTTAATGCAGCTTGCGGGCGTAGGTAGGTACCTACTTGGGAGAGAAGTAATCAAGTAATTTGGAAAATGTTCATAGATTATTGTGAAATTAATAAACAACAGGACTAAATGGGTGCCACGGGGTTCGAACTAAGTCACTGGCGAAGCCGGGCGGGTCATCTAGTATAACTATATAATATCTCTCATCTCTATAAAGCCATACTCTATATAACTTATGCAAACCAAGCGAATCAGGGGGCGGAACCGTTTACTCATACAAGTTGTAGTTGGCATAGTCAAACAATGGCACAGGTTTAATTATAGGTTGAACAAGCGGATGCACCGTGGTTTCACCCACATTGTTCCTATTCTCGGTCCCTAAAATCGGTCCAGCCATTTCAGAGATTACAAATACAAAAGCCTTTATTGCTGACAAGTACATAACAAAAAATAAAAACACATCAATAACATTGTTGGTTATAGGTCAGCGTGTCCTACAGACACATAGGCCTCCTCCAGCTTTTTCCACTCTGATCTATCTCTGGCTAACCTTAGCCACAGTGGACCAGCTATATTTCTTATGTCATCCGACCATCTTTTTAGCTGTCGTCCCCGTTTGCGTAAAGTGTTCAGTCTGGGTATCCATTCAGTTGTATTTTTTGTCCATTTCCCTGTACCATCTCTTATGACCTGGCCTGCCCACTTCCATTTGAGTTGTCTACTTTTTCGAATGACGTCTTCAAGTTTTGTGGATTTTCTAATGTCTGTAGCCCTCTTCTTGTCATTCCTTCTGTATCCTAGAATCTTCTTTCCATGCCTCTCTGACATATTCGTAGTTTATTTTGCAGAGCTTGTGTGATGGCCCAAGTTTGGCAACCATATGTGAGTATTGGCAAAATGCATGTGTTAAACAGTTTCCTTTTCACTGATATTGTGTAGTGGGCATTCTTCATGATATCTTTCAAAGACCAATACCTTTTCCAAGCATTCACAATCCGTCTATCGATTTCCTGTGCCATCTGGTCTTGAAATGATACAAGTTGTTCAAGATAAATGTATGATTTTACATACTCTAGCTTTTCCTCATTGGCATAGATGTTGGTTTCCAACCTGTTTCTAACATGTCAAAAACCAAAGTCATGACGACTTTGGTTTTTGACATGTTAATTGTCAACCCCACCTCTTTGCTTTTTGTGGCAAGATCTTGTACCATTGATTGCAATGACTGAGGGTTATCAGTAATGAGCACCAAGTCGTCGGCAAACCAAAGGTGGTTTAACTTTTCGCCATTTACAACAATTCCTACGTCACCCCAATCCAAGGCTTTATTGACTTCTTCTAGAACAGCCGTGAACAACTTTGGTGAGAGGGGATCTCCTTGTCTCACACCTTTTTGAATAGAAAAGCTTTCACCATATGTTTCGAGCTTAACCCGTGATGAGCTGTTTAGATATATATTCCTGATCACCCTTATATATTTAAGTTCTACTCCCTGGTTTTTCAGGGCTCTCCATATATTTGTATGTTCCAAACAATCAAAGGCCTTGTTGTAATCAACAAATGCCAAGTACAAAGCTAGACCATATTCTTGAAATTTTTCCATAACTTGCTTTACTGTGTGCATATGGTCTGTTGTTGCAAATCCAGATCTGAATCCTGCCTGTTCTACTGGTTGGTGAAAGTCTAATGTTTTAGAAATATGGTTAAGAATGACTTTTGAGAACACCTTATATACAAGACTGATAGGTCGGTAGTTCCCTATATCGTCTTTATCTCCTATTTTGTGTAGTAAGACAATGGTGCTAATTGTCCATTGAACAGGAATACATTCTGACTCTAAAATTAGGTTGTAGATTTTAGTCAACTTTTGAATATTATGTGGTAATGTTATTTTCATGATCTCATTGGTGATATAGTCATGGCCTGGTGATTTGTCATTTTTCTTTGACATAACAGCATTAGCTACTTCACTCTCGAAAATTGATGGTATGGTTTCTTCAATACCTTCTGTTAAATTTATGTTGTTTTCTTTAATATCACTAGTGTATAATTTCCTGTAGAAGTCAGTCGCAAAATTTATTATATTTTTCCTTTCAGACTCAGGTTTTTTGTTCTTGTTTTTTAATATTGGTATCCATGATTTTGATTCACTGAGTTCCTTCAATGCCTTCTTGATCCCACCTGTTTAAATGATGTGTTGGTTAATACATTCAATTCTTTTCCTAGCCCTGTCCTTCTTTATACGTTTGCTTATTTCTCTGCTTACCCTGGTAATTTCCATAAATAGTGTTTTTTCTTTCTTGTTGACTTTTAACATGTCTCTTCTTATATTGATTAGTGATTTCGTGGTTTCGCTTAATGTTTAATTTTTTGTGGTTTTGGGTTTAGTTGTTTTGTACATACTGTTTATTTCCTTATTATTTGTTTCTTGGATTGTGTTATTGGTTGTTAGTCCACTAAAACCTGATACAGTTGTTTCAGCTGGCTCACAATAGCCTTGTTGCTTAAAATTCTTTCTACATTTTATTTGATTTGTGGTAGAAATTGTTGCTCTGACCATACAATGATTGGTATTTCAGAGATTAACAGGCACAAAATAACGACCAATAGTGACCACTTTCCATCAGGTCTGCTGTATGCTTGTCTGCCTCACCTCGTCGCTCGTCACCTCGGTAATAAACATAAAACAAAAAGA
Organism: Thumatha senex; assembly: GCA_948477245.1. NCBI lineage: Eukaryota > Metazoa > Arthropoda > Insecta > Lepidoptera > Erebidae > Thumatha > Thumatha senex. Next base: position 23,136,174 of record OX419744.1, on the reverse strand, counting down.
TAGATAGAAAAATATTTCTTATTCAAGTATAATTTCATATACAAGATGTTAAGAAAACCGTGTCCGATCCGTGAAGGTGTTGGTAGATATCGAGATGATATTTTATTCCTGTAATCCTTTTTAAAAATTACTCCAAAAATTTTACCCCAAAAATTTACCCCGAATAAAATAACTTAAAAATTAATATAATGTGGTAGCTTACATGGCAACACAGGCAAAGGGCTGTTCGGAAATGCAAAATCAAAAGGTCAGCTTACACCTGCCGGTGGTTTCTTTTGATATCACATACACTCGTCGCCGCATGCCAACAAAGGTGTTGTCAGTTTTTTGAAAATTTGCTATATTTTAAGGAAAATTTATAAATAATGTTTTTTTTTTGGTTATGTTATTGAATTGCCAATATGCCCCTTTCGGGTCTGTCCGACCCGGGTTTTCTTAACACATTGTTGATATTGTTTTGTGCTGTTAATTTGGAGATGTATAATGTACCCTACATACTCCTTTCACCCAGGGAGCAATCTAACATCCATGTGCATCACCACTTCACTCTTAGCCAATGGATCCCCCACACGACACAACCATGATGGTCTCTTACTTTCAAGCGATCCGCCACTGGATGAGAACGACATACCGGCTGGGCTGTGGCTGTGCAAGGAGTGCCTGGCATCAGATGACAACAAACCGCCCAGTTCACGAAGCAGTCGAGCACAGTCGCCTGCTGACACCAAGTCTGACAATGAGAAAAAAACTAGGTAATAAGGACTTGTGGGAAATATTTGTGGTGCTGCTATAATATATTGCCTCGGTGGCGCAGTGGTAGTGTATGCGACTGCCGCGCATTAGGTTCCAGGTTCGATTCCCGGGTCGGAACAAATATTTGTGTCATCCACAAATGTAGGTTTCGGAGTTTGGGTGTTTTCTATGTATAATATGTATGTATTTAGAAATAAGTATGTATATCTGTTGTCCAGATCCCATTGTACAAGCTTATAGCTTAGTTTGGGCTAGAGAGCGCTGTGAAAAGACGCGTTGCGAACACAGCGGTTTTGCGCTTGGGTCCTATGGTCAACAGAACAAGCAGGATAGCAGGATGCCGTCGCGATTGGTTGATGAAGGGCTGAAAAAGGTGTGGGCGGGGTGCCTGCCGGCCGCCCGGTATCCGTTGCGTCGCTTTTTACACAAAGAGAGCTAAAGCATATATCACAATAATCAGGGCTAGAGGGCGCTGTTAAAACATATCCTAAAAATCCCATAAAACAAGACAGTTAAAAAGATTTCACATTTAGATAACCTCAGCAATAGGGAAGGCAGCTTACCATTGAAATGGTAGGCCCAACACTTAAGGTCTAACAAAATTGAGGCATGCTGTAAACATTTGAAATCTAACTATAAATAACATTCTGCAGGTCACTGCGTAATAATAAAAAGAGAAGCAAAGATGAAGATGAAGACATTAAAAAGGAACCAGAAGAAAAAGAGAAGGATAAGGAACTGACTCCCATGGAGGTCCTGGTGAAGGCAGCAAAGATCATGAACCCCAGGCAGTTTGAACTGCCAAGGGAAATGCGGATACCCTGTTTGTTCCCCGGCACTGACAAAGGTATATGAGTGTAGAGCAATTTATAATTTCGCTCCAACTACAGTTTAACAACACTTATTGAAATTATAATTGACCTGCTCACAAATGCTCGCCTTAAGGGTAAATTAGTCAGTCATTCTTCCATACAAACGTCGTTGGACAATAATTCAAAAAGTTAAGGTCGTACGACCAAAAATAAGGCATATATGATGTTTTTACATTAAAGACTATGTTTGTATGGTTTCGAAATCACAATAATTTAAATAGTTTAAAAGTTAGGATTCACAAAACCTTCGTATTTAACTGAAAAATTTCATAAAACTTCGCACGTATTAAAAGCGTATTTTGAGTAAGAAAACAAAAATATTGCGACACAGACATAGTTTATTTATTTAAAACATAAAATTACTTTATTTTGTTTACCTAAATATACACCATTATATATAATCTACCAAAAGCCGAAAGTCTATAATAAAATTAGCAACGCTTTTTTTTAAACTAAATAACATCTCGCATCTCATTTATAACTACGGACTATCTTTTTACTGCTAATTACTGGCACTACCACGTTCTCACACCATGCCAAGTGAGATAGCACTAATTTTGCCCAACCCACCAAGCGTTTTATGCTCGCGACTAGTGCAACCTTAAGTCTGACTAGGTGACCCCACGGCTTCGCCCGTGACATACTTCAAACTCCCGTCGCACCTATATAATCCCGTCGCTTATAAATTCTACAATAATGCATAAGGGTCGGCAGCGCGAGTGCTGCACCTCTGGTGTTGCAAACGTCTATACGCTACGGTGACCACTTTCAATCGTTTGGGCCGTACGTTACGTGGAACAATAATGCATATGGTGAAATGTGGGCGTATAATATGCCTCTGCCTACCCCTTCGGGTATAAAGACGTGACAATATGTATGTTTGTAAAATTAGTAGGGTATAAAGAGGGGAAATCTCTGGGACCCACTGACTACCATGTTTGACTGATAGGTCAGATGGTAGTAGCTTGCAACGAAACCGAAACAGAAATTGAAATCAAAGCTTCATATGTCCAAGCATATTTAAAAAACTTGCAACTTTACAAAACTGTGTCGAACATTTTCAGATATGGGGAAGAACGGCAACGGGTCCATAGTGACAGTAGACGCTTGGGGCTGTGTGCCATTGCCAGCTAAGTCGTGCCACGTGTGCCAGGGGACATGCAAGCTGGCACCGTTGCTGCAGTGCGATTACTGCCCACTGCTGTTTCACCAAGTATGTTGAGACTATAAATAATAATAATAAATATTGTTGAGACAACTCACACAACGCCATCTGATTCCAAACTAAGCAGAGCTTGTACTATAGTAATCAGATAACTGATAAACATACTTATATATTTCTAAATACCTAGTCAGGTCGTAAGTATTGTCACACAGTAAAAACTTTTCTTTTAGAATGCTGGCCACAAAAAAAGTTTATTGAATTCGAATTTCGAATTGTTCATGAAAATAAAAATGTATACTTTTTAGAATTTTACTCATTTTTAAATATGGAGTGGACGCTTAAAGAAGACCGTGTTGCAGTTATTGCGTTGCATCGATGCGGTTACGCGCCAATTCAAATTTTTGACATACTGAAAAATTTGAATCAAACCAAAAGATTCGTTTATCGTACCATCAAACGATACAATGAAGACTCCAGTGTAGATGACAGGTCAAGAAGTGGTCGCCCTCGGTCTGTTAGGACTCCATAAGTGATAAAAGCTGCGAAGGCGCGAATTCAAAGAAATCCCAAACGTAAGCAGAATCTGTTGGCCCTTCAGATGGGGTTAAGCAGAACCACGGTGAATAGGGTGTTACATGAAGACTTAGGGCTCATCGATAGGTCATATCGAAGAAAAACAAGACATCGTTTAAATGCTCGTCTAATGGACCTGAGACTGAAGAGACGCCGCGCTTTGTTGAAGCGGTACGCGGGAAAAAAATATCGGGATATTCTTTTTTCGGATGAAAACATTTTTACCGTAGAAGAGAGCTACAACAAACAAAATGATAAGGTGTACGCACACAGTGGTGAAGAAGCGAGCAACCGTATTCCGCGTGTCCAACGAGGTCATTTTCCACCCTCGCTCATGGTATGGTTGGGAGTTTCTTATTGGGGCTTAACAGAGGTACATTTTTGTGAGAAAGGTGTAAAAACGAATGCAGTTGTGTATCAAAATACAGTCCTGACGAACCTTGTGGAACCTGTTTCTCATACCATGTTCAATAACAGGCACTGGGTATTCCAACAAGATTCGGCGCCAGCTCATAGAGCGAATAGCACACAAGACTGGCTGGCGGCGCGTGAAATCGACTTCATCCGGCACGAAGACTGGCCCTCCTCCAGTCCAGATTTGAGTCCGTTAGATTACAAGATATGGCAACACTTGGAGGAAAAGGCGTGCTCAAAGCCTCATCCCAATTTGGAGTCACTCAAGACATCCTGGATTAAGGCAGCCGCCGATATTGACATGGACCTCGTTCGTGCTGCGAAAGACGACTGGCCGCGCAGATTGATGGCCTGTATTCAAAATCACGGAGGTCATTTTGAATAAACTTTATTGTCATAAGAATCTATGTTTTGTTAAGTTCATTTTGGTATATAAATGGTTACATAATGAATAAACTTGTTTCAATTATTTTATATTAAACATGTGATAGAATTTATGACCTGACTAGGTACATACATATTATAGATAAATAACACCCAGAAACAGAATAAACCATCGTGCTCATCACATCACACAAAGTTTTATCCTGGGTGAGAATCGACCCCACGAGCTCTTGCGTAGCAGTCGGATACACTCCCACCGCGCCACAGAGGCAGTCCATAGTCACTACAAGTTTATCATAATTTATTTCTCAAATTTCCTTTAAAATAATGTGTAGGCAGTAATATGTTGTATGTGTCAGGACTGCCTGGACCCGCCCTTGACTGCGCTACCCACTGGTCGCTGGATGTGCCCTAACCATGTCGAGCAATATATCGTAAGTATGTTACGTTAGCATTACCCTTCAGTCCTGTAGGATCCACCATCTCGATCCACTGGTGGATCGTATAGCACGCAGAAGTTCACTGATCCACCACTGGTTCGGGTGAATCCTGTGATACTTTCATCTCTTAATATGATCCACCAGTGGATCGAACAACACTTAGGGAGTTTCGTAAGATTCACCACTGGTGTGAGTGGATCCTCTGATACTTTCATCTCTTAATATGCCACACGAGTTAATCGAACATCACTCAAGCAGTTTCGTAAGTGTGTGTGTATGGATCACAGTGAACTTCTGCGTGCTATTCAGTGGATCGAGATGGTGAATCCTACCGGACAGAGGGAGCGTTACAGACATTTTGAATAATCCGGTTTTCTGTCGAACTTTAGTCTCGCTATTCTGATAGAATAAGCAGTGTAACTTTGCTAAGTGCCGGTAGATGGCGCCTTACTTCGCCTTAGTGCGCAAAGAGGTAGATTAATTTCGTCAGTGTCGAGTAGGTCTCGGTGGTGTAATTGGTAAACGTGCCTGGTGCGTTAAACCAGAAGACGCTGGTTCGAGTTCAGCTCGAAACTGAATTATTTTTAAAAATTGTTTCTAGAAAACGCAGTACCGTTGTACTCTTCTCTCATTAATAATTGTAATTTATTTGTCCTTGGCCTTCAAAGCAATTCAATGTACTTTTTTCACTGTCTTACTGGCCAAATATGTACGCCACGCAGTAAAATGCCACTATTGATCACATAAGCCAAATTACCAGACTGTAAAAATACACCTCAAAATCCAAAAACTATCGTCCGCGCTGTTCATTATTATTAAATCTGCATATATGCAATGTAATTACGGGCGGTTAGAAAAGAGTGGCCACGAGCATTATTGCCAGCTTGTTCCTCTGGCTCTACCTATTGCTTTGCGAATCTGGCAGTAAATTTAAATGTAGAAGCAGTAATCTTGACGTTCATAAGTGTTACTTTGTCACCTACATGAAAAAAGATATTTCATTTCACTAACTTAACGGTTTTACTCACGTGTAGATTTCGGGATCGCCCGACTAGTTTCGGACCTAACGGAGGTCCTTTTCCAAGAAGAGCGTCAAGCTTCCGACGCTGCTTGACGCTCTTTTTGAAAAAGGACTTGTGTACCCTAAGACTGGTTCTATTCCTTAACGTTACTTACTATATAATTCATTAAAGCGAAAATCCGAATCGGGGAAGAATGGAGCTTTGTCTTTGAAGTCCTCCCAAACCACTCAACACTTTTAGATTAAATTTGACCCATAATACGACATCTAGCTATAGATGGTTTAGAAAAAATAAATTTGAAAATCGGACACACGATGGAGTACGATACGAATCACCGAAAGTTCGAGTTCGGAAATGGTGACGGCAAAACGCTTCGCTCCATTAAGACTTAGCGGGGATGGCAAGTGCACATAGTTATAATTTCCTGCAAGTGGGTAATCGGGTCATAGTGCGTAAATGTGGTGTTGTTTCCTGCTGGTACAGGACTGGAAGCTGGTGAACTCGATCTCGGCGACGGAGCGCGTGGCGCTGTGGGACAAGTTCTCGGGCCCCGTGGACCAGCACGCCATCAAGATGGATTTCATCCGCCGCGCCGCCACTCCTAACCCGCGTTTCCGGTCAGTACACTCAACACACACATATACACTCTTTTGAAGTCCAAAAAATATTTGTATATCAGTAGTTTTGTCCCACAGCAAAATGTCGAAAGACGTGACACTATAAATATAATTAAAGAATACCAGCCTGGCAGTTTCCACATTAATGAGCTACCTGACTTTAGTAACGGCAAAGAGCGCTTTGCTGTTATTCTATAAATTTCATTACGCCAATTGGCTCATCATCTGTTATGTGGGACAAAAATGCATACGTCGCTGGGCATGTATCACTTCGGGGATAAAGGCGTGACAATACGTGTTGTAATGTATGTTTCATTGTTGTATTTAGAGATAAATATATAAATATTCCATGATATGCCTGTGACGGCATCTATTATTTCTCAGATGTTATAACACAACTGAGAAAACAGTATTAGCCAAACCTTCAGATTTGATAAAAGAAGTATTTTAAGCAATGATGTTACTCAACGGAAAGAAATAATTGTCATTGTGTCACAGTGTTAACTCTGAGGGAATTTTTTTCCCATTTAGTCACAATATTACACATTACAGGGTGTGGTGACTTATTAGAAAAAAATTACGTTGTGTCACACGTGTTAATGGGAATTTTATTCCCATTGAGTTACAGTGTTTACAGAACTGGGTGTAGCTCAATGGTAATAAATCGTAGAAGGTACAGTAACAGTAGTGTGTGTGCGTACAGGCTCAAGGTGCCGGTAGAAGCTCGCCGACGGGTAGCAGTGCCGGAGATGGTGCGGCACCACTACGCGCGCCCGCCGCCGCTGCTGCCTAGCCGCCGCGAGTACGTGCGCTGCACACGAGGTCAGCACCACTTACTCACTAGGCCACCCCGCCACTACACTACACTCCTACACTGCCGGAGATGGTGCGGCCGCCGCGAGTACGTGCGCTGCACACGAGGTCAGCACCACTTACTCACTAGGCCACCCCGCCACTACACTACACTCCTACACTGCCGGAGATGGTGCGGCCGCCGCGAGTACGTGCGCTGCACACGAGGTCAGCACCACTTACTCACTAGGCCACCCCGCCACTACACTACACTCCTACACTGCCGGAGATGGTGCGGCCGCCGCGAGTACGTGCGCTGCACACGAGGTCAGCACCACTTACTCACTAGGCCACCCCGCCACTACACTACACTCCTACACTGCCGGAGATGGTGCGGCCGCCGCGAGTACGTGCGCTGCACACGAGGTCAGCACCACTTACTCACTAGGCCACCCCGCCACTACACTACACTCCTACACTGCCGGAGATGGTGCGGCCGCCGCGAGTACGTGCGCTGCACACGAGGTCAGCACCACTTACTCACTAGGCCACCCCGCCACTACACTACACTCCTACACTGCCGGAGATGGTGCGGCCGCCGCGAGTACGTGCGCTGCACACGAGGTCAGCACCACTTACTCACTAGGCCACCCCGCCACTACACTACACTCCTACACTGCCGGAGATGGTGCGGCCGCCGCGAGTACGTGCGCTGCACACGAGGTCAGCACCACTTACTCACTAGGCCACCCCGCCACTACACTACACTCCTACACTGCCGGAGATGGTGCGGCCGCCGCGAGTACGTGCGCTGCACACGAGGTCAGCACCACTTACTCACTAGGCCACCCCGCCACTACACTACACTCCTACACTGCCGGAGATGGTGCGGCCGCCGCGAGTACGTGCGCTGCACACGAGGTCAGCACCACTTACTCACTAGGCCACCCCGCCACTACACTACACTCCTACACTGCCGGAGATGGTGCGGCCGCCGCGAGTACGTGCGCTGCACACGAGGTCAGCACCACTTACTCACTAGGCCACCCCGCCACTACACTACACTCCTACACTGCCGGAGATGGTGCGGCCGCCGCGAGTACGTGCGCTGCACACGAGGTCAGCACCACTTACTCACTAGGCCACCCCGCCACTACACTACACTCCTACACTGCCGGAGATGGTGCGGCCGCCGCGAGTACGTGCGCTGCACACGAGGTCAGCACCACTTACTCACTAGGCCACCCCGCCACTACACTACACTCCTACACTGCCGGAGATGGTGCGGCCGCCGCGAGTACGTGCGCTGCACACGAGGTCAGCACCACTTACTCACTAGGCCACCCCGCCACTACACTACACTCCTACACTGCCGGAGATGGTGCGGCCGCCGCGAGTACGTGCGCTGCACACGAGGTCAGCACCACTTACTCACTAGGCCACCCCGCCACTACACTACACTCCTACACTGCCGGAGATGGTGCGGCCGCCGCGAGTACGTGCGCTGCACACGAGGTCAGCACCACTTACTCACTAGGCCACCCCGCCACTACACTACACTCCTACACTGCCGGAGATGGTGCGGCCGCCGCGAGTACGTGCGCTGCACACGAGGTCAGCACCACTTACTCACTAGGCCACCCCGCCACTACACTACACTCCTACACTGCCGGAGATGGTGCGGCACCACTACACCAGCACCACACACACGCACTCACCCGCTGTAAGGGCCTCCGCCTAGGACGATTTAACCAATGGACGGCGCTATCTTACCGTTGGCGTCTATACCCCGCTTGCCATTTGCCAAGAATCTTTTAACAAGGCCGCTGTTGCGCGGACTCGGTCTATCGTTCACGTTTGGAGGGTATTTTATAAAGAAAAAAATGACGAAATGTTCTGTTAAATGGTGTAAAAGTTATAGCGGTTGAACAATTAATGTTTGGTTTCACTCATAAGTAAAATTTATTTCATTTACATAACAATTTTTAACAAAAACCATTAAATATTGAAACATACCAACATCTTAATCGGACTATATTCAATATACTTCATTCTCTATAAACATTATACAAAGAGTTACCATCTCAAATTAGCCGAATAATATTTTGTCAAATTCGTATTGCATACCTACATTTTTATTGGTTGTTAGACAGTGACAACACTTCATGCAAGAGTAAGAAAACAATATGTGTGTAGTTTCCGCCTCGCACGAAAGTTAGTTGAACATGAATTCATAATTTATTGAGTACATTACGCGTCCATTGGTTAAATCGTCCTAGACCTCCGCACACTTCGCTTCTTTAGTATCTGCAACCGGCGACTTAGTAGCTTTGTAGAAGCCAGATGCAGCGGCCGAGCGCGACACAGTATCGACGCAGTCTCAAAGTCGCCGGTTGCGGATACTAAAATTCATTTAGGTTTTAAGTAATTTAATTTTTATTATTTTATAAATATTGTTGGGAATGAATAAACCATAATGCTCATCACACAAAGTTTTAGACCTCTTGCGTAGCGTAAACTTTTATAATAAAAACTAATAGTAATATAGACTACTCAATTAATAAATTAAATAAAAGTAAATAAATATCCATCACGCCTTATCCCCGAAGGAGTGGCAGAGGCATATTATATGCCCACTTTTCACCGTGTGGATTCCTGTCCTACGTAATAGGTGGTGAGCCCATTGCCGTGTTGAAATAGACAGAAGCAGCTTGTGGCTACCCGCTGTTGAAATTTTTTTAAGCCGCCCATAAGGCCTTCAACCAGGCTTAACGACTACCATTTTACTGGCAACCGGGACCAACGGCTTAACGTGCCTTCCGAAGCACGGAAACGCTAGCAAATGTAAATGCCACAAAGTAGCCACCCAAAGTTGCGTAACTCAGTGATCGTTTACAGAACACTGAGACCGCGCGGCCACGAGCGCTTCAAGCTAATAATTAACAATATATAATATAATAATTAATTAACACAATAACTTAAATTAACAATTCGCTAAAACAAGCCTCCATATTTAAGTTATGAGCAGTAGGTATTTTGAAAAACAATCAGTGACTTTCCACAGACACATAAGGTAGTGAGCAGAATTTATTTCACCTCTCTCATATAAAAAAAAATGTTACGACCACGATTGTGCGGTAAACGACCACATCGCCCTATTATAACAATTATAAATAGGTATACTTATCGACTATATATCTAAATAAGTACATAATACTTAGTTTATAGCTAGACCTATTTCTGCTAGTGTATACAGCGCTTGGGCATCAACCGACGCAGGGTTGGCCAGAAGACTGTTATAGGTAAAGTGGAAGGGAAATGCGCAGAATTCAAAAATTAGTTCTAATTGGCGGGGTGACAGGGGGTGAAGGGCGGGAGAGTGGGAGCGTGGACGCAGGAGTGGTCGAAATCCTACACGCACACTAGAGCACAGCCGCACACTACTCCGCGATATGTCGGCACGTGTTGTCACTAGTCTCGGTACTGTCACACACATAAAATATTGTACTCTTTTTGGCAAATCTTTTAATAGCGTATTGAGGTTTTGATGCCCCGAGAAATAAGGAAGCGATATAAGTATGCAGGGATCGCGAAGCCTGGCAATCTGTCCTCTCTGACTACCCCGTAAGGGATACAGCGTGAAGATAGTTAGTTTTAAATTTTCGACAATTTCATTTTTTAATACAAAAAAAATTAAGATCACGCCTATCATTCGCCGGGGTAAGCAGAGACTTCTACCATTTCTTTTACTTTAATTAGTATTGTCAGTGTCACACACATTATATACCTATTTCTACATTAAAATATTACAATAAAAATGTGTTTTTTTTTAATACGATCACTGAAAAACAAATAAAATACCTATCATGGTTTAATATTTTCACGCAAAACACTTTGAACTCACTTCTTGTAAATAATATAAACCTACTTACGTACCTAGGTAATAAATTAAAAAAATGTGTGAAGGTTCAAAGCAGAGTCGTATTAAACTTGATACTTTGTGTAAAATTATTGTGCGCGATTATACATGCGCAAACTATCCCCACTAATTTTTGTCAGAGCTCATCATTCGCCGCGCGACCTGTACATAGGCCGACATTCATATCTCTTGAGACCCCAAAATGTATTAGCCTGTGGGAAAAAAATGTTGAACAAGATAAAAAAAAATGTATATAAAAAAATATCTATACAAATTAATTATCAATTAAGCACAGTAACTAATATAAATACTTTGGTTAAGACAAACCAAAGAATACTTGACGAAACATTTACAACCTAAGGCTCACACAAATACAAAGAAAACTAAAGTTACAGGTTAAATGAAGTATACGCTCATCACACAATTTGCATAAAAAATGCAAAACAAAAAAAAATAGTTTTACAATAATGTATGAAATTTGCCCGATTTGTTGACATTTTTATAATTACTGCTGCGCACTCCAATGTAGTAGCGTAATGATTTATAGCCTATAGCCTTCCTCTACAAATGGGCCATTCAACACCATAAGAATTTTTCAATTCGAACCAACAAAAAAACTCTTCAGCTGTATATAATTATATAGAATATGCTTGTGTTTTTACAAGTACAACAACCTTCACCTCTTTGCGTAAACCACCTTAGATTCACCCCCAGCTTACCCTCAACGTTAAGTAACTAAAAACTAACTATCTTTACGCTGTATCCCGGATGGGGTAGTAAAAAAGTCAGATCGCCAGGCTTCGCGATCCATGCATACTTCTTTCGCTTCCTGCAGATTCATTAATCGCTTCATACATCTGGGTATTCGAGTACTTTTGACCTTTCCGTTTTTGAGCAATCTGAAAATCTCTCAAAAAAAAATTCTCTAATGTAAGTCACGATCGACTAATCCTAATCCAACTAATATTATAAACGCAAAAGTTCATTAGAATGGATGTTTGTTACTTTTTCACGCAAAATCTACTAAATGGATTTTAATGAAACTTTACAATAATATGTGGCTTTCACATCAGAATAACACACAGGCTAGTTTTTATTCCGGGAACAAGTTCCCGTTGGAAACGGAAACGGCAAAACTGCACCACGCGAGCGGATCCACGGGCGTCAACTAGTATTCAATAATAATTAATATTTATCTAAATATTCAATTTAAGTTCACTATTAAAATTTTTTTTTAAACAAATCTCATTTTTTAAAAGAATAAATTGCCTCCTAAACGATGAGCTGTCTTTATTATTTTTTTTCGTGTGGAAATCCTCATGGATGCTATGCCGGATTCCTACCGACTAAAACCACATGTTTCCCTTCATCTGTCTATAGCCAGGAGTCCCGGGTGAGCCCTCGGAAGGATAGCCCCAGGGCACCTGCCAGACGTTGCGGTGCCTATATAGTATATTTCGATACAAGTGCGGAATGCCTGTCATTGCAACGAGTTCCGACAAATGTCATCATTGCAACTTGTTCCGGTTGACAGTCGGAACAAGTTGCAATGACGGTTCTGCACGTGTATTGAATGACTATTTTTAATACAGTTGCGAAAAAATGAAGCAATTTAATAAAATAATAAAAACACAATAAACTCAAGTAACTAATCATTTATTTCTTGTAAATGTTATAGTTCACATATACATTGAAATTGGTACAGTTTTTTATATTAACTGGGGAAGTTTTCGGTTGCATATTTACTGTTTGAGACAAACTATTATTAATTTCATATGATTGTTCATGTATATTTGTCAAAGGTGTCATACAAGGGCGTTTGCTAGTTGATGGAATTGGATCTGATGAATTATAATTATCAAGGAAGGTAGGCGGACAAACGTTCTCTTCAGTATTGTCATGTGAAGGAGATGGACTGGACTTTAAATTAATGGATTGTGTGATTTTTTTCCCAGTTTCTAGTTTGTTGTTTAATGAATCAGCAATATAGCCTTCTGCAACTTTGTCTGACTTCCAGCCTCCTAGTCGCTTTAAGGACGTCAAATTGGCTCCTGAATCTGCCAATAATGTAGCAGAGGTCCTCCTGAAGCTGTGCCCAGTATAATACTCAGCATCCGGCAGACCAAGAAACGTAGCTATTTCTTTTGGCATATTACCAAATTTGTTTATCCCGATTGCTTGAGCTGTACACTTCCCTTTTTGATAATTTTGGAAAAAAACGGTCGGTTTTTGCTTTTTGGGACCGCTGATTCATATATTTTTGCACTATTTTAATAAAATCTCCTTTAACAATAAAGCTTCTCGGTATCTTATTTTTTGTATTCGGAATATTGATTAGTAGCATTTTTCCATGGATTTCAATATCTTTTAAAGTGATATTAGCTAACTCCTCTCTGCGGCAAGCACCAGTAACGCCAAAAATCAGCGCAACCTACAAAAAAAAGGGTTTTGATTAATATTTTTTTAAATTGAGTGTATTTTGCGATTTCGTAAACTGAATACCAAAGAAAAATAGAAGTACTTATTAATAAATTACCTTCGTGCTTAAATAACGATCATCGGGAGCTTCGTTCAAAAACCTTTCCACTTCATTCGATGTTAATATTTTCGACTTTTTAGTTGTAAAGCCGTCTGATTGTCGTTTTAGGAAAGCATTTAGTTTGGGGTATTCACTGATATCCACATTATTCTGTATTATATTGAATACCTCGACCATAAGGTGGTTTTAATTTTGTTGAAAGTTCAGAGAAGTATGCCAAAATAACATTTTCTGAAAAACTATTTGCCTTTTTCTCTTCTCTCCACGCAATGAATTCGTCATATGTATGTAGATATGTAGCGACTTTTAGACTTTTCAGGTAAAATGTTCTCCGAAGCATTTTTTGCAATTAAATTAAGTTCCGGTGGCGTTAATTCAAATAATTTGTCGTCAAAATTACTCATTTTGTGCAACAAGCAACTAAACTCGAGAAGAAAATTTTTGGAAAATGGCGCCAACAGTAAAAGAATATAAGCAGAGGCTATGGCAGTGCACGTCATACAGCCAACTTTTTTATTTTTATAAATTTAATTTGGCCTATACATATATGTACTAATATTAAATTAATGTTTAAATTTGTACTTAATATTACTTTTAAATCGGATATTGAAATAAATTAGTAGCTTTTTATAGAAATATTTGCATGAATCATGAAAACTTCTATGATTTTTTTCGAGGAAAATCTTCGTGGTTGGTTTTTTACTTTTTAATAGTCATTATTATGGCAGTTGGGAAAGAAAAAACACTAGTTCGGGAATGGCAAAGAAAAAACACGCGTGTGTTATAGCCCACATCCCGAACGCTATACATCTTTAAAAAAATCTTTAAAAAAATTAAAAATTATTAAATAAAAAATTCGTCACGTCACGACCTTGACATTATTTGAAGCTCAGACAAGGCTATTGATATTACTAGAAAAACTCACTGTATGATGTATTTGTTGCAGTGTTCTATCCTACCAATAAAACACAATAGGCCAAAATTGATCCATTTTACTCCGTTTATTGTTGTCAAATCACACGTATTGCCATTACACATCTGACATTGGCAGAGTCGTCGTAAATGCCATGGCAACACCGCTTGCCATAAAAGAAAAAAAAAAGAATTGATATTGGCCATCAAGTTCACGGCCCGATACTTGCTTTTAATAAACACATACACACATACAAGTTTTGAGAAAGCTGTAAAACGTTAGCTGGCAGGGCTTCTTGATAATCTAGACGAACTCGCGAAGATTCTCGTCACTGTATGAGAACAACAGCTCTGCCACTCTGGCACGCCTTGTGAGAACTAACGGCACGCTTTTGGTTAAGGTTTCCGCATTAAAATCGCACCTTAGCGTAATGCAATGCCTCTTACATTTGCTTTATGAAACACTTAACAAATTCATACATACATACATATACATATTGTCACGGCTTTATCCCGAAGGGGTAGGCAAAGGCATACTATACCCCCACATTTGACCTTAAACATTTTTGTCCCACGTAACAGTTGGTGAGCCCATTGCCGTGTTGATAATAACAAAATCAACCTGTCATTATTTCAGTTCTAAACAATCTAAAAGCGAGAGCTTGCTGCGACGAACCGGACTCTGAGTCAGAAGACTGTCAGGGCAAGCACAAGATCTGCATGAACATGCTGTGTCCCCGATACAGGCGACCAGAACGCAGGGACAAGGGTACCTTAGAGCCGGTCACTGCGGAGGATGCTGCAGGAGACTTGCAAGCCATCGACTCTGCACCCACTGGTAACAAGGTATGTAAATCTTAAAATGTACACACATATTGTCACGCCTTTATCCCCGAAGGGGTAGGCAGCGGCATACTATACGCCCACATTTCACTGTATGCATTTCTGTCCCACGTAACAGGTGGTGAGCTTAAAATATAAACCGATCTTATTGACTAATGATCAGTTTCAATAACTTGTCAACTTTCCTATCAATCTCAGCACAAAATACCTAATAGGGTGGGACCTAATGAGGTAGGACCTAATTACGTGATTGCGCCAGTTCGACCCCAATAACAAGATAAGAACAACTTATCAATCTTCTCTGTCTACCCCAAAGCATGAAGATAGTTGGTTAGTTATTTATCTAAAACAGATAGTAGCGATTTTGACATGTAGGTTAGTTAATATTATAGAAACCGACCATTATTATTAGCACGAAGATTGTGAAGAGAAATCGCAAAACATATTTTGTTATGCGGGCGAACACGTGATGCTCAGCTAGATGTCACTACGATTTCCAAGGTTCGAAGCCTACTTGACGTGCAAACCAGTAGAGCAGTTAATTAACAAACAAGGGTACTGACGCGGGCGCCTACGATCGGGCCGTCTTTACATATCTAACAGGTGATTCATTTCCAGCAATGCATAAGGTTGGAATGTAATGTCAAAGACGCACACGATTGACGTGACCTTGTTAGGGCCAATCAAAATGCAGTAACTCTTACCCCTTTGCTGCGAGAATGATTTGATTGTAAAACATAAATAACAATATGTGGCACAGGAAATACTGTAATAGAGGCTTTACTTTTCCGTGTACGCTTAGATAATGGAATGAACTCCCTGCCTGGGTTTTCCCGAACGTCTACAGTATGGGGTTCTTTAAAAGGGGTCTTAGAAGGTTTATAAAGGGTCGGCAGCGCGAGCGATACATAGGCTACTGTGACACTTTCCATCTGGTGGGCCACGTCGTACGCCAGACAAGCTGCCACCTCAGTGGTATAAAAAAAGCTTGACACGCGTAGGAATAAGGTAGACTTCACGGTCACGAACTAGGCTACAGCTCGAGTGCTCCGTCCGCAGGAGCCGGCCAGGGACTCGGCCAAGTTGCAGCCCGTCAGCGCCGAAGACGCCGCCAGAGACCTGGACGCTATCAGATCGGCGCCCAGTCCTGATAGGGTATATACATATCCTATATCTATATTATAATGCAAAATCGTGTTTGTCCATTACAACTCAAGAATAAGTGGGCCGGGTCGATTTTTATGATTCTTGCATTGTTATATGTGTTCATCGTTGAATGGCTGATCAATTTATAAAAAATTAACTCCCGACATGTTATAGCGGGTGGAATAGTTTGTATGGACAATTTCATTGATGTGATTCATTCAAAACATTTGTTAGTTATTGCTATATAACTTAGTCTTGGGAAGAGGGATGCACAATAATGTAGTGTGGCCAGACCTTCAGCGGGGTGTGTGGAATAAGCGTTAAGGATGATGATTGTGTATATAGCTCATGCATCATATCCAGGATAAACATTCCATCAAAATCTTCTGTAATTTCCACCATGTATTTACATACATACATATTGTCACGCCTTTATCCCCGAAGGGGTAGGCAGAGGCATATTAAACGCCCACATTTAACCATATGCATTTTTGTCCCACGTAACAGGTGGTGAGCCTATTGTCGTGTTGAAATGGACAGGTGCAGGCAGTTGCGACCTAAGGTCTTTAGAGCATTTCTTCTACAAATCTGCAAATGAATCAGATTACAGATGAAACATACAATGTTGCCTTTTTAGGCCCCCTGTTGTTGTATTTAATAATAAAATTTTCATATTATAAATAAAAACTAATTATATATTATTATATAAAAAAAATTTTGCTCTACAGCCGGAAAGACACTTAGATTCTTCGAGCGACTTATCTGACTCAGACTTCGAGTACTTGACAGCGACCGTGAAAAGACGTAAGGTGTCTTGCGAGGACAGGAGTCCTAGCAAGAGAGGTAGGTCTGAGCGGCTGGAGTTAAGACCCGAGGAGAATGTGGAAGAGTTGCTAGCCGTGGTGGACGACCAGTTGAAGAAGTTGGACGAGAGACTGGTCAAGTTGCTGGCATGGCAGAGGTTACAACAGGTATGTTTAACGTTATTTTGTTATTTGTCAAAGAATCTGCCTTTATTTTAAGTAGCGTGTGGTGAAGGTCTTCCATACCCATTTCTGAAAGAAATTTGTTCTTGGGATTAAAATAAATTAAATGGCGCAAGGAGGCGCGGGAGCCTACGCCCCGAGAAATTGAGGCTCAGCGGTCCCAGCTCCGACACGAACTCGCGGAGACATGAAGGTGCGACTTGAGCAACCAAGGTGGGGGAACGCCACGCTCGGGGCGGCCAGACCGGCCCTGGATGAGTGGCTGGAGGGAAGCGGCCTGAGGACGGCGGGTGGGCTGCTCGCCGTCCTTACAGACGCAGGCCCAAGACGTCGGCATGACGTGAAAATCTCACGCATGCCTCATGCCCCACGAAGCGGGATAGTACCCGAACCCTAGGAGAGGCCGCGGTGGTAGCCAAAGTCTGCCGACTTAAATTGGTCGTGCTAATTAGTGTCTAGCACATAAGACCTTTTAGCCTTTTTGTTACCACCTCAATAAAAAGGCAATGGGTTCAAAATTTCTTCCAAATTTAACATCTAAAAAATAGACACACTTTATTTTATTTTATTCAAATTTATTCGGCCCTTTAGACCCGCCCCAGTACCGTGCTTCGGAAGGTACGTTAAACCGTTGGTCCCGGTTGCCAGTGGAATGGCAGTCGTTAAGCCAAGTTGAACGCCTTATATATATGGTAATCTCTTTAATATATTTAAAGAAATGTATTAAAGAGATTACCATATCTACCTAACTTCACTTGTGTAGACCAGTCATATAAACACTTATTTAATTTGATTAATGATGAGTTTGGCAAAGTTTTTACCTCAAAAACACTACAGATTGGTGGTCGTCCTGTTTTCAGTGACTGAGCAACACCAGGTATCTTTAAAAGTAGAAATAAATTATTTGAATTATATTCAGAAAAATCATATAATTTTAGACAAACCTTTCAGGAATATGTTAAAAATTATTCAAAGACATTTAAACAAACGTGTTATCTTGCTAAGTCAAACTTCATTAAAAATAAAATTTCTAATTCTGTGAATAAAATAAAAATGACTTGGAACATCATTAACTCTGAATGCGGTAGATCTTTGGTGACTAAAAGGGATTTCCACTTAAAAGTAAATGGTTACCATGTTACAAGGGACCTGGAAGTGGCGACGGAGTTTGAACATTTTTTCAAAAATGTACCTATATTGACAACAAAATCTCTCCAAGCGTCTTCCAGTTCCGCTGAACATTTATTAGAAGAATCTGTTCTTTGTTGCAGGGATGCATTTGTATTCACAGATATTTGCGCTCAGGACATTGTAAAGACTATTACATTTTAATAGTCATAAAATATTTCATGCGAATCAATTTGGGTTTACGAAAGGGCGCTCAACTTCCGATGCTGGTGTTGAGTTATTAAAATGTATTCATGAAGCCTGGGAAGACAAGCACGATGCATTAAGTATATTTTGCGATCTATCAAAGGCTTTTGATTGCGTTCAACATGAAACGCTGTGCAAAAAATTACACCACTATGGAATAAGAGGCAAAGCTCTCGACCTTCTGTCTTCATAATTGAACAATAGAATACAGAGGGTCGATATTAATGGTACACATTCTGTAGGATCCATGGTTACTATGGGTGTGCCGCAAGGCTCGATACTTGGGCCATTCTTGTTCCTCATTTATATTAATTATTTACCATTTTATGTAGGGGACACGAATAGGATTGTTTTGTTTGCAGATGACACCTCATTAATTTTGAAAATTAAAAAACAATTAGATAACTATGACGATGTAAACAATGCAATTGCAAGAGTAGTTCATTGGTTCAGCACAAATAATCTTTGCCTTAATGAAAATAAAACTAAATGTATAAAATTTACTCTACCAAATGTAAAACAAGTTGCGGCCAATGTTCAACTGAATGGACAAGTGTTAGAGTTTGTAGAATCAACTGTGTTCCTCGGTATAACTATTGATGCCAATTTGCAGTGGGGTCCACACATAGAAAAGACAGCCTCTAGGTTAAGTTCGGCTGCATACGCTGTAAAAAAGATCAAGACTCTTAGCAGATGTGGATACGGCTAGAATGGTTTACTTCAGCTATTTTCATAGTATTATGTCTTACGGTATTCTCCTTTGGGGAGTCCTGCAGATTTAAATATTATTTTTGTTCTACAAAAGCGGGCTGTACGGAGCTATTTATAATTTGGGCCCCAGAGTTTCTCTTTGAGAAAAATTCAAAGAAGTAAATATTCTAACCGTACCATCACAATACATTTTTGCCAATCTTATGTATGTCCAGAAAAATCTATCACAATTTTCTAAACTCTGTGATAAACATAATATAAACACTAGAAATAAAAATAATCTTTCAGTCCACCACAGTCGACTACATAAGATTGGTGATTCTTTCCAGGGTAACTGTATTTTATTTATTTATTTTTATTAAGCTTCCCTGTGACCTGAGAAATTTACCATTAAATCAATTTAAAAAGTTAATTAAATACAAGCTTTGTGAAAAAGGTTATTACTCCGTTAAAGACTATTTGCAGGACAGGGACGCCTGGAAATGATCTGCTGGCAAAGTGAAATAATATAAAATTGTAAATAGGCCATCAAAAAAAAAGCCTTCCTAAGTTTCTTGCCGGTTCTTCTCAGGTGGGCCGCGTTCCGAACCGGTGGTCGCTTTAAATATTTTAAATAGTGTATCACATTTTGTAAGCGCCGTTAAAATGGTCTATGCAAAATAAAGATATTTTTATTTTTATTTATTTTACTTTATGGGCGGCTTAAAAAATTTCAACAGCAGGTCGCCACAGCCTGCGCCTGTCTATTTCAACACGTGAATGGGCTCACCACCTGTTACGTGGGACAAAATGCATACGGTGAAATGTGGGCGTTTATTATGCCTCTGCCTACCCCTTCAGGGATAAAGGCGTGACAAAATGTATATATGTATAAAAATGAATTGATGTTCGTTAGTCTCGCTAAACAATGGCCGACCGATGTAACTGAATTTCATATTGAAAGGTTTGTAAAGATTCAGGGTAGGTTTAAACGGTTAGAAATAAACATAATAAATAAAGGAGAAACTAAATATGACCTTTAAATTTTTCAATACAAAATGTTCCTGTCTGTGAAATTCAGATGTTTTTTGAGTCTCTTCTGTTTTTTGTTAGGAAATTTAAAAATAGAATCACTCGGTTGTCAAATATTTATCGGTGCGTTAAGAAATTTGTCGTATAAGTTTCGATCTCCTCGGTTTGTTGTTTTTTGTAACAAAAGTTATAAAGCTAAACAGAACGTTTATTAATTTTAAAGCGATACGAAGTCCGCCGGGGTCAGCTAGTTTACAATAAAGACTTCGAAAAATAAAAATCTAATTAAATAGCTTAAAAATACTCGTGTGCAGGTGTTGGCGGGCGAGCAGGCGTGTGGTGCATGGCGCCACGTGGGGCTGGACTCGGCTGCGCTGGGCGTGGCGCGGCGCGGCGTGGACCGAGCGCGCCTGGCCCGCCTGGGCCTGGCGCGCCGAGCCCTGCCCTCGGAGCTGCTGTCGCGGGCCGACCG
This sequence comes from Thumatha senex, assembly GCA_948477245.1. Taxonomy (NCBI): domain Eukaryota; kingdom Metazoa; phylum Arthropoda; class Insecta; order Lepidoptera; family Erebidae; genus Thumatha; species Thumatha senex. Next base: position 23,115,229 of record OX419744.1, on the reverse strand, counting down.
CGCGCGCATCGCCGCCGCCGTGTGGGGCGCGCCGCCGCCCGCGCCGCCCCCGCCGCCGCCGCCCGCCGCGCACTGCGCCGCGCCCGTGCGCGCCGCGCTGTGCGCCGTGGCACCGCCCGACCAGTAAGTGTACCCACGCACACTGTGGACCGCCCCGCCCCGCCGCGCACTGCGCCGCGCCCGTGCGCGCCGCGCTGTGCGCCGTGGCACCGCCCGACCAGTAAGTGTACCCACGCACACTGTGGACCGCCCCGCCCCGCCGCGCACTGCGCCGCGCCCGTGCGCGCCGCGCTGTGCGCCGTGGCACCGCCCGACCAGTAAGTGTACCCACGCACACTGTGGACCGCCCCGCCCCGCCGCGCACTGCGCCGCGCCCGTGCGCGCCGCGCTGTGCGCCGTGGCACCGCCCGACCAGTAAGTGTACCCACGCACACTGTGGACCGCCCCGCCCCGCCGCGCACTGCGCCGCGCCCGTGCGCGCCGCGCTGTGCGCCGTGGCACCGCCCGACCAGTAAGTGTACCCACGCACACTGTGGACCGCCCCGCCCCGCCGCGCACTGCGCCGCGCCCGTGCGCGCCGCGCTGTGCGCCGTGGCACCGCCCGACCAGTAAGTGTACCCACGCACACTGTGGACCGCCCCGCCCCGCCGCGCACTGCGCCGCGCCCGTGCGCGCCGCGCTGTGCGCCGTGGCACCGCCCGACCAGTAAGTGTACCCACGCACACTGTGGACCGCCCCGCCCCGCCGCGCACTGCGCCGCGCCCGTGCGCGCCGCGCTGTGCGCCGTGGCACCGCCCGACCAGTAAGTGTACCCACGCACACTGTGGACCGCCCCGCCCCGCCGCGCACTGCGCCGCGCCCGTGCGCGCCGCGCTGTGCGCCGTGGCACCGCCCGACCAGTAAGTGTACCCACGCACACTGTGGACCGCCCCGCCCCGCCGCGCACTGCGCCGCGCCCGTGCGCGCCGCGCTGTGCGCCGTGGCACCGCCCGACCAGTAAGTGTACCCACGCACACTGTGGACCGCCCCGCCCCGCCGCGCACTGCGCCGCGCCCGTGCGCGCCGCGCTGTGCGCCGTGGCACCGCCCGACCAGTAAGTGTACCCACGCACACTGTGGACCGCCCCGCCCCGCCGCGCACTGCGCCGCGCCCGTGCGCGCCGCGCTGTGCGCCGTGGCACCGCCCGACCAGTAAGTGTACCCACGCACACGGTCATACTCACCTCCACCAGGATCTTTGCGCGGAATATTAATCAATGGCGGACGCTTGCTGTATATTATTTTCTAAAACTAGGACATTAACCTTGTTTTGTGCTAAAATGGAGAGTTTCTTAAATATAAAATTTGTGTAAACATAACTAACTATTCTCACGCTGTATCCCTGACGCGGTAGTCGCACAGAGGCTAGGACGGTAAACTTCGATCGCTGCCGACGATGCTGAAAATTCCAATTCACCGCAGCCAATAACAGCTACTCAATGTGGGCTTCGGGCCTCGCCAGGTTTCGCGATTTATGCATACTTCTCTAGCTACCTGCAAATTAATTAACCGCTTCATACACGCACGTTTGGGTATTCGAGTACTTTTGGCTTTCCGTTTTTGAGCAATCTGCTCACGTAGTCTTCATTTTATAAATATTGGCGCACCCTGACTCCTTCTACCCTTTACTTTCGAATAATATATCTTTTTCGTCAATCGTTCCTCACTCATTCGTAGAACACGTCCAAACCAACGGAACACGCCCTTTTCCAACTTAAAGCTGACACTTCCTTTCTAATTTCATTTTAGTTTGGTTTATCTACACCGATGCTATAAATCTATACTAATATTATAAAAAGGAAAGATTTGTTTATAATGAATATGCTCAGATACTACTAGGCCAATATTTAAAAAATACTTATTCACCGTTAAAAGGCTACATTCTTCGTGAGGCTATATTGGATTTTCAAAAAGTTTAAAGTGTATTTTAAAATCTTTTTGACTGCGTTAAACTACCTTCACTATGTCTAGTCCTCGGATGAGTGACCACTTTGTGGAATTAACATTTGCGAGCGTTTCCGTGCTTCGGAAGGCACTTTAAACCGTTGACCTCGGTTGCCAGTAACAAGGCAGTCGTTTAACCAAACTAAAGGCCTTATGAACGACTTAAAGGTTGCCTGTAAGAAATTGCATTTAGCGATAAGGCCGCCCATTGTGCATTTCAAAACCCGTATTCCATATACCTGTAAATATTAATAATTGGTTAACAAGAAAGTTTATTTCTAATCTATTCTATGATGTCCTATGATTAATAGACATATTATGATTGTAGGGACGCAGTGGGAGATGGTCTGGGCACTCCCATCCCCATGCGGCTGTCTTCCCTGAGCATCGGCACGGACAGCGGCTGCGACGTGCGCCTGGACGCCGGCGCGTGCCGCTGTGTGTCCAGGAACCACGCCGTCATATTCGTGGACGAGGTGCGCATTTGGAAACATACTAAAGTACAAACGTTAAGTCACGCAGACGTGACGTGATCCTGTAACTGTTATTTTTGAAGTGAAAACTTATTTTTATTATACCACTGAGGTGGCAGACAAGCGTACGTCCTACCCGATGGAAAGTGGTCACCGTAGCCTATAGACGTTTGCAACACCAGAGGTGCAACACTCGCGCTGCCGACCCTTTATAAACCTTCTAAGATCCCTTTTGAAGAACCCCTTTTAACGCAGTACGCATATTTTTTGACGAGATAAAATCTCTGGACTCTCGACACCGTTACGAGACGCATCTATATGCATGTCCATATAGCAGATCGCAAACGGTTGGTATAGACCGTTGGTCTATACAAATAAATTATTACTTTTAGTTTTGACTTCTGTCGGCACTCCCAGAGTGTGCATCCCTTAATTTTTTATTTGTTTTACTACATCCCGACCTCATTACAAGTAAGAAAAACTGTGTCAAACTACTGTAGCCTTCATTTCCACACATTGTTGGTGTATGTGTTCATTTTTAAATTAGCTTTGTTTTGCTCACAATTTGAGTAGATTCTTACTCATGTGATAGCAACTACTGTTAAATTGATTTCCATTGAGAGCTGATGAGCGGATGCTAAAAAATGCAGCTTTTTCTAATACTAATAGTGATTCGTGGATTGAAGTATTAAATTCAGTCAGTAGTTGAATATGGCTTTGTATTTTTTTTGATGTGGAATCATGTTTGCGGAAGCTATTTCGCGAAATGCTATCAAGTGGTGTTAGAAATGTTTTACTATTTAACTAACTAACAATGTTCACGCGCAACAATAATTTTATTTAAATGTAAACTAAATTAAAAGAAAATTTTACTAAACTCAAAACGCATGGTTTCGTTTGGGTGTTTGTGTTGTGGAATTTGTATTTGTTGCTTTATGCTTATCGGTGGTATAAATATCAGATATTACATGTTATACTATGCTATTATCCTACTAAAATTATAAACGCGAAAGTTTGTAAGAATGGATGTTTGTCACTGTTGACTACCAGGACTTGCAGATAAGATCAATAATGCTTCAGCTCCAATAGCAAAACGTATATTGGCCTAAAAAATACAATTATTTATAACGTAAGAAAGTACAACATAGGTGGTAACAGTGTGTTTAGCTTCGAGTCGAAAGCTGTGTGTCACCGCTGTGACGATACGATCCGTTGCGCCCCACCAAAGGTCTTCTTGCTCGCGATCAGTGGCGTTAACAGTTACTTTTTAACGCTAAACCTACTGAATGGATTTGAATGAAATTTTACAATAATATTGGTTTCACATCAGAATAACACATGGCTATTTTTTGTCCCGGGAACAAGTTCCTGTTGGAAGCGTAAAAATATTACCACGAGTCAACTAGTTATAAATAAATATGTTAAGTTTCCATATAGTTCTAACAAGGGCTAAACCGTCAAGTAGTGTAGTGCAGCGAACGTCAGTCGTGTTCGCAGTGAATTCAATCTTATGAAGTGTGGTGTGGTGTGATGGTGTGCAGGTGACGCGGCACTTCGAGCTGATCAACTACTCGGAGTGGGGCAGCTGCGTCAACGGCGTCATGTTCGCGTGCGAGCTGGGCGCACGGGGCGAGGGCGCACGAGGCGAGGACGCACGGGGCGAGGGCGCACGGGGCGAGGGCGCACGGGGCGAGGGCGCACGGGGCGAGGGCGCGGTAGGCGCCGACTTGCCTGTGATGGGCCGCCGAGACAGCAAACCGCGCAGGTGGGGAGAACCGCTTTAGGCTCCAGGGCTAACAGCAACAACATTTTCCTTTGCTCTGTGTTCGTACGGTTCACTTGGGGAGTAGGCTGGTGAATGCGTTATGAAAAGTGTGATTGGATGAGGATGAAGGAAGTTAACAGGGAGATACAAATTGGTGAAGATAGAAAGAGAGATGCGATTATACATTTTCTTTCTCTTATAGATGGAGTCAAAGTAGGTTTACTTCAATCGGGTGGTTTATGTAATTTATGTAATTATAATGGGGATGAAGAGTAGAAGCGTGCACGTAGCCATCCCTGCCAGCTACGGCTGCAATTCTACTCCAACACGAGTGCCACCAGGGCGAATAAAGCTAGGGCGTGCCCCCGAGGCGACGCGCACCAGTTCGTCCCCGCTGGTGCGAAAAGTGTGAGCCAGAGCGGCGTAGGGGGCGCCACCCTACACGCGCGGCCCGACACACAGGGAAGTGGAGGATGGAGTGCAGGGTAGCTGCGTGGAATGTTAGGGGAGGAATGACAGATAAGATGAATGAGTTGATGGATGTTATGAATGAGAGAAAGTTAGATACAGTGTGCTTGACAGAGACCAAGCGCAAGGGCAGCGAAGTCTTGGAGCTCCCGGGTGGGATGTTCGCGCTTTGGTCTGGAGTACCAGAGAGCGAGCATGGTAGTCGGGGGGTTGGAATTTTGCTGTCCTCGCGATTGGCCTCCGGTATGTATGAGTACAAACTGGTAGGTCCTAGAATTCTCTGGATCCGTGTAAAACTTGGTTTGACGAAGATTTTCCTGGTAGCTGCTTACGCGCCAGTATCTTCGTCGAACGCGAGTGAGCTAGAGGACTTCTGGGAGAGTATGAGAGAAGCTCTAAATGTGATAGAAGGAAATGAAAGACTTATAGTATGTGGAGACTTGAATGGATGGGTGGGTACCGCTCGCGATGGTTTTGAGTCGGTACTCGAGAAGTATGGGGATAAAAGGCTGAACGACGCTGGTAAGCTAATACTAGCATTTTGTAAGGAAAAGGATTTGTTTGTGGCGAACACAATGTTCAACCACAAACAAATTCATATGTATACGAGGAGATGTAAGTCAAAGAGAAGTATGATAGATCTATTCCTAATGGATAGTCGGCTCCGTAAACAGGTGATGGACACGAGGGTTTATCGAGGCGCTGAGCTGGGATCAGACCACTACCTAGTCATAACTAGGATTAGGGGTCTGTTCGCGGGTTGGCGTCATCGTACCGAGTGTCCAGAGCTTGAGCCGACTTATAGCATCAAAAGCTGGAAGCTGCAGGATGCATCCATTAGGGATAAATATAATGAAAGGGTAGCCGAAAAGCTTGGCGACGTCAATGTAAGCAGTGAGAATGTGGAAAGTGTATGGCAGAACCTTAGGGATAGTATGATAAATGCCGCTGTGGAAGTGTGTGGAGAAACGACAAGAGGCAGTAGTAATAAGCGTGATGCATGGTGGAATGAGGAAGTGAAAGAAGCAGTTCGAATGAAGAAGAAAGCATGGCTAGACTACTTAGCCTCGCGGAATGATTTTAATATGAAAGAGAGATACAAGCTGCAGAAAGTTAACACGAAGGCACTGATAGAAGAAGCTCGTGAAAGGTGCAGAATGAAAGCGGATGAAAGGTTGTCGTCCAATTTCCGGGATAATGCCAAGCTCTTCTGGAAAGAGGTAGGCAAGACCCGGAGTTGTTCGGCAATCTGCAGTATGAATAAAGTGCTTAGTGTTAACAATGACGTCCTAACAGACCAAACTGACGTCCTGCAGAGATGGAGTGAATATTATGGAAAGATGTATGCAAGAAAAGACAGAGATGCCACATCGGGAAGTGGAGCTCACTTCGATGCTCCGGATCCCGATGTCATTGAAGTCATTAGTATGAAAGAAATAGAACAAGCGATAAGAAGTATGAAATGTGGTAAGGCTGCGGGAAAAGACAGAGTCACTGCTGAGATGATCAAGTACGGTGGGTCGCGTGTCTGGGACACTATGTCTTTTATGCAACTTGTGCTGGCGGACGGGTGAGGTCCCAGATGACTGGCGAGTAGCAGTTGTAGTACCTATTTACAAAGGGAAAGGCTCGCGCCTAAACTGCTCCAGCTACAGGGCGATCAGCTTGGTCAGCTTAGCTAGTAAGGTGTATGCAAAGGTTATAACGGCACGAATACAAGAAAAGTCTGAAAGGTATTTATGGGAGGCTCAATGCGGATTCCGACGTGGAAAAGGTTGCATGGATCAAGTGTTTTCTCTCCACATGATCGCGGAAAAGTTTCTGGCTGTTAACCAGAAGGTTTTCTGCGCTTTTGTGGATCTAGAGAAAGCATTTGATAACGTTGTGAGAGAAACGCTGTGGGACTTGCTGCCCGGATATGGTGTGGACGGCTCGCTACTGCGGGCAATACAGTCGCTTTATAGGGACTGTAAGGCTTGCGTGCGAGTAGGGGGGGATGTGTCATCTCTTTTTGATGTCTGTACAGGCGTCAAACAGGGTTGTGTCATGTCCGCCTGGCTGTTCATAGTGTATCTGGACAGTTGCCTGCAGAAGTTGAAAGATTTTAATATGGGTGTGAATTTAGCTGACTTTACAGTAAACTGTCTGCTGTACGCTGATGATGCGGTGCTCATGGCCTCATCAGAAGCCGACCTTCAGGCATTAGTCACTAATATGAAAGAGGAGTGTGAAAGTAAGGGTCTTCGCTTGAATGCAAGTAAAACTAAGGTTCTAGTATTTGAAAGAGGTGACGTAAGAACTAAATGCGAGATTGGGGTAAACCAGGAACGTCTAGAGCAAGTGAATGAAATTGTGTATTTAGGAAGTATGTTTAGCGCGGATGGAAGATGTGATTCGGATGTAGAACGGCGAGTAGCTGCCGGAAACAAAGTTAACGGTGCTTTGTCCCAGTTAGTAAAGCGACAAAGCATCGTAAAAGAAACACGAATGGCGATTCATAACGCAGTGCTAGTGCCAACTTTTCTTTACGGTAGTGAAACCTGGGTATGTCAGCAGATGCATTATAAGTAAATTGAATGCTGTGGAGATGCGATCACTTCGAAAATTGTGCGGCGTTACCTTGGCCGACCGAATACGTAACGAAGTGATACGCAATATGGCAGGTTTGAATGAAAGTGTCAGCGTTAAGCTGGAAAAGGGCGTGCTCCGTTGGTTTGGACACGTCCAACGAATGAGTGAGGAACGATTGACGAAGAATATATATTGTTCAAAAGTAGAGGGTAGAAGGAGTCAGGGTAGGCCGAGACTTACATATGAAGACCACGTGAGCAGATTGCTCAAAAACGGAAAGGTCAAAAGTACTCGGATACCCAGACGTGCGTGTATGAAGCGATTGATGAATCTCGAAGAAGCGAAAGAAGTATGCATGGATCGCGAAGCCTGGCGATCTGTCCTCTCTGACTACCCCGTCAGGGATACAACGTGAAGATAGTTAGTTAGTTAGTGTGGTTTAAAGTTTACGAATTTCTTTTTTTAAACTTGACTACGCATAATTTCCCGCAATTTAATCTTCCAAATTTCTCATCTTCAAAAAATAAACTATTTTTAAATCATTTCATAGAAAAGAAGTAAGTCTTTGTAAATAACAGTGTATTCGTGTTTAGGTTTATTCAAATTTGAACTAGTACAATGTCTAGTACAATTTTACTAGGTTACTGAAGTTACTGTGGATTTTGAAAAATACCGAAAATGTCGCGTTCCACTGTATTAACTAATTATACAGCACTTGTACATACCTACATACATATCGTCACGCCTGTCTCCCATCGGGGTAGGCAGAAACTATGGTTTTCCACTTGCTAAGACCCTGGAATATTACTTTCGCTTCTTCCTCTTTCATGTGTGTTTTCATACACAAACGCCGGTTAAGGGTACTCTTGAAATGACCTTTTTCTAAAGTACACGCTGTTAAACTATTTACACGTAACTAGTCAAAAATATACAAATTAAAACGAAGTGACTGTCACGTCTTTAGTTTTCGTGTTCGCCTTAAAAACGTTAGCGTCGACTTGACCGCGGCCCCTGTCCGCAGGATAACAGGCAACGTGACTCGTACGCCGCGCTCCGAGTCCTGGTGCCGCTGTGCGCGCGCTCCGCCCAGCGCCTCCGGAGCATGGGAAGGCTCCGCCCTGGTGCCTCACGGAGCGCTGCTGCAGTTTGGCTGCCAGATGTTCGTGTTCAGCATCACGGACGCACTCGTACCCGCCTACGACGCAGAGACCTCACCCATCCATGCAGACAGCTAGGACTCCGCCCTCACCGATCATCCTATCGACTGTATTCCCAAATAATATTTTTTTTACGACGAATACACCTCTAATGATGCAAATGTCCATAGGCTACAGTGACCACATTCCATCGGGTGGGCTGTATACTTGTCCGCCACCTTAGTGGTATAAATATAAACAGCCTTTTAGATATATATTATGACCTTGAGCGTGATCAAAAATGTTTCGTTTGTAATTCATTACCTATTGATTATATTCTCGATGACTTGTCTTGTGTTCCACCACATATACCTACCGGCTATCGGACTCCATATTTAATTGTAGCCAAAATTATTTTCGCCACTTAGACGCTGTTGACCATACTAGCGCTTTTTATACCATCCTGAATTTTCATTACCAATAATCTTTAAACCGGCTGGAGCGGTTTCGGCAGAACTTTAACTGATAATAACAGGGCAAGGAATTTTTTTTTCATAATAACATCTACTATCAAACGGCTGGACCGATTTTGATTATTCTTGCAAAGGACATCACATACCGTCAGTCACCGCTTTAAATAACTGTAAATCAATTTAAATTGCAGGGTCTACCTGTACTGAATTTACATAAAATATGTTTACAACATATTTTATGTAAATTCGTCTCAAAATGGTGACATAGTGGTTGGTGATCTTAAGAGACAGTGTATCATTCCCCACAGTCAATATTGACTCTCATTTTACAAAATACGCATTTAAAAAGCCACTGAATGTGGTTTGCGTAATAATAACAAAATTGACTGAACTTGAGTTTGATTATAAAAGGCCATATGTTTTCCTATACATCATATTAAATTAAAAACTATTTTATTACGTATAAAATCGATAAATTAAATTGTAATGACTTATGTACGTCGCTTTGAGAGGCAAGAATTTCAGTCGTGGTTCAGTCTCTCGAAGACGCTCTTTAATGAAGTAGTATATGTCATGTAATGAAATATATATACTACTTCATATCATAGAATATGTAATAAGTAGAATATGTCATGGCAGTGAAATTGTCTAATACGATTTACGAAAGTTAAGTTTAAGTAGTTACATTTTGTATTGAATTAATGGCTAAACAACCAATGCCACTTTTAGCATCGGCGACAGGTGATTTTGCGTTTCTATGATAGTGGCGCCTTTTGGTGATAATTCCGCGTTTCGGTGATAAACCCGCGTTTCGATGATAAACCCGCGTTTCGATGATACTTACGCGTTTCGGGGATTATTGCAAGATTTGATTGAGAAAAGGTAGCTTAGTCGTCGGTTGCTAATGTTGTGTGTTTTTTGGCCAAGATTATATTTTTAAACGTGTAAGAGTGATTTTTGCGATGATATAGTAAGTGAATGTTGCTTTTAATATTATTATTTCTTAACTACTTCGGTATTTAAATGGTTACTCTGGTAGCTAAAGTCGGTTCTGAATGATCTTTCATATGTTATGTCTATAAGAGAGAGCTCCCCGTCGACTACGCAGGTTATAGCGTTCATACAGGAATACTATTTTGTCCTCTAATTTAGTTCATATATATTTATAGAATATCCCATTATTTGTACAATTCAAATGGAATACCTAATCTTTTTAAAAATTAATCTTGCAACGATTTTAGTAATTAAAAAAAGCCTTTTACCTTAAAGAGGTAAGCAGAAGAATAGTATATGTTTAAACTAAATCAAAGTTAATTCTCACGTAGGTGGTGAGCCTGCCGCTGTGCATTTAATATATATAATTGTCTTTTTGGCAGGCTAATTTTATTCAATATTATAATTAAAAGCAACAATGCTCGTTTGTTTGTATGATACATAAGTGTTCATTTACCATAAGAACCCAGAGCATGCTGGGTGTAAAAGCATGAGATGTGTAAATATTTTGCGAATGAAATGTACGGAGTTAATTGTGAGGGCATTGCGCTTAGATGGTAGTAAGGAAACTATCCAACTGATCTCCAGGTGCTTTTCTCAGAATTTATCACATTCAAAATAGATTCAATAGCCTCACTCTAAGTAAGATTTGGGAAACGAATAGTAGGAGAGGTAGCGTTATTTTTCACAAGGAATTTGATACATATATACATACATATCGTCACGCCTGTCTCCCATCGGGGTAGGCAGAGACTATGGCTTTCCACTTGCTACGATCCTGGCATACAACTTTCGCTTCTTCCACTTTCATAAGTGTTTTCATACACACACGCCGGTTAAGGATACTCTTGACCTGACCTTCATAACCGGCTGATATTCATAACACTAATAGTTCTTTACCAATACATAACAGATTTGACCGTCAGTCAGTCTGGTAGTGGTGGAACCAAAAGTTATATCATGCCAATTAAGCTAGACCTCCAAATTGTATAAGTGCCCATACAAATCAAAGGTCTATGTTAATTGGTATAAACGATGTATGTATGAACAGCCCCTACTATAAGTATATGGAATTATGCAAATAAATTCGACTTGTATGCAATTCTCTCCCACTCCCTGTAGTAGATCAGACCAACTTCTTTCATAGTGTTTATTTACAATAAAGTGAACCCTTGCTTTAATATCAAATATTGCTTAAAAAATTTATAAATATATATTTTCTTTAGATAAAGGGTAGCTGTAAGATTTCTTGTTAGATTCTTACTCACAGGCTATACCTATTGCTTACCGAATCTGTCAGTAAATGTACATACATACGCCTTTATCCCCGAAGGGGTAGGCAGAGGCATACTATGCGCCCACATTTTACCGTATGCATTTATGTCCCACGTAGTGAACCCATACTATATTTGGCAGTAAATGTAAATATAGAATTGTTTCTAATGACGTTCTTGTGTTACCTAAATCAATAAAGATTACTTTGTTTGTATAAACTTTGAATATCAGTGTTCAAATTTTACTACATATTAACTAAACAAGATTTTGAGACCAATTTCGTAGTAGATTTGTGTTGTTCCATCCGCGCTCTAGAGTGCTAGAGCCTGCCCAGCAGCGAGCAGGGAGTGCCCTGCTCACCTTCAAAGTGTTATGCCCTAGTGCCACACAATATCGTTATATTATTCCTCCGACTAAATATGTGCGATATTTGTGAATGTGTCATTTAATTATGTTATCTATGTTAAGTGATGTTATTGTTCGACTTTCATGGTATGTATTCATTACTTTTCGGGACTTACTTGCGATATATATGAAATTAACTTATGTGTACTGTCGTTTCAGACGGACGCCTCTTGTTGTGTGTAAGCCCCGAAAAGAATATTAGGTATATAATTGTTCACATTATACTTTCAGTAAACATAGCTATAAAAAATATATGATAATTCATGATGGCAGGTTGGTTATGAATATATATGTTTGTGCAAATATTTTTTTCTACACTTAAGTTAACTGTGAAATTCAGGTTAGACGAAAATATCTGTTTTCTCAAAAGGACCCTTAAATTTATATACGATGATTAAAGTATAATAAACCCAACAATTATAATTTAAATCATATTATATAGAATTCTCCAAATGTTAAAAAATGTCAACTAATATAGCACTCATTGCCATTGGCGCGCTAAAAAGTAAGCAAATACTGTAAATTCTAAGCCATTATTTACAGCTTGGCAAAAACTACCGAAGTATTTTTTTTGGTTTATCTATGGCAAAGAGTAGAAAATAATGGGCTGTTTAATACGGGGTTGCCGTACTTCATTTATTAAATGACATTAGTGACGTTTCGACAATGTAGCCAGCGAAGAAAATTTTGTTCCGATTTTAAGAAATTTTGTCTAGTTCTTCACGTCAGCGTCTTGGTCCCAAATCCTAATGGAGAAGGAAACTAACAAATAGTTCATTGTAGAGGGCGCCAAATATTTGTTACAAAGCAACTGTTAACCTTCATACTATTTCGTTAGAAATACGCGTTTATGATTATTTATTAAAGAATGTGTCGCTGTGTGACTTTTAAATGTGGCTCTTTCTTTTTTCATTTCGTCCTTTAATTCAGCGACTCACCAGGTAGAATACATGTTGTAAAGCTTTTTTCCATCACAAAAATTAAACTTAGAGCAAAAACAAAACGCAAGACGAAGCAAATTAAAGGTTTTGCAATGGCAGTTGACATTTGGCGGGAAGAGTGACAAGTGCGGACGCTTGCTTTATATTATTTTCTAAAACTAGTGCATTTATCTTGTTTTATGTGCGGGAGTAATGGTTTCTTGGACATAAATGTTGTGTTAACGTGCTATAGTGAAAGACAATGATATATATGCAGTGAAATGCTATTTTCTCTCTTGCCGCGAAACGTCCACTGACAACCTTAGTATAAGAATCACCATTATACTGAGGGCAAGGACCAGGACGGACAATGAGGACACGACATCGACTGGACAGGACTAATTAGAAGATAAGATTGAAGAAATATGATATAAAAAATAAGATTTGGCTAAAAGGTCTTAGAAACCAGGCCATTCAATAATTATAAAAAAAAAAGGTTTTGCTATGAAACTTAACGTTTTCTGTGTAACAAACACACAGCGCCTACATAAAAGTTTTGAGTTTTCTTCCCCACTGAATTTGAAGTCTGGGGTGTACGTTTGTTGGCTATTAGGTGCAGCAATGATTAGAATTTTTAGTTTTGTTAAGGATGCCTATAGTCTGAACTTCCAAACATGGAGTCTGCATCAGAATCTCGTCCGTTGGCCAGCAGCACAGCAGGTACTACTTGCAGGAGTGGTTGAGTTGGTGGGCCTCAGTACACGCCAGTACCACGTTTTGCCACGCTGTATAATACAAAAAATACCTACCTACCTTAGGTAAAAAAAATAGATGCATGTGAAATGTAATTCATACCATGACATTTAGTTATGAACTACATTTCACATTTACGAAAGTACTTGATCCTTTACTAAGTGTTTAATTACATTTTTAACTAAATATCTGAAAGCGCCACCGTTACATTATCGTAAATTAATGATGTTAATGATTGTCATGTATATTGCACTCTATATGCAAATAAATACTTATGACTGAAATAATGGTGTTTTAATTGTTTTTGAACCCGTCCCAATCCTGAAACCGGGTGGTAGCACTGTCTACTGAACCCAATTATACATGTAAACTATCCAATAACATTGAGACAATGTGTTTAGCAGGTAGATGCAGAAAATACAACTATTTTTTTTAATAATTATTTAATGGCCTGGTTTCTAAGACCTTTTAGCCAAATCTTATTTTTTATATCATATTTCTTCAATCTTATCTTCTAATTAGTCCTGTCCAGTCGATGTCGTGTCCTCATTGTCCGTCCTGGTCCTTGCCCTCAGTATAATGGTGATTCTTATACTAAGGTTGTCAGTGGACGTTTCGCGGCAAGAGAGAAAATAGCATTTCACTGCATATATATCATTGTCTTTCACTATAGCACGTTAACACAACTTTTATATCCAAGAAATCACCACTCCCGCACATAAAACAAGATAAATGCACTAGTTTTAGAAATTAATATAAAGCAAGCGTCCGCACTTGTCACTCTTCCCGCCAAATGTCAAAATACAAATAAATTGAATCAGGCAGCGAGTGCAGAGAGAGGAGACGCACAGAATATACTAGCGTGTAAATTTAGCTATACAGGGTATTGGTAAAACACCAGCACCCTGATAATCATAAAAAAATGTTCTATGAATTTTATTTTAATATTTGTTTTTTTTTTTTACAAAATTGACTTCGTTTTAAGGTACTGCTTGAATGACAGTACGCAACTCGTGAAAATCACGGAATAGGGGTGGGCCAGTGATAGCTCCTTTGACCTTGACCTTTTTCAACCGAATTGATGCACGCACGTCCATCCTCCAAGCCAAAAAGTCCAAGATGAAGAGACCCAGGAGTTCCTTATGCGAATCCCAGAGTGAAAACCTATGACGCAGCTCGGCGGTTGCATCTATACTAATATTATAAAGCTGAAGGTTAGTTTGTTTGGTTATACGCGCTAATCTCAGGAACTACTTGTCGGACATGAAAAAATATTTTTGTGTTGGATAGTCGATTTAGGGATGATTATCATTAGAGCGAGCCGTGCCCGGGACGGATCATGTACGTGGCCCGGACGGCACACGGGGCACGTATTTAGAACGTTACGTACATTTTAAATTTACGCGTTCTCCAAAGAGAATGAACACTTCATTTTAGTATAAACCGGTTGTTTTTACTCCTTATTTCTGCTTCCTCCTCATCTATCAAATCCATCCATCCATCCATCAAAAAATCAGCCATCTCCAGTAAAGAAAACTCTATTATTATAAAAAAAACAATAAATGGGAATTATTCACATCACTACGCTACATTGACCCGTTTAACACTCGGTGTAATATAAATTGTGCAGCACGGATAGGCTCCGGCCCGTCCAAGGCCCGCTCTAATGAGAATCATCCCTTATCGAGAAAGGTTTTATATTATCACACTACTACGAGAGCAGAGCACTAATCATAAAGGTCGAGAAATCGGGCAAATTCTTAAGCATTATTGTAGAATTTACAAGCGACGGGATTAAATAGGTGCGACTATATAGTCTCTATATTTAATGGAGATTATTTATTGGAGAGGTCAAAGTAAGATTATTGTGCTATAGTTAGATATCTGTGATATATATCACATCACAGATATCTAACTATAGCACAATAATTTTACTTTGACCTCTCCAATGTACAGCACTATAGTTGAGTCATTATAATAGGATTATTCAAGAAGCAAAAGGGCGCGAACTTTCGAATGTAGTGGCGACTTTTTCGATAATTATTTTCTAAAATTGTGTAATAGTCGCCCTTCTTCGTTTAAATTTAAATAAAACCTATAATCTAAGTGTGTAAATAATTGTTAATAAGTTAAAATAAGTTATGACTGAAGACAGTGGTGGTAGGGCTTCTGCCCACAAACGAAAACTTTCCTCAGCAGATGAATCTTCACCACCAAAAATGTCAGCTGCATTTGTAAACACCAAAAGAGGCTTATTCAAAGACTACAATCATATTTACACAGAAAATGGCAAAAAGGAATACCCAATACTTTTATCATCCACATCTACTAACAAGACCAAAATGGATATAATGAAAGCAAATAAAATTTTAAGATCTATAAATTGCTCTGGGGTAATGTTTGTTAAACCTATAGGTAACCATCTGTTGAAGATATTTTTTAACAACCTTAAGGATGCCAATTATTTCCTATTAAATAAACGATTACTGGAGGAAAATGAGTGGAAAGCCTCTATTCCATTTGATCACCTAGAGAGTCAAGGTATAATTAAAACGCCAATAGACATAACTGAACATGATTTATTGTCTAATATCAAATCAACTGCTGAGGTTATAGGAGTAAAACGTTTTATGAGAAAGAACATTGATGGCTTGCTTGTCCCAACCCCAACTGTATTAATTACATTCCTCAGTTCGACACACCCAGACCATGTGACATTTGATTATATCTGGTTTGATGTCAAGGAATACGTCAAACCAATTCGCCAATGTTTTATCTGCTACAAGTTTGGCCACAGCAGAGGTTCTTGCAGGAGTGCACAGGTTTGCTCCATCTGCTCTGGTAATCATTTCTTTAAAGACTGTGATAATAAAGACAATGTTAAGTGTACAAATTGTAATGGCCCACACATGGCTGTTAGTACATCTTGCCCTGTGAAAGCAACGAAAATACAAGACTTGAAAAATAAAATTAATGGTACATTGACTTATGCTAGCATGGCCGCTAGACCCATACAAGATTATCCCTTGCCAACTATTGCATTCTCTCAAACATCCACTCCAACAACACATCAGAAAAACAAGAGAACACTAATTAACATGCCTCAAAAGAGGGCATTATTCACCGATATACTTAATTCTGACGATTTATTAAACATTTTGACTAAAACACTTGTAGATATAACAATTAAAAGATCCGATCCAATTCAAGCTAATGCAACTATTTCCTCTAAACTCATAAAAGAAATGCTCATTAGTAATTTTACAAGTTAATTAGTCTATGGATAGCACAAATTGTAATGCTAATCAATTGAATATATTTCATTGGAATTGTCGTAGTATATTACCAAAAATTGACCAGTTAAAGCACTTTATCGTTACTCATACTAATATTGATATAATTCTGCTTAATGAAACTTGGTTGAACCCTATGAAGTCATTTAAATTGCCAGGGTATCACATCGTTCGATATGACGCTGACCGGCTTCATGGAAGTATTGCAGTGGCTATAAAAGCTAAGTATACATACACTCTAATTGACACACCTTCGAATTATCATTTTCAAAACTTACTGATATCTGTTAAAATTGGTTCTATATCGATTGAAATTCTTTCTGTGTACATTCCTCCTACTCCTAATGGCAAATTTAACTTGAATATGTTGACAGACACTTTCGTCAAAATTAAAAGTAAAAATTTCTTGATAATTGGCGATTTTAATGCTCACCACTTGTCCTGGGGTTCACGATTTAACGACGGCAGGGGTAATATAATCAATTCTTTTGCAGATGAAAACAACCTCGTTTGTCTGAGTGATTTCACTGAAACTACTGTAGCGGCTTTCGGTCAATCTGGTAATGTCTTGGATTTAGCATTTGCCTCACCATCGGTGAGTACTAGTTGTTCTTTCATTGTTCACGATGACTTGATGAGTAGCAATCACTACCCAATTATAGTTGGCGTTCTATATAATAGTACCTCACCTAGTCAAAGTTCTCAAGCTGAGATAGACTCCGATGATTTAACCACAGGTTGCTTATCTAGTATTAATTTTAATAAAATAGATTGGACTGAGTTTAAGGAACTTTGTGAGAGGAAATTTTCAAGTTTCTCTCTAAATAACGAACCGTTAATAAGTTATGATGACTTCATTGAAAACCTAACTGACGTTTTATTATTGTTTCCTAAGAATTCAAATAATTGCCATTTTAAAAAACGCAAATCTATAATTTGGTGGAATGATATTTGCTCTCAGGCAGTCAATCAATCCAAGCTTGCATTTAAATCATATAAAAGTTATCCTACACTTGAAAATTATATCCTGTACAAACAATTCGACGCCAAGAAAAAAAGAACCTTATCGGAGCAAAAGCAGCTTAGTTGGGTCAATCTCTGTTCTTCTTTTAATAGAATGACTCCTGTAAAAGTAGTATGGAGTCATATTAAAAGGTTAAAATTTGCAAAATTAGGCACTAATACTCATTCGCTTAATTTCTTTGAAACCCCTTCCAACGCCGATGCATATTTAAATAAAATAGCATCCGGAAATTATGTTCAGTATTCTCAAAATTTTTACTTAAATTTTTTAGTTCAGGGGTCAGAATCCGCTCAATGGATTCAGGAACCCTTTGCTCTTTTTGAACTGGAAGCTTCGTTAGATAGTAAAAAGAAGAACACATCTCCTGGCCCTGACTACATACCCTACGCCGTCATCAAAAATCTACCAAATGAAGTACAAATCATCCTTTTGAATGTTTTTAACCAAATGTGGAAGCAAAAGATTATTCCACCTATTTGGAAAATTCAATTTGTTGTCCCCATCAAAAAACCAAACAGGGATGTTAATGAATTAGATTCTTTTAGACCTATTTCGTTAACATCTTGTTTTGCAAAGATTTTCGAAACTATGTTAAAAAATCGCCTAGAATGGTATATTGAACATAATTCTTTAATTCCAGACTATCAGTTTGGTTTTCGTAAAGGTAAAAATACAATGTACAATCTGAGCTGTCTTATAACTGACATTCAAAACAATTCCAAATGTAATAAGTTAACTCTAGCGGTCTTCCTAGATATAAAAGGCGCATTTGATAACATAGATCATGAATATTTAATTAGAAGTCTTCGATCCCTAGGAATACCTGGCTCGGTTTTGTTCTGGATTTTCCACTTTTTAAACAACCGTACGATATTTTTAAAACTCAAAAAAAAATTGCATGGTCCAAATCGTACATATAAGGGCACTCCTCAAGGTTCTGTAATTTCTCCATTAATTTTTATTTTATGCATTGTAAACTTCATGAAAGCCATCCCGAAATCAGTTAAATATTCTTTTTATGCCGACGACCTTGTCATTTACACAGAATGTGATAACGTAAGGCAAGGAGAAATTATAATGAACAATGCTTTAGAATCTTTGAGTATGATTCTAAGCTCCCAACTTAAACTTGAAGTTAACATCGAAAAGAGCTCAGTTATGTTGTTTAGTCCATATTACATTAACCGTCCTAAGATATATTTCCAACAGGTTTTATTACCTTTCAAAACTTCAGAATTGTATCTAGGTATTTTACTCGACTGTGAATTATCTTGGGGTCCTCATGTTACATATATATGCAAAAAAGCTGAGTTACGTCTTAACATTTTGAAATCTCTGGTTGGAGTGCGTTGGGGTTCTGATCCTAAGAGCCTCAAGACATTATACATATCTTTAGTTCGCAGCCAGTTTGATTATGGATGTATTCTCTACTCATCTGCTTCTAAAACTTTACTTCAAAAACTTGACATAATACAAAATAGAGCTTTACGTATCATCACTGGAGCTATGATGTCATCACCCATAAACTCTTTAGAAGTTGAGGCTGGTGTAACTCCTCTAATTGTAAGGAGAAGCTATCTTACTGATAAATTTTGTTTAAATTTAATTAGTCGCGATAATGTGCTAACTGGCCGACTTCTGGAACATTTTACAGTACCGGAGTATAATGATACACCTCTTACTGTTTTCACTTCTATCGTTGACTCCCTCACGTACTTGAATTTTAAATTTCAAGATGTAGTTTATTGGAATAAGTATATACCTTGTTTTTCTTATAGTTACGAGTCAATGTTGATGCACATTCCAGTTACAACTAATAAATTTACCTGTAAATATGATTTTTATGAGTTTATGGAGGAAAAAGTAGATTTTATTCAAATTTATACTGATGGCTCCAAAACTAACCATCGGACAAGCTTTGCCTTTTATGATTCTTCTAACAAAACTGGCAAAGTATTTTCTTGCTGTAATTACTTTTCTATTTATTCTGCAGAAATATTGGCAATGGTTTTCGCTTTGCAGTATGTTATTAATATTCGCAAGAATAATGTCTTCTCAAAAGTAATTATCTTATCAGATTCACTGAGTGCACTATCGACTTTGGAGAAGAAATCTATAAGCAATAGTTGTAATTACTTGATTTATGAGCTTAGGCACTTAGTTTATTTGTGTAATTGCAGTGATATTTTGGTAGAGTTTTGTTGGGTACCCGGGCATTCAGGCATTTTAGGCAATGAATTAGTTGACATTCTTGCCAAATCTGCCTCTGATATAACTAACGTGGAATACAGAGTACCTCATCTAGATTTAGTCAACTTTTTAAAGGATAATCAAAACAAGCGTTGGATTAAGTTATTGAACTCCTCCCGTCTTAGCAAAGGAAAATGGCTCACCAAAATTATTCCTGTTCCCAGTACTATCGCTTGGTTTGAAAAACTCCCTACCTATCCAGGCAGAGAATTTATTACTAGTTTATGTAGATTAAGAATTGGACATTGTAAATTTCCTTCACATTTGTACAGACTTAAACTTAATAATAATTCTATATGTAAATACTGTTTTGCTAATTTTTGTGATTTAGATCATTTATTTTTAGAGTGTAAATATTTTAATATTCAACGTTTACTTTTAATTAGCCTAGCAAAAGATATTTTAGATGTGAATGATTCTTTTCCTCTCAATGTGCAAGAATTTTTAAAATACCCTCAATTGTATACACCTCTGTATAATTATTATATTAGCACATTCGGACCAATTTAATACGCTCAAGATTTTGCTTTTACAATATTTGTAACTCTAGCTTTAATATAATTTAATTAAAAAAATAGTAAATAATTGCACTGTATAGATTTTATTTAGTTTTAAACATTGTTTTTGTAAATTGTATGACTAATAACTTCTTAAGCTGATGGCTTAAAAGCCAAAGCTTCTAATAAAAAAAAAAAAAAAAAAAAAAAAAAAAATCATTATAATAGGCCACATTTGACAAGTGTCAGTTTTTGCTTCATAGTGAGATGACATGATTAAAAATATCGATTAATGTGAGCGAACCGATACGGACTTCAAACATATCTGAATCGAATCAGTTATTTTGAAAAGTAAGCTATAAAGAAGAAAGTGGTATAGTATTTCAGTTGAATCCCTCTCCAATAAATGTTATACTTTTTCTATCGTAAATTTAGGAACAATATTTGAAAACTAAACGAATAAAAATATATATATCAAATATAATTATTATCATTTCAATATTAAAAGTTTATAATTGTTTTTTTTCATCGAGTACTTTATATCGTGAAGGCTGGCAATGCGGGTATTTATGTGCTGCACTAAAAACAGAAAAAGAATAAATGCCAGGTAATTTATTATTGTAGAAATGAAATAAATAAATAAGAAGCCACAGTACCAATATTACGTTTAGTTACACAGAAATAATAAAAAAAAAACAAGAAGAAGTCCTGGAGTAGGTTAATTAGATATATATTTAGAGAAAAAAATGATTGTTTTGTACGCCAGACCTTCATACGTCGGAGCTCTAGAGCACTAGATCTATGACAACTGGATGTGAATAGCCAGCTGAGTTTCTAGACGGCTAAAAAGCACTAATATAAAAATAAAAACAGCAAACATACATATATATTGTCACGCCTTTATCCCCAAAGAGGTAGGCAGAGGCATACTATACGACCACATTTCACCGTATGAAATTATTGTCCGTACGTAACAGGTGGCGAGCCCATTGCCGTATTGAAATGGACAGGCGCAGTTACGCTTTTACGTAAAAACTACTAAATAGATTTTAATGAAGCTTCACAATAATATAAGCTTACACATCATAATAACACATAGGCTATTTTTTATCCCAGAAATAAATTCCTGTGGGAAACGGGCGTCAACTAGTAGGTACTACATAAGAATGACGAAAATTGTGTAGGTATGATTTAAAACTAAATAAAATAAAAATTATAAATAAAATTATAAAAATACTGTTTCATTTACCGTACTTAGGACCAACTAAAACTGTTTACATAAAAACCAAAATTATGAACATTATGCAACTATATACTTACAATACTTGTCTACTAATAAGAAAAATTCTCAATAAGTCTATTCACACCGATATATCTCTCTTAAAAAAGTCTGAAATTATTAAGCGTAGCACGAGACGAGCAAGTTGCTTGTTCTGCCAAAAATAAGAACAAATTACGGAAAGAAAGGTCTCACATTTAAAGGAGCTCAACTTTACAATAATTTACTAAAACCTGTGAGATATGCTAATTGTTTTGAATTGTTTAAGACTAATTTATACCATTACGTAATGAATAATCCATTGCTGTAAACAACACTAACTAAATTAACTCCACTTTTCTTTCTTTGTTGTGTAAACTTTAGACGACCGAAGTATGAAATTATTTATTAAGTTAAAAAATTGTTCTCATGTAAGTGACTGTAAGTCTTTTTTGAGAATAAAGTCTTTAAACCTAAACCTAAAACAAAATCTTTAAAAGTGGTGCAGTACTTCGAATAAGTCTCATTACATTCGATTCTGCTAATAAACTTTCGATTTTCTTGGTAACCTCCCTAGTGTTAAAAATGGAAAAGGGTCCACTGCCGGAACGTTGTAACGACGTTCAAGTATTTAGAACATAAATTGTTTATTTTCTTAACAATGGTTTATTTGTGAAAGTAGGTAGCAAAATAGCCTTCTTTGGGCAATAAAACACTTGTACTGTTACACTTATTTATTATTTAAATTTGACCGTAAGGCGAAACCGGGCAAAGAGTTTGTGTGGTTGAACGCGCTAATCTCAGGAACTACTGGTCGGATTGAAAAAATCTTTTTTTGTGTTAGATAGCCCATTTATCGAGGAAGGCTATAGGCTATATATAATAACGCTACTACACTGGGGAGCAGAGCAGTAGTCATAAATGTCGACAAATCGGGCAAATTTTTATGCATCATTGTAGAATTTATAAGCGTCGGGATTAAATGCGACGGGAGGTCATAATATTCCACGGGCGAAGCTGTGAGGGTCATCTAGTAATAAATAAGTGGAACAGTACAAGTGCTTTTGTTCAAGATGTGTATAAAGTTCCACCAAGTGCCATCAATCAACAGTATAAACGGTTACAAACTAGTACCTATGACCACGAGCATATATTTTCTTGATTTTGTGTCAACGCCGAACAAACAGACACGAAGAATACAACCGTCGCGGCTATTTTTATGAATTTAAAGTCGAATAATTTGAACTCTCGAGCTGCACTCGAACCTGCGAACTCTCACTTGCCGGGGGAACTGCTTAACCAACCAAGCTACTGCGCACTCCCGAAACTGACGGAATTGTCTACCGCTACGACTTAAGAAGCGCTTGTGGCCCCGCTGACTTAGTGTTCGGTAAACGACCACTGCGTGACGCGACTTTCGCTATGACTGGTCATGGATTGGTGGCATTTATATTTGCGGGCATTTTCGTACTTCGGAAGGCACGTTAAGCCGTTGATCCCGGTTACCAGTAATATGGCAGTCGTTAGGCCAAGTTGAAGGCCTCATAAGCGGCTTGAAAAGTTCCAACAGCATGTAACCACAACCTGCCTCTGTCTATTACAACATGGAATGGGCTCACAACCTATTACGTGGGACAGTGAAAAGTGGGCGTATAATATGCCTCTGCCACCCATGCCGGGTTAGGCGTGATTAATTTACGACCTAAGGCTGAGGCTATAATTAAATGAAAGACCATAAATAAAAATAATCTATGGCTATTTAATCACAGTTATTCTCATCATCTGGGTCGGGTTCATCAAAGTCCTTTATCTTGACATCCGCGTCCTCCCCGTACTGAATTGTGTTGTCTATGGTAAGCATGATATTCTCGACACTCTCTTCGTCTTTTATGTTCAACGGGTAGAACCGCACTAGGCTGAAATTCTCGATAACCTCGCCGATCGCTGCTGTGAGTCTGGCGTACTTTTCGTGCCATTTTGATTTGCCGTTCCGCATTTCTGCTAAGAGGACGTGTGGATCTGGATCCAGATAACTGAAAATAAAAGTTATTTTAGAAGCTGACAAGTATGCAGCAATATACCAAGGTTTACATATTGGTATACGGGCTGCCCAGATTGCCCCCAATAGATACCGCATACAGTATACCAAACGCGTGCAACACATACAAACGAAAGAAAAACTATTTCAATTTTATTTTGTACCCATATGTATCAATATTCTACAGAACTGGTTAAAACTTACTCATCAATCTGTCTTCTGGCTGATTTGCTGAGCAGGTCCATCTTAGTGAGAATGTTTATATGCGGTAATTCCAGATTTACCATCACGCTTAGTGCTGCCATTGTGCCTGAAATACATGAGCAAATCTTAATATGAGATAATTTTAAATGTCATAGTCTGGATTGTATGCCGCCAAGAAGTAAGAATGATGATATAGAGCGATTTGACAGATAAATATTGTGGGACATTTTAACGAATGCTAGCTAGCCCAAATTAAGCTAGTTAGCTCATTCTTCTAACTTCTTTATAGGGTCTTGACTCATGGCTTTATTTACAGCTTACAGCTCCCGAATGCTAATAAAGAACCTTTATTTGTAATCTAAATGAAATGAAAAATATTTGTTTGTGTAAGTCAGAAAATAAAACTTATGAATATAATAGGATATGACAGAAATAGGTAGGTAGAGCTTGAGGAAGAACCTGGTAATAAAACTCAGGGCCACTCTTTTATAACTGCCAGTAATTACATTAGTTTTATTTACATGATATCTAACCAATTATATACCTAGTCAGGTCATAAGTATTGTCACACAGTAAAAACTTTTCTTTTAGAATGCTGGCCACAAAAAAGTTTATTGAATTCGAATTTCGAATTGTTCATGAAAATAAAAATGTATACTTTTTAGAATTTTACTCATTTTTAAATATGGAGTGGACGCTTAAAGAAGACCGTGTTGCAGTTATTGCGTTGCATCGTTGCGGTTACGCGCCAATTAAAATTTTTGACATACTGAAAACTTTGAATATAACCAAAAGATTCGTTTATCGTACCATCAAACGATACAATGAAGACTCTAGTGTAGATGATGGTCAAGAAGTGGTCGCCCTCGGTCTGTTAGGACTCCAGCAGTGATAAAAGCTGTGAAGGCGCGAATTCAAAGAAATCCCAAACGTAAGCAGAAACTGTTGGCCCTTCAGATGGGGTTAAGCAGAACCACGGTGAAAAGGGTGTTAAATGAAGACTTAGGGCTTCGGTCATATCGAAGAAAAACAGGACATCGTTTAAATGCTCGTCTAATGGACCTGAGACTGAAAAGATGCCGCGCTTTGTTGAAGCGGTACGCGGGAAAAAAATATCGGGAAATTCTTTTTTCGGATGAAAGAATTTTTACCATAGAAGAGAGCTACAACAAACAAAATGATAAGGTGTACGCACACAGTAGAGAAGAAGCGTGCAACCGTATTCCGCGTGTCCAACGAGGTCATTTTCCACCCTCGCTCATGGTATGGTTGGGAGTTTCTTATTGGGGTTTAACAGAGGTACATTTTTGTGAGAAAGGTGTAAAAACGAATGCAGTTGTGTATCAAAATACAGTCCTGACGAACCTTGTGGAACCTGTTTATCATACCATGTTCAATAACAGGCACTGGGTATTCCAACAAGATTCGGCGCCAGCTTATAGAGCGAAGAGCACACAAGACTGGCTGGCGGCGCGTGAAATCGACTTCATCCGGCACGAAGACTGGATTTGAGTCCGTTAGATTACAAGATATGGCAACACTTGGAGGAAAAGGCGTGCTCAAAGCCTCATCCCAATTTGGAGTCACTCAAGACATCCTTGATTAAGGCAGCCGCCGATATTGATATGGACCTCGTTCGTGCTGCGATAGACGACTGGCCGCGCAGATTGAAGGCCTCTATTCAAAATCACTGAGGTCACTTTGAATAAACTTTATTGTCATAAGAATCTATGTTTTGTTAAGTTCATTTTGGTATATAAATGGTTACATAATGAATAAACTTGTTTCAATTATTTTATATTAAACATGCGACAGAATTTATGACCTGACTAGGTAGTAATGAGTTTATACAAAATCGAAATGTGAGTCTTCTTTATGGAGAAGAGTCTGGCAAGAAAGTCCATGGATGCTCTTTTAAAATGAAGGTATGGCTTAGTAAAACTTGGGTGATGAAGTTATTTATTCATAGGATTGAAATTAATTATTAAGTAGAATCAGGTTTATATGGAAATACATTGTAAATTTTTCCTGCAAAGTTGAGATGCATGTCGACATGAACCTTCTACTTGCCCCACATCCCATTCCTTGACTAGTTAAGATTCATCACCTCTCTGTTACAATAGTTGAGGTTACTCATGACTGTGGTGCACTAGGATTGACTGAGGGTGCGTTATGGGTTTCTCCATCCCCCCTGTTTCATATTAGTGAAAAAAAAAACAACAACTACATGGTGCATTTTTTCCAACATACCTGACAAAAACTTAGCTCCATCTATCATAAACTGTGAGTCCACCATGAATATAACACATATTCTGAAGTTCCATTTCTGCAGCAGGTCGACTAGCTTTCTCATGACGGGCAGGTGTGTGTACAGCTCAATCTGGCCGGGGCAGTCAAACAGTATGTAATCATCATCAACATCCCCTAATTGATCTTCTAACCAGTCACAATTTTCTAAGAGTGTTCTGAAATGAAATCTCAACTTTATTATTTATATTTAATGTAACTTTCGATATAGGTTATTTATGGTATCAGTTACAAGACTGAAGGTAACGTTGTAGCATAACCATGGTAGATTCAAATGATTTAGAAGTAAAACCAACCAATCACCTTTCGATGATTACAGGAATACAGCGTGAAAATAGTTAGTTTTCAAACAACTAACTATTTTCACACTGTATTCCTGAAGGGATAGTCAGAGAGGATAAACAATTGCCAAGCTTTGTGATCCATGCATATTTTATCACTTCCTGCATAAAAAACAATGCCTAATAAAGGCTTTGGTATCCATGGGTGTCAGAATACATTGAACTTGACATTGCATAAAATGACCCTTGACCTTGGGGTAAGGTACTTAACACCTTTTGGAAAACAATTATAAAGGGTAAATCTTATAACAGCAATTTAGAACTTAAAATTTGAAAATAAAATCATTTCTACAATTTTATACGAAGTTGTTAATTTGTAATATTGGTTAAGCAATTTAGAAGGATTTATACCTATACATAAAACAAAATCGTGTACTAATGCAGTGCTAAAATTGCTGGCACTATTAGTTCTATAATATCTTAGATCTAGGATCTACACTAGTAAGAGGTGACTGACTGTCTTGTTGGCGCAGTGGTAGAAGTCCTTGTGTCGGAAGAAATATTTGTGTGGTCTACAAATGTTTGTTTCGAAGTTTGGATGTTTTCTATGTAAAATATGTATCTATTTAGAAATATATAAGTATGTTTATCAGTCGTCTAGATCCCATAACACAAGCTTATATTAGCTTACTTTGGGCTAGATGCCTTTGTCAAAAAACAATGCCCCACAATATTTAAGAGGTAAAAAGTAACATGTCACCATGAGGTAAAATTAGAACTCACTCAATACAGAATACAAGTCCTCCGTTTGGTCCAAACTTGAGTTCTTCATCCTCCATGGCATCATCTAGGTGTATCAGCTCCCTAATATCTACAAGTGGCTCATAGTCAAAGTGTTCTGCAGCTGGGTCCAAGTTAACTACTTCTACGATGCGTTTTGCATCACTTGCATGTTTTACTATGGTTGAACAGTATGTAGACTGGAATATAAATAAAATGCTATAAAATTTAAGCATGGACTGAAAGTCACGATCAGTACACATAGTGGTGATAAACACATGTGGCAAGCAACCATTTCACCAAGTCTCCTTAAACGCTGTACCAACATTTTCTGCCCATACCAGTCAATGGAGGCAGATAAGCTGGTCTCGCCGTCATCGGCGCAGAGACACCTCAATGAACTACAGGACCCTGCTCGCCGACAGTTTTCTGCTGGGTGGTGGTTGCAGTGTTGGACCAGGGGGGATGCTCGTCGAAGGGAGTACTGTTAATGTTCATCCCCTCTAATGTAATATTGTAGAATTACAAGTTTATGAGTGAAACGTTTAGTTAGGTAAATGTCTAATAAAATTATAGTAAGGTAAGGTACATGATGAAGGACATGATATAACAAACTAGTAGTTAAGCCGTTATACTGTTTAAATAACTTTCGTTGATAGCGCCTTCTAACAAAATGAGCGTAATTTACGATAGTCTAGTAAATTATTTACCTTTCCGCTCCCAGCCGGTCCCACCACCAATTGTGCGTAGCGCATATCTGAAATTTCTAATCCTAAGATTTATTTAGGTTATGTTATACACAGAAATATATATCCTCATACAGTAATATCGGATGGAATTGATAATATGTGAGGATAATCAGAGGATAATATGGGTGTCAACGATTCCACGATTTCTAGTTGCAAAACAAATTTGTTTTGATTTTTTTTTAGTTATCTTCGCCCATCTTGGGCAGGCAAAGGAAACATAGTCCATACAGCCTAGTCATTAGTATTTATTATTTTCTTGTTTTAGTCCTGTCTAGTCGTTTGTCGATGTCAAGTCCTCAGTCCTAGGTCCTAGTCCGTGCTCCAATAAGGCAGTGGATCCCTTATTGCAGCTCTGTATGGAAATTTGGCACTAACACAAACAACACCGCTATTCATTGCAATATATAACTTTCTTTAACTAATGCACTTCCGAACTCTTTATGTATAATATTCCACCATTATTAAACACAAAAACACGAATTTTACACTAGTTTTTGAAAATAATATACGACAAACGTGCGTCACTGCTCATCTTCGCGCCAAAAATCCCATTTGTTTTGAATTTTTTGACAAGTAACAATAACTTTTTTGTAATTAATTATGGCCTGGTTACTAAGAACTTTTAGCTAAATCTTAATTCATATTTTTTCAAACTTCTTTCTTATTATCTTTCTTTCTTATTATATTTTACAAAAAATAGAATAGAAGAGAATTCTTATTTTCTAAAATGTTACCATCCTCTACGTCTTAGTCAAGTCTAGACTTAAGTCAAGGTCAGTCTCACCCCAGAATAATAGTGGTTGTTATACTGAGATTTCAGTGGATTTTACGCGGCTACAAAGAAAATCGCATTTCACTGCATTTATTTGACATTATAGTTGTGATTTTTTATACTTCCAAACGACAGGTGAATGTTTAAAAACCATACTACCAACTGTTGTTGAATTGTTTTATTCTGCTTAGTATTCGTTCTTTAAAGCTCCAAGCCAATAAAGCCTAACAGGCTAGACTTGTGGCGCCTGCTTAGACCAAATAGTCTAAGTATGCGATGGATCACGTAAGGTTTTATCATTAGTTCGACAGTCTAAGAGCGCCTGACGTAGCATACTTAACCCAGATTTTTGCACACTTGCATCCCTGTGTCAAAATCTGGGTATGTCAGAACAGTCGATACCCTCCGGTAGTCCTTGTTAAGACCACGAAATATGAACATTAGATATTTCAGGGTCATGCTTGAAACCCAGCGGATCCATCCAGATGGGCTACTTGCTATGTTCACAGTTAATGGCAGATGGCATTTACACATGTCAATCAAAATTGAGCCTTTGGATCTCTCGTATCCTCAATTCAATTTAAGTAAGTAAGTAATACTTTATTGTACCCCAAGATTACAGTTTAACGGACTTAGATATAAAAAATGTACAGGTGATACAATTGGCGGCCTTATCGCACAGTGGCAATTTCTTACAGGTAAACATGGGATGAACACTGCATTAAGGATTTAGAGATAGGGCAGTTTAGTGCATTTTTTTAAAATTTTACAACTAACTATGTACATTATATACACAAATTCACATATACTATACACACTGAATACACATTTCCATATCAATACATATCTATAATACATAAACATATAAATATATACATACCTACACACATATACATACAATCACAAATATATAATCATATACAATACATATACACAATGATGATTTCCTAAAAAAAATATCAGGCGTAACCAATCTCTCACAAATAATGGTCATTGACTTGCTTTTTAAAAGAAGCCAAATCTCGTGCCCGTCTTACAGTTATCGGTAGAGCATTCCACATTCTAACCGCTTGTACTGAAAAAGACTTGTCCATAAAGTTCGTGGAATGCTGTGCCATTTTTAACTTCAGATTCTCTGATGATCTTAAAAACCTAGTGTTAGAATCGTTCAAAAAAGCAAACCGTTTTTTCAGATAAGAGGGAGAAAGAGGATTAAAGAGTACACTGTATAATATAGATAGAATATGAGTATTCCGGCGAAAACGTATAGGTAACCACTTGAGTTGTTTTCGAAATTCAGAAACGTGGTCATATTTGCGTAATCCAAATATGAGTCTTATACAGAAATTCTGGAGTCTCTCAAGTTTATTTAGTTGGTCTTCGGTGAGATCAAGATAGCTGAGGTCTGCGTAATCAAGGATAGGTAAGAGGAGTGTTTGCACAAGCGCAACCCTTGTCGCAAAAAGGAGAAAATTCCTCAGCCTACGCAAGGAGGCCCCCACCGCAAATATTTTGCGCCTCAGTTCCTGCTGTTGGTGATTCCAAGACAAGCATGGCTCAAAATAGATTCCAAGATTTCTTACTTTTTCACTATAGCATATATCGGTTCCATTCAGTCTCACTTTAGGAAGAAGTAACAGGTCAATTTTTGCTACCATCCTGGTACCACCAACAATGATGACCTGACTCTTACTCGGGTTAACTTGCAGGCCAAACGATTTACTCCAGTTGTAAATGCTGTTCAAATCTGTATTGACGTTACTGATAGCTTCGTGTAATTTGTCATATGAATTTTGGGAATAAATCTGGAGATAATCTGCGTAGAGGTGGTATGATGAAAGTAGGTTGTTTGTGATTGAGTTTATGAAAACTGCGAAGAGTAGAGGAGAGAGAACGCCACCCTGTGGTACGCCAACAGATATATTGCACCAAGAAGATGTAGTATCCTCAATGTTAATACGCTGCCGGCGACCAAACAGGTAACTCCGAAACCAGTCAATCACTGTTGGAGATATAGAGAGGCCAGTACACCAAGTTATATGTCGAAGTCAACAGTATTAAAGGCATTACTGAAGTCCAGCAGTGCTAGAACCGTCAACTCACCACTCTCCATACCCGATCTGATGTCCTCCGTAATATGAGTCAATGTAGTAGTAGTACTGTGACCAGTGCGAAAACCAGATTGTAAGGGATTTAAGAGTTGTTTTTTGGAAAGAAAGCTTTAGTGTTAACGAGTCGTTCAAGAACCTTGGGAAGAAATGGTAGAATAGAGATAGGACGATAATCAGAGAAGGAGGAAGGATTGTTCTTTTTGGCAATAGGAATAATGTGAGCATTTTTCCAAGTCACTGGAAACACGCTGCATGATATGGAAAAATTTAATATATGACAGATCACTGGAAGAATTTCATCTATAATAGGAAGAATCATATTACGGCTTAAACAGTCAGAACCTACCGTATTAGAACAGATTGACATTATACTCAACATCACAAGCAGTGACACGGCCCGACACGGTGGGAAGTGGAGGATGGAGTGCAGGGTAGCTGCGTTGAATGTTAGGGGAGGAATGACAGATAAGATGAATGAGTTGATGGATGTTATGAATGAGAGAAAGTTAGATGCAGTGTGCTTGACAGAGACCAAGCGCAAGGGCAGCGAAGTCTTGGAGCTCCCGGGTGGGATGCTCGCGCTTTGGTCTGGAGTACCAGAGAGCGAGCATGGCAGTCGGGGGGTTGGAATTTTGCTGTCCTCGCGATTGGCCTCCGGTATGTATGAGTACAAACTGGTAGGTCCTAGAATCCTCTGGATCCGTGTAAAACTTGGTTTGACGAAGATTTTCCTGGTAGCTGCTTACGCGCCAGTATCTTCGTCGAACGCGAGTGAGCTAGAGGACTTCTGGGAGAGTATGAGAGAAGCTCTAAATGTGATAGAAGGAAATGAAAGACTTATAGTATGTGGAGACTTGAATGGATGGGTGGGTACCGCTCGCGATGGTTTTGAGTCGGTACTCGGGAAGTATGGGGATAAAAGGGTGAACGACGCTGGCAAGCTAATACTGGCATTTTGTAAGGAAAAGGATTTGTTTGTGGCGAATACAATGTTCAACCACAAATAAATTCATATGTATACGAAGAGATGTAAGTCAAAGAGAAGCATGATAGATCTATTCCTAATGGATAGTCGGCTCCGTAAACAGGTGATGGACACAAGGGTTTATCGAGGCGCTGAGCTGGGATCAGACCACTACCTAGTCATAACTAGGATTAGGGGTCTGTTCGCGGGTTGGCGTCATCGTACCGAGTGTCCTGAACCTGGGCCGACTTATAGCATCAAAAGCTGGAAGCTGCAGGATGCATCCATTAGGGATAAATATAATGAAAGGGTAGCCGAAAAGCTTGGCGACGTCAATGTAAGTAGTGAGAATGTGGAAAGTGTATGGCAGAACCTTAGGGATAGTATGATAAATGCCGCTGTGGAAGTGTGTGGAGAAACGAAAAGAGGCAGTAGTAATAAGCGTGATGCATGGTGGAATGAGGAAGTGAAAGAAGCAGTTCGAATAAAGAAGAAAGCATGGCTAGACTACTTAGCTTCGCGGAATGATTTTAATATGAAAGAGAGATACAAGCTGCAGAAAGTTAACACGAAGGCACTGATAGAAGAAGCTCGTGAAAGGTGCAGAATGAAAGCGGATGAAAGGTTGTCGTCCAATTTCCGGGATAATGCCAAGCTCTTCTGGAAAGAGGTAGGCAAGACCCGGAGTTGTTCGGCAATCTGCAGTATGAATAAAGTGCTTAGTGTTAACAATGACGTCCTAACAGACCAAACTGACGTCCTGCAGAGATGGAGTGAATATTATGGAAAGATGTATGCAAGAAAAGACAGAGATGCCACATCGGGAAGTGGAGCTCACTTCGATGCTCCGGATCCCGATGTCATTGAAGTCATTAGTATGAAAGAAATAGAACAAGCGATAAGACGTATGAAATGTGGTAAGGCTGCGGGAAAAGACAGAGTTACTGTTGAGATGATCAAGTACGGTGGGTCGCGTGTCTGGGACACACTATGTCTGTTATGCAACTTGTGCTGGCGGACGGGTGAGGTCCCAGATGACTGGCGAGTAGCAGTTGTAGTACCTATTTACAAAGGGAAAGGCTCGCGCCTAAACTGCTCCAGCTACAGGGCGATCAGCTTGGTCAGCTTAGCTAGTAAGGTGTATGCAAAGGTTATAACGGCACGAATGCAAGAAAAGTCTGAAAGGTATTTATGGGAGGCTCAATGCGGATTCCGACGTGGAAGAGGTTGCATGGATCAAGTGTTTTCTCTCCGCATGATCGCGGAAAAGTTTCTCAAGAAGGTTTTCTGCGCTTTTGTGGATCTAGAGAAAGCATTTGATAACGTTGTGAGAGAAACGCTGTGGGACATGCTGCCCGGATATGGTGTGGAGGGCTCGCTACTGCGGGCAATACAGTCGCTTTATAGGGACTGTAAGGCTTGCGTGCGAGTAGGGGGGGATGTGTCACCTCTTTTTGATGTCCGTACAGGCGTCAAACAGGGATGTGTCATGTCCGCCTGGCTGTTCATAGTATATCTGGACAGTTGCCTGCAGAAGTTGAAAGATTTTAATATGGGTGTGAATTTGGGTGACTTTACAGTAAACTGTCTGCTGTACGCTGATGATGCGGTGCTCATGGCCTCATCAGAAGCCGACCTTCAGGCATTAGTCACTAATATGAAAGAGGGGTGTGAAAGTAAGGGTCTTCGCTTGAATGCAAGTAAAACTAAGGTTCTAGTATTTGAAAGAGGTGACTTAAGAACTAAATGCGAGATTAGGGTAAACCAGGAACGTCTAGAGCAAGTGAATGAAATTGTGTATTTAGGAAGTATGTTTAGCGCGGATGGAAGATGTGATTCAGATGTAGAACGGCGAGTAGCTGCCGGAAACAAAGTTAACGGTGCTTTGTCCCAGTTAGTAAAGCGACAAAGCATCGTAAAAGAAGCACGAATGGCGATTCATAACGCAGTGCTAGTGCCAACTTTGCTTTACGGTAGTGAAACCTGGGTATGTCAGCAGATGCATGAAAGTAAATTGAATGCTGTGGAGATGCGATCACTTCGAAAATTGTGCGGCGTTACCTTGGCCGACCGAATACGTACCGAAGTGATACGCAATATGGCAGGTTTGAATGAAAGTGTCAATGTTAAGCTGGAAAAGGGCGTGCTCCGTTGGTTTGGACACGTCCAACGAATGTGTGAGGAACGATTGACGAAGAATATATATTGTTCAAAAGTAGAGGGTAGAAAGAGTCAGGGTAGGCCGAGACTTACATATGAAGACCACGTGAGCAGATTGCTCAAAAACGGAAAGGTCAAAAGTTCTCGGATACCCAGACGTGCGTGTATGAAGCGATTGATGAATCTCGAAGAAGCGAAAGAAGTATGCATGGATCGCGACGCCTGGCGATCTGTCCTCTCTGACTACCCCGTCAGGGATACAGCGTGAAGATAGTTAGTTAGTTAATACTAGCGCATTTATCCCGCCTTATGTACGGGAGTGGGTTTAGTTTAGTGGATTTAGATACTCATGTCACTAGGATGGTAGTGTCTGATGTAGGTCTCAGGTTCCAATTCTGGGGATGAACAAAATAATGCTTGTGTGTTCTACAAGAATATATTTTAGAGGTTTGGATGTTTGCTTTAAAAATCTAGGTATGAGGAATCTTCCATTTTACTTATGTTATAATGTTTACTTGTTTACTTTATGGGTGCTAAGGCCCCATCGAGACCGTTGGGCTCAAACCAGCCTTACCTACATGTCATGCACCTGGTGACTAACGGACGAATTCATGGCTTTATTTGCCATGAATTCGCCCGTTAGTCATCATTATCAACGTGATAAACCTATACCTTTGGACAGTGTGTACGCAGCATTATACAATTGAAACTCATTTTTGATCCAAAATTAACTCCCATTCCAGTTTCAAAAACATGTCAATCCAAGAGAATATCGCTAGGTTTGGGTATGTCAAGTTAAATAATATAAAGTGCCATCAGTAATAATATTGTTTGAATAATATTGTTTTTCGAGTATATTGGTGAATTGACGTTTTGTAAATATTTAAAACACAAGTTCTAAATATGACTGCTATTGGAATTGACTTAGGAACCACATATTCTTGCGTTGGTGTCTGGCAGCATGGAAATGTAGACATTATAGCAAACGACCAAGGAAATCGTACCACACCATCATATGTTGCCTTTACAGACACAGAGCGTCTTATTGGAGATGCTGCTAAAAACCAGGTAGCTCTGAATCCAAGAAACACGATATTTGATGCAAAACGACTAATTGGCCGTAAGTTTGACGACCCAAAGATCCAACAAGATCTAAAGCATTGGCCTTTCAAAGTAGTAACCGATGGTGGTAAGACTAAAATACAAGTTGAGTATAAGGGCCAAACTAAACGATTCGCTCCTGAGGAAATTAGTAGTATGGTGCTCATTAAAATGAAGGAAATAGCTGAAGCTTATTTGGGTAGATCTGTATCTAAAGCTGTGATAACCGTGCCTGCCTATTTCAATGATTCTCAGAGACAAGCTACTAAAGATGCCGGTGTTATTGCTGGATTAAATGTTCTTCGTATTATCAATGAACCAACGGCTGCAGCCTTAGCTTATGGATTGGATAAAAATTTGAAAGGAGAGCGAAATGTACTGATCTTTGACTTGGGAGGTGGAACATTTGACGTATCCATACTAACCATAGACGAAGGCTCACTATTTGAAGTTAAGTCAACAGCTGGTGACACACATCTTGGTGGTGAAGATTTTGATAATAGACTCGTAAACTTTCTATCTGACGAGTTTAAGAGGAAGCATAAAAAGGATCTAAAAAATAACCCCAAATCACTTAGACGTCTTCGAACAGCGGCTGAAAGGGCTAAACGGACTTTGTCATCTAGCACAGAGGCGACAATTGAAATTGATGCACTATACGAAGGAATCGATTTTTTTTCACGCGTATCAAGGGCACGCTTTGAAGAACTCAACGCCGATTTATTCCGTACAACTTTGCAGCCTGTCGAAAAAGCTATAAGTGATGCAAAATTGGATAAAAATTCTATTCACGATATTGTTTTGGTTGGAGGTTCCACGCGAATACCCAAAATACAAAGTATGTTGCAGAATTTCTTTAACGGCAAAAAGTTGAACTTGTCTATAAATCCAGATGAAGCTGTTGCTTTCGGAGCTGCCGTGCAAGCTGCAATACTCAGCGGAGATCGTCATAATAAGATCAAAGATGTTTTGTTAGTTGACGTAGCTCCATTATCCTTGGGAATTGAAACGGCTGGAGGCGTCATGACAACTATAGTCGAACGCTATGCTAAAATACCGTGCAAACATTCTCAGACGTTCACAACCTATTCGGATAATCAACCAGCCGTTACCATTCAAGTTTATGAGGGTGAAAGAGCTATGACTAAGGACAATAATTTACTGGGCACCTTCGATTTAACTGGCATACCACCAGCTCCACGTGGTGTCCCTCAAATTGACGTATCATTTGATTTAGATGCCAATGGTATACTTAATGTTTCAGCTAAAGAAAATAGCACAGGTAAAACAAAAAACATTGTGATAAAGAATGATAAAGGTCGTCTTTCTCAAGCTGAGATTGATAAAATGTTATCTGATGCTGAAAAGTTTAAAAACGAGGATAATAGACAAAGAGGTAGAATTGGAGCTAGAAATAAGCTTGAGACCTATGTGTTTGCTGTGAAGCAGGCCTTGGAAGAATGTGGGAGCAGTTTGGCAGAGTCTGAAAAGTCTAAAGTTCGACGCAAATGTGATGAGACTTTGACTTGGTTAGAGGGAAATTCTCTTGCTGAAAAAGAAGAGTACGAGAGCCGTCTTCGTGATATTACAAGAGATTGCTCGCCTTTGATGAAAAAGATTCATGGCGTTGGTTCCAATTCTAAAACTGGCGATGGTCCTGTCATTGAAGAAGTGGAATAGATGTTTATTTTATTGTCTGTTTATATTTAATTTACATCAAATAAATTTTATTTACATTAAAATTGCGACAACAAGGATGTACTCTTAGGTACCTCGTTGTATATTTTTTACAGGAATAAAGCAAAAATTAATATATAATAAGAATGTTTTTGATATTATAATGTAGATTGCCAATTATGTAGATATCATTAATGGTACCTAGTAGTAGGTTTCTTAATCCAAATTCATCTTCCTCATTCTACCGTCAGTTTCAACTGCTTATGTTGTCAAACCTAGGATCTACGTACCAGAAGAAGTGGTGTCGCAGGCTTAGAACAAGTTTATCAAGAGATTTTCTTAAGGGGTTTGAAAATGTAGTCGCTATTTTTTTCATCTGACTAACGTTTTGAATTAGAACGAAATAATAACAATCCGTTGTTAATTTGGTGACGTGATCAACTTTGATGGCTTGGAGGCCACAGCTATTGATTTCGACATTGTTGGGAGCGACTGCAGTCTGACCTCCTAACACCGTAATTACCACCGCTTGCGTCCTTGATTCGTCCGTCGTTGGTCAGCTGGTGCACCGCCAGCAGGTATGGTCAGGCCCCGAAGATCTTACTAAGGATGACACCCCTTAGTTTTATATTATTCAACTATCATTATTTTAGCACACTGCGATTGCCAAACTCTTATTTTCAAATAAGTTTTATGATCCAGGACTATTTCCTAATATGCAGTTTTGATAAGTCTCTACCTCTACCTTCCCGTCTGAGTTCCCAATCACACTAGTTAGTGGCGCCTGTGTCAAAATTCATCATGCTTAAACAGAAATTGATGTAGATAAAACAATTTTATCAGTTTTCTGTTTTTACTGGATCACTTATTATTTGCTATGTCACTAATGAAAAGAAAAATCCCATCAAATTAAGAAGACGGTTGTTAGTAGTTTATATCTAAGTACAGAATCATAATAAAACAAAAACTCAGATTAGCAATTTCTTTATTTTGAAATTTTAATAACTTTAGAAATTGTTCAGAAAGAAGACAATGGTTTTCAGCATCGTTATTAATTAATATTATGATATGAACAATAATAATTATCGCTATAATTTAAATACTATTCATTATATTAATAATGGATATAACGCATAATAATCTATTTGCTACCGGGATAATATTTACAGTCTAACCGCCAACACTCAACGTAACAATAAAATACAAGGTGGCAAATATTATATTAAACAGTAGGTGCTTCTAACATTTACAGAGCATGTACCTTTGTAGCCAAAGGTTGAATTTAAGATATCTAATTCACAAATATATAGGTACTTACTTCGTTGTTTATATTTAATTAGGTATTTTGGATAGCTCAATTCCTTTCCTTGCCTTCCAACTTCCCCTACATGGCGCACATACTTTTAAGTGCACATCACCCAAAGGAATAGTAGAAATACACTTTTACTAGAGTTGCTATAGAATTTTGTCCAATTGGTTTGAGTGGTCAAAATTGCTCCTCGAAAATTCGTAAAGTCAATGTTTTACGAAAGCATGCGCCCCATAATAATATATCTTTGATGTGCAGGTAAATAGTAATTCGTTTTCGTTTATTTTGGAGGAATTTTGCCAAGAGTATACCAAGCTTTTATTTTGCATGTGGAAATCCTCATAGATGCTATGCCGGACCCTACGTACTAAAACCACGCGTTGCCCTTCCATGACCGGAATTCTCGGATGAGGGCCCATGGCAGATTGTGTTTGGTGCCGCGTCCTCGTCTCAGGGGGTTCGGGTGCTATTCCGCTTCTATGGAGGTGCAGGTGCTATCCCGCTTCTTTGGGGGGTTCGGGTGTTTTCTCACTTCCTGGAGGAGGTGAAGTGCGTATGTGTGACTCTCATGCGACGCCACCGTCCTCAGACCCCTGGTCATGAAGGCCGGTATTCTTGGGCGAAAATAACAAGAATGCGGCGTCCACGGTGCAGACTACAGAACTCGGGACGAAAAGTCCCGCTCCCTCTCCACAACCTCTTTTGCAATATACCTTTCTCGCAAAAAGACGCTTTACGCGTCACTGCGCATACCAAGCTGTCACTCACCCATTTAATAGTGCTTAACTATTTGTTGCGTAACTTTGAAAGTTACATTATTATGTTATATTTGAATAAAATAAAATAAATATCCATCACGCCTTATCCCCGAAGGGGTGGCAGAGGCATATTATATGCCCACTTTTCACCGTGTGGATTCCTGTCCCACGTAATAGGTGGTGAGCCCATTGCCGTGT
Organism: Thumatha senex; assembly: GCA_948477245.1. Taxonomy (NCBI): domain Eukaryota; kingdom Metazoa; phylum Arthropoda; class Insecta; order Lepidoptera; family Erebidae; genus Thumatha; species Thumatha senex. Next base: position 23,076,284 of record OX419744.1, on the reverse strand, counting down.
TGAAAAAGACAGACGCAGGTTGTGGCTACCTGCTGTTGAAATTTTCTAGCCGCCCATAAGGCCTTCAACATGGCTTAACGACTGCCATTTTACTGGCAACCGGGACCAACGGCTTAACGTGCCTTCCGAAGCACGGAAACGCTCGCAAATGTAAATGCCACAAAGTGGTCACCCATCCGAGGACCAGCCATAGTGAAAGTTGCGTAACTCAGTGATCGTTTATAGAACACTGAGACCGCGAGGCCACGAGCGCTTCGCTTATATTTGAAAATTGAGAATAATTACCAATATATTTGAGCTGTAGCTGTCACATTGCGATATTAAACTTTTGAATGTCAAAAAACATGCCTACAGATAGCGACATTTTTGGTTTTGTCAGCTAAATTAGGTATGGTACTAATTTACGAATTTGATCACTAGTTGTTCTTCATTTAGTAAAGTAAATAAATGTGTTTAAGCGACCTTTCCTTTGCCTAAAGTACCTCAGAAGTTATTTTTTTTTTTTTTTACACTAGGAAACAAGTTAAGTAAAATCAACTTAATTAGACTGTCCCTACACCTACACGATCTGTGAACCCTAAGTAAATTGTTCTTTTACCACAATTACTCTAACATACCTATTTTATTTTACCATTGTCATCATAAAGCAAAAGTTGACATCACAGAATAAAAGATAGTCATCGTTCATACCAATCCTTAGGAGTTTTGGTACCTACCAATGTGGAACCCGTTTTAATATTTAATTAAATTTTAAGGAATATAGAACTTATACTATGAGTATAAAATAATGTAACGAATGCTATATCAATTCAAGCCTGCATGAAGTATGTCCTTTGCCTGCTCAATACAAGGGAGAGTAAAAACTATTAACGGCGATTGATGTTTTGGTTAGGCAGGTGTTTTAATTTCAAGCTTTTGGCGCCAAAGCGAAGATGTTGCAACGTTGCAAGATTTTCTTGTGAATTATCATTATTTTACTATTATTTTCTCAAACAGATTTAGGTAAGTGTGCGATTATAATTTGCAAAACTGTTATACTTATTTAGATAAATTACACGTAGGTATGTAAAAAAGCTGCGAAGGCATGAAAAAGCTATTAGATATTTGCTTATAAACCCCCTTATACTTTTTGCATTATTTTGCTTGCTTTGCATAATATGTTAATGTGATTTAATTTTAATTGGTCTCTCAATGTGTAAATATTAAGAGCACCTACATGAAGTAACAATAATAAGTATACATATAAACGTATATCACTCTTTTAAAAGCAAAAGCTATGAAATGATTCTAGAAATCAGTTTTATTATGTTAAAAATGTCCGTTACTTGTTATGTAACAGACATTTGAAGTTGTCGAGGTAAATTAATCGTTTTAACTGTTAAACAGCCTAAGATTGTTTTTAATATTGACTATTACATGCTATGTCTTATCTAGCTTACGGTTTATATATATAACATCGATATGTATGTTGGTATTTCTAAAATTGGATGTAGGTAGTTACTTATAAAGTTTTAATCTTTTTTTTTTAAATTGAATTTTCTTCAAAAACTGGTTTGATTTGAAATTTCGACGCCTAAATCTATTCTGACATATTATCGTTACATTCGATACATTTTAGAATGACAATAATTTTGATTAATCATGTTTTTACCCTTTTACGAAGTTATTGTATGGGATAAACTATTTTTCTACTTATCTATTTTGTTTATGTGATCGGGGCATTCGATATTTACATTTATCTGAACATATATATGTACACCGTGTTGCAAGGAGTATGGTTCCTTTAAAATTTACATTCTTACCTTACTTACATACATTTTCATTTTCTAAGAAAATAAGGATAAATAAGGAGGAAAAATAAAATGAATGAAATAAGATTAAAAGCAAATTTATTGCTAAAATAAAATAAAACTATAAATCATAAGCAATGCAATAATTTGCTTTATAGTACTATTTTGTGTCTTGATTTGTACATTTTCTAAAAAATATATATAAATGAAAAGAAACAAACAATATAATATTTACGGAATTAGATGCGACACTATGAGATACTCGTAGGTAGCTAAAGTTACGAACTGACGAGACGACTACATGCCTACATCACAAAGTTGAGCGTTCCCGCGGCACAATAAAATTATTTGCAATACAAAACATAGAATAGTATAAAATAAACATTAATAATTTAAATGTTAAACTTATATAACCCGATTATAATATTTTAAACCTCGCCGGTTTTAATAAACATAATAATACTTTTCAACTGGGGTGTTTAAACCATAGCTTACATTACATCTGATTGCACTTTATTTTTTCATTAACAATAAATGATTTCTCCCTAACCCTAACAGTATCGACAGAGTCTATCTTACACGAACGTTCCTACCTAGCCTACGTATATACAGGATCCGGTCCACGGGCAACATTCGACACATATTTGGTATAATTATTTACAATCGAATTCAAAAGGCGTAACTAAATATATTCAGATATTTGTACCTAATCAGGGTACGCGTTTACATTAAAAAATTAAAGCAAAATGCATCTTTTTGTATCGTAAGTTTACCTCGGCTCGCGTATCACGAGAAGCGCGAGGGTATTATGTACAAAGTCTTTGGCCTTACAATCGAATTACAACATACACTAGCTACATACATACACAGTGAAATTCGTTCGCACTAAACTTCGCCACTCGGCGCACAATAAATAATCGATCGTCCGCATTCAACGCGGCGACCAGCTCACATTCGCGGTCTACACTGGACACAGCGGCGGGGCTCAGTAGTCCCAGCCGTCGTCGGTCTCGGCCTTGATCTTGTCCTCGGGGATGACGTCGTCGGGCGTGCGCGGCGCGAGGGCCGGCGCGAGGGGCGCGGCGAGCGGCGGCGAGGCGGCGCGCGGCGCGGGCGAGGGCTCGATGCGCACGGTCTCCTCCGCCTCGCGCCGGAAGTCGTCGCTCCGCATCACGCACACGCCGTTGATGATCACCTCGTCGGGGTTGCGCGGCTTGTCCTCCTGCCAGTCGGGGTTCACCCACTGCGGCGCCGCCGGCTTCCGTCGGCTCGACCTTCCGGCCGGGGTGGACGCCGCCTTCGGCTCGGTCTTGGATTCCTCGTCCATCGAGTCCTCGGAGCCGAGGTTGCTCTCCGCGTCCTCGTCCTCGAAGTCGTCGCCGTCGGGCTCCCGCTTGAGGGGCATCGACAGGTCGAGGCCGCCGGACTGGACCTTAGCTGGCTCGTCGGGCGGCATCAGACCCCGACCGATGAGCGCCGCCAGGTTCGAGTTCGCCGCGAAGTACGGAGGGTAAGGAAGCGGCACGCCCGCGAGGCCCATTCGTTCCTTTTGAAGTTCCAGCAGTCTCTGGTTGAGGAGGAGACGGAACTGTATAGGGTCGAAGGGAGCGGACGATTGGTCGCGCGCCGGAGGTTCAGCGGGAAGTCCGTGAGGCGCCTGCTGTTTTAACCGCATGCGATGATTGTGAAACCAGTTGGTGATAGTTCTCGACGATAGACCTAATTCGGTCGCGAGGAACTCTATAGTCGGCATGTTTGGATAAGGATCGAGAGCGAACGCTAGCCTCAGAGCTTCTTTTTGTTCCTCTGAGAATAAAACACGCTGCTTCTTTGCGCAGGGGGCTCCAGTTGTGGGACCCGGTGAGCTTGAGTGATAGAACTCCGAGGTGTCGTTTGAAGATGTGTCAGAAGAATTATCTTGCCCGGGGCCACTTGACCTTCGTCTCTTACTAGCTTCTCGCCTCTCATTCTTTAACGCTTGAAGACGGTCGATATTATGAGCGTCACTCAACCACAGTTGCATTCTGATAAACGGTTCTCGCCCCTTGATGCTGAGCATATGCCATGGTTTCGGTTTCGATAATAACTCGCTGACGGAGCCCTGTGAAAGTCCTAACACAGCTTCACCGAAGATTTTCTGACCGATATTATTTGCTAGCAACGCTTCCTTGATTTTCGTTGTAATAGTTTGTGTGTCTAAGTCCTGCGTCAGGGCAGCCATTTCGTAGACACTGGGTGATATATGTGCGTGGAGACTGCGCATGATAGGAGGCTGATGGTGAGTCTGGGGAGGAGGTGGTGGTTTCCTCTCCTTATTACTATTATCGTGGTGCTGTGGAGGTAGTGTAACTGCGTGGTGCGGTGGGAACCCAGGCGGTGTCAATAGTAAAGGCGCCGTTGGACCCAGATGGCCAAGGTGCGCTCCTGGCCCCAAGAGTTGTTCTTGTTGCATTTTGCTCAGCAACGAAGTCGCGTCAGAAAGCATTTTCTGCGTTGGCGGCATGGGTTTGTTCATGTTCGGCGGACATGCTAGAAAAGAGAAAATACCTATATTAGATATTATTGTTCAATTAATATTTTGATTTATTAAGGTTATGCTGGTGTGATACTGATACTTACGAGGCGCTCCGCTGTAGTTTCCAGTTCTCATTAACTTTTCTGGTGCAATTTTGTACTGTGATGCGACTAGTTTGTGAACAGCGTTGTCATCTTCCAGGAACATCTTCATACGAATGAATGGTTCCCTTCCCTTTTGTGTAAGCATGTGCCACGGTTTAGGCCTCGCCAGCAAGTCACTAACTGATCCTTGTGATAGTCCGAGGACGGATTCACCGAATAGTCTTTGGCTAATGGAGTACTGACTTAAAGCCTCCTTTACTCTTCGAACTATATCCTCAGTATTTAAATTATTAAAGAGATCAAATTGCTGTTGAGTAATTGGCGGAAGAACTGCTTTCATCGACCGCTGCGGAGGCGGATGATGAGGAGGATTCGATGGTTGAGAAATCAGACTATTTGTGATCGATGCCATTCTCTGTAGTGGGCTCGCCGCAGCTGAACTACTGAAATCCTCGTTAGGGGTTATTGCTGGAGGTAATATTGCGTTGCCTAATGGGCTAGATGCTGATGATCCAGTGGATTGCTGTCCCGGCTCTAGTTTTGGCCTTACTAATGAGAACGCGCTTCCCGCGTGCCTAATAGCATCTTCGGCATCCATTGACCTATCCTTATCACTATCAGTCATTCCATTCATTTTGGCGTGTTTATCTTTAGGCAAAGAGAGATCTTGGACCGCACCAGAGCCGTTAATTTGTTGGTTTTGCGCTTGTTGCATTGCCTGTTGCTGTAGCGCTAGGAGGTTAGGGAAGGGTGGCATTCCTGGCAAGTTGTGCAGATTGGGAATGTTTCCAGCTGGCTGAATTTTGGCAAGTTCTCTGTGGTAGGCTTCGAGTGCCATACGGATGTCTTCTGGTGGCCGTTCCATGTGTGGTGGCATGCCGCCGCTGAAAAATGGTGGAAACATGCTATATGTTAGTTTTAGATGTGCTGTTCTCGTTTAAAATATAGACAGTATTAAGATATTTTGTACATTTTTTATAATAATTTCCTGATAAATAGGAAACATACCCAGGGAAACCATCGCGACGCATGTCTTCCACTCTCCGAGACATAATTTTGGTTAGTTCTTCCTGGTATATACGCGCCACTTTTTCCTGAGGAATGTCATCGTTCTCGTACTTTTTAAGTCTCCTGTTTTGGCTGGACTCCTGAAAGATTAGTGCAGTGTGTTTTTTAGTAAAGAATTTATTTTTATTGCATGTGCAAGTAAATATATAAGTAATTTAAAAATAATAATAAGTCATACTTTATTCGAGAAAGGTGATGGGCATTGTGTCCTCGGCGAGCTAGAGTCCTCATTGCTTCTGGAGTCATCGTTGTTGGGGTGACTTGTCGGGGTCTTCATCAGGTGCGAAGCTTCGTTGAGTATCGCATGCGTGAGCCTATCATCTCCATCACCATCCGGGCGTCCGTACACTGCACCGGTGCCATCTTTTGTCCCAACTGCAATGGAAAGAAGCATAGTTAGTTAAGTGAACGCTCGTCATTGCAGCCCTATGACCTTATGTGTACATGATATTAAAAAACTAGATACCTACGTCTAAAGGCATATTTATATTAACTGTAAATAAATATATTACTATACGTATCTGGATTCGCACACGAGCATATTTTAATTGAGGGTAAATTGTTCGTCACGCACACATACAATTAGGTACTGCATTGTCGTGTTAGTGGCTTTAACTGTTGCCAAGTAATAAATACGCGAGTTATATTTGGTACAATTGAAATTAGGCGCTTCATTTAAACTGTACAGCGATGCATGGCGCCTTTAAGTTAATCGCTGAATGGTATCGTGCACTCATCGCCTAAGCCCAGTAATCCTAAAACTGCGCGTGTGCAGCTATAAACAAGTGAAGTTACGCGTGAAAACCGCCCGCCATACTGTGGTCATTCATCCTGTCAACATATTGTCTTCGTTTTCACAATGAAACGACACTATTTAGATGGTGATATACGCGTGGAATTAGTTTAATTAAGTCGCATAATTAGTTCTAGACGTTAGTCGAGATCATTATAGAATTAAAGTGCGGGTATAATGTTCGGATATTTGAATCTCTTGCGGGTAATACTTGTAATAGTATATTTAGAGTTCAAAGAATTTTAGATGCTTAACACGAGCGTGTAAGCGCAGTTCGCTCATTTATTTTATCTCATGAAAACGTTAATGATTGTCTTGCATTGCAGCTCTTTATGTTACGATGGGTACCTAAAGCATGTTGGTACACTAATGTGTGACGCGCTGACGATACCAAATAATGTAAAAATCGGCCACATCCGTTAAGTGTTTAAAGAAAAACGATAATGTTATTTACTTTGTGGTATTTATACGACTCCGAAAACGGATTGTTCGTGGAATTGACGTATTAATTTTCAAGGATCACAAAGACTTAATTGCATCCTTAAATTTTATTTTCAAACCGACAATGTGTACGCCAATACTCCCACAGGTTTATTTTAGTCTCGTATAGGTACTGAACCACCGAGTTCGCCTTTAATTATTTGACAATAAACATCATAATGCAGTGCTATGTAATTGTTTTTCTTCGAAAATTCGCTCTGCACTTTTATTGAAACGTAAATTGTGTTATATTTATTAAGAGCTTGTAATACTTAATTAAGAATAAACACAGTGACACTCTTGTATAGTTATGTTTCTCTACAGTAGTTCTTTAATAAATTTAATTCTCTAATTAAATTCTCTTTATTTGAAGATGATATTTTTAAGTAACTGCCATTATAACTTTCTCTAGTTTTTGTGAAATGTTACTACGATTGTGTTGTAATCCTCAAAATGAGGAATTTCTTCGAAACATGTCACCTTTTCGTAATTCTCACATTTAAGAGTCATACAAAGCACTGTCATGTCCTTCTATAGACAATATTTTTGTGAAACAAACTCATTATTCACGAATTTAACGACAGGCATGACAAACGTGATATAAATGTTGTTGAAATGGGCACATTCCAGATTATGATCTTGTGATATCCAATGTTAGACAATACGTACCTAACTAAATATACGTGATGCGTTTATAAATGAATTGTGTTTGTGTCAATTGCTACATAGGTAATATTTCAGTGACAGCGGTCAAAGGTCATAGAGCAATTTACCTACAACAGTTCAATCTTTACACTAAACTTTTCAGTCAATGACAATAGATAGGTACTCATCGTTTTATCGCCTGGAATAGACATAAAAGATTAAGGTAAAATTATGAGATTAATTAATTTATGTATTTTGCATTTGAAAACAGGTAGTTTATGGTATCAATGAAATTCTACCTAATTTGGTCATTGACATAGGTCAAAAGTGTTTACTGGTGAAAACATACCCAATTTGAATGTCACTCATGTCTTGAGAGGCAGACGACTAGCTGATGGTCTAATTTATTTGAAACACGCGGCGCGCCTCGTGGCCGGCACGCAGTTATTTTTTATGAAACGTAAGTATAATTTAATACGAGTAGGTACACTAAGCAAGTAGACAGACGTAGACTCAAAAACTATATAAATAGTCGAACTATAAATAAAACGTTTTGCAAATATAAGTAGTAGAGAATATTGCAATCACAGATGAACGACTCAACGTGATTTGTATGTATATATTCATCCTTCGACATACTGCCGTCGATAAATTTCAACACACGTCTATTAATGCCTTTGATCTTGTTGCAGACATTTTGTTATTCTGTAAACGGCACGCGGCCAATTACTGCGACGTGCTTCGAAATATTGTCAAAAAACTGAGGTTATTTCTACGAGAGTGTGACGCAACACAAGTAGCGCCATTTTGTACACACGTCAAATTTGTCAACATGGCGTCTGAGACGCGATTACTCTAAATACTGCCTTCATGTTTATTAATCTATTTCTTTCGCGTTTCTTATCTGGTACCCTATAAAGTAGTTAACGATATCAGTTTTTATTAAGGTTATTAAAATGTGCATTTTGGATGGATATTTTAAAAAACGCGTTGTTCAATTAACGTCGTCCAGTCACGGAAGTTTAAAATTTATCGGTCGCCGTTTGATCGCTTCTGACCGATGGCGGGAAAAGGGGCTTTTTAAATTCAAGTGGCAATAACATAATTCAAGGATAACAATAAAAACGAAGAAATTATTTGTTTATGCGACATTATATCGCGTGCGTGCACGCGAAAACTATTTTCTTTGTGGTCGTTATTGATTGCTATAGTCGTATGAATATTCAAAGGATTTGGAAAGTAAAGGGGCGGTGCCCTAAATTACAGTGTCACTGTGACATAGTGAAAAAACGAACGTTCGTAATTTAACCGTATAGGTTGAATTCGAACGGGGAGCTCGTATCCGGGATTGTAAATCAAGTTGGCGGGTAGTCGCAAGAAAGGGGTGAGAAGTGCGCGCTCTATACGTCACAGTGGCGATCGATGCTCATTTGCATTGGAGTCGTTGTCGGCAACGGACGTCAGGGCCGCTAGAAAGTGTTCCAGAGCTCAGAAAAAATATCACATTTGACTTGTTAATTATATGCTAAAGAAATAGTTGCATAAGCCGGCATCTAAGTTAATACTAGGTGCTAAGCAAGTGTTGTAAATAGTACTTAATACTACATAACGTTAGAACAATTTGACTATTTTCAGTTTTTTTGACATTTGTGTTTCTTATGATAATGACATAAAATTATTCTTACATTCCACAGAACACAATAACATTGAAATGAAGAGGCAAAGTTGTGGAATGATATAATTTTCGATTGGTAAGTTTCTTTTGTTCGACGTCGCGTGCGTAGGGTCGGGTGATCGGGATCGCGTGCTAGATGGCAATCTACCGCGACGGGGGCACCGACCACAATTGATTCCACACGAGAGAGAAACAGAATGGTCCTGTGCATGACGATAACCACACAAATATAACTTAGACACCAAGCTTCAAGTATCGAAGGAGTAACCTCGAGAAACTAAGAGAGTGAAACCATATTCTAGGAATTATTTGTTTATCTTGCTGTTATTGAAGAATTGTTGTGTAAATGGTATTGAAGCTTACGGTTATGTAAAGATATCAATAGGCAGTTTATCATGGTCTAAATTACACCAACGGACAATCAGATTTGTTGATAGAGCCCAAAACTATGAATCGCGTGCGTTTGATTGGCTAATGGCAAATATCGCCACAATATCGCGAAAACGACACGTTCAAACTATGTTAAGGATGAGTTTTACTGTAAATGTGGTAAAGAAATAAGTCTTGGATTATAGTATTAGTGATTTAAGACTCTAAAAATAATATTAGTTTTGGTAACGATTACAAACGTATGGATTTAAATCATTTTTATAGACCAATTTGTTCGTATATTTGTCAGCGGAGTGTAAGAATGTCAGCGTGCTCATTTATGAGTTTTTGTGGTTATTACTTTCGCTGTGTTTGTTTCTGTGTTGATTGAATCAAGATACCAAGCATACCAAACGAATCTAAAAATGTAATGTAACCTCTGACATATCATGGATGAAGCCTAACATTGGTAGTAAATTTGTATATGTATTTGCAGTTAGGAAAAATGATTAAGTACTTATCTCGGACACTCTAATGTAATGGTGGTTATATGACACAATTTTATTGTCTGTGCAAATGCAGTTCTTGTAAAACAAATGCAATTATGACAGTTATAGATTGAAATCATAACACAAACACGGTCCCAGCATGCCTAATTTTTTCACGTTTGCATTGACATCTGAAGATTATTCCTAAGATTTTTTTAAATTTTTTAAAGTTTGCCATTAATTTCTATAGGAATACAATGTCCATTGCCCATCGGTGAGGGAAAATGCACTACTCGCTAGTTGGTAACTGGATTCAATAATCTATTTAGTGAGTCATCTACGCGAAACTTTCTGTCTGTATAAAGAGAGAACGCATATCGGTTACAATATCATCATTGGTTTACAAGTATTGTGTAATTCTAAGAAATCACAGTTTTTGTCTTTTTTGACATCGGATTTTTTAAAAATTGTTTTTAGGCTACAACCAATTATTATCTGATAATGATAGTCGAATATTCTGCTTCATTTTATATTTGCTCATTTGTATAATTTAGAGAGAGACTAGGTATGTACTTTAAAAGCTTCAATTTTCTATCCAGAAAATGTTGTGGAAAAAGCCGCGCTGTACGGTTAGTTCTTTCATATTATACACTAGGGACACAGTGATATGACAGTGCAAAAAGTGCATCGTACGCCGCGGCGTCTCCCCAGAGCTTATCTGTGTAACTTTTAACGATAGCTCGGTGAAGTTTTTTAACGAAATAACCAAATTTCCGTTAACTAAGAGTAACACGGTTAGTCCTGATCGCGGCGTCTGCATCACGTGCAGGTTTTAATTGATTTTCACCATTGCATTGGGGCAAATTTGTGTACTAACGAAGTATCATCGAAATAAGTTTGTCATCAGTTCTTTATAATCTCTTGGTGACTGTAAGTATATTGTCCAGTATATTGAAAAGAATCAGCTGTATTTTTAACTCCAGATAGGTAAAAGGCATCCATTTGCGTGTTCTCATAATTTAAGATGATTTCACGTCTACCCTAGACATCAAACGCAAGACAAGGATTTATTTCTTCAAACTGAGATCCCATTTTAAAATCGAAAAACGGTGTGCAGTTTCTGTAATCGATATTTCACAAATATTTGTTTAAATATTAGAATATTGATTTTTAAACAGGCAATGCTACAATAATTATATTTCGCGTGTACTCGTAGACCACTTTAATAGTAGTTATTAATGCATTGATTTTGCACGGTTGCTTTATTGATTGTAACAGCGATTGATTACTGCGAGACACGCAACCACGCGCCATCAACAAGAAGGCCTATGTTGGGTAAAAATTGAAAAAAAAAAAGATCAATAGCTATTCTATATACCATAGATATATTCATTGTAGGTACTCGTGAGAGTTGAGTTATGACAGAATTGCTGAATGGCGCGAATTTCTCCACATTTAATGTTTTGGAATAAATGTGAGTTAAAAATTTTTGAATGAATCGTTGTCCGATTTGAAATTCAGTTGTCTCAAAATCTGACAGCAACGACCCCAGTAGTAAAATTATGTACCTTAATACACCTACCGCTATGAGACAGTTATAATGTTGGCAACATAAGCGCGGAAACATGGTGCATTAAAATATAGGTGAAAGAGATAAAAGGTCAGAATGAGCACTTGGCAAACATTCGAAATATGAATCTCATCTTTTTCACAGAATTTACGGTATTTTGTGTTGAGTCCACATATCTGTCTGTGTGACATTGCGTAAGGACACTCATTTACAAAAAATACATAGATCACAACAATAAATCATGTAGATTAAGTGGATAAATATAGAGGTTTGATTTAATTTGCGAGTGTGTTGGATTTAAAACTATTGCGCGGCACAATGACGAGTCATTCATAGCTGCACATTAATCCTTACTAATTATGCAAGACGGGAGCAAAGATGTAAAATGGTCGGTCACAAATCGCGTCCAAACTGACAGTTTAAACAACCCATCTTGTGAGACAGATCCCTGATATATAACTCGAGTTTGCTAAGGAAACGTATGTAATTAATTACGACGAATAATACGTCAGGATGCACTTAATTTCCTATTAAACTGTTGTGAAAACGGTCAGCAAAATGGCGCCTGCGGTATGGTGCGCGACAATTTTGATGTTTCTCTGAAATGTATGCACGAGTATATTTTCATAGTTTTGATAGCCGCAATGTAGCGGATTTAGTATTCCGAATAGGCTGATCAAACAAATCGTCAACTGAACAATAAATCCTAGCATCTATTTACTTGCTTACATATTTGTTTTCTAGATATTTGGAACAGTAAAACTTGCATTGCACAAGAGCGACAATATTGAATCCATAAAAGTAAGTGTTGGTGGGCCTATGCAGGCGCGACACGTTTACGATCGCTACTGTCGGTGTGACCGCAGCTTTATTAAACTAATTATCCGAGCTTCGGCCGCTTGCTTTACGAGGAGAATGAATTTATTTACTTATTTTTTTAGTATTGTTGACGTATAAACCCTTTGTAGTACCTAAATCTGGGCGATGAAGTGCGACATTTGGAGCACCATGAAGAATATTCCACGAGAGTGAAATCAAATTATTTGCTGTCGTAAAATTAATTGCGTATGTTTTGCCGGACTGATAATAATATTCTTCTACACAGTCTACATTCTTGGAAATGTATCTCAATCCAGAAATGAGAGTAAAGTTAGCATTCATTGAGACAATTTCAAGGGTTCCTGGGTATTTGGGGCAACTTGCGACGATAACAAATCTTTGCCCAAAAACGAAAACTGCAGCCAATATGTGCGCATAATGAATCTAAATAATGAATTTGTAGAAAATAGGTAACCCCGATAATTTCTCTGGAGTTGTCAAGTGATGCACGATAATTATATGAGTCTGTTCAGCTGTAAAATGTAACGAAATTATTGCAGCGGAACATTAACAAGAGCTTCTCTTGATTGTGATAATTTAGTACCAACTTATTTTAGTTCAGCTATTAAAAGCTAATTGTGTTAAGGACTACGGAGCGGTAAATATTCAAGTAGATGTGTAGTGTCACTAATATTATACCTACGTTCATCTTTACGTTGTTCTCTAGATTAATCCAGAGCTTCTATTAAAGGACCAGGGCCTACTATGAAATTTAATAGCAAATCAATAGTAACGGTATTTGCAATATCTACACTGACTTGTATTTTTTATTTTCTGTTCAATCTGCCGTAGGTACACAGTATGCATGTGACATTTTCCCCAACATAAATATCTATATGATTTCTTTACTTTGGACAGCAATATCGATAGTAGATATCAGAAAGTTTCCAATAGTCCTGATTAGTATGCTAATCAAATAAAGTAAAAATATACCTAGGTGTATTCGGAAATATTCGGTCAAGTTGAATTAGGTAGGTCTGTTCAACATACTTAGTCAAAGTCCAATGTAACAACTTTTATTTTGTTTTTCAGTTGAATAAATAGTTTCAAATTTATACTTTGGATAGGTATTTAGAAGTATACGAATATATCCTAACCAAACTTCATACCTAATTATTTTATTAATTTTTAGTATATAATTAGTTTTTTTTATAAAGATATGAATAAGTAATTTAATATTCAAAAGCTTTTTGCATCGTCTGATACTTTATCGCCCGTTACTATTTTATAGATTTCATTCCTGCTAAGATTAAAGAATTTTGATTAAGTAATTATGTTCCTAATTATCACAATGATGAAGGTAATTAACTAAGAATTAAGACTAAGAATTAACTGCTAAGACGTTAATACGAAATCGCAAGACAATTATGTAATTAATTAAATTATCTTATTATACACTAGGTACTTACAATATGATCTATCTAACGCAAACAACACATTACAATGTGTGAAGATGATTTTTATGAAAATATTTGTGGAATCGAGAAAACCAAACAAGACAGCGATGGATAAAAATGATGTTAGCCATCTTGCTCGCACAATTGTTTACGCGTTCAACCGTAGCAATTACTTAGGTATTATTACCGTGGACAGCCTTTTAGGTACAAAATCATAAACTTTATAATGAGACATGGTATTATAATCATAAATATGTCCGTAAGGAGGTCTGATTGCTTCGTCGGTAGCCATCAAAGCGGCCGCGAGACGGTGTGCATTCTTTGCAAAATTATTTCTTAACCTCTACACTAGCTTCATGCTACTCGGCAACAGATGGCGTTACGTATACATTGTTGCGTGCATTTTTCGCTTACCGCTTTGCTGTTTTTTCCAAGTTATTTCTACGTAAACGTTCTTAAATGAGCATTTAGTTTTTCATAGGTGTTTTCTAAGTGGAAGGGTCTTGAGACTTTTTGCTGCATGATGTCTTTTGAAATAATGCTTTACCGATAATTGCGTCGTAAAATAAATTTAATTTAACCTCAGTCATCGTATTTACATGTGGTTTTGAAAAATTGAATCACCGCCTGGACTTATTAATCTACACAATATTTTTTATCGTAATTTTTGTCTACTTGCTAATAGGTGGCGCTTCTCCCATCTTGTTCATCAAATAGTTCTTTCCTAGACTCGGAACTTGCTAGGATAATAATCAGATAATCAAAACTACAAAATTCTGTTATATATGTTGTATATCTAAGAATGAACATGTTGCCAATTTTATTCTCATTATGAATAAACCCCTTTCGATCCCATTCGATTCCCGGCGGGTTTATCGGGTAATTATTATGTGATTATCAACACCAATTTTCGTGTTTCAAACTTTATGATTTATGTGTTATGTTCTCGTTCGGTTGATACACCCTCGTATCAGTGTTTTATAGCACAATCGATACCAACTTGCGATAAGCGTTTTTCACCATTTAAATAAAAAAGCTTTGCGTGCTTATAAAATGTGAAACTTATTAGAACTCAAGAATTATCATTTGGAATTTTGATTATTATAGAGTTCATGATGGCGATCTTAATATTAGTAATTGATTATATATTTATCATAATAAGGATTACTTAAATTTCAATACAAAAACTTAATAGTGTTGTTGACATTTTAACTAATGCATGTTAGTATATTTAAGAATACTAATTGCCTCAGTATTTGAAATTCAAATTAAAATTTTTAATAAATAAAAAACTAACTAACTATCTTCACGCTGTATCCCTGACGGGGTAGTCAGAGAGGACAGATCGCCAGGCCCCGCGATCCATGCATACTTCTTTCGCTTCTTCGAGATTCATCAATCGCTTCATACACGCACGTCTGGGTATCCGAGTACTTTTGACCTTTCCGTTTTTGCCAATTTTTATTTTTAATAAATATTGGCAAATTGTAAATTTTTATGTATTTAAGTAGTTTATATTTGTTTGCGTACATTCGAAAATGTTCTAGATTCAAAACAATTCTAAAATCAAACCAATAATAAGTACCTTGTCCAATAGCATTGTCTGTTTAGTTTAATAAAAGGAACATTTTGAAATAATTCAAAGGCACGTTCCCGTTCGTATCTATGTCCGCGTGTGAAGACGTCCGTAATGTCCGTTTTCGTTCGACTGTCCGCGCTCGTTAGACGCTTCACTAATACACTTGCAAGTTCCCAACTCCGTTCAGTTTTAAACGCTTTTGACAGTCGCGCGTGTGGCTGAGGCTGCCGTATGTGACCACCACATCGATCAGTTATTAGCGATGTGCTTGTATGAAAGGAAAGTTTCATATAGCATGACATTTAAACGTTAAAGTTTCCGTTTGGTTTAATTTTCAATTCATATTTTGAATCGGTATTAAGATTACCGTCATCCCAGATGTGTCCAATTTTTTATTATTATAAATACTACATTCTCGTACTAAAGCGCACCTACTATAATCCATTTTACTACGCAAACTAACGAAAACATAATCCATGAAAGTGGGACTTTTGTTTGATACGAGTATTTGAAAACAAATCTCCACAAACATGCAAAAGCACAATTGAATATTAAAATTTGCTTAGCGTTAAACTAAAAGCTCTACAAGGGGAGTTTACAGTATAGGAGCATCGAGGACGCTTAACTTCGGGCATAAAGCCTTTGGCGGGTGTCCTGCGCCGGCCGATAGTGCCCCATTGAAAATAGATTTTCACGCTATGCTTGAAATGCTTTTGAGAGGCTAACTTCGTCCAAATATTGGAGCTGTGGTAGTTGTGTGTACCTATTCGATCTGTTCCATCTAGTTCTGTTCCATTTTCAAATAGTTTTTTTAAGAATTAAGCGACGTCTTTTGGCCTTCATACTCGTATTTATAAATGTTTTGATTCCTATGGTTTCTGTTTATTTGTAAAAGTAAAATGTATTAAAAACTTAAGAATTCGTGCCCATCTTTTATTTATTAGGTGTTAACGGCTTTAACATATAATATTATACAATTAATTAAAAAGGATAAAATACGAAGAGCTGAGTTAATTTTGTGAGAAAACTAAACAGATATAAATTTAAAATAAATATTATAAAAAGCAGACCAAATGTATGCGATGCAGATAGTTTTAAGTAGATAAAGCTTATAAATCTATTTGTGTTCCTTAGCTTCATTCTTAAGGTTACACATTTTGACTTTGCTACAATAGCATTGGTAATGCAATATTCAATGCGAATGCTTCACGCTGTATCCTTGACAGAGACAGTCAGAGAGGAAAGATTGCCAGGTTTCGCGATCCATGCATACATCTTTCGCTTCCTGCAGATTCATTAATCGCTTCACTTTTGACCTTCGTTTTTGTGCAGTCTGCTTACGTGGTCTCCATATGTAAGTCTTGGTCTACCCAGACTCCTCCTACCCTCTACTTTCGCACAATATATATTCTCCGTCAATCGTTCCTCACTCGGACGTGTCCGAACCAACGAAAACAAAAAGTTACCGAAGTTTGGAAAATCAGGAGTAACAATGCATGGATGTTCTGAAAATGTTCTAGTCTATACTATCCTTTAACGTCTTTGGATAAGCGTTTAGTTACTCAACCATACAAGATATACGAACAATTAATACGACTGCCATTAATTAAGTTAATTGGAGTAAAAGATTATATGAATAAATATCACATATAAGTTACTTACATTAGAGTTTAGTGGGCGTGAAAAATGATTTAAAATTCTTTACTCTTTTCTTTATGGTTGGCTAAAGTTAGGCGATTTATACCTAAGTCTTGAACCGCGTACGGAAATTGAATTCAGGCACAACCATTCCCAACAACTATTATATACCATCAAAATATTTATGGAAATGAATATCAATAATATTCAATGATAATAAAATAATGGTTGGACTACCAACTTTTTTTTACTCAACGCCATCTAGCCAAAAGTAAGCGAATATAAGCTTAAAGTAAAAAAGTAACTACCAATTATAGTTCTAAAATATTTTTCTTGAAAGTTTTAACACTTACCCCTACTCTACACCTAAGTAAAATAGTGATGTGACTTTCTTAATAGATATAAAACCGTCATCAACAATTAATGTAACCTCTTCTTATTCGTTTTTAATTAACGGTAGTAATATAAATAAATATGTCCTATAATAGTTTTCCTTGCTGTAACTGAACATTTTAATTGATCGGCCATTTTATGCAGGACGTGAGAGGTTAAGCCAATTAGTGTTGTTTACGTAAATATTGTATAGGTAGTTACTGGTAGGTTTCCGTTCTAACATTAAAAAAATACGACACTAAGTTTATTTCTTACCCATTCACGTCTGTTTATCTAGAACCTTTTAGTTGAGTTGACGAAGTAAAAATAGACAGGTTAAGATCCTAAGCACGAATCATTGCACAATGAGCTGTCAGCGAGCCGCCCAGAATGTGCAACATGCTGTATGTAGGTATGACAGCGATGTCGCGTGTGAACGTCGAACAATCGTTTCGCAACAAACGGACGGACGGACATTACGCATGTGTATCGTGGGAACTGGGAAATAGAAGAGACCTGTAACGTATGAACGAAATGATACGTTTGCTAATAAGACTATTGATGATATGGTGTGGCTTTCTCTACCTATCTATCGCGTTTGTTGCCGATTGGACTGTATTGATACTTTCAACACCCTAGTTTTGGCTTTAAGATTCCGACAACCTTAACGTATATTTTAAAACTAACCATAAACAAGAGTGGTTTTAATGATGTTGGGCCGTACTCTGGACCTCTAGCTAAATAAAAATATATTTATTTTGGTTCCATTTAAAAGTGAAAATAACGTAGAGCCAAGGCAAATGATTGACCACTATCGCACCTGACAAAGCTCAAGAGCGATCCTCTGCTGTTGCGAGATGTACCTTTGTATTAGTTTAGGATTTATTCTTAGTTAAAGCAATTCCATTTTTAGTTGATCATAGATTTCACCACGGCCTATTAAAATTCTTCACAAAGGGGGATATGAGTAGGTATATTTTTAAATACATTAAACTCAAATTTATTTCCTTTCGGCCGTAATCGCTACCATTCAAATACAAGAGAACACTTCCAGACCTATAATTTTGACTAAATACCTTATAAAATAAGAATCTGTCTTGTAAAATCTTCTTTGATCGATATAATCACAGGAAAGTGTTCCCACGGCTGCTGTGCACGGTTACGTCGCTAGCGTGACCAACTCGCGATCATTACTAGTTATTACTACCCACAGATACTACGCCCAATGTTACCATACACATCAAACTTCAATATGAATCACAGCGAGATTGAAAGGAAAAATACCATCGTATCTCAATTTGAAACAATAATTTTGAATTTCCCGTTCTACCTTTTTGAAAATGAAACGCGTGTAAACTGAATGCATCCTAAATCTTTCTTTGCATAATAACACCATAAACGCGGTCGAAACACCAATCAGCAACAACCGAAAAAAGGAAAACCGCATAGCATTGCAGCGAAATAAGAAAACCGTAACCCATTGGGGAATTATCTGAAATTCAATCTATTTGAGCTCATCCCTATCGATGGGGACAAAGGCTAATACACAAGAGTCCATTGTATTGTTCGCAGATTTATACATTGCCGTGCATTGTCATTAATGTGTACACTGCTTTACAATGACTACGTTTCTTTTTAATTCCAAATTTCTGTATTGTCTGTATTACGAATTGCTTCACCGTTCTTTTCAAGCTGATAGCAATTGCAACTGTCATACAATGACTGTCGTGTGAATACAAGCAAGATATACATTCACCCATTCTATAGATATATCTATTTATTATACTTACAAGGTAAATGCTATTAGTAACTTATTTATTTTCATTAAATAGTGCATAGTGCGGCGGGTTCGTTGTTTCTGCCGAGTGAGTGTCCGCTCCGCTTTGCCAGTCTTTAAATGGAATAATCTTTTTATCTACGGACTTTACTAAAAATATGAATCACATTCCAAATGTAATTGGAATCAATTATAAAGAATAGAGTAGTAGAGATATTTTTGCAGCTGCCATTTTTACTAAATATAAGTATGAGCTATACCTAACCGAAATTAAAATTGATTCCAGTAGTTACGAGATGATAAGAATTTTCGACAACCCTTTTGGTTGAATTACCGTGCTAGAGCATTTTTGATACATTTCGGGAACACCAGAGCATTACCGCTCGCGGTCATATTTTGATTAGAAAAAATAAAATATTGGTTAAACAATTTGTTTTGTACAATTTAGATCAGAAAAATAATATGGTTTTTAAAAAATGGTTAAAATTTTTGGAATCCAGGATTGGTTCACGGTCAGTTAATCCTTAATTCTTCATGGATCGCTGACATTTCCGCACGTGGCAGCATTTAGGTACAGGAACAAAGGGATTAAGGATAAGGTAGGGAACAAAACAAAAAATAAATTATAGTGTTAAAAATAAAAAGTGCATAATCACTACACATGAAAGCTTTGAGTGCGGAGTACCTACACGTTGATCTAGTATGCTATGAATTGTCGGGCGATGTTCAACCATTTCTCATTGCTGAGTAAGAATTCCCTCTGACAAGAGATGACGATAAACCTCGGGGACTAGAACATCGGGTAGCCCAGTCTATCGTAGTCAAATAGCAGCGCATACGAACATTATGACTGATCAATATTCGCGCTTTATTCGACGTAGTGATGTAAACATCTTTTGTAGGCAGCGACTTGATTGATGAGGTGTATTGTCAGCTAAACTGACAGCCAAGATAACCGTAGATGTCAAACGGTTCATGATCCGCGGTAGGTAAGACGAATTAATGGTAATGCCTGACGTACCAAAAGTGATTAGATAAATTTGCCGTTAAGTGATATTGATAGTCCTGGTCAATTTTCTGTGAAAGCATCGTTTTAAAGTCACTTTTAGTACGTCCGTTCTCGAGCATGCATGGCGACTATCTAAGACGCATTTAGGTAATGGTCGAGCTTTGTATAACTTGGTTAACATTCTCTTACAAAGTATTGAAAACTCTTATAGGCATTGTTTTGAGAAAAATATACTTAAAGAGCTCGATATTTATACGAAATAAATTTCGAATGTTTAGATACTTCAAGATTAAAACGAAACAAAGGTAAATGGAAAAGTACCTTTTTTAGGGATCAGTGACTTGAGCAGCATGATGGCTGCCTCGTCGCAGGCCCACGCGTGCATCTTTCTGTACGAATCTCGCCCCTTCTCTGTCAACTTGTCCCAAGGTTTCGGCTTCGACAGCAGCTCAGATACCGTCCCCTGCGACAGTCCCAGGACGTATTTGGCAAACAGCCTCTGTCCAATATTGTGGACTGAAAGCAGTTCTCGGACTCTCCGGCTGATGTGCAGCGTGTCCAGGTTGGAGTTGGCGTACTTGTCGATGTTGTAGCGCAGCATCTCCTGCAGGCGCGCCTCCATGGGGTCGCCCTTGGGGATGAGCGAGTCGCCCAGGCGGCCCACCAGCGCGCCGGGCGGCAGCGGGCCCATGTCCTCGGCGAAGCGGTAGGTGCGGTGCTCCTCGAAGCGGAAGGGGCTCGGCGGCGGCAGCGGCAGCGGCGTGGGTCCGTTGTGGTTGTGGTGCGTGGTGTTGTTGTTGAGCGGCGGCGTGACGGGCCACTCGTCGCCACCTGCGGCGACAGCACGGTTACGCGGGAACACGAGGACGGGAGGGACGGGCGGGAGGGGAGGCTAGCACGCACGTTCGTAAGCGTCGCAATCGTTCGGCAACGGTGTACGAATGTTTAATGCGCGCGCGGCGTCTCTCATGTTGGCATGCTCCGAATTCTAAAGCCTAAGTTTGAAACGATTACGCGCGTCCGTGAGCGGCATGGCTGAGGTGGTGGGAACTGGATATTCCTCGTACTCCGCGCGTTTATTTTTGCGAATTGTTGGTTTTTTACTCTGACAGAAAAGTGAAGCGAACACGATCTAGCTACGGACATACACAGGGTTTGAAACATCGAACGTGCTGTTGACGGCGATCGATTTCCAAGGATCGTACACGACCTCTAATGGACGTTTATTCGGCCCAACCCAGCATCAAAGAAGCTGATATGAATAAAACATGACTTCGGTCGAACAGAATTTAAAAACTTTTACAATGAAGCTGACTAATTCAGTGTTTGCTAAAGAAATTAAACACTAAAGTACTCTTAGCTAAGGTCACACACTAATGACGTACCTATTTCCCGACGCTCGGCACTGCGCTCGCGTTCGACTGAGTTGTCGCGAAGAGTAGGCGCAACACTAGGTGATCGCAGCTCCGGTTTTCGTTCCAGTGATCGTTCGAGTGATCGCTCAAGCGACCTATCTAGTGACCGCTCGCCTCCGCCTAAATCTAGTGCTCGGAGCATACTGTAACAACATAAACACTAACATTAGTATATAGGTAAAGTGGATAAACAATTAAAGCTATAGTTCTATTTGTTCTTACTTCAGGGGTAAAACCATATTAAAATTGAAATTATAGGCAAGTAAATTGCTATATTTTTCCTCTTATTATGCGCAACCTTGTTATGTAGGTACTTACATTAAACATGAAGTGTACCTAAGTATATATTTAACTATGTTTAAGTAGACAATAATCACTCATAAAATTATAAAACCAATTTCAGAAGATATTTTAAAAAGTAAATCATTAATTATCAAACACACGCCAAAAAGAAAAAAACAATAAATTGTCTGTGGTTGGTTGGTACGAGCTGAAAATCTTTGTAAACTCCCCAAATACCTTGATCATAATTAAAAGACAATGCTGTAGATAATCCCGATTGTGATATAAGGGTTTTAATTATCACCAGGTAAGGGTGGTCACCGGTCGATATACCCCAATAAATTCAGCCAAAAGTGAATTGATTAAAACAATTTCCAGGTGAATTAATTAAGTATTTTAATTAATAGAAACTGCTGGGTCTCTATTGGCAATATTCCTTTAATAAATTTATAGAGATCGGGTCGCTTTGAACGCTATCTTACGGCTATTAGGAGATAAGACCCACCCTACCTGCTCCCTGTCCGTTAATCGCTATAATTTTATGTTTATTTAATATAGTAACACTTGCCAGTTTACGGTGTTACCACACTTTTATATTTCAAATTTGCCAATATGAATCGAGTTTCATTGTGATTTTTTAATTATTAATATATTAGCATTACAAATTGGTTTTTTAAAATGCACAAAATTATAATGCCGTCCAATCCACCTTTGTTTCAACTTGTTATATCAACATAAATGACGTCAGGCCTGTAATAATCGGTTTTTGACGAAAAAGATAACAATTATATATTTTTTACATTAATATTTAACAATAAAATTTTTAACAATACGTTGAATTCCAAATAAAACTAATATTTTAATTATATGACGAGGATTAATTAAGGAAAAATGTTCGAAGGAAATCTTGACTAGGAAATGATTCATTAAATATAATTTTCAGAGTAGGTATCTCTACTATTATCTGCTGGGTATCCCCTTTACGCTATACGTTGGCATTGACAAGATGCAATGGGTATGCTTCTAAAATAGAATTTAAGAAAGATAAAAGAAAAACAGGAAACGCCAATTATACAGTCCTTAGTTCCTTTTTCACCAAGCTTGGAAGATCCATTTTGGTACAGGTAGTGTAATTTCGAGAAATTTGTTAAGAGAAAATTATTATTACAGAAAGTTATAACTTAAGTCCAATATGGGCTATCAAGTGACAATTCATTGTTATATCCATAGGTTTATAGAAAAGTAACGTAAAACTCATAAAACTATTAACACCATATTCTCAAAGTAACTTACGATCTAACCTACAATTTATCGATCAATCGCACAACTTAACACAAAAATTCTCTCAAAGTTTCACTAGCTTAATCTAATTTTATTCTAAATATACGATAAGTTGGTCGACTAGTTGTACGACTAGAATGAGCTCACTGCCTCTACAACAGTAGGGTTGCACGTTAATTACAATTTAATATATCGCTAATTAAATCGTTGATCGGTAGGTAGAGTCGAATCTCAGAGGTGTTCGCCAGCTTCATTTCGTATGAATGAGGTTTATACGGGAGTTTGTTAGTAGTTGTTGTTTTAATTAGTTATTTATAATAGTGAAGATTTTTAAGTACCTACGAGTACTTGAATCGACGTTTTCTTTCAAGGGGTAATTGTAAGGGGTAAGAGATTGTGCCCCATTACGTGGAACGGGAATTAAGTAGTAGATAGTATTGTTTTTTTTTCTTAGTTATTCTATATATGGTTTATAAGAGACAAAGGGCCTATTTCTATTTTTGCACCAATATATTACGCAACGATCAAAATTTCAACTACTACCTTTTAAGATGCAATATTTAATGATTATGCAAGATATATTTGACAAATGTTAAAAAAAAAAAACTTGTATGCTTAGTTATAAATAAAAAATATTAGTGAAATGTATGCAATACATAATCGTTATTACACATACGTCAAATAGGAAGTATGTACCTCTATAAGTTATATTCTAATACAATAATCGGTAGCCATATTGTCTGATGTGTATTGTGCCAGCTTAGTCCTATTGTCGGCATGATTGGCTCAAAGGGAATACAGATAACTAGTGCTGAATACCGATGTCGATCAGTTTGGGTATATTAGAGTTTAGATTTAAATACTACACATGATTTGTAGGTTAAATGTTAGGTGTGTCAAGCCACAATAAAAAACGTTACATATATTTTAATTGTCTATGGAATTGTACTATGATAACCAGACAGATCTGATATTTTTACTCAAATTTAAACCACACTTTTTATTAATTTTATTATACAAAATCACTTTTTTGTTTTAATCACACATTTTATTCTTTTGAAATTCATTCCCACCGGATACTATGTGCATTACTGACCTCTTTAGTATGGATTTCATACCACACTGACCCCAAAACTAGTTCCACGGAATAAGCATACATTACTTTTAAAATTAGAATTTCAAATACCTAATATTGATTAAAAAAACCAAATTTAAAAATCTAGTCTAGCCAAAAGTAAATTTAAAAAGAAATTAGTACTACTTGGCAAAAAAAAGGAGGTGCTAGTGTACTATTTACATGAAAACCAGTTATTAAAGAATTTATTTTATTAAATGATCGTCTTTATGACGTATTGTGAGTGACATTTCACAATGTAGCCAGCATCAAAAAATGCTATGTTCCGTTTCAAGACGTTTTCGTAAGGTTGCAACAGGCCGTTGTGACTTATGTTCTATCTCTATGTATGCGACTGAAAGACGCTGTTTCTATGGTCATGAAATAAATTAAAAAAAAAAAACTTATGTTCTAATTTCAAGCAGAAAAAACTTTAAAAAAAAATGAGAGTGGTTTTAGTGCTTTTACAAGGAAGGTTAGTAGGTAGGTACTGTTTTACGAGCGTTTTAAAACTGATACATTATAAAGAGATGACACAGTTAGGAAGTGACGATGAAATTTTGTGAGAAAACCGTGGAGTGGTTTCGAAGCAATTTTTTGTGCGTCTGGTGCTCATTTCTATAGGATAATTTAT
Organism: Thumatha senex; assembly: GCA_948477245.1. Lineage (NCBI taxonomy): Eukaryota > Metazoa > Arthropoda > Insecta > Lepidoptera > Erebidae > Thumatha > Thumatha senex. The sequence continues at coordinate 23,051,410 of OX419744.1, read as the reverse complement.
AGTTAAATTTTATTGCAACAGTGAGTTTTGATGGAAAACAGTTGACTTTTACATAGGTATACCTATATAACACGTCACATGTCATCTCTAACAGTAGAAAAGTTAGATACAAACGTTTTCCATCGGGTTTTGTTCGTAATAAATTTCTTTATTGGTTTGTAAATCGTAATGGAAATATTCAATTTACCTAAAGTAACAAGCATTAGCAAATAATCTTTTAATTTACAAAGTAAAATACCTACTTATACAATAGTTTTTTAGTAATAACACGACTCTACAGTTCTCTGTTCTTAACGAAAGCTTAAAAGCATCTTTGTCTTGTCCAAAAGCCTTCGCAGTGTAAGGCGTGTGCACACTGAATATTTGATGCGTCGATGTAACTGATGGTGAGTATCTACCCTTACCGCAAAGTTGGGATGGGATAACTTTTCATTAGAAAGTTCACTTTTATTAACACGTGTTATGGTTGAGTTTAATGTAAGTACCTATAAGTAGTTGATTTAGTTAAGTTTGATTTTCAGTTCATTTATTTTAGATTAAGAAAAGCGCATTTAATATTCATCAGTAAGTATCTATTTAATACTGTATGTTTAATAGTCTTGTTAAAGTCACTTTCTAAATGAGAAATTACTGTCTTTCCTTCTTTGAAATTATTTGGTGTTGCATATCCCTACATTACACATTATCGAGATTTCAATAAAAAATTTAGAAATAAAAACTAATTGGATCGACCATACCCACAAGTTCTCACAAGTTGACCAGCACAGGAATTCGCAAGGTCTCTGCCTGGTATTGTAAAGTGGAATAAATATACTTCGACAGGTCTAATGAATCGGATTTAGCAAAAAGTTTTTAAAAAGGGAACAATTTCAACGAAAACAGTTCAAACGTTTCATTGAGCCAGTTCGTTTGTGCCGAACCAAAGACAAATAACTCCAAAATGACTATCATATTTCAAAATCTGTTACAAAATCCGTAAATTTTGATTGATCGCTCGTGGGTCGTTTTCACCCTTTAAAGAGAATATTTCAAAGACATATTTTCCTAAGGGGTTGAACGTAAAGGGATGTTTCTATATTGATTAGCGAATTACGAATTCCTGTTGAGTTCTTAGCGGCCATGTTTTATTGGACTATGTGTCATTGGGGAGCGTCGCGGTTTTATTACAAACACAATCTAAACAAGAAATGAGTGCCTCACCAATAGATAAATACGTTTCCCGTTTGTTGAAAATTATATCTCAACCAATCAGGCTGAAACTGAAGATATTATTATTTATAATTATTTATTTACCACTTGAAACTTTAATATTGATCGAATTCAAATTTAGAAGAGTTCCATCAGCAGACAATGCTTTGTATTGAAATAAGACAATGGAAAAGAATCTGGAATTTAGATTATATTATATCTTCGAGATAATACTTATTTCAATCGCACTGGACAATGAGGTGACGTCAGGGCACTATCAGTACGATCGCCGATAACGCCCCGCCCTCGCACGACTGACCAATCACCGATCGATTGGACAGCAACTAACGCCTTTGCCTACACTATAACTACTTAAAAATATCAAACAACCGCCATTGGTTCCATTTTTAAACATACGTATTGACATAAGTCAATATAAATGTTTGAAAATGCAACGACTCCATGTTCCATATTTAGTCTATGACAAATGTTTTTAAACGAATGCTGTGTCAACACGGTGTAAAAAGCTTAGGACCGACGAGTATTCTTTATGGCATCAAAAATCGTCGGGGAGCGTAAATTAGTTGATAATTTGTGTGCGACAGCGTTAGGCTAAACTTTCGTTAAATGTAAGACAAACATCGCCTAAGCAAATGGAGACAGGTGTCCGCGATAGGCTCTCATATTGATATATAGGGGCACACATAACCACATAGTATAAACATGTATGTTTCGTTGAAATTATGTAAATCGTGTGTGCTTAGAAGTTAATTAAACAAGAGATAACTGACTACAATCTTTATTTGTTTTTAAAAATTTCATCTTTGACGTGTCAACAATGTGTGTTCATTTTTATATTTTTTATAATCAAATGTGAGCTTTGGTTTGTTGATCAAGTTAGGAATTTTAAATGAAATACTTTTATAAATCAGAGAACCTTTATTTTCTTGTGTAGTTAAGCTTTGCTTCTTTTACGTTGACATATTTTTGTAATTTGTGAATTTATATGAAAAATATAAAAGGCAAAATTGAACACAATATGCAAAATGTTTTATATACTACTCGGGACTTCACGCGAAACAAAATTCTACTTACATTCACCGACGTTTCGAACGCGTTGCAGCGTCCATGGTCGCGGCTGGACTCTGGACAAGTCCCGAGTAGTATATAAAACATGAGTATGCACCGCGAAAGTTTAAAAATAACAATATGCAAAATAGTTTCAACTTCTTGCAATATCTTATTGATCGCTGAGTTATCTTATCTTCTGCAAATTCATCTATTGAGACTGACTTGTATTAAAGTCAGTCTCAATAATACAATTATAAACACAACAGATTAAATAAAATCCTGGTATCGAGCACAGATAACAAATAAATCGAAGGTAATCGCCGCACAGCCAACCTAAGCAGAGATTTGGCGCGAACCGCACCGCGTGCCGTTCAGAAATCAATCCATTCCTCCCTCCATTAAGCTTTAATCTTTGGGGGTTGGCTATAACTTAATCCTTACTTGAGAACCGGAATAAATAAGCTATAAACCAGTGCAGGTGCCTTACTGTTTATATAGAGAATTATAGATCTTATGGGATTACGTGATCTCATCTTTTGTTGAAGAAAGCGATCATGGGAAGCAACAAATGTTTTGTCCATTCGCGTGTTCGAGGCAATAATTGAAATGGTTGTGCACCGTTTATTTTTCTATCATACTGTCGTGAGGGCAGATAATATGTCAGTTATATATGTGTTGTTCAAGGGATTTTCAGTTCGTTATTGTTATTTGCTTGTTAGAGAACCAATTGGATATTTCTTTATCAGCTTTATTCGCTTTTGAAAGTAATGACACAAATATTACAGTCGGTTTGTTTGTGTCATATAAAGTCACTTAAAAAAGTGAACTCCACCGATTTTTTTATAGTCAATGAATAAACAGACGTATCTATTTCCTTTGATAACGTGATTATTCAATTATCTACACTATATGATTAATCTATACGTAAATACATATTTAAGAGACTTTAAAACAAAATAAAATAAACTTGTACAGCAAAATTGTGCAATCTTAATACCCGGATGATTTTACAAAATGTTTCAGGAATTCTTTTCTGATCATGAACTTTAGTCATAATATTTTCGCTCGTCAGCTGTTGAACATGAAATTGTGATATGCCCCAATTTCCGATTTCCTGTCATAAACCATCGATTAACTTCTTTTTATTATTACTTTTTTAAACCTGTTTGCACAGGCTTGTGCATTTTATGTCGCCGGCGTGTGTGATATCGTCTTTGACGGCAGATCAAAGAGTCAAGCTAGGAGACCGTATTGGTGGAAACAACACATAAAACGCTTCAAAACATTGGGTTTGGTAGTTATGACCAGAGTATAAATAGGCAGAGTGGTGTAAGTAACTGATATCCTCTGTGATGTCAACTTTTTGTTTAACGTCGAATTCGTGTATCGATATGTCACGTGCCGCCTTAAGCTGACTCTGTATCTCGTAAAATTCGTGACATATAGAAATTAAAATATCCGATTTATGAAGAGTAACTTATTACCCAATTAGTAAAATGAACATTTTATTAATATTTTAATTCGTAATATTAATTATTTCCTTAATGTATTATTAATTATTATTCGTATTCAGATGTAGAATAAGGAAGTATGAGAGTATATTTTTTCGTATTTTACACAATAAACTTAAAATATACTTATTTAAACTAATCATTAGGCGAATAGCAGTTCAATGTTTTTATTTCTCTAACAATTATATATCTAATAAACATGAACAGCCTATAGTTTTGTTTACTGAGCTTACAAGCGCCTAGAGAATCCTATAAAATGTGGAAGAAATCTAAATATTGAATAATAAAAAAATAAAAATAAAACAAATAATGCCATCGGCGAATGTGTGCTAAATGTGTTTGGAAATTATTGATGCCTAATTATGTAGACATGCAGACCCACAACGAAAAGTGTATCTTTCAAGACTTCCTCTAAAAACCTTTATCTTATCCAATAACAAATGAGTGGGTAAAGCTGTTGACGATAAACTTAGTATCAATTATGTGTTATCAGCAGGTGCAGATGACGGATCAACACGGAAGTTGACTGATCACATCCTGATTGCGTTATTAGTAAGTTTTGTAGCGTCTCGTCACGTGGGAAAGCTTTCTCGATGCTAAGACAATACATATTTTTATATAAGAAGAAGGTAGTTTTACTGTCAATAGATACCTGGCCGCCAATTGTCGACCACACTAATTGATAATTACTGGTTTCTTTTTATTTCGTGTTTTAATTGTTTCTAAATGTGAGGCAAATTTCATTTCACCGTGTACCTATATAAGTATTAAAAACGAAATTTTGGGTAAAAGATAGATGTGTGAAGAGGAGTGCAGATGTTCTGCAATATTAAATTAACAAAGATTTAGTCACAATACTTTGAAAAATAATCAATAACTATTCGAGATTCATAGAATAAAAGATACAAAAGAAAAAAAAATTAAATCTCATTCACTATCATGCGTCAAAATATTAACATCCCTCGATAATTCTATTTATATTTCCCACTGATGGGACAGGAAAATAAAAAAATAACCTACAAAGGTTCTCAGGGAGCGATTTCTATATCAATATGTTGTGTAAACTCGGGGGAGGCTGCTAAATTCCGTATCTCGAACGTTTAGCATATAGCTGTGAAATCCATGAGACTGCGACACAAGTGCTTTTCGATTTCCGAACGGAGAAAAAAAAAGGAATGTTTGGACCTCCTTAGTGGACGTTTTAGTAGTCAATGGGTGGATACATTGAACGAGTCAAAGTTAGCCGACTACACTTGAGGAGATTATGTTTAAAGAGTCATGTGAAGTGTATTTGTGTACTTGGAAGTTTGCTTTTAAAAGTGGAGCTATGCTAGGTCGTTTGTTAGGTACTTCCCCTGATGTTTTCTGTTTAGCTTTTAGACTATATGTGCGCATAATTGACAAATGCTATTGAAAGGGATATGAATGATATTAGAATTTATGATATTTTGTGAAGATAAGTACCCCTATATATCATATTGCATTTTGTCATTCTTTTACAAGAGAAAGCTACAATTTATTAACAAACCGTAAGGATAATTTTTCAAACAAATGATTTCAAAGGGAAACTATGCTTGACAACTCAATACGTAGGATAATTACAGTGCAGTCCATAAAAGTTCCTTTAGGAAGTGGTGGAGCTGTTAACAAGTGATCTTGCGCAAGCTGTCTAAACAAAGTAGTTAAGTGATGAACTGTAGGGCGTCAACGACGTTTACTGCAATTCTAGAAAGCTGTATCTGCTTGGCTACACACATCGTTTTGTTGTTGGGTCACAATGTATCAACTAATTTTTTTTTAACGTGTTGAGATCCTCTTGGATGCTATGCCGGACACTTACCGACTAAAACCACACGGTGCCCTTCTATTTGTCTATGGCCAGGAGTCCCGGGTAAGCCCTTCGGGAGGATAGGCCCAGGGCCCCTAGCAGAACTAATCTAGTATAAGATAGACAGCTTTAAAAAAAATCGTTTATAAGTAGTTTAGTCATGTATTCCTATGCATGCAATTAAACGATTGTTGTCTACGGTAATGAGGTAGTGGCTTTACACAGTTTTTATGTTGTATTTAGTTTAGAATTTGGAAAAATGTGTGTTTATTGCAATCCCGATTGAATCATACGCTCATATTTAAAACTTATTATTTGTATAAAATACTTTTTCTTTTTGTCTTAATTCTCTGTTCTGTTATTGACGTTGTCTATACGCACATATTTTTCTCATATTAATGAATGAATTCATTCAAATATTTGCGAGCGGTATTCACTTGGAATAGACAGAGATTCACACCTACACTCTAAACAAATATCAAATCATGTTCGCCGACAAAATTAACATTTTTAAATAAGAATTCAGAAGTTATTTTTAAATTAACGCTTTACAATCGTCAAATATCTAAACGACAGATATTTTGGCTTTAGGAGGCTTTTCCTTCTTTCTGCTTGTAACATTTTTCTTCTTTGTTTTGCTTCTTTACTTGCATTTAGCCATAGACAAGTCAGGGATATTTACAGTTTATTATTCATCATATTCCAAACATTATCAAATTTCCTTCCTCTCAACTGATAGAAAAAAAAAACATAAGGTAGTGTTGCCAGCTTTCGTTCATTCAAATAAATAGTAGTATTTCTAAAAAGTAGAAATAAGTACCTATTATCTTCGTTTTCTTAAACTTTTCTGATTTTACAGATTTTCTTTCTTTCTTTCTTTCTTTCTTTTCTAATTAGTGGTTACAATATTCTTGTTTGGTATTTATTTTATCATTTACAATCTTCATAAGAGTCATAAGTGTACACTAAGTAAGACAATACTTGCTAATGAATCATTTTATGTATCTTAAGAAACGTAAGTACACAGGCAGGGCCCGTAGGCGCCTGCTTATCAGTCATAGGTAGGGTCAGCAAACATGCATTGTAACACTGAACGTTTATGTACTCTGTGGCGTTAAATAAAGGATTACTATCGTGATTCCCGTTGTGCTTATTGTTTATAGAACTGATCCTAGCGACAAGTGATAGCGAGGCGATGAACTTGTGAGTAGTAGGGAAGTGCATGACGTGGAACTTGATTTAGTCACAGTATCAATACCCGGTTGAATTTAACATATATTTGTCAAACCTGGAGGTAGATAGAAGTTTTGTTAACACCCACTTATTGGCAATTGTATTTTGTAGATGGTGAGCCTATTGCCATGTTCTACCAGATAGCCGCAGGTTGTAGTCACAACCTGCGGCTACAACCACACAACATGTAGCCACATGCAATAACTATTTTTTAAACCGCACATATGGCCTTCATCTTGGTTAAAATACTACCATGTTAAACAGCTTAGCGTACTTTCTGAAGTACGTAAACGTTCTTAAATGAAAATGCCAAAACTGTTAACCCATCTCAGGATGAACTGTATAGATGCTAAAATAGTGATCATTTACAAAAAACAATACTATGTTTGTGGTAGCTATGGAATCTTCTGTTTTTTAAATCTCGGTTTGATTCCCGGACCTTAACACATATTTATGTGATGCGCGGTATAATTGTTTGCTCTGGATATTGGATATATAAAAAAAAAATTATATGTATAGTTACATATATCTGTGTATATTAATAACTTGCCTTAAAGTAACTTAATTTGGGCTAAACGGTTTGATAGTCTTGCAGTCCCATCCCGTAGGTGTAGATATTCCCCGGCTACTCAGAGAACAACAGACGCACGTGATAATAAACTTGATAACAATTATCGTTCATTCACCTGCGTTCAGTTTACATCCATTGTACACAACACCGTCTGTTTGCTGAGCAAGCCTTGAGCATGGCCGCGAGCCGCAAGATTCGTCTAGGAATGTACATCTATGTATAAACGTGTTGATCGTTTCAGAAATATGCTTGTACATTATCCAATTATTATTTTTACGATCTTTATTATTATTCTAAATCCGTCCTAAAAGCCGTGTAATGATAGCTTCTTCGAGTTGTGCCATAGAAACTCGTGTTAAAGGTCGAACTTCGATAAGTATCTTCGTTTTTAGCGTGGTGGAAACTCTACGGATCTACATCTCATCAATAAGGAATTTAAACAAATAGGTATATTTTATATGATTTTAAACTTACATGGTCATTACCATTGAAATTACTAAAATTAACGGGATATTTACCATGTTTTATTGTATTGTTGAGAAATATCGGAAACTCAACATACCTACCAATAAAACATGGTAAATATCTCGTTAATTGTAGTAATTTGAATAGGTATATTTTGTATTATGCTATAAGTATCCTTTCCTATCTCTCAGCAAAACCGTTTCTTATAGAGGTGTATAAAAATATTAAGTAGGTATATTCCGTTGCTTTTATTTGATAGTCAGCCATATTGAATTTGGAATGAATACTGAAATGTGTAGCACAGTATGTAAAATTTGGAAGTGCATCAAGGTTCCTGTATTCTGTATTCGATTGTATTTTAGAAATTTTATCATGTCTTAAAGAAATAAAACGTGAATGTAGTCTATTTCGAAAGAAACATTTGTAACCATCACTACTGACCTGATCTCCCTCTTAATGTCATCGTAATCTCTCTGGGTGTCGAGCCTGGCTTCGAGTCTCGCTATGTGTTGTTTCTTCTCGTCCAATCGCTCCTCCAGTCGCTGGAGCTGTTGTGCATGAGCTTCTTGAAGTGCTGTCAAAGACGCCTGTAGTCTTCGAACGTCTTCCACTAGTTGAGCGATCTGGAGACAAAGATAATTGAAGAGTAAGATTTTTTTATACCCCTGAGGCAGACAAGTATTCGGCCTACCTGATGGAACGTGGTCACCGTAGCCTATGGACGTTTGCTACACCAGAGATGCAGCACTCGCGCTACGGAAAACCTGATTTTTGGAAGAGTTTCTTGCGATTTACTTCTACGGACGAATGTATTTGGATTTCTGGTAGCTGTGTGACTTTGATTAGTTAGATTTCGAGATACCTCTTCATCATTAGCTCTGATATTGTAGAAGGCCCGAAATACTTGTATAAAATCTTTTCAAAAGAACGGGGTCGATAATGACCTAGGTTACTACAGCTTTGCAAATATTGGCGAAAAGACGCTAAATCAGATGCTATCTCTGGTGAAGAACGAGATGCACTAATTCATGGGCGTACCCAGGATCTGGGCAAGGGGGGGGGGGGGGGGGGCAAATCCGATTTTCCTAATAGCATAAAGCGCTCGTAGCCCCGCTAACTCAGTGTCTTGTAAACGATCACTGCGTTAAGCAACTGTCGCTATGGTTGGTTATGGATGGGTGACCGCTTAGTGGTATTTCCATTTTCTAGCATTTCCGTGCTTCGGACCTTACGTTAAACCGGCAGTAGTTAGCCAAGATGAAAAAAAAATTAACAGCAGGTCTGTCTATTTCAACACCGCCACCGCATTGGGGATAAAAGCGTGACTGATAAGAGAAGTTCTTTAATAATTAGCTATATTAAAAGTACGTAGGACAGGCTACCCGCTGTAAGAACAGAAACAGGCTCAAGACGACGTCTTAATGTGAGAAATTCACGCACGTCTCATGATGCAACAAGCGGGATAACACCCAAATCAAACTCTAAGCAAATGGGATAACATCAAACCATCAGGCGAGGCCACGATGGTAGCCAAGTCTGCCACAATATCTGGGACATCCTTCTGAGGAGTTACCCCGGGCGACCGGCGTTAAACATCGTACAAACATCACACACAACATCCATGGTTATCACGTCATAACTAAAAGTTAAGATATGGGATTTCCACACGTAGAAAATGCTTTTTCAAAAGTAACTTTGGAGGGACTTCGGCAGAACGGTTTAGGACGTGTTCGTGGAGAATTACATAAAGTGCTAACAAATTTTAATGTAGACGACCATGAATCAATCAAATCAGCCTATGTCAGTCCACTACTGCATGTAGGCCTCTCTCTATTCACGCTACAACACACGCTCCTGCGCCTTTCGCATCTATCTTATACGACCACGATCAATTTTTTTTAAAACATTTAAAATTTTTTTTTTCTTTTTGACAAAAGTAGAGGACAGGAACCGAATCCAGGGGGGGGGGCAGCTGCCCCCCTCTGCCCCCCCTGGGTACGCCCATGCACCCATTCATATATCAGCATGAAATAACAGCAACATCGTTCTTTACATTTTTATGCATCGTTGAATCTAGAAAATTAGGGTTTACGCCTGACTAGTAAAAATGAGACAGAAAATCTTATGCTACTGTTTAAAGTTAGATCTGGAATTTCAAAACGAAAGAGTTAAGTATTTACTTACTCTTTTGTTTAATTTCAAGTGTAATTTTCAAGTGGAGTTATTTGAAATTATAAGAACAGTATATGCTGGCTGTTCTTTACAAAAGTGTCGCCATATTTAATCACTTTTAATTACGTTATAATTATTTGTTATCTTGTACACAATAAAACGATCTTAACAGTAATTACAGTAATCAATCTGTATCAAAGATGGCGGCGTAATGCCATATGAATAAAAAAATACAAGTGTCATGGAGTCATAGATTATCTATGGTTACATAAAAATGGTTGCGCCACGCGAATTTGGCTGTATACTGTTGTATGCTTAGACCATACTGTATGTAATATATTATTGCAAGTGTAAAAATTCTTAATATTTTCATAAATTTAATTGAAAATGTTGAGTAGGTATGTAGATTTGTAACAATGTGAACTATAAATTACTTACGTTTTATTGAATTTAGACTAATTTTAGATAGCATTTCCGTTCGAATATTGGCGATCTATTCATAATAGTAGCACTTAAATGATCTATGTGCAAACAATCATATTATCCGATAACGACCTTATTACGACTACTTTAGACTGCCATTTGCGTCAACAATGGCATGATCTTGTTTGTAGAATATACCGCAGCCTGTTATTACTCGACCTTCGGAAGATATCAATTGTTGTAACGTCAGGTGGGGTGTCTGCGCACCCGACCATGGAGATACAAATCTCATAGATTGATGAGACGGAAATCACATACACGTACGCCACGTGACAAGCCTTACACACGTCTTGGATGATCTGAAGATCTATTGGTTGAAAGAACTGGTAGCTTATATTTTACTTTCAGCACTTCAAGTGATATCTCTTCATCAAGTAAATCCTAAGAAAATATGCTTTTTCAGTGATAAAGGGTTAAGTTAGATGGCTTATATCATTCATTTCTACCATTTCCTTAATTAGTGACATGATTTCAAATATCACACTTTTAAAAGTAATGACATGTATTGCCTTAAATACAGACCATAGACACTACAAGTACTATAATACGCAATGAGTATCTTATTTTGGAACTATAGTTACTCATCTACTTTTAGAATCTTAACAACAGCATTGACGAATAGGAAAATAAAATTAATGTCTCAGTAGGATTTCCCGCATTAACATGTACGTATATTAGGTTTTTACAAGGTAATGTCTATGTACATTTGTGTTTCAATGTTATTTTTAAATCTTTAAAACAAGAAAAACTATTTCTTGAAATTGTTGGACTAATTTACTTTAAAATGTATATAGGGCATTTATTGTAAATTAAGGTCGAAAATTGATACAATTGAAAATTTTAGGGGCGACAGAAGATAAAAGAGAGTCATCTGAATCTCTTTTATCTCCTGTCGCCCCTAAAATTTTATATTTATGCTCCTTGAAAGAGATATATCGTGGGTTCGATAATTGTTCTGGACAATGATTTATATGAATAGAAATTAATCAGGAAATGTAATTAATACTCGTATTTGCTCATTAATTTCTCATGTAATCGCTCTAAAATTCAATTAAACTCTTAAATATTAATAAGACAAAACTTACTAGGTAGGTACTTATGTTTATTTCTGCACATAGCGATTTTGTTCTATAATTAATTCTGATACTAAAATTTTAATGAATTCTAGAGATTCTCGTCGATAAGCCAGTTCGACTAAAATATATATTCATTATCTAATATAAATAAAACAAACACATTTAATTACGTGGAACAATGATAATATTATTTAATTACCGGGTAAAAAATCTAATACGTTCGTTAGGTGAGTAAATAAGCAGCAATTTAGTTAAGCAATGTTCATTGTTTATATTCATTGGGTAGCAATTGGATGCAGTGGCGATTTACGCTTGCATGAACCGTCATAAACTCATAATGTGTATGTTAATTGGTAGTTTTTGGAAGATAAACTATTACATTCAATGCTGCGAAATAGCTCAGTCGATTCAACACACCACCTAGGTATTTGAAAATGAGGAGAGATGTTTCGTATTAAGGCCTTGTGTCAGTAGAAGGAAATGTTGAATTTTTCATGAAATCTTTCTTTTTTTTTTCTCTTTTTATGGCTTGGTTACTAAGACCTTTTAGCCAGATCTTATTTTGGAATTAAGTTTCATGGTCAAAGCTACGTTTAGTTTCTTCTCTTACAGCAGTGCTTTGCGTTTTAAATGAGTACAATTTTGCGAAAAAGCGTAAAAATGAAATAACGCAAAAGAATTTACATATTATATTTGACAGAAAAGTTGACACGCCGTCAAAATGCCATTGTTAGCTATTGTTTTTAATTTTTTTAGTCAGTGCAACTCCATCAAGTTTTGATCTTACTTCATGTGTGTGATGTGGTACAATCTACATCGCATACTAGACTTTGGGAGTGTTTTGTGTAAGAGAAAATTGCTAAATGTAAAACATTTTACCGAAAAATACGAACATTGTTTTAAAAAGTTCCATATTTGTACGTTTGTAATACACCTTGACATCGATAAGTATCAGTCTGTATCAGTACATCAGTGCGGTGATACTTTAACAAATATTGTCATTTTTGACGTATCCTTGAAGCCTGTCATATATTCTGTCAGTTTATTATCTGTGTATGTATCGTTATGATATTATAAAAATCTTTAGACGTCATTATGTATTGTAATATAATAATATAGTTATTTGGAAAGTAAATAAAATTTTATGACGAAGATCATGCGCACAATAGACTGTAAGTTATCATTTGTAAGTAGGTATCTACAGAATTTGACATTAGTATTTTTGTCTATGGATGTTTGACTATGAATGTTACTGAAACCGTTGCCATACATTTTTAAAATGAGAAAATATTCAAAGTCAGAACGAAGTGACCACAATGTTTTCATTGTCGATTCATAGTAATCCTTCACGTGTTCATAAAGGATATGTAAACAGCGGTCCCGCCATTCAGAATAGTACATTCGACACTAAAAAGTATTAGCCGAAACGAAAATTCGTCCGGACAGGAGCGCGAGTAATTATTGTCTTAATTCGGACCTCGCTGACCGCTATTAACTTAGATGTAAGTTAAAAGCGGTAGCGGGACAGAAGTCATTGGATCATTTTATGAATTGAATAAAATCATGGACACTCTGTTGGTATTGTTGATTTGTTTTAGGGCTGGATTTACTTAATAAAAGTATTTTTAATGATAACGGCTTTCCTTATTTCAATGATGTCTGGAATATCCTAATGAGTAATACTTTTGTTTTTAATTTTAGAATAGATTATAGTTCCTAATGAGTGTTTGACCTTCTCAATAAAATAAAATGCTAATTTTCAAGATAAGGAAAACGTAAAGTAATATGCGAAATTTCTCAAAAAGTGGTAATGAACAAGCTGAAAATATTTCTGTAGTATTTTTCCGCTAACGCTTACTCTATACACAGCATCCAAGGGTTCCTTCAGCGAAGGGTTAAGGGCAACCCTTGCACAATTACCTACAATCATTACTATGGACAATTATGTTTTCGACCACCGCCCGTCACAGTTTCAGCTTTTTATTGAAGTCTACCACATTTTTAGTATAATTACAGCGCAGCCACCAGGGTCTGTGATCACCCCACTGTGACGTCTATTAACTCGGATACTTCTCTCGTGCGGATCATTTAAAAAAGACCTTTCGGACTATTTGGTGAGATTTACACGTGTTAGCAAGCTTTATTTTGGGTGTCACGTTTTTTGGCGAGTTCGGCATTAGTTACAAGTTTAGTGGAGTTAGGTAAAAGTTTAATGCGGCTGATGCACGGTGATGACAAAAAGTAAAGGAGCCTTGTTTAAACGAGATCTTTTATTATATTTTCGTATTAGTTCAAAACAATCTACTTTAGGTACAACGTTATATTATTTACATGTTCATCCACACGTAAAGTTGCAACTTCCTAAATTAGTTGAAAATCAGAGAGAATAGTAAAGAGGTCGTTCAAGATTTTAGGACCCAACATCGTGTACTTCTGAAGATTGGGATAGAAGAAAACTAACTACAAATGTAAATAGAATATCTTGATTTTAACCATCATAAAAAGGCGACGTACCCTTGCAAAGAGTATCTATAGCTGAAGAGTCATCATTTCAAGTCAAGGTATTGTCTTTTAGTAAACAGCAGACAACTTTGTATCTTCTAGTCTAATCGTGTCTGAGCGGCAAGTAATAGTTCAAGCTGCGTGCATCACATTCTAGACCGTGTTCCTTCCGATGCAAATGACGCGTCGTTGGCTATAAATTCACTCCCACCTTCTTATCAGACATGCATATTTTTGTTGCTGACTATACTTTTGCATGAAGGGTGTCTACATAAATAATGTCAAGGCCATAGATAAAAAATAAGGGTATAAACGTCTGAATATTCAACCTGCGATTTTCGTATAAAAATTATAGAGACGCATCGATTGTCTAAACCTCAAATAAAGCAACGCAACTGAATCAATTCGGGACACAGTGCATCAATGCAGTGCTCAATCACAAAGGAAGTGATGAGAGACAACTGAATAAAAAACCTAATACGCCGTTTTGACATCAGAAAGAGTTCATGTTGGCGATCTGTCAAAGTGGTCAAACAGTTTAGGGGAAACAATAATTTCGTCTTTTCTGCGTACATTCTATGTGGATTTTTCAGAAAAAGAACGTATTCAAATATAAAAATGATAAAATTTTTGAAGCTATTCATTAATAATGTAAAAAATAAATAAAAATGTAAAATGTATAATAATGTAAAAGTGATAAAATCAACATAGCGCAAAAACGTTATATTAAATAAATAAACAGGTAAGTATTATAGGATACTTTTAATTTTATTGTATTAATCCAACGCGGAGTAGACCTACTAGACATATAACAATTTTAAATTATATTATGTTCATAATTAGAAGAACAAAATATGAAAGTCTTAAAAGTTAATCTAATAAAAAAATACGTACCACTGTAAGAAACAGATATTATTTTAACTTTTACTTAGTCTCCAACATTATCAATTATTTCAGTACACAATTCAGGCTTCTGCTATTAGCTTAGATTTGAATGTTATAATAGTAGTTCTCAATAACAAAATTTCCATATTTGGTTAATTCCGAGAAGTATCCTACATTTATTCAAGTTTTTGGTCCTCCTACAAAAATCAGAATTGCTGGGAAACATTTATTAGGCCGACGTTTAAGAGTGAAAATTCAAATTTTGAATTCGGACGCGAAAGCAATACCAACTGTACGAACAAAAAGACGTTTGAAAAGCTTCTACGGCGGGACGGCAGTTTTTCTTTTATGTCATCTATAGTCTGTCTAGTTTGATGCAACGAGTTTCGTTTCATTGGAAAAAAATTGATAAGCGACCCCGAATGATTGAACACTTTGAGGCGAGATTCAGAAAGATTTTCAACTTTTCATTTAAATATAGTTTACGACTGTCATCGCATCTATTATATTACATTTACATTAATATGGTTGAATGACAATGATTATTTTAACATATTGCAGGGACTAATGTTTGTGAATCATAAATATTCACATTTTAGCAAGTGCTTTTACAGTAACTGTTTGATTGACAATGACAATGAACCTCGCGATCATCAATCACGTGTCATATTGAACGTGTAGCGTGAAAATGGTAAAAATGATAAGGACGGACAAGAGCACGTGAGTGGAAAGAATATTTTCTACTATTGTTTCGACAATAGGGTCGAAATTCGACTGGTAAATTTTGTTTGGAGTATATTTTTAACAGCAAATACTGACGTGATACTTGTCTATGCACTTTTGACACGATACGTTAGTGGCGTTCGGATAAACACAGCGATGAATCGTGATTATTTCGATTATTACTTTTTCGATGCTGTCAGTTTGGGTTTGAAAACTTTACGTGCAGAGATTTTGTCAGAATTAAATAGAGGATAGTTTTTAATGAACCGTATAACAGACGTGATTAAAGTTGAATGAAAGTTATTTGTGATGAAAGCCGAGCAGTTTCAAGACTTGGGCGTAGGTCTGTATAGTATTACTAGTACGTACAATCATGAAGAGTTTTTTTCTTAATAAACTTGGTTGTTTTGTTTGGTTGTTGTTGCTGCTGTATTTACGAATAATATAAGGCAACATTGCTGCGGATAATTATGGTTATTTTAGATGTACTTTTATTGGCGAATCCAATTATCGTTTGGAAACACGAAACGGACAAGCCGAATGCAAACTGCATAGTTCTCGTCGGGTCTACAACGAAATGAAGCAATTATAAGTTGCGGGAGCTCATTTATTGCCTGTCTATCGTTCACCGTTATAAAACCGAATGGAAAACTAAGTTTTGCCTGTTGCGGTGCCGACTTCGCGTTATTGGGGGTGTCTCTGTTTTGATTTCGATGATAAGTTGGATACGGTACGCGCCAAAGTTATTGAACACGAATTGTTGTGGTAAGCAATCGTGTCTGTGTATGCGTATAGATTTCATCGTTTCGTTTGTTTAGTTTGATATTATATTTAAGATGCGTTCAGAATTAGCATTTATAAAATAATATATTGATGATTCGATCGATTGAAGCATCTTTTCAATTTATTTAGAACGTCTATGGAATGCAAGTTTTAATTTTTTTTTAAATTAAAACCGAGCTAATACCAACTTAACCAAATTAACATCGCATGTTCCCAACACTAAGTGACACGAAAATAGCCCGCCAATTTACGTACAAACGTCATTGGGATTAAAAAGGAAAATATCAAGTGTAACATGTTTTTTCCAAGGTAGAAGCAGTAGATCACGTGAAGTTTGCGATATCTAGCTTAGATTATTTTGACTAACGGCCCAATGTCGGGGGTGGTGGAAAAAATGCATACCCTGCATAAAATATAGTTTGGTGGTGCAATTAAAATGGTTGGTGTTGGCGTGGCAAGGAATTGGTAACTCTTTATTTTATTTTTTCATTTTATCGGTCGACATGAATTTAGTTCTTGGCGCGTTATAGCGTTTTGAAAATGTAACCTAATTTAGTTGTATTTTGAAATAATAAATTATCGCAATCAGTTCACAACTCTGATGATCTCTCACGCCATCTTTATGCGATTGTGGAAATCGCAAGTAATCGTAGGCCTTGCATTCTACCCCCGAAACAGCGATAATTATTTTAATTTATAGTTACATATCGCTCTGAGATATCTAATTTATTTTTGTAGTGTTTTATCGCAGTTTATTTCATTTCGTGCGATATAGTTTTAAATCGCAATGAATTATAGCCAAGAGGAACATGTTAAGGTTTTTACAGGGTCTTTATAAAATACTATTAGAATATTTTTTATTTTCGAGAAAGTCTAAATTGTAACATAGATGATGTAATAAGTGAAAGATTTTCAAAGACTTAAGGCCGATTTAAGCATTGCACCAAGGGTATCCTGGCTTCTTCCGTCTTTCAAACACGTTTTGCTTAATCGAAACGGGTTCCGGAGTCGGATCAAACCGGAGATTGACGAAATTGTGTCTGTCACAACGTGCCATCAGTTCAATATATCAGTTCCTTTATTCACCTACTCAAAGGGTCCTTAACATTGTACGATGATGTTGTTCACGCATAACTTACAAGAATTGGATATATTTAATGGACGATTAGGCAAGTCTGGCAGATGGAAAGAAATTGATTAGGATGGAGAAGATTATTTATTCAAGAGTAATAAAAATGTGGATCTGTTTATGTTTAAACACCATCCCTGCATTTTGTATGTATGCACATAGTAATGTAAGTGACATAAAATTAATATCTACTTACCTAAAGATTTATAATAAAACCCATAATTTCATCAGTCAAACAGCCTTTGTATTCCCTTTCCAAAATCGGCAAACTCGCATGGACTATCTAAAGAACATAATTTGATAACACGAAGACATAGAAAAACAAAAACCGGCAAAATTCGATATTAGCCATTAGTAGATTCGGAGTTTTCTAATTAGACTAAGCACACAAACGAAATAAAGCATTAAGGAGTTGTGCAAATAGAATGGAAGAAGGGGGAATGACTGCAGATGTATTGTAACTAGATGTGCTCATGTGGGTGTACAGGGAGCTTACACGTACCACATGAAAATTTCCCAATAATTTCTTACACAACTAGCTATGCTCCACGGATTTTATGCGCGACATATTTCTAAGCTCATTAGTACCGTTTGAAGGTCGGGGGTTTTAAAAATCTTTTATATAATTTGAATAAAATCTGGCCAGCAGTTTTAATAAAACTTTAAAAAATCAGTCACTTCACATTTCCATTAATACTTGTATATGTCGAGTGTTTAGGTGGTGCAAAAGAGTCCCACCATAATTTTCGGGACCTAATTCAACCCAGTTGAGACTGACGCAGGACTCAAAAAATAGTTAAAATAAAGTGAAATTATATTTTTTTGTAGTAGATCTAACTGGACTACTGCTTCCAAATAAGAGATTAACATTGGTATTAACATTATTAGGTATAAATTCACTTCTAAATTAGTCTTCAATCAAAGTGTAAAATCTATAGTACCTTTTTATTTAAGATTCTAGAATAGTAATTGACTGCTATGAACTACGCTGGCACTATCCAGTTGCGACTTAAATCGTGGGCCACCCGTATGCAGGCTTCGTAAGCAAATAATATGACAAGATAAAGAGAATAGAAAACGATATTTTGTTCAGTGCTCTACAAATATCGTTAATTTCCAAGTCTATTATTAGCACACGTCTATACATTATATTCATTCATAATGTTTAAATACTCAAAGAAATTTACACAGAATTAGGAACAAAGCTTTGTAGCAAATAAGTTCGAGATAAAAACGTTGCAGATAAAATAATTACCAAAGAGTTGTGGCGAGTGGCGACTCTTCTGTAGATTCCATAGAAAAGATTAATATTAAGTATGATTAAAGCTTTTAACTGTTTATACTAAAAATTTTGTTTTTTATTATTTTATGACATAATAAATTTTTCATTCGGATTAAAAGTCGATCAAGCAAAAGTATTCACAACCGATCTAAGTTTTATTCATAAATTTAAAATTGGAATGCAATTTTGTGATTTTGGTAATAAATACCATAGAGTGTAAAAATATTGTAAAGTCGATTTATCAGTGATTACACCGTCATTATAACTAAGGAAGTATATGAACCTATTTAGTCGTAAGATCGTCACCTACGCTATTGTTAGCGCAAGGACAGACCACAATGCACCACGATCATTACCATTGTTACTCGTAATGCGTCTAATTGTACCTTCATATCACTATTCTATGATAGTGCTAATGGCGAGAAATTACAGTTGTTTGAACTTATATTGATTGTTCAATGATAGAGATAATCGGTGCTTCAACGTGTGGTTTCGAAGGTCCCAATTGTAAATGTAGTAGATATGTACAATTCATTATTGCGGGGTTAGATTTGTTTTGAATCACTATCAAAGGGTCAGTTTTCTTTCTACAAGTAGTTTAGGGTTCTTAGTTTTGGGGTTCTATCGCTACGAAAACAGCTTACCATCGATGCATTGCACAGAGCTACCTCCTCGGTAAAGCAAATTGATGGAGAAAGTAAAGATTATTATAGACGGTACATCGCGCGTTTAAGTAAATAAAAAGAAATCTACGAAAAAGCTATTGAAATTATCAGTTGTGCCAACATTCAAAGAATTTGTAGAATGTATTTAACTTTAACTAAGAGATATCGATGTGTAAACTTTTCTATCGAAAATGGTTGCGTAACGATGTGGGATTAAGCGCTAAGCAGGTATTCGGCATAAAAAACTAAGTGATCATAGATTACTATATAAAATTGTTGCACAGATATTAAACTTTAATACAGCACAAACATTCACATTATCGCGTACCTCTTAAGAAGGACTCGTTTTTAAATAAAGAAACAAATACCGCCATCTGGCGACGTGTAATTATAAATAAAATTGACATTAATTACGAGTCCTCAAGTTTTTCATAATGTATGTTAGTAATTTCTAGAAAATAATTCCTTTTAATACGAGAAAAGGTAAATGCGTGTAATGAAACGTAGCTAGTTATTAAACGTTAACGCAATTATATTAATTTAAGAACATATGTTGAGATTAACAACCCAGAACACCGAGATAGGTATGTAGGTAATACACTCCGAATGTCTAGGTACTTAGTAGCATTCTTAGTTACTTACATGGGACTTAAAAATCATTTTAAAAAATAACTACACAATATCACATATAATCTAATGTTAATAACTCCGTAGATAGAAAAAGAAATGAAAAAAGTACAATATTTTAAACTTCAGACGTACAACTATATTTATGGATGCAGTTTTATTATTTTTAAATGTTACTTGCTATTATTAGTAGTTTCACTTGCATCCTCCTCAAATATTTTGCGAAAAGGTACCCTATAACCACAGTATATATTATATAAAGTGCCATACTTATTTATGTACTTGGCTATAACAGTCTTCCGAATCCTATCTACCAATTAATAAAAATCGCTGATTTTTTTTTACATTGCGCCATCTAGCCCAAGCTAAGGTAATATAAGCGTGAAACTCCGAAACGAATTGTTCCGAGCCCGGACTCAAACCCGTGACCTCAGCGCCAAAGTGGCATACACTACCACTTACGCTACCGCGAGGCAGTCCAAAGTCTATTTCTGTGCTTATATTTACTTTCTGCTGACTTTCGCGATGGAATGTCTTATTAAGTAAAAAAAATATCTTGTCTACATCATACTCTATGGTATGTACAATTATAGACATACTCGTACTAGGAGCGGCTTCTTTAGTGCTAATTAGTTGCCATATTGAAATACTTTGAATATTTTAATAAACTGCCAATGAGTTTATTTATATGAAATGAAAGGTTTTTTTAAGCAAAAACCTGCTGCTCTGTCTAAAAAAAATGATCTTTTTAAATGTGACTTAATGTAACTAAAGACAGAGACAGTACAAACGTAAGGACCACCCCATCCCATACCCAGAGACACATTAAAAAATCAATATCAAAACTGCATGCTCACAATTAAGAAATCCTCTGAGTCGAAACATCCCTCAAACGTCATGACACCCTTAGACGACAAACCAAATGCTATCCTCAAATCGTAAAACACAAGTTTATCATCAGGTAATAAGGTCGAAAATTGACAAAAAATTTGAATAAAAACAGTAAAACGAAAAGTTATCCGGCCAGCAAAAATGTACGGTTAGCGGCGAAGCAAGGGAGGTTGGGGCAATTTGGGCAATATGCAAAAGTTGGGCGGTGGGTGTCGGGGGTGTCGTGATTAGGCCGTGTGTGCCGATGCGCATCTTATGCCCGCATTACCCTTTCGTTTTCCTTCCGATAGCTGCCTTTGTGGGGCCCTTTAGCTATCTGTGCAGCCGAGATCATACGATACCAATTTTCTTTTGACGTTTTTTTTCGAGAGCCATCGATTAAGACCGTGTTCTGTATCGCGACTTTGAGGAGACCTATTGAATTTTTGATTTACTTTAATGGATGTAACATGAGTTAAATTGGGGATGATTTCAAAGTAATAGAATTCTTGAAAAAGTTGATTTTCTTTCAAGCTGTTAGAGGTTTATTTATATTTATATGCTGTTTTTAACTATGTACTACATAAGGTTTTATTCATACACGGTGAGAAAGTAAAATTTTTTTTTGACTAGACATGAGGTAAAGGTGAAAGCATCTAAGCGTCAAAATCATAAAACATCTTAAAAATCATTTAACTCATACAAAGCAGCATCGCACGTGTTTTAGATGATCGATGATTTTTGTTGCTGCAGTTGTTTATTTTATACTAGCAAATATTGGGGCATGGGACCTGATATTGATTATAATCGAAAACAAGAGTCAAATAGTACTTTCTCTGATAAAACACACGCACCCTCCTTTCAATAGAGGAATCAAAGCTATTAGTGCAGCGAGCCATCACTACTACTTACTTCTAAAACTTACATCAAAAGTTAGTTCAAAACTGACACAATCGACTAGAATGTAATACCCATTAGGAAAATCGACTACATTCGCTAAGGGTGAACTCGTTAACACACTTTCCAAGTTTCTCATCGAAAACTACCCCCGTTTAGACTACCAAATACGTTGAGGACAAACTAATAAACGTGAATGTTTAATATTCTGAATCTTCCCCATCCCCCGATTTCAATACGAGTTTAAGTAATATCGAATTCAGGTATCACATTTTCGCGTACAACGCTGTAAAGGGAGCTACCTCGTGTAATGTCGTTCTTCGCCCGGATCTGCCAACAGAACCAGACGTTATGGACTATTCCAAAGAGTGATTTCCCTTGAAACCAATGTAGCATATAAATACCATTATTTTGAAACAATTCACGCCTTAGGAAACGTTTCAATGTTTTGAATTGTGCGTAGATATTCAATAAGACGTTTGTGTATGGATAACTTTTGAGATTTCGTATATTTTGGGAACGATTGTGAGTTAGATAGATTAAAGGTTCAGAAAGGGTTTCTATGTTGATTTAATTTATGACGCAGTCGTAATTTAATGTTCGTAGACTTGATTTTAATAGATTCAATAAACGCACTCCAACCAAATAACACGTACAAATGTAAACAGTAAAAAAATACTGCCTCTTTAGACTGCTAAACAAAAATTTTGAGAGGCACCTTAGTTTGAAGGGCATTCCATCAGTTGCGATACTTGCACCCCCCTACACACACCAACGTCTAATGAAATCAGACATGCCGACGCAATTGTAGATTCAATTAGTACAGAGCAGTTACCATTCTTATCGAAACGAGACGATTTTACGAACGAATTAATCCGAAAACATACGATTTCTATCTTCCCCAACCTCCCCATCTTGCCTACCTACCTATCTATCTATTGTAGCTATCGATGTTATGTCATTGTATTTGCCAAGTGTAATTAAGTACAGGATTGAGGCGCGAGTGATAAGTAATGGAGTTTAAAATGTACCAAGTTTCAGCAAGATGTATATTTATTGATAATTTTGAAGTTGGGTGGAGTTATATTGAGACATTTGTATAGGTATAGGTATTATTGTATACCATCTTTGGATAAAACTAGAATATACCGCTCTTATTATCTTGAAGTGTCTTTATTTGGAAGAAATCTATGTAGCAGTCATAGATATCTTAACTAAATTATACATAATTATATGGTAAAGGAAAATTAAATATTTTAACTTTTATTAAACCACAATAATCAAAAACAAGTACCTTGTTGATATCCAATATTAAACGATAACCATAAACAATTACCGGAATCGAATTATTCAATCGAAATAATTTAGACCGGATCAGAATATGATTTATACTGATTCGAGAATTAAAATGCGATACTCGATAATTCAATAGACAACGCGGTAGAGGGTCTAATCAAAACAGACGATTCGAATCATCGATAAAATAGTAATAGAGGGGAGAAAGAAAAAAATAGGGTATTTTTTATTATAGGTTATTGATCACTCACGCCTCTGTATTGAGTGCTATTGATAGATTGGTATTAATGTGGTCCGTGGGGTGGACTGGTTATTACGCATCTCGTTGACGTCACCACAATTGAATATTGTGGGTAATTCTTTCGCATACAATGATTCAATTTTTTCATCGCTTTGTAACTGGCGATAATTGGAGCTTTTATTTTCAAGTTTGGAGTTTTTATTGATTGTTTATCAACATTCAATATCAACATTCAAAACAAATATTATTTTGTTTCCTTAATTGTTATTTTTCAATTGTTTGTAGACTTTTGAAAACATTTCAACTTTTCATTAAGTACACAATATTATGTTATTTATTCTAAGAAAAATAATGCAATTTTGAAGTACTATTCAAGCTTTTCCAATTGTGCCCGAGGACCCAATTTACCAGATCAGAGAGAAGTAAGTTCATAGACAATATAGATTCAAACAATACCGTTCCATATTCGTGCTCACACTTCAATATGCGAAATTGACACCGCAATATTGCAAACAGAAATAAGATTGCTCGAAGGCACCCCCACGCGGGGGGACACTTTATTATACGAAATGTCTTCGCGATTGAAACCAATTGTTAATTGAGCTATATCTATGAAAATTGCGTCTGTGCGTCGCCGATTCTTATCGGAATTTGTCGTTAAATTTATTATACAGTGGCTTGTCGGTTTTCGATGTGAAATGGAACGTTTATTAAGGTTTCGGATTTAGGTATTAATAATTTAGGCGTCGATTTTACGGTTGAGAAATTAATTACAAATATATTGTGTTGTGAAGACCTTTCGGGGTTTACCTATTATTAAATTAATTTCAAGAAGTTAAAGTTTGTCAGTAGTTTTATCGAACTACGTTCGGTCTATCTAACATTGACATAATACATATGAAATTTCACGAGTTAGAATTTCGAACGCCGAAATGTGGCCAAACAATTATTTTAATATACAATTTGGAAAGCCCACAATAGTTAGACAAATGAATAAATCCAAATGGAAATTTCTCTATTCGTGAACAATAGTTAGATTTTAGAGGCTGTATCTCGTTCAGACAGATTGATTGGGCCCTTTCTACAGATGCGGAAATAAGGACATGGCTAAGCGATTGTTTTCAGGTTAAATATCTTCTTATACTTTTATGGTATTTCATTTCATTTTGACTGCCTCTGTGGCGCGGTGGGAGTGCATCCGACTGCTACGCAAGAGGTCGTGGGTTCGATTCCCACCCAGGATAAAACTTTGTGTGATGAGCACGATGGTTTATTCTGTTTCTGGGTGTTATTTATCTATAATATGTATGTATTTCGAAATATATAAGTATGTTTATCAGTTATCTAGATCCCATAACACAAGCTAATATTTGCTTACTTTGGGCTAGATGGCGCTGTGTGAAAAGTGTCCCACAATATTTATTATTATTATTATTATTTGCTAAAGCGTTATTAATTTAGATAATTTTCTTCATTTTAATTTTATTCGTCGTAAATTGAACTCATTTTTGCAAATTTCTCTAGTAAATGAAATATATATTATAATAATTTTTTAAAAAAATTGAGATGTCTGCCACTTAAAAAGCAACTGGCAATCTGCATAGTATATCATAAAATTTGTAGTCCGTCAACAGCGGCGGCAATACATTCACGTTGCCGACAATATCTCTAGCAAAATCTCAAGTTTCGACATAAATAATCACATTGCGTTCACATAAATTTAGGATCTCTCTCCATATTTTGTTACCTGGCCCGTTTGTTACGATTTTATTATGAAAATGAATGGCAGACGAGCGCGGGGCGGCTGGTGCCCGTGGTGGAGGGTGGCACACGATCAAAAGGGTTCTAATTCGTACATTCGGCAACTGCACACTATAGCAACTATGAGTTTTATGGACCAAATCTTTTATAGGATAATCAAATTTTGATATATTAATGCTTTTAATTCCTCGTCTGCGAATTGATTCTACCGTTTTAGTTTCTGCGGTTTTCTTGTCTAACATTTTAGACGGAATAACCGTTGTGAAATATATTATAACAATTTTCGTTTTATGTTCTAGGTGCAGATGAGAATCTAGTACATGGTTTTAGGCATTTTTTTATATTACAGATAATAACAATAATAATTGTATTTATATTTATCGTCGTCGTTAGCTTTTAAGCGTTTTAAAACTATAATAAGATTTAATAAATCTCCAATGCCTAATCGTATTAGTCTAGGTACGTAGATAAAAAGTACCGTTTTAAATATATTCTGTAGTATTATACCTACTATAAAGCAGGTATAATAGTGCTGTAGTACTGCTAGTATTCTTTAAAATTCTAGACTGCATAATCAAAAAGGGTGAAGTCAGTAACACGGTAGCATTAAAAAATATCCGTTTCAAAAATCGAACATACAAAATAAATCTTTATGGTGCAATATGTCGTCTCTTACCGTCTCTTCCCCATATTGGGATCACAAACTTGGAAAAACAACTTTGTAGTGGTTACTTTGTCTGCGTTTAGCTAAACGATAAGAAATTTAAATAAGGTACAAAATAGGTATTCTACAGAACGCTCCCTTTTCCGTAGAATAAGCAAACCGACCGACACACAAACCAACATCATTATTTGCGTAACAAACACATCCTATCATTATTTTAATTGAATACGCCGTTTGACGGTAACTTATTTTTGACATTCGCCTTCTTCAGAATTAATTTGCGTGCGCCATGGTCTTTCGTACACATAAACCTTTTGTTTCCTTATTTAGTATTCGAGAAAATTAATTGGAATTTAAATTAAATAAAACGCATATGTAATTAGAAAACACATTTAAGTTTGACAAAGAAAATTATCTGAATGTTATTTTTTGTTTATGGTTTTGCATTGAGGCGCCAATTTTTTTTTGTGGCTTATAAGGTGGCACTGAGCCCTATTCTTAAAGCCATAGGAGCGACCAGTACAAATATATCTGTAATGTTGTCGGTTCCGCATACATATCTAACATTAAATGTAATCGTGGCAACCTGTGAAAATATGTAAATTGATCCTTGGAGATGTCGGACCGACGGACCGTCTGAAATTTGAATATAAACTTCTACCAGTACCGTATAAGCGTCATTTATTTTGGCCGCCCATAAAATATAATGATTTTTGACGTAGCTCTTGGCTATATTAATTTTGTGGGTTTATAGGGGGTGGGTATGAAATATCGACAGGTATTATATATGTGTGTGTGTGTGTGTACGTGTAGATTTTAATGACGCTATTACCTCTTAATTAGAATTTAAGACATTTTGTCTATCGTGCATCAATTATATTTGCATAGGGATTTATAGAAAGGTTCGGTAAATATTGTTTGCAGAGTAAATTACAGTTTTACAAATTATAGGTAGGTATAGTTATATTTAAAAGCATATATATAAAAGCATATATACGGTGCAAAGGCGAGAGCAAGAAAGACGCAGCAAATAAGAACTGCGTTGTCGTGTGGGCAGAATGCAATCACAGTTTCTGCTACTGCTTATTTTTTTATTTGTAATTTTTAAGAACAGGAGGGCTCTATTCAACGAGTGTGTAAGTAGTGTAATATATGTATACAGTGAGAGTAAGAGATCAATTTTTAAACTAGTACACATACTAGTTTAAAAATTGAACTCTAAATTTAAAAATAATGTTTCCAAATTATTAACGACATTTTCTGCTGCTCTAATTAACTAAGACTGTTAAAAAAAGTATTGATTATTGAATCTGTTATTTCAAAGTTCCTAAAATATATGGAGTTAGTGAGAATGGGTTATCTTATAAAAGTGTTAGATTGCTTCTATATACCTATTTAACGAAGTAGGGATACGCAGAGCACAATAATTATAACATTATTTAACTTTAATTTCTACTTTTATGATTTAAAAATATGAAATAATTTTAATTAAGTAAATTAAAACTGTACTATATAATAAAAGTAGGTAATATAATATATTCATTAGGTAATTAATACCATATTTGCGTAACGTAAGTATTACTTCTCTGCGCTTATAAAACTTTATAACTGTTAACGTACGAGTAAATGACACAAAACGAACTGTAAAGCAAAATGTACTTAACGAATTTGAATTTTCGTTATTAGTTATGCCAATATGCCAGCTCATAATCAATTATTAAAATATTCCACCGTCTAAATATATGAAAATGGAAAAAGTCCGCAAAATGGACGCCACTCATCTGAATAAGAGATTGAGAATATTTACATAAAAAACAAATAATACACACCGAGACGGGATGCGCGCATAAAATTAAAATCGATGAGAAATTCTACCCTTCGAATTAAATATCATTGCCCTGTCTCTCACACACACAGGCGCATTCACATTAAGATCTAGATTAATATCGAAGGGGCCATGCCAGGCCAAGTCACATTTAAAACCATGATTCAATACGATTTTCAAATCGCTACGACTGATACTGTTTTTTTTTATTAAATTAACATAGGTTCACATATCAATAGTTATCCAAATTATGATTTTAAATTTGAACGCGACAACCAAGCACATTCTTCTATACCATAAAGAACAGATATTATAAAAAAAAACTGCGCTGTTTCAATGGGGTGTAGGTTAAAATATCGGTCCGCGCTTATTTGCATACTAACTAAAATAATTTATTATTTTTTCTCGAAGGGTCGTGTTTGGTAGGGTGAGATTGTATACAATGAGAATAACTAGAAACTGAGTGTTATTGGCCTGATCATAGCGCGTCGGAATATTTTAAATAACGTTCATTGGAATCGCTGTTTGAAGTTTAGAAATTCAAATACAGATGATATACGGGCGGCGTAGTTCCAAACAAATATCAAATTAAACATACACGGAAATGCAATATTCGACGTCAAAATACGGGATGCTTAAAAGTTTGAATCAAAGCGGTTCGGAAATCAAAGTACTGTTCGCAAAAGGATGAGTGGAGATCGTTGCGCATCGCATCCTTACAACGTACTGTGGCAGAGTATGATTGCACGAAACAAAGCTCCGGCCAACTTCAACAGTGAACTCGTTGCGTCATCAGGAAAAACTTTGCCGACTGTACCACGTGAGCCACTTGCGCCAAGCCCACCAATAACATTGACTTCGATTTTCGAATGTTTATTCAATACGACGTTATGAAATCTGTTCGAGTCTATATCGAGATTTTGTTAGGTAATGAAATGTTTGCAAAAACAAAGTTTCACTCTTTTCACCAACAAAATTTATTACAAACTAAGTACCTATATTTACACTAATTTTTAAAGAGAATGGAATCTTTTGTCTAAACCACAAACAACAATACTTTACACGTGTTTCTGTTGACGCTGCAGACTTTGGCGAACATAATTATCATTTGTATCAAAGAGAATAATTTTAAATATCTACACACAGACACCACTAGGTACTGCCCAGACGGCCACCCCGAAAGATTTATACATTTTATACACCCCGTTCCACGATACTGTTCAAATTCTACGATTCACTGATGCATTATATATTTCCACGTTTTTTAGGCGTCTGCTAAAAACCTTTGTTTTGGACGACGCGTTATTAATTGTATATTTCTGTTACGTAATTGATGTTGCCAATATCTTATTGGAATGGAAGGCTTTGTGGCATGAAGTGGTTGAGTTTTTGTTTCTATCGTGTGGACAGCTAAGGTGACGGCGAAACATTTTTTAGAAATAAAATGTTTGAAGTATACGCTATTTATTTGGTAAATTTATTTATTATCATAAAAAAAAAGAAAATAATACTAACGAGAATATAAGGGGTACAGATGACTGATTATTTTTTTTATATAGCAGTGTTATAACAAAAGGTATGTAAGGTAAGTATAACTTATTTAACATGCAAAATGCAGATATAATAAAAGGTGTGTTAGATTGACAGGAATATTATGCATGTATTAAATAAGGGGACGTTAAATTATAGTGTGCAGTAAAATCTTTATAGTTTTGTATTCTTTCAGATCGTTAGTTACAGATGTATTGAAAAAGTACGTACTTATTTATCTATACATTTTAGTTCAAGTTAAAATAGGCAGGGATCCTAGAGCTGACTTTTTTGCAATTATTTATGGTTTGTGACATAAGAAGGAATACTACGCTATTAACATGAGTAAGTGTACCTGGCACCAAAACAAAACCCATACAAGGGGAGATGCACAGTGCAAAGATATCGGACAGGAAAAGGGGTTGATTTTGATTGAATATCTGTTATTAAGACCCTCCCAACTCACACAGGCGCAGATATAAAATAATATACACATTAAGTTTATAAATATGCATGAGTTTCGTTAAAAGTTGTATGTGTGCACGACGAATTTATAATTGTTTATGTGTGTGTATATATTGATTGTCATAAAACGTACTCAGAATATGAATGCTAAGCCCTTATATGTATTTATAATTTATCCGAATTAAGAATCTGTTCTATTTTCAAATCAGTGTAGTTTAACCATAGACTTTACGTTACTTTTTACTATTATTAGGTATTATGAACGTATATCACGTCGATAAATTATTTTGATAAAAGATGCAATGCTTTTTGCGTACACTACGTATATATTTCTTCGTACAAAACAAGAGTTTATATAAATGTTGATATCCGTCGTCGGAAGATGACACTGAATAATTAATGGCGGTCCAATTGTGTGGTTTCCTTCGAAGTCTTATTGTTTTGCAGTTTTTTTTTGTTCCACTTTCAGAATTAATTTACTTTTCAGTTTGCCAACAATCGTACGCAGATATTTAATGATGTACGTTTTGTTTTCATTGCGATGAATTTGTAAGGCTTGTTATAGCTTTAAAATTAAGACTAACTTTATATTCAAGTGAAGTAAGTCTGTCATTATTTTTTATTTACTATTTTAAACCTTATTATGTCTACAAATTAAACATATCTATTTGACATCGAGACGTTCGAGTATATTGCTGAAGCAAATTGGCAAAAGGATCGTCGAAGGGTGCCACCTGTCAGCCATCATTAAGGAGCTGTCAATGTCAAGTGTCAGTCGCGAAGACAACGCCGAAGCGATCGGACATCTGACGAGGCAAATTATATTAACTCTTGGTGATGCATAGTCTAAGGGAGACGTTACTCGTGATAAGTATTTAACACTGTTAGATGTTATTTTTCTAGTAATGAAGTCGTGGAGACACGATGATGACAGTAGATATAGAATAAATGTCAGTACAAATATTTTCGTACCAACATTCAATACTGTCTCAAAATTGATAATACTTTATTCCATGTCCAATTTCCAGTAATAAAAATGCTTTGAACTATGGATAATACTGTCGGACATTTGGACGCGGTCCAGATTATTTCTATATATGAGCGATCCTTTTTAAAGTTCGATATGAATATTCTGTAACATGCGCTACAGATTATGATATATACGGATCACGGTCCAATTAAAAGCGATAGCGATTTTGTTTAAATATATTACGACTAATATCTATGGAGACGCTGAGACGTAGTCTGGGAAAACATTTTTTCTTCTTCAATTTCACATCATTTTAATGTTTCGACATTTGACATCGACTTTTAATTTTGTTTTGTTGTTGAGAATTCATTAATGTCCAAATACTTGGCAAAAATCGCCTAATCTCATCCCTCGGAACGAAGTAAGAAAGTCCTAAATTGAACTGGGTTGTTCACCTCCTGCATCGAAAGGGTTAATTCTAGGGGTTCCGCGTGTCCGTCTGAGGTATGCGTGCTATATGTTTTTTATTGTTTTTGAGGGCTGAGGGACGCTTCTGTCTGGTTTTGTTTTTATTTTCGTTAATATTGGAATCATTTGAGGATATATTTGAAATTGCTTTAATGTTTACAGTGTTATGAATGTGGTATTTTTGGATATGACTCGAACTGTGTTTGGTATTTAAATATTTTAATAAAAGTTTGATTAAAAAGAATTTAGTTTTTACTTTTCGATTCATTGTTAAAATCAATCGGGTTTTTTTCAATGGTTGGAAAACCTGTTAAAGTCCAAATGGCAGAAACCTTTCTAAACATAATTTAAACACTACCCTTAAAACTAAAGCCCAAGGGTGCAATTTTAATTCGTATATACTAAATGTAATGTACATTTCTTGTACTTATATATAAGACCAAAAAGGGTGGGCCCTCCGGGGACTCAAATTTGAGATGGGGCTCAAAAATCAAGCGCGATTGAGCCCTATCGAAACTTGTTTGTCTTTGTGTGCGTTAGGGGTGACATATCGGGGGATGAGATTTTGGACATCATAACGATGTATTGGGACTTTATTGGTTTTATGTATCTAATGAATGAATTTTTGGATATAAAATTAAAAAACGTAGTATCCTTAGGCTTCTGTATATAGAATTTTGTATTCTGTATATACATTAGGTTTAGGTATATAGCTGTTTACACCCTTCTTTAATACCTCCGCGAATGAAGGTCCCGCCTTGAAGGCTTCCCTTTCATCACGTACAGCTAGCTTAAGGTCGTGTATTTCTTGTGCCAGGTGAAACTGCTCTCGAAGGGATTGGACTGTTGTATTGGCCTGGATAGCTGTAAACTTGAGTGACTGGTATTCCACCACCATGCTCGAGACACTTTTTCCCACATTTCGGTATAGAGCAGATATCTTCATCTTCTGTTCCGAGTTTAACTTGCCCTCTGATGCTATAGTGCAGACGTCATTGAGAGATTTGTTTATTGCATCCATCCATCCTTGCAACAATTCTGAGGTTGAGTACACCTCCATCTGGGGTTCCTCTTGGTCAGCAGCGTTTGGGCGTTGTGCTGATGAAGGCGTCGGGGGTGGTGTGCGGGCCGTCCTGCTACTCCTGTTAAATGGACTGCCATCCATTAGGTATAATGAGAGTCGTTGGCTGTATTTACCTACATATCGTTGTCAATTTGCTTTATACGGATACTATATAGAACACTTGACACATTTAAATGATGACGCATCTGTCGATACGAACTAGGCCACAATTGCAATCGATTATTTGTTTATTTTAATTATTACGAAAGGCACGTCTTTCTACATCAAAATCAGATCAGATCCAAATAGCAATTAGCATGCTCACTATATCGCCTTAAGACGTAAAGAGGTGGATTAATTCGTCAGTTTCGAGTAGGTCTCGATGGTGTAATTGGTATACACGTCTAGTGCGTTTAACCAGAAGACGTTGGTTCCAGTGTAGCTTGAGACTGAATTTTTTCCACTTTAAATTTAAATTCTGTATTTAGTTGTGAACATTGATAATTGCTAATATTGCTAATAGTGATACTAAGGTCCATTTGTAGAAGTCACACAAGGTCAATGTTTCCCGTCACATTCGACGAATAATGTCTCAGTTTTAAATATATATACGAGTATATTAGTGTTCATTATTCTTAGTTTTATTTTTAAGTTAAAAATCATGGGGACCTAAACAAGTACGCATTTAACCTGGCCTTATTGTAACGATAGCGTGACTGTGCACGTCATTATTTTATCCAAATAGTATCATACAAATTGTGTTAGCAATTTTTAAAATTGTCTTTTATAAGCAATTTTGGGATAATTGGAATCTGTAGCTGATCTAAGTGTCTATATTTACGTATCTTATTTATGAAGGGACTGAAATTTGCGTTGCTTCAAAATATAATAATTGTACCTTTTTTGAGGAAATTGATTTCACTTTTTTGTTCGTATACTCACACAATATCGATAAAGAGGTAAGAAGACTTGACGACGCCCACTATATTTTTTTAACTTACACACTGCCGATCACAATCATTTTGCTACTTAACAAATAAGTCCCGATTTTCTATGTACTACAAAATACAATAGATTTATCTCTTCTCATAGTACATATACAAATGCATTTATACTATGTATATTGTAAGTATATCGGTAAATAATAAGGGGTGGTCAGGACCCAATCGATTGATCACGAACTCACAATCAAAGGGGTGAGAACTGAAGGGTTAGTTTAAAATATTGCAAAGGGGCTCGCACTGATACAGTCTAAAGTATATGTAAAATGTCTGAATGGCGATACGTGTTAAAATGAGTATGATGTCTAAAAATTTTGTTTCTTATTTACTCGATATGTTCGTATAAAACGACAATAGAGATATTGTCTATCTATCATTGAGAAAAATACACTTTTCTATAATGTCTAATCTAATAATTATGAAACGAGATCTTCATTATGCATGTAGACGAAAAAAATATGAGTGGACATTTTTATTATTTACCAATTATAACTTTTTATAGAATTAATGGAATTCGTTTATTTGGCTCCCTGCCTAGACTATATACAAAATGCGTGGGTAAAACGTTCTAAATTTTTAAATACTACAATCGGCTGCTAATTCTATATTACAAGCTATTAAGGTGTTTGTGCAAAACTTTTATAACAAATGCACTTTTATGATGGGGTGTCATGCGATACTTAGGATACCCAGTATGATAACATTTGATTCACACGACCGAGGCAGAGCGAAACTAAAAAACACACAGAATTATTTAGTGATACAAAGTAGATGTGGAATTAGACACTGTGTATTGTTGTTGGAAAGCTGTGTTTGCTGCTTGCGTGACCAACCCCGTACTCTTTGACACGAAATCGTCCGTAGTTTTCACACTCAAATTTTCGCGTTTAAAGTCTTGCTTTTCGGTGTGCAATTAGTGATCGTTATCTGGTTTCGTACTGTAGCAGTGCATACCTAGATAAGTAGAGTTATAAGTGGCATTTTTTTTTAATATACCATAGTGGTTATAAGTAGATAATAGGTGAATTTAAGTGAGAGAGTCGGTGAGATTTGAATTCGACTGAATAATTTGACGGTAAACCTTTCTAATTTTTAAATAATAAAGGTACGTATTATATGTATAGCGTTTTAAGGATACCCCAATGGTGATAGCGACAAAGTAAAAATTATTAATGTCTCATTTTTTATCATTATTTAAAAATAAACATTATAAATTGCAAAAAACCCTAAATATTTACGAATATTTTTCGCTGCCAAGGATTTGTGTTCGCTGTAAGTATCACAAGCAAAAAACTAGAATGTAGGCCACATAAACAATGTTAAAATTATTAAGTATTCCACATCCATTAGCGACAAAGCAACTTTGTATGTGCAATTATTCATAAAAATATGAATTATTTTCTCTAAGTACATTAATCAAAATGGCGGAATACGTTCAGTAATCAATCCTTCGCATAAGTTATGTATGCGAAATAAATATTAATGGAGAACAACCCTTTCTTACGAACCCTAGTGTACTAATAAATGTGTATAATTAATCATATAAATATGGAGGCACATTTTGGCGATGTGAGGTTTGTAAAGAAATATTGATTCCAAAATATGATATGAACATAGGAATTAACGAATTTCTTTGGAATGGACTACCGTTATGTATTTACAGCGGTCAGCTACGAGTATTAGAATAAAGTTGCAACTGACATTGTACCCCTGTAAGTACAAACAATAATAAACTAGTCAAATATATTTTACTACACCTATGTGACAAAACCACGATCCTTGAAGTAACTCAGGCACCTTATTTTGTGATCATCATAATTTGGCTGTAATTTATTTGTCATCACATTTGCACGTAAACAGTACCTAAACATACAGGTTAACTTGGCCATAATGCCCCATATAAAACCCTCGAGCTTTCTTTTTGTCATGAACCCCAAGGACGGTAAGTTTTTTTTAAATTTATTGCAAAGCACACAGGTCCTGCAAGTTCAAACAAGGAGTTTATACGCAATTGAAAAATTGTCTTAAAATGTTATATAAACAGGAATTTCATTGCAATCTTGCTACATGTTACTTAAATACTCAACTAATGTTCTTAATAATCGATTTGAATAGTTTTTTGTATCAAAAACGTCGATATATTTTTTTTACAGTCCGTCATTGCTGTTACCTACGTTAGTATTTGCCCTTAACGTTTCTGAACGAAAAATTTGTATAATCTGTGGAGTGGGCAAAAGGCCCGCCATCCGCTTAAAAAAAGTTAACGTACTTTTTTAATAATAGGTAGTTGTGCTGACTTGTGTATTAAAGCTATAATTCATAATTATTTACTCGCAAATGTGATGAAAAACATAATATGTTTCATGAGCGGTACGGGAATTACGAACTTCGAGTCAGAAAGTCTCTTATCTTTATATTCTACTAGAGCCTCAATCGTAATTCTTTACTTAACGCCCTTAATACACAATGTGCTATAAATATAGACTACCAAACAATTAGCCTGTTATGACCAATAATACATATACATACATGTCATCACGCCTGTTTCCCATTGGGGTAGGCAGAAACTATGGATTTCCACTTACTACGATCCTAGCATACAACTTTCGCTTCTCCTGCTTTCATAAGTGTATAGTATTATGTTGTATTTTTTTTTCTATATTTCATCGTTCATCGAGAACGTGGTAGGGTCCCAGCCTTTATGTGTCTCTCACCGTGTAATCTCACTTCACTTAATTTGATATCTTAGAAAATTTATATATTTTAAAATTAAAAATATTATCAGGGAATTTAAGCACGTTGACCATTTTCGTACTAGGAATAATTTATCGAAGAAAAAAAGTTAATAAAATTAATATATTCATGTACTTAACTTTAATAATTTTTGCACTTGTCTTATTAGATAATTATAATGTAGGTAGGTACCTATAATTATATACAGTAAAAAAAACACATATCCTACAGGTGCCATTGATATAATCAACAAAATTTGTTGATTGATGGTTGTCTAACGATAATAAACGCTTTAGTACATCTTGTGTTCATAATTTCATAGGCAGGTGTTTAGACAGCACTCGTAACCTCGCAAACTCAGTGTTCTGGCTGGTCCGTGGTTTCCGTACTTCGGAAGGCAGGTTAAGCCGTTGGTCCCTGTTGCCAGTAACATGGCCGTCGTTAAGCCAAGTTGAAGGCCTTATTGGCGGGTTTGAAAATTTCAACAGCAGTTCTCCACAAACTGCGCCTGTCCAGTTCAACACGGCAATGAGCTCACCACTTGTTATGTGGAACATAAATGCACACGGTGAAATGTGGCTTTAAATATTGCCTCCCCTTCGGGTATAAAGGCGTGACTGATACGTAAATAGGCGAAATAAATAATAAATAAATATCGTTGGGACAACTCACACAACGCCATCTGATTCCAACCAAAGCAGTGCTTGTACTATGGTAACCAGATAACTGATAAACATACTTATATATTTCTGAATACATACATTTTATAGATAAGACACTAAATAAACCATCGTGCTCATCACACAAAGTTTAATCATGGGTGGGAATCGGACCCACGACCTCTTGCGTATCAGTCGGATACACTCCCACCGCGCCACAGAGGCAGTCAAATATATAGATGTTACTTTTTTAAATTGTAGTAGCCCTTCCACGCGGCGTTATTCCTCATAAATGTAACTCGAGATATCGATTATACATTATAATGTGATGTCATTAATAATTTTAATTAATTACAGAACGTGTGTGGGGGTGGTTGTATCTCCCAAAGGGATGTGTTCAAATGCTGTCCATTGTCGCAACATGCTCAGAGATGATTAATGCGAATCTTTTGGTGTTCACAAGATGCCTCATTGATTTTTGATGACTCTGTACATTTGGGTTATGTTAAAGGGTTGCTAAACGAATTTGGCTTAAAGCATA
Organism: Thumatha senex; assembly: GCA_948477245.1. Classification (NCBI taxonomy): domain Eukaryota; kingdom Metazoa; phylum Arthropoda; class Insecta; order Lepidoptera; family Erebidae; genus Thumatha; species Thumatha senex. The sequence goes on along the minus strand of OX419744.1, from coordinate 23,014,232 downwards.
TCTTCTTTGAATATCCTATTTATGTTTTTATATGTTATAAATTAAACTACGAAAATAAGAAATTGCCGTAAACTATTAATGATCAACGGTCAGTGTCGTTAAGTCACTTGAAATATAAATAATAATTTTAATTCGGTGTCTGGTTAATTTCTATCAAATTATTGTAACTCATTCTTATGCGATAACTTTTTTCAAAATGGCCACGCCTCGGTAACTCATTAAGCATCAAACAACGGATCATATCTACGTCATTTTCAGTTTCCGAACCATAAAGTGTCAATAAAAATAATCGTTAAATCCCCATTTGAATATTTGCGCAGTTAAAAAATATTAAATACGATGGAATTAATAACCCGTCCACTGGCGTTTTATTTGTTTCTTTGTTACACTTGAGATTATCGATTTCACGTTATTTTGTGCCTTTATTACTGCCCTCTAGTTTTATTACGCAATTACGTCAAGAAGGGCAGTGGTTTTTTAATATAATTTTTTCTTGATCATAAATGGTTTTTATACGCAGATAGGTAAAGGCTTAGGTTCGCACCTTTAGAGGTTATAATTTCTTCTACACTTTGTATTTGTGCAAGTACCTAATCCAGCTGTGCTCATTATAAAAATGGTACTAAAATGTAGTTATGGTTGAATTAGTTCAATTATATTAACAAAATGTCAACTTTATCTCAAATGTTTGAATGTTTTGCGTGTCATAGTGTAGTTACTTTGAAAAAAAAAAAAAACAATATGCAGTAGCAATGCCTACATAATGCCAAGTTAAAGTATCATTTGTACACACTAACGTACAGCTAATTTATTTCTATACTAAAAAGAAGGATTGATTGCAGTTACATTCTCAATGTAAAAACCTCTTTAGTCCTCAACGGAAATACTAAGTTTAAATACTTTATCGTAAAATAGTGACAGCCGATAAGTCGTTTAAAAATGGTGCCTTTTTATACGCACGCGATGTTTTAATCATTTGACGTTTATAGATTAACGCTATTAATGGCCGCTTTAGTTCGAATATTGACAAATTTCTTCGAGTGATTGAGTGGGTTTAAATTTTAATGCACTGATTGTTTTTATATCTTCTCAGTTGTGATGGATGGCAAAGTGACAGGACGCCATTGAATGACGTAACCTAAATAGGCTAACAGTAATTTGTCTATTACTATTAATGTATATTACCGATTAGTAATCGATTTGTAACTTTCCAATCATCAGTAGCCTTACCTGTAACAAAGAAATTAAAACTTATTAGTTATTATGGATGCAATATACGCAGACAAAATAATAACAAAACAGATGATCATCTTGTAACCAAATTCTGGCCGCCATATTTAAATGTAAGGAGTCGCGCCAAATCGGCAAACCATCTGGAAATGAGGGGGAAGGAAGAACGTCATTTGTTTCTGAATTATCGATACTTACTAGTAACTGCTATTTAGAGTTTTAAACATTTTATTTTAGGTAATGGGACACGTCCGTAAAAAGAAGAAAAATTCCAGTTATATTTCATATAAATAAATTACAACATTGCACACTTATTCATATATTCAACATATCGTTGTATTGATGGAACAGATGACCGTGTTGTATTGTATGCCTAACAAAACATGTAGGTACTACGGGAAGTCCAATAAATAAGCATTTATGATATTTTGACTATAGTATTTGTCATATTTATTTTCAGTAAAGTGTTAAAAAGTTAATTATATTTTCACAATTAAGCAGCCTGCAAAAAATATTTGTTCCATTACTTTTTGTCATGCTAGTCTATGCAAGATGACTATTTTAGAAACGTTTTTGGCAGCAAATATCGTTACGATGATCGTGGTACGTCACTTAAATGATTAAAAAAATTGTTCCAGTGAGCAAGTACAGTACATATTAGGATATGGATAAGTACTTGTGTCGGAGAATCACGAATGTATCGCCGCATTAAATATGTTTTTGTTGTGCGGCGTATAACAAAAGATGTGCTGCGGATCGGAGAAGCAATTACTGCTAGTCTCCGGTGTCTGAAGGGTGAACACGACACATAGACAAGTAGAGGGACGTGTACACTTGCGTAGCTTGCGATCTCTATACCAAAAACAAAATATGTTTTTTTGGAACGAAGTTCCTTATCGCGCTTTGTGAAAGGGGGCCAGACGGAAAAAAATCATATGAAAAGTTGTCACGACACTAAAATTCTTCCGAAAAGTTGTCACGACACCAAAATTCTTACGAAAAGTTGTCACGACACTTTTTGCTATTTGCTTTTTTTATTTTATATTTTTATTAATTATTTATTAATACATTAACATCATATTTTTAAATTCTTACGAAAAGTTGTCACGACACTTTTTGCTTTTTATTTTATATTTTTATTAATTATTTATTAATACATTAACATCATCCTTTTACATCTGTTGTTAGTTACATATTATATTATCTTTAAAAAAAACTTTTTAAACTTTTTTTTTTATAAAATTTTTTTTTGTTTTTTAACTTCGTTCCATCCGGGTGTCCCTTGACACCTCTCAAGTTTTTTATTTGATGTGTTAATCAACGATGACAAGTTGACATAAATCGGTCATAATTAATTTGCAGGAAGCGAAAGAACATTGATCGCAAAGCCTGGTGATCTGCCCTGTCTGACTAAAGCGTGAAGAAAGGTTAAGTTTTTTTAAGCATTTAGTAATAATATACAAAATAATCTTTATTTAAAATCAAGCAATATTTATAAAAAAAAACAGAATTTTACTAACTAAACTGTGATAATAAATAGTACCAAAAATAAATATCTCTCTGATCTAAGTATTTTAAATATGAACTATATCTGTTCGGTAGTAATAGTAATCAAAGCAGGAGTAACTTAGTTCAGATTAAATTTTAGTGCTTATAATTTTCTAGTAGCTAACTAAGTTGGTCATGCACTAAATGAGCAAATTTGCATCTACATTAACATACCTACGTTTTTATTGTTGTAATCATCTATTAACAAATAGAAAAGCATAAATAAGTGTGCTGACTCCTTTATAAGGGTTGTGCGTAAGAAATTTATAAGTAGGTCCTGGCATAAGGGAATTAATTGTATTATTGTAGGTGCTCCGATGAGGGATCGCGCAAGAATTATCAATTAGAGAAAGAAAATGCCAAATTCAGTGGAGCCAGTTAGGGTATGAACACTCGCGGAATATTTACCAAAATAGTCCCTGCATTTTGGATAAAACAACAAATATTTACATTAATTGCTTAATCCAATTCAATATAAATATTTAAATACATATATTTTCAGAATGATATAAAAAATACTAAAACCTGAATAAAACGAATGTATGAAATAAAAATAGTAGGGAAGCGCTCGTGGCCCTGCGGTCTCAGTGTTCGGTAAACGATCACAGAGGTACGCAACTTTCACTATGGCTGGTTGTCGGATGGGTGACCACTTTGTGGCATTTACATTTGCGAGCGTTTCCGTGCTTCGGAAGGCACGTTAAGCCGTTGGTCCCGGTTGCCAGTAAAATGGCAGTCGTTATGCCTGGTTGAAGGCCTTATAGGCGGCTTAAAAAATTTCAACAGCAGGTAGCCACAGCCTGCGTCTGTCTATTTCAATACGGCAATGGGCTCACCACCTATTACGTGGGACAGGAATCCACACGGTGAAAAGTGGGCATATAATATGCCTCTGCCACCCCTTCGGGGATAAGGCGTGATAGATATTTATTTATTTATGAAATAAAAATTACAATAATTATTTAATTTGGTACTACCTCCACAGCTTCGCCCGTGGAATATTTCGACAACCCGTCGCACCTATTTAATCCCGTCGCTTATAAATTCTACAATGATGCGTAAAAATTTGCCCGATTTGTTGACATTTATGACTACTGCTCTGCTCCCCAGTGTAGTAGCGTAATGATATATAGCCTACAGCCATCCTTGATAAATGGGCTATCTAACACAAAAGAATTTTTCAAATCCGACCAGTAGTTCCTGAGATTAGCTCGTTCAACCCAACAAACAAACAAACTAAACTCTTCAGCTTTATAATATTAGTATTGATTACAACCATAAATTTTAGATAGGTATGAAACAAAAAATGTACAAAATTCTATTTAGTATTAAATTAGTTACATATTTACAACTTAAAAATAAAACTTGCTATAAAATGGTTGTAAGGACAAATAATTTCCTACTTTACCACTTTGCGGACTTCATACAAAATATAATTATCATTTTTTGCATATTTATTATTTAAAATAAAAAAAATACAAAACCCCATTGCTTAGACGTCGTAAATCAGGCGTCTCTACGGCCATGGGGAGGCCGGGGTGGCGTGGGGCCGTCGATTTTACGCAACATTCGTCTTCTATTAGTACTTACAAGTATTCTTGTATTCCTCTTTAATTGTGTATCGGTTTGTCCCGACCGCCTCCTCTTTGTAAATGTACTTAGTATACACATTCTGAATAATGTATTTGGCATAATAAACTATACCTACATACATACATATGTTACTTTGATATACCCTTTTTATTTACTTTCATGTACATTTCGTCACTTTTTAACAGTTTTATTTTGTTTTGGCAGAGAGTTCATTTAAATTTACAGTCATCAAGATTAAAATGTCGGGTACTTATATTAAAAACAAGCACATATTATAAAAAGGTAAGTTTCCTAGTGTAATCTCTGGAATTAATAAACCGATTTCGAAAATTTTGTCACTGTTGGAAAGGTGTGTTATCCCTGAGTGTTATTTTTTTATCTCGGTAACGTTTTCCTGTGGAAACGGGTGTGAGAAGCTTTGCCATGCGGGCGAAGCCGCGGATATTAGCTCGTGTTTTATAAACAGTGTTTTTCACAATGTTTTGTATCAAACCTTACTTGAATGGGATCCTAGGGTCCACTGTATCTTTAAAAAGCATTTAATAAATTAACTTTTAAAATAAATAAAATAAATAAATATCCATCACGCCTTATCCCCGAAGGGGTGGCAGAGGCATATTATATGCCCACTTTTTACCGTGTGAATTCCTGTCCCACGTAATAGGAGCCCATTGCCGTGTTGAAATAGACAGACGCAGGTTGTGGCTACCTGCTGTTGAAATTTTCAAGCCGCCCATAAGGCCTTCAACCAGGTTTAAGGACTGTCATTTTACTGGCAACCGGGACCAACGGCTTAACGTGCCTTCCGAAGCACAGAAACGCTCGCAAATATAAATGCCACAAAGTGGTCACCCATCCGAGGACCAGCCATAGTGAAAGTTGCTTAACGCAGTGATCGTTTACAGAGCACTACGTCCGCACGTACGAAGCGCTAATATTTAGATAACAAGAAATATAAAATATACATCCTAAGTGTCCCACAATATTTATTTATTTATTTATTCTTAGTGATATCTATTGATTGGCTATACGAGTATGTGTTACAGCGGAAAAATAATGTAAGCAAATACATACATAGCCTTCTGATTGTTATGGATAAATATAAACTCAACCTTTTCCCTAAATCCTTAACAGACAAAGTCACAGAATTATGAACCCTCAAGTTGTTAAAATAGAGACGATTATTAATTACTCGGTTTTTTAAATTTTAAGTAATTAGAACGTGGTTTTTTTAACAGCCTCAGGTGCTTGTGAGTCTTAAATAAATAATCGAAGGTTATTAAAGGGGTCCCTCTCAATTATTGAGAGGGGGTAGGGCTGATACCCATTGTTTCAGGGACAAATGCCTTCCTTTGTGTAAATAAACAGACCACCCAACAATTTATTTATCAATTTTCGAAGACGAAATTTCAGTTAAATTTGGGTAAAGGTCAGTGTTTGGCCGATTTAGGGTCAAATAGAACATGAGTAGATATATTATCAGAAAATCAAATGATTTTTGTGGTATATTTTGGACGCATAATATCGTAATTCCTATATTATTGTATTGTTAGACGTGTGAATGCCTTTTTTTATTTTTATACCACTTAGGTGACAGGCAAACGTACGGCCTGCCTGATGGAAAGTGGTCACCGTAGCCGATGGACGTTTTCTACACCAGAGGTGCAGCACTCGCGCTGCCGACCCTTTATCCTTCTAAGACCCCTTTTGAAGAACCCAGTAGACGTTCGGGAAAACCCAGGCAGGCATCTTACAAAACCTATTTTTATTCGGTACAGTTTCGGCTAGCAACTAAGTGTCCTCACAGACTCGCTACTTTTGGTATCCCCAACAGGCGATTTTGAAACTCTATCAATGAATTTTGCTTCTTAAAACAGAAAAAGTCAACGGTTGCTTTGCTAAGATTGCTAATACTAACGGTAGATAGTGTGTGTTGGCACTAATAGAAAAAAAATATACGCTTACTATGATAAAATCACTAAATTACGTAGCAGATCCAAACATGATGGGAACTCAACTCACAAACTCATGAATCGCCAGAATGAAGAATATGTCATATCTACAAACGTCTGTCAATTCACTGTTCCAAGACAATAAAAAAATCGCTGCATTATACAAGAAAATTGCTTCCCCGGGAATCGAACCCTATTATCCACGGCAGGTTAGTGCACGGTGATTCGCTCGACCGTGTACTGAAAATTATTGCAAATTGTCTCAATCGTTGGCTATTTTTATTTGTGTGATGGATTGATGACATGACACTGTGGGAACTAGTATGCGTTCGCGTGGCGGCCATTTTACTTTTTCGTCGAAAACATGACATGTCATATATATGTCGAACGGCCATTTAAGTATGTTTGGCGGGGCATGGACTTTGAAGGCTTAGCTTAAATGGAAAGTGAAAATAAAAACACAATACAAGAAAAGGAATTCCTAGTCCTACTATTGTAAGTCTTGTAATGATAATTTCTTGTTAGAAACTAAAGATAAAAATGATTTACTACAGAATGAATTTTTCACATCTAATTACCATAACTAATATACTTGCAAATACATTAACCCTGTAATGACTAATACAAGTACTCGAATGAAAATTAACCTACAACTTCACGATATAAGTATTAGAATCGTTTGCGTACAATATATTGTCACAGTTATTTGTATTCAAATCCATTCATCAATAAAACTAAACAGTGATCCATCGCTGGCCCTCGTTCGGGGCTAATTCCGAGTGTCATAAATCGTGGCATTAATTTAACGACAATGCATTAGACCATCCTAAGAGAACTATTGCGATAGATTGGGAACAATCATCTCTCAAACAGCGACGTAACTCGACAACACATTAAACTGATATCGAACCAAGTTGTGTCGATTTAAAGTCGATAGTACTTTGAGAATAGTCTCCCAAGATAAGATTTGATGGTTTCAAGGACAGTGGTTTACTGATCAAAATTAAAGCTTATTGATTGGAAATAGAGTTGTGTGTCGATTGAGAAGGTGTTCTAAGACATTAAGTAAATCGCTTAATGTGTTCTAAACGCATGGTGGAACCGTTTTGTTTCGAGGTAACTATTCTCGTGTTTGTTGTTGTATGTTTAGATATTGTTAAGCTGATAGAAGACAATGACAGCACTAATGGTGTACAGTTTCTAATATCTTAGATAAATGAAGGTAAAACTATACATTTCTGGGTACTGTACATATTTTGGTTAGGTCTTTTCTTTTCATGAATTGATGCGAAGTGATTAATGAATCTGCACGAAGCAGAAGACATATGAGTGGATCGCGAAGCCTGGCGATTTATCCTTTCTGACTACCCCGCCAGGTGTAAAGATATTTAGTTAGTTAGTCGTTCCATAGAATTAAAACCTCTTTACTTAGTTTACCTGCCTTCTCCTATCATTATGTGCTGTCAAGAAATAGATGTTTTTAATTGTTTGCTTACATTTTCACCACTAATTTACCTAATTACCGAGCACATGTAGTGGTAGTGCCTTATCCCATATGCTGCATATGCATCAACAAATCATTGTGTTTTATTTTCAATTAATATTACTTTACCATACGTTATGGTTTGTATAAAAATCACATTTTACGAATTAGCTTTTACGGTATCTACGCCATGTTCAAAATCAGAGTACTACGAAGGTAGTACGGATAGGTTTCATATAACCAAAATTATACGTTAATTATGCGCGTACTCAAATTATCTGTAAGTGAAGCTACAAAGTTACTGTTTGTGATAACGTATCCAAGTATTAGCGCGGAGTTATTATAAGGCAATTAACAGAATTCATATTCATTTACGTTTACATACATACATATTGTCACGCCTTTATCTCCGAAGGGGTAGGCAGAGGCATACTACACGCCTACATTTCACTGTATGCGTTTTGTCCCACGTAACAGGTGGTAGGCCCATTGCTGTGCACTGTTCATTTACATTTAGTTACATTATATTTCATTTATAATTATAGTAAAACTTTAATATTATTTTTAGTAAATCTTCTTTTAGTACTAAACGGTAAATCTAAAATAACACCTCTGGTGGGTCTTCATTCGTCACTTGCCTACTCCCTATGTGTGTAAAAAACGTTTATTTGTACGATTGTCAGACAAAAGCTATTTACCTAAAACATTTTAATTATTTTTTATTTTAATTTTATTTTTTATTTTTCTTTTATAATATTGTCGATTATAAGATCGTCGCGTTTTGGGCAAAAACATTGACAATGTTTGAGGAAACGTTTGTTTTATCAGATTTATTTAACACCTCCTTTTAGATACATACTAGAGACTGGGTGTTGTGCCATATAAGGACAGCTAAAATAAGTTTCATTTTTTTTCACAATTCCGGTGGTTTTTTAGCTAATTGTGTGCATTACCTTAATAATTATAGGGCAAAATAGGTGTAAATATAGGAACTATTTTTAACTGCTAGCTTAACCCATCCTCATCGTGAATGGTGTGAAGTAGAGCTATGCCCCATTGCCTATTTACATTACTAGGTATACAAATGTTAGTAATCCATTAATATTCTGACCTTTAAATATCGTCGATTATCAAAATCCGTATTCACTATCACTCCCAAACGGATGCAAGGACGCTATCGGCCGGCTGCCAACTAACATATGTACGGTAAAGCACCAAATATATAAATATTATATTAAACTTATCAATAGCTTGATACATTGTTTTGTCCAAATGCGTGTATCGATCTTTGCACGAAGGTTCTCAAACTTTACATTAAATTAATACAAAAAAGTTTGCACGTTTTACTTTAAAAATAAATTTAATAACACTCTCTGATCAAATTAGAGTAAAATTAAAAAAAGAACAGAACTGAAATTCATATAGCTCTAGTTCAGCTGTGGATACGTGGCCAGTTTATATCCGCAGGTGATATAAAAGTCGCAGAGAATTTTAAGCATGATTATTAGGATATTATGTGTATATTTAATACAGCTTAAATCACAATACCTACTTGATATCGCCCGCAAAATATAGGTTTTCCCGCGGAATATGTATAATACTGAACCGGTGCGATATAAAAAATATTTGTTGTATACAAGCAACACATAACATGCTTTCTGAGGTAAACCGCCACTCTTCTATTACTTTTTGCCAGGATATATTTTAAGGGTTTGCTCTTTTTCTCCGAGACGGTGGACCAGGCACAGTCAGGCACTTGTTTTGTATGGCCTCTTCTACTGTTTTATATTAGCCCTAGTCTTAACTGTGGAACAAGTTATCTAAGAGTGTAAGTTTCTCACCGAGAATATGAATAGTAAGTGAATTAAATTGTTTTAAATTATTAAATGAAGTTTGAGAAACACTTTATCGAGCGGTAGTGGAGATAATAGTTCGCTCAACTAAACTATACCGAAAATTGACCCACGATAAGCCGGACGTTGACTCCTCTAAATCGCTATCGATACTTTGCCAATCATCAATTGTTACGACTTACACGTGCTGAGATTGCGTCAGAGTGTGATCAGAAAGTTGACATAACATTTAGTATTTTTTTCTCAGAACTATCACCCACCATGTCAAGGTTGCTATTTTGAAGTCGTATTGTATCAGTATGCTCAAACGACTAGAGCAATTTGGATAAAATTTGGTGTGGAGACACTTTTTATCGGGAATAGGTACGGGAAACAGATACGGGTCAACTGCCGCGAAAGTGGAGCCGCGAGTGTCCTTAAGTGTTACATATAATTCTTACCATCGAATCATCTCCGATATTTTAAGTGGAAAAATTTCTAAGGAGCATTATGCTAAAAAAATTACAAGATGTTATAAAAGTTCATGATTTGACTCAAGTAAATTCATGTAGAAAACTGATGGATTGCATAGATATCAGCCAATTTTTTTTTTATGGATAAAATATTTAAAATGTATGTATTAAAATGTATGTCTCAAGACTTCGATCAGCCAATTTTTTTTTATGGATTAAATATTTAAAATGTATGCTACGATAGCGAAGCTTGATGATCTATCCTCTCTGATCACACCATCAGGGATATAGTGTAAACATAGTAAGTTAGATTAAACAATTTATTGCTATAAAGCATGACTCAACGAACTCAGACATAAATTGACCCCGATGATTTGCAACCAAAAGCATTCAAATCAGACAACTTCTTAACACCACCTATAGCTACGCTATCTATCTATGCAAAGGGCGAGCTATCGGCAGCCATTAAAATAACAAAGGGCTATATCACGAATATTATAGCCCGCTCTGTTTCCGTGTCAAAAAATTAATATTAACGATAGCTGCACAATGAAGTGTTGAGAAAAAAAACGAGAAAAATAATTTATGCGAAATATTCCTTTTGACGCCTTTGTTTCGATGGGATACGTAGAAAGCGTTCAATTAAAATAGCAAGACAAGGGTGCTAATATTATTCTGTGATTTTTTGTCAAACTAACTAGTGAAAATTCGGTGAAACTGTATCTGTATTTTAATGTTCCGTAGCCAGTCTGCATTGTATGTTAAACTTGTCACGCGATATTCAGGGTCGCTTTTAATACAACAATAAAAATTCGTATCAATAGACTTCGTTCGATTACTAAGGCAGCTGGACATCTGTGGAGATTCAAATCTGAATGGTTGATCAGATTATACTGATCGCGACAGAAGGAACCAATTGACAACTTTAGCCTCTATTCCTAACGTTTAGAGGTCAGAACGGTGTGTTATAAATGTAAATTATGTACGTACTTTGCTGTGGATTGTACGAAATTCGATTGAATGACGTTTTATTAAGAACCGGTTCAGACCAGTTCGGACCCCCCGACACGTGGTCAAACTGTTTTGTCATTCAAAAAATTAAAATTATCAGTTGTTTTGTGCCATTGTGTTTTGCACAAATCTATGATTTATAGTAATTTCTGAACTTTTGTTAAGTTTTAAATGCGTATGAAAAGTACTTACCGCTTTATTCTTTGTGTTATTGCGTGCCCTATCTACTTTATACACTTCCATGTATATTTATTAAAATATGATATCAAAAACACTTTATTATACCCTCAAAGCTCGTTTCTTTTAGTAATAAATTTGTAGACTATTTTCCAGACACATCCCAGGTTGATATAAAATTAAATTTCAATTTGTACCAAAACCGAATGTATCAAAGGAGGCCAATATCATTCCGAATATACCACCCTTCTCCCGACGGGGGTGGCACACCCCATGAATCCTTAATGAGTAAATTAACAACACCTATTGTTTAGCAACCGTGTTTTTTTACAAGTGAATATTAATAACCATTTTCTATTGTCTGAGCGAGGGGAGAAAGAGAAAAATGTTGAGAATCGCGGGGAGTGACAAGAAAGTTGGGAATTGATTGATTTTCAGAAATAATTTTAATAAAAACAATAGTAGAATGTTTTCGACGTGATGTAATTGCATTTTGGCCCAAACTTTTCTGGTAGGGGGACATTTTCCTTGGGAAGATATAAGAATTTACATGAAAATTAATTAAGTAATATGCTGACGACGACGGTTTGGAGTTATTATTAGATGTCATAATTCCAAAAAAAAAAACGATGCATGGATATCTAATGAGGAACCAAAAAGTATGAATAGGTACTTCGGTCATAAAAAGTCACTTGTTTTAATATGATACTATACATTTGTCACAAACTACTAAACGAAACCTGACTCATAAAACATTTTCTAAATGTACAAAGACGGCACACAAAGCTCCAATTCATGACAAAACATACAAATTTTCTTCGACAAATTCAGATAACGTTAGGGGAATCGATAATATGAACAATAAACAGAAACTAATTAAACACATGATGACTGAACACCGACAGAAATTTGTCAATTACTCAGAATTCGGTGGTATCTCACACGAAACAATAAGTCCTTAATGGATGCATGTACTACTAACAGATACCGCATTATTCTATAATATGTCACAAATCATCTTCTATACGACACAAAGTTTATAATGAATTGACATATTCCTCACACGTGCTGCGTTTCTAACTAGCACGTCCCTACATATGGAGACGACGACGACACCCACGAACCAAACTAGACTTTAAGATAAGTGAATTAGGTTCATTATCATATAGCATGTCTTTTAGTGTTACAGTAGCCGTCGAACAAATTGGTTCTTATTGGAACTCAATAAGGTTTTAGTTAAGGTAATATGGCTGTCGTTCCGATAAGTGTAATATTCCAAGTTGATCGTTATTAGCGACGATAATTGTTATTAAAGTTATTAGTACTAAAGCTATAATTACAGTTTTTATTAGAATCAACCGAGCTTCGGAGATTCGTTTTGTTCTTTTAAACCAAGATTTCTTATGTATTTGTTTAAATTTATTCAGTCTCACTACATTGTAGTTATTTCTATAGGGAGCTTAAAGTCTAAACGTTGATGTTTTAGTTTTTCCACAAGATATTCTCCGACTTAAAAAATCTATAAAATGTGGTTTAATTAATCAATAGGCGTTTAAAGTCCACAAAAGGGTTAAAAAGCTTAACGTATACGAAAGAAACTGACTCTTTTAAGTAAAGGAGTGAAATTATTTGTATATAAATAAGCATCAAGGCACTAAAGTGTGATCAAACAGTGGAACCTAGTCAAGTACAGAGGCGTGATATCGTGGGTAATTGCGAATTAATATTGATGATCAAATGATGAGAATCGAACTCATTACGAGCGTGTTAATATTTCATGAGGTATATCAATCGAATACTGAAGTAGATTGTGATATGGAAGTCTTGGATTAGTTTAGCAGATATTTTTATTAACAGATGAATCTTGGATGTTATAGAGACATGATGACTTATTAGATGTCAGTATTAAAATCAAAATCATGTCATAATCTTGATCATGTTAAGATTACGCGACCAAATATATAATTTTGGTACGAGGGATAGATGAAACCCTAAAAATTTGAAAGCGAAGAAAGGTGAGGATGAAAGAAGGATAAGCTAATTTGTTTATTTAAAATTCGACAAATGAATGCACTAATGAATATTCTGATGGCCTATATTTTTAATTTGATAAGTTCTACTTGAAAAAAATACGTTTGTATTTTTTTCAAGTAGAACTTAACAACCAATGAGATGGACAAGTTTTAAGGTACATACATATTGTCACGCCTTTATCCCCGAAGGGGTAGGCAGAGGCATACTATACGCCCACATTTCACCGTATGCCGTGTTAAAATGGACAGGCGCAGGCTGTTGCGACCCGCTGTTGAACTTTTTCAAGCCGCTTATAAGGCCTTCAACCAGGCTTAACGACTGCCATTTTACTGGCAACCGGGAATTTAGTCATTTTTAGGTACGAATACAAATATTTCATCTCATTTTGTTGATTTACTCATAATTATTTGCTTCAATGAGACATCGAACATTGTCAGCATCAACAACAAGAAATCGCGAATTACATCAAAGGTGTAACATTTTCACAACTTCATAGCTCTTATTAGAAAGGATTAAGGGTTACAATCCTTGTAAACAAATACCTATACATATCTGCTTATGACGTTCCAAAGATGATGTCCTCAAAATATATGTATTAGTTGTAACAGATGTGTCTTATTAAACGAAGAGCAGTCTGTGAGACAAAGAACGTATATAAATAAAAAAATCTCTACATGAGTTGTATAGCAAACAGATTTTACGACCTTGGGGTAAAATTGAAGAATGAATCACTGCGTCAAAGTTGTTATGGTGAAACAGGAACATTGATAATTGGATTTTAGTGCGAAAGTAGTTCTAAAATTAATTAATTCCATCTTCACTTCATTCATTTGAATAGAATAAAATTTCTTGAATAGGTTACAATTCATTAATTTATGCATTAATGTGTCACATTTTCAATCTTGCAGCATGCGTCAATATGTAAACTGTTTTGAGTGACTTCATTTACACAGAACACTGATATATACACAGTGATATCATGTAAGTCTACCCATCTATGAACCCTGCCGAATTTCTTATCATCAACCATTTTACAACGTTGTTCTTCACTGAATCATATGAGACAAGGGAAATCAGTTTATTAAATAGTGCCAATGACGTTGACTCTTAAGAACACCGCTGAAGAAACAAAAGTTTCTAAATACTCTTTGATGATAAATAATTTATAGCTACAGTAAAACCTGCATAAGAAATAAATGTTGATAAACATCGAATATTAAATATGTAACTGTTGACTATTATAAAACTATGAAGGCCAACCGTAGTACATATCTACATACATAAATATCACTTATTTGGAAGTACATTTTTTGTTAGTTTGCCGCAGTTGTAGGGCACTTAAACCGGGCGTCATTTAAAAAAGAAGCTTCACGCACGATTTCCAAGGAAACTCATTGAGATCTGCGAGTGCGGCGACCGTGCACCGGATCGCCGGGTTCGACCGTTTGATAGTAGTTGGCTACAGATGTGACCGGCGCGGCGCTGATTTTTCTCAACGCGCCGCAGATCATGACATGTGATATGTTCACAAACCGCCAGCGTTCGATAGAATCTGTCGGCGCGGCGCGCACACGGTAATAGACTCAACAGGTGTACCGCAGGGTGGTCCGATCGGCCCGCCACACTTTTTTATTTACATTTTCACGAATTTATTGCACATAGTCGACGTCTCGAGGCGCACGTTTGATTCATATGCTTATGCTGTCGTTTTTAATACTGATTTACAATAAAAACAGAAATGTTTCACCGGCGATTGATGTGAGTTATGATTAATGTAGTCTCTTTGATGTTCGCTGCTATGAATCTATCAAGTTGGCTTCTGAATATCGACGCGGGCCCGTGTATAAATAAACCGGGACGAATTCGACGAGCCGTCTTCGTTTTAGTTAATTACGAGGTTATTAAAGTAACATTGCTGACTGACTGACAAAGTTTCCACTCGAAGCAGGTTCGGAGGCGTTCGTTTTCCGGTCATTATTGAGAGTCACGCCAGCGTTGTCACGGTACATACAAATTACATATTTGTCGTGTTTTTTGTCTAAGCAGATAAAATTAGACTAATCAGCATCTAGTACAAAGCCGCAGATCGCTTTCATCATCGACACGATGATGTTTACATCGAATCTTCTGAGAAGCGGGCGCAGCATTCAATACTTGGAAATAAATATGTGAGTTTGACATTTGCTTTCAAGTCGCTCGCGTGTTTGGGCCGTAATTACGTTCAAGCGGGCCAGCTCTAGCTATACTACTTACTCTTTATTTTTGTCCTTTTTTTTCTAATGTAATACTAGCCTTTTTTGTTATTAAATTATCGTGCGTGCCGATTTCTGACAAGATGATAGGTTATGTTTGATGGGGTGTCTGATTGCTTCTCTTGTCGTCCCCGATGCTTTCTCTTTGATTTACTGTTGGAAATCAGGACGCAAAAGGTCATGAGTATCGCCTACAATCAAACATGGATTTACATCAGTAATAAAATTTATATTTATACTCTCGTCAGAGACGATTCAATCGAACGTAATGTCCAATATACAATATACATATGATTTGCTTTTGATATTAATTGAGCGTAATTTTAAGCGATGTAGTTTCGTGTTAGTCACGTCGTAAATCTATCAATTTGAATCTATTGCCTTCAGCAGTACCTATGTCTAATAGTTCAGGGTGTCACTTGTATGCAATTTGGCATCGGCATTGGTTTATAAATTATCAGAGACTATACTAGTACAAATTAATGGCTGTGATCGGTCCAGTTGTGAGCAAAATTTATCATTAGCATACACAGAGTGAATAACTATAAATTATTGAACAGTTATAGAAGAGCCGGAAAACGAGCATTAGTTGCGAGACGTACATGGCTTTTGTAACAAAACTACAAAATTTCAAATATTAAATTTGTCAATTTCAAACAAGAAATGTGAATTTTCATAGAGTCATACGTAGGTACTTAGGTATCCAATTTACTTCGGGATTCACTTGCGGGCATACGATCAAGCAAGCAGGCTCACTGCGCACCTTTAGTTCACCGCGACGCACCTCAAGAACATAGGTTATGCAATCCAGAAACATAATGTTCCGCTCAACTACCTCGAGTAAATCATCGATTTTTTTTGCGATTAATAGTCCACACTAGTAGCAAATATATTTGAAAGGTAAATTTTGTGAATAATAAATATCGTAGGAAATTTTTCTTACACAATGATAGATGAAGGAGACATTGGTTTACTATCAAATGTCATTATGTATATTTTGTTAAAATTAATCTTGTGGTCGTTACAGGACGCTAATATATAGTTAAGTTAAGTTTAAGTTATGATATGTAATGGTAATAGCGTGATGAAATAATTTTAATTAGTAATTCCTGAGATTTGCGCTTTCAACCAAACATCAAATCAAAAATTTCAACTATACAATAATGGTAGGCACCTATTGTGTAAGGGGACTATGCCACCACATTTACTGGCGGTGTACCAGCTGACCAACGAAGGAGGCAACGACATAGATGCCCGCGCAGAGGTTGCGAGTCAAATGGCAGTCGCTCCAAACGAAGACGTGAATAAACAGTCATGTCTTAGTTGCTTCTAGGAGCTTAAACTGGACTAGAGTATTCAAATCTAAATAGAATTTGAAAGTACCTAGAGAATAGTTCAGATGGACGACGTTAATGTTTAAGCCGACCTTATTTACCAACTAGAACAGTAGTTATTGTCTACTGACAATTATGAAAATATAATTTGACTTTCAACGGTAGTTACTCATCGATAAATGTCAATAAAGTGTAAGTCGGTCCACAGATCATCACTCAACTCGAACGCGATATAAGTCAGTGTCGAACCACATCAGTTTACGAGCCACACATAATAAGAGAACCGTCGCCCCGAAAATAACAAAATTAAAATAAATCGAACTACAGACAAACGTCATAAACCAATTTCGAGTGTTTTCGTTTTGGTGAGTACAAAAATAGCACCGTCACTCTTTCATGTCCGCCGTTGGAGTGACATTAAACCTATAATTTACAGTTGGATTTTAGTATCAGCGCCATCTACCGGCCAAGATGAAAGTAACGTTTTACTACCTAAAAAGAAAGGCGTTTATGATTTATGTCCGACTATTATTGCTTTTTCAAATTAAATAGTAGCTCTGTGTACTAAACTGTGTACGCAATTGTAATGTTTACAGACAGGTGTATGCGTGTTTGATTACAATTATAACAGGTGCGTAATAAAGCCTAATTTAGTTTTAGTTACAGAATAAATATTACACCTCATACAGATTTATTTATTGTAAATAGAGGTAGTTTGCTTGTCGAAGCAGTTTATTACCGTCACTGTGATGTTGCTTTTCAGTAGGAAGATCTAGTGAGGATCAAAATGCAGGTTTTGTAGAGGACGATGTACTGAGAAAAGATGAAAATGATTCCTAAGGTGGCCGTTCCGATGGAACTCGAGTCACTGAAACGATTGTAGAAACCAGAAGATTACGGGAGATATGTTTGAACGTTATTGGGAACGTTACCATCAGATGATTGCGATGCGGAAGAATTCCGTATTAGCATTTTTAGTATAAACATCTTTCATAATTATTTTATTTTAAGATTTTTAAATTGTTTTCATCGAAAATGTTTAATTATTTTTAATTATAAATATGTTAGAATTTTTATATGTTGGTTTGATGACTTTTTGATGTCGTCTTTTATCAGAAAAAGACTTTTTAACTTAGTTACACCTCATCATTTTCTCTCTAGCCGAAAGACAACACAGTACAACGTTAGAACTCTCAAGAGTATCCCTTACGTTTATCGAGTCACGGTAGAAGTTTTTAAATAAACAGAGAAAACATATAGCTGCTTTGACAAATATTTATATTTATATTTATTATTTATATTTTTATTATTTATATTTCTATGCGATGTATTTTGTAAAAGTTATACTTACGTTATAGATCACCCACTCACTCCCAGTCAATCCAGAAATATCCGTTATCATAATAAAAAGACAATTTATAAAAAAAATAAACATCACGGTGATCCATTTATCTCAATGATGGGATGACACGCATTAAATCTTATTTCGTTAATTGTAATAAAAGAAATGATCGGAATAGTTACGGTAGATTAATAAATTGAGTTCTGAGTAGTAATATTTTATGAAGTAGATGATATTTCTAGTCTTAGGGCTAATGTGTTAACTTGTGAACCAGAAGGTGAAGTTTAGAACCCTTTCCATCATGCTACATTAGCAAAAGAAGCAATAATGTTGAAGCCTCACAATAGTTACATAATGGCGAGCAAGATACCTTCGTTAAAACTACGAATTCTGTTTAGATCGTAATTATAAACTAATCAGTTCTCGAACAATTCTAGAAACATCTAAAATTTAAACGAATTAGTTTATAATTCAGGAAGCCTTGGTTTGGTGTAATGATGAATATTGAGCACAATTATTCCTTTAAAAAAGTTATCATTACAACGAATCAACCTTTGAAAGTATTTGTTTTATAAAAATCAAAAAGAAACCTTTGAAATCTTCGGAAAATTATAAACAATCACAAAAGGGTTTTGTAAGTCAAGCGCTGGTGAGATCGACCCCAGGCATGTATTCTTTGATATTGTTTGAGTAATTTCAAGAAAAAGGAAGTTTTCACAGTCCTCGGATCCGTGGCTGTAAACTTATTAACCTCATGAAGGGAGAGATTTTTTGCGAACATTTTAATTAAGTTGCCGAAAGGGTAGCGTGTTATTTCTTTTTGATGACATTTCGATTCTGATTGCTGATAACTTTTCTTTTGAACTTGTTTTAAAGAGAGTTTTAATCACATAATTGAGAATATTTTTATAGGACCTACAGATTTATTCTTGGAAAACCGATTGCTTGGTAAAAGTATGAACAATTTCTACAACCATTAAAGTGCAATTGAAGTAACTGAACAACACAACAAGACCAAAAAGCTCACCCATCGATTTCCTAGTAGAATTTGCATAAAAAGCGAATGTACTATCAAAAGTTGTTCGTTCGCTACCTTTATCGAATTGTTTATCGCGGCTTTATTCAAGAAACTATCGTTCGTGAATTGTTTGCATTGCGCCGTCATTGGACTTGATACCAAATCTACTTAGAACAGTTGCAGCATTGTACGACAATTCATCTTTAAGATAGCGCCTGTAAAGGAATTCCACGGCACAAAGGCGTTCGTTACGCCAAATAACAGCTTTTATATCGCGGAACTCATTGAGTTTCGACACTGTACACTCTGTACAGGTATTTTAGAGTTCAAGACAGTGAATATTTTCAGACTCTTGTTTTATTGCTATTAGTGCTACTTATTTCTTAAACTACAGTCAATTCTAGAAAGATAATCAGCTTTGTTTCATATTTTTTTCTTTCCCAGATCTCCATTTGCTTACAGTTAGTAGTATTTCTTGATAAGAGACTACAATAACTCATGCCAGGTGTAGGCTAGATCTCATTGTAAAAATTCAATTCACATCAAAAGTACCCATTTAAATAAAGCATTGTTGATTCACCGATATAAAATTAATACGAGATCGACGAGATCTGCGAATATTTGTTTCGGTGTTTGGATGTTGTGAAGATTTTATTATCTGAATTTGGGTTATGTAAGAATGTATAGGTTTTAGCTTGAATGTGGATAGGTTATACAAATATTCCTGTATTATAAGAATGATAAGAAGTAATAAAACCAAAAAGAATATCCAACATTTTCAACGGATCTAGCAGTAACTCTCGTAATTTCTATAGATGCTATTGAATGATTAACAAAGAGCTGGAAATTCGCTTCAAATACGCCAGTTTTCTCTTTAAATTTGGTGATTCAATAGACTAATGATTCTGAAGGTTGAATGAGTGCATTCTGAAAGGCTCTTGCAACTAGGCGCTTTGAATATTCGGGCGCATTGCCGATGAGTACACTCAAAATGAGGATGGTTTGACTGCCGCTGTCCGAGTAGTTACATTTACGTAATGTTTGAATATCATTCTAAAAGAATTAACACATTTTGTATCTATTTTTAAAAATATAATAACAAAGACTAGACTAGACTGCCTCATTTGCGCAGTGGGAGGGTATGCGACTGCCGCGACTGAGGGCCGGGGTTCGATTCCCGGGACGGAAAAAAAATGTCTATCAGTCGTCTAGATCCCATAACACAAGCTTATAGTAGCTTATATATTTCATACTTCTTTCGCTTCCTGCAGATTTATTAATCGCTTCATACACGCACGTCTGTGTATCCAAGTACTTTTGACTTTTCCGTTTTTGAGGAAAAGGTTTGGAGGCAACAATAAGGTACAGAGAAGATCTTTTAAGTAAAAGTATTTGTGGCATGGTGTCCATTGTGTATTAAATTACAAATTGAGCTATGTAAAATATCAATAATTTGTTAGACAACATGTATTAGGTACCCATGTACTGAATTTCTTAATCAATTTTAATTTAATTTCAGGTTATTAAAAACGAATGAATTGAATTAATTTATCATTATGGACATAAATTAATCTATTTCCGTAATATTATGACCTTTTTGCCATTGGAATTACATATGCTTTTATGATTGCTGGCATTTGTAAACATACAAAGTAAGACGATATGGTGTTGTTTCTAAGTTGATAAAAAAAATCTAGCATTAAAATAAATGTTTCTCTACCACAATTGCAATGGTAAAAAAAAACACGTTGCAGCTATGAAGTTGGTTGTACTTTTACAATGTCTTGAAACGGCACTTATTTGTCTACCTTCCTTTTCTAGCTATAAGTAGATTGCTATCGCTCCCCTACAATCCAGATAAGTTATACGATGGAGGTCAGGCGGTCAACTGGTTAGGAGATGCGAGTAAAAGGATGCTGCGTTCATCTCGTATCGAATGTAACGTACGATCAATAAATCAATTACATGCGCAGGGGCAATGCTGAATTGGGTTTGACAGTTAGTTAGAATAGTGATGGACTGTATGTTTTATGTGGGTGGGATTTTATATCGATTGAAGTTAAACGTTTTGAACGTTGTTGATATAGAAAAGTGAAATAAGACAATCTGGTTGGAGGCTGGGTTTGAACCCGTCGCCTTAGTCTACAAGGACACTGTCTAAGTTAGTTTAGCTAATCGAATTGCATCGAAACCATTTAAATGTAAACCTAGTTTTGATCTAACTTCAAAGTTATTATCAACTAGAGCATGCCCGCGAGGCGGTGATTATCCGTAAACGTTTCCATATGTTCCCGGGATAAAAAATAGCCTATGTGTTAATCTAAGATGTCAGCTACGTCCACACCAATTGGTCTACTAGTTTCAGCGTGTAGATGTAACAAATTTTCGCGTATATAATATTAGTACTGAAAGTAATACCTATTGGCTAGTGCAATTATTTAAAGTCTTATGGGTGGAAATCAAATCCTCGATGTTTAGTTTAATTTCAGGTAAACTAACTACTAGAACATAAAAGTCTATTAAATTTACACCTCAAACCCGAATCCTAAAATTCAGGTTAAGTAACTACTAGAACATAACAAATCGAATCCAACCATCGATGATCGATCGACTCAGCGCATCACTATCTAAAGGAAACAGGATACGTTCAATGGAATGATTGATCGGCACCGAACGAACGGTCGAACGGTAATCCTTGCACTAAATAAATATCAGCGTTTATGAGACACTGCCACTAAGACGGACAGACACGTGACTCGGTGCTACACTTATTTATAGCGTCCTCCCTTAATTGGGAGCAGTTGGGTGTTTAGATGTCTTTATGCTTTACGGCGTTAATTTTGTAAGAACACTTATTGAAGTTGATAGGTTTTGGATACTTAAATATTTTCTTTTTAAAAGTTATTTCCGCGAAGGAATTCCTGCAGTAATATGGATGATAATCGTTTATTTCGAAAGTATTTTCGATTTTATACTAATTAATAATAAAATTATGAAAAACGTTTTTTATAAAGAATTAATTAAAATAATGTAAAAAATTGAAATAAACTTTGACTATTCTGAAGAATTGTCAAACTTTACGTCTGTGATATATATTTATACCGCTGAGGTGGCACCTGCGACAAGGTACGACCCCCATAATGGAAAGTAGTCACCGTAGCCTATTGACTGTCGTATACCTACAGTATTCTAGTAAGCTTGTCAAGTCTAGTAAACAATATCTAAATAAATATTGTGCACAATCTGCATCAGCGTTGGCAAATGGCGCCCACAGTGTGTCATATTTTTCAACAGTGAAATCTTCGTTTAGTTGAAAAAGTATCTAATATGATTATCTTCGGTCTTAATTGCAATTGGCAAGTGTTCTGAGCATTTGGTTAATTTCAATTAGTGTTGTGCCAACATAGTGTCGACGTGACGACATTACATGACACGTTTTTTCCACACATTCAAAAGTACTCAGTTGTCGACGCAACGCGATTTCTAATTGAGTTTTCATGTATTTCTTACTTGCAGTAATCTTTTTACTGTGAAATCGATTGTAGTTTAAAGTAGTAGGTATACTTTAGTTAACATTCAGAAAGTTTGCATCAGTTTTAAAATCTTTTTTAAAATTGCTGCTGTTTCCAAAATATTCACTTTTGTTTTTCATCAATCACAAACTAAGTAAATTGAATGTCAGAAGTTCCCATGATTCGAAACAAGTAACTACAATTAAAGTTCGTTCTACTCAAACAAATGTTCGACGCCCACCAATCGATCAATCAATATTATCGATATAGTCAATTAACGCGCTCGGGGCATCTCTAATTGAGAGCAATAGAGTGGTGATGCAGCATTAGAATCAAGTGTCGATACGTTACCATTACTTGAGACCAACATAGAAGCCGATTATGAAGCTTTACTTTTAATAATGATAAGAGATGTTATTAAATAGTTTATTTGAAGAAAGTATCTCATCATGAAGTTACTCTCTTAATGCAGATTAAAGCAATTCAGGTTCTAACTTATTATTTTAGGGATATAAGTCTTTTGCAGTTATTCCTTTACTGTGGTAAACATAACAGCTTCATCGTAACGCAAATGACATGACATGACATATTGTCACGCCTTTATCCCCGAAGGGGTAGGCAGAGGCATACTTTACGCCCACCATTTCACCGTATGCACTTTTTGTCCCACGTAACAGGTGGTGAGCCCATTGCCTTGTTGAAATGGACAGGTGCAGGCTGTCGCAACCTGCTGTTGAAAATTTTCACAAATACTCATTGCATTATATTTTTGCTAAGATTCTTCAGTTAGAAGTTTGAATTATTTTTGACTTACCTCTTTTTCTTTAGCAGCTAATTCACTATCCAGATTTCCACCTTGCTGCACCGCAGGACTACTCCTCGAGGAGTTGCTATTACTCCTGCCTGTAGCGGCCATTTCCATCTTTTGGTCTACGTCGTCATCCAATTCTTTATCTTCTTTGATGTCTGGGCTAAACCTGTCTATCCTGGTCTCTGTGGCTTGATCTCTGGAGGGTTCTAGGTGGGAGCCATTGGTTTTAGGCACAGCTGCTTGGAGTGGAGTCGGACTGGTTGTGGCCAGTTGTTCTTTTAACGTGGTCACTTCTTTTTCGGCCAGTGTGGCTCTCTGTAACAATGGAGACAATAACATTAGTACCTTCTTTTTATTATTGGTCTATTATCTATTGACTTTTAAAATTGTAATTACTGTAATAGGTCTTCAGTCTTATCCAAGTAGTTTAAATCAATTACTGCCTCTTTCTTTGCAGAAACAGCATATTTTCACTTTTGAGATACTTCAATATGTTGGTTGTGAACCTTTTTGCTACCTTATTGATACCCATGAATAACCATACCTACATACAACCTATATCCCAAAACGGAAGCGAATATTTTCACATGCGCGTAAGCAAATGAATTAATTCAATCTAATTACTGGTTCCCATATGACGGTACTTCCGTTATTATTCAGCCTATCAGCGCCATCACCGGAAGTGGTATTGGCGTCAATGGTGGTTGTGAATGAATCGGTTAATAAAGGTGTTGTTTTGAAATAGCCCGATGGTTAATTAGATAGGATTATGTCAAAGTGAATTAGGCCAATGGAGATTTATTTTTGATTAATTATATTATCTATCGCCTGAAAGAGCTTTTAATGATGTTTTGGATTGATTTGGTGAAGGTTAGCGTTCCCTACCCATACTTGTTCTATACATAAGGTAAATATGTGTTAATATATAACTTTTAATAGATTCATTTTCAAAAAACTCTGCTGTCGTTATGTCACGTCACAGAATTACAATTTATATTATGAGTTTTACTGTGAAGAGTAATTCTTACGTGTTCAACTTTCATTATCCGAAAGTAACAATATATTTCTCCTTTTAAAAGTAAAGCCTTTTTACATGAACAAAAATTATGAGCGATTAACCAAAGAAAGTTAAAGTAGTAACGTATAAGAGCGCTCACACACGCGTGACTGCATGCTGTGTGAGCAGATACTATCAACAGGCTAAAAAGGAGAATTCAGATTGATGTGCGAAGAGCTGCGACTATTCAACACACGAAATTTTTAGGACAACGATATTAGGCATTTAATAAATGGTTAAAGTTAAAACCAGTTATATCAATATTAGGTATGTCTCAAGTCTATCGCAAGGTTCGCAGAAATGAATGGCAGTCTAGGTGTGAATCATAGGTACCTATCTATAGTCTATGTTACAGCTATGATAAAAAGATTTTTTCACGATCCCTAGATCTATGTCTTTATTTAAAAAACGACTATATCTGATTAACATAATACAAGATGTCAATTGTGTAAAGTGTCTCATTGTGTAAAGAATCTTCAAATCCTTTTGGCTTCATTTTTTTTCGTGGATATTATATACCCAATGTCATAGATTTTCAGTGGGTACATCTTATTAAAAAAACGCAACGTTAACTCAATCTAAATGTGAAACTCCTTTATTTACGCAACATTTAAGCTTCGAACACTAGTACAGTGTGTACAGATAGATGAACAAAGATGCGAAGTGGATAAAGCCTCCATGCTTGTTTAATTATATTGTCACTACTTTCTTAACTTTACATGATTTTGAATAACAGCAAATTAATACAAAGTTGCGAGCCACGACTAGTTTAATATAGAATCAGACTTATGTCTTAGTAACTAAAACGAATGTAATGACTGATGACTATGATACGCGGAAGCTCTTTCGATGTTTGACTCATCAAATCTCTGAGATTTTGTGTCATAATTGTACCATCAATATAGATAAAATAGTTTTATTAAATGTGTTTTAGTTTTAATATATCGCGAATACTGGTGATCCTGTCTTTCCTGACTACTCCGTGAGGGTTACAGCAAAAAGATAGTCTGAAAAAATAATAACAGTATTTTTATACTTTATCTAATGAACTAGGAAAATTGATTTTGTCTTGGGACGTGTCTACATAATATAAAATTAGTTTAACAAATCTGTTTAAAAGGTTTTTCATCACAAAATTTTGACAAACTTTACTGTGATGTAATTTTTACATTTGTTCTATAAATTATGTTTTTATAAATAGCCAAAAAATGACAAATGTAATTTTGTAATAAATGACTATTAACCGTCTTTAATGTCTATTCGACTTCTTAAAGAGACAGAAGACGCATTATTTTCTAAAGTCGATAAATTATTATCACGTATTACAAATAGCCGGTATATTACGTAACGTGCGGTGCTCAATTGGATTTGATTGATCGTTCTAGCTCACTCACTCCCTGACTCATTCACTGTTTTAAGAACAAATGCCCTTGATCACGTCACTAGACCTCTGAGGTCCCATGACATCGTTGATCAAGAAAAATTAACTATTATTGATGTGATTGATTGACTGATATCCTTTTACTACTGATCTGTTGCAAAATCTAGATTTACTGGCTTAAGTAGTACACATCATATTGAACTATATTTTATGTAAGCTGTTATTTGTACTTAATATTCGACATAATTTATTAGATTCAATTCAATAAATGTTATCTGAAATTTAAATGAACACATTGACATTATTTTTCTTCTCGTGTATCTCTTTTTTTTTAATATACCCTATCTTTTGGCATGCTTACTTGGGACCATACTGATCCAACACGCAAAGGGCTTTTGAGAATTTTAGTCAATTATTACATTATTTAAATTAATGTACGAATTATTACTAAGTATATACGGGATATTTACCATGTATTATTATTTCGTCGAGTATAATAGGTACATGATAAATTTCCTGTATTTAGTAATAATTCGTATAAAAATGACCTTATCAGTTTAAAATCATTTATTTAAATTCATGGCTTAATGGATAAGAAAATATAGAATGATATACCGGAACAAATATATCATGTAAGACATTTTAATTATAAGAATATTACACTTACTGTAATTACATATCTGAAACAGGCGAAATGTGCTCAGGCCATCATGTTATAATAATATATATTCGATTGTAACCATATTAATTTATTGTCTATTGAAGTCATATCTATCACTTTTATCTCATTACTTTATAAGCTTAAGGTGACTTCGAGAAATCTATGTTCGGGATTTTTTGGTTATTGAAATTGGAAGCGCTTGTAACCACGTTAACTCAGTACTCTGTAAACGATCACTACGTTAAGGGTCTTTTGCTATGATGGTCCTCAGTTAGGTGACCGCTTTATAGCATTTTCATTGACGAGTGTTTCAGTGCTTCGGAAGGCAAACTATATAAGTCGTTGGTCCAGATTGGGAGGCAGAAAACCTAATGGACGGCTTGAAAAATTATTTGCCCAAGTAAACATTAATTCACAGGAGACTATCGATAAAGAGTACAAGAATAAGATAAAAGGATAAATACGTTGAAATTAGAAAGCAGAAAAAATACCATAACAATGAATCAATCCAAATATAACATATTAGACACAACATTTTAGTCGTAGGTAAACTTAGACGTTCATTTATCGTGCCATCTATGTGCAGCCAATGTGAAGGGCCTACCATTACAACATGTTCTACAATATACGATAATGTGTAGATTCTAATTCTAATTAAAACAACAATTATAGACCGAATAATTATGTTTACAACGAGAAAGTGCAAGAAAGTAAGAAAGCAGTAAAATATAAGTAGCACATTCAATTAAAATAGACGAAATTATCGCATTGTGTGAAAAGTAATAAGCTGGTAATAATTTTGAATAATTAAACAAGACCAATGTCGCCACAAATGTTTTTATAATAGCTGTAAATATAAAAAGACGTTTGGGTGATGCGGATAATGTGGGAAAGCTTGTGGCTTGTCGATTGTCTGGACACGAGAGGTGGCAGGTGGGTGAGAAGACATTGATTAATTATAGTTCAAAACATTAAAGAGATGTGAAACTTTTGACGGTCGTGAAACTGTAACGCATCAACGGGAATCATATATCGCATTGTTCAAAATATTACAAAAATTGTTTTGACATAAGATAAATTTTGAGAAAGAAACACGATTCGGAATTTAAATTTACATTAGCAGATAGCAATCAATGACGTTTACCGTTACTACCTAACCACACCGACAATTAAAATGGTAGGTGACCAGTAAGCCAGTAACTAACGATGAATAGTATCTATCCGAGGCATCTGATTCCAAAATTTCTGTTTGTGCAATAGATTAGCTTTGTGTAATCTTAGTAATTGTAGTCTCACGGCGAACAATTACTATAACGGTGTTATGTTTAATGAGTCAATGAATTATTGTACAGTTGGCTCAAAATACCGTGGTCTAGTTAACGTTGACCAATCAAAATGATTTGATGGCAATGATCACGTAGTTTTGAAAATACAAGATCTTTTTTGCGAATGGTTGTAATAAAAAAATGTAATGACAAATTTTCAGTAAGTAAATCCATTTTGTTTGAAAGCTACTGTCAGTTGTCATGAAAATGAAAAGTAGAATTTGTTATGAAAGACCAAACAAAATTGTTTAATAATGTTTAATGCAATTTCAAACTTATTCAATTGACAAAATGTTGAAGCTTGAACCGATCAATGGATTCATTTGGGGCAGTGATCAGGCTGTATTGAAGCGTTGTCTTAGCCTCTATTGTTTGCAACTAATCGAATGCTATTTGTTTGTTTATGGTTATGGTTTGTGGATTGTTTATGGTTTTCTTTCATTTCACTTTTAATTGTTGCATGATTTGAGATAATTTTAAAATGACTATTGTATTTAACCAGATGTTCTTGTAAAATCATGACCTCGCTCAATTCTAGACATGAAACGTAATGAGAAAATCTAAAAGTGTCGAGAAGAAATAATCATTTATTATTTGACACAAAATTAACGAGTCGTTGGCGGCAGCAAATATAATATACATATTTGAAAACCTACATCTACACACTAGCGAAATAACGTTTTGCAAAAATATGTATCATGTATTTTAATAAGTATTTAACTATTGCGTGTCTTCGGCTGTACAGTTGCGACACTTAGAATCGAATAACTGTCAACGCGCGGAATAAAAAAAAACACGTTGCTAGTTTATTTTTCTTTACAGAAAAATGTTTTCTTCATCTAAATAACTTTTATGGCAATATTAATTTTAAAGTAAGAAAATGTGTTGTGTTAAAGCATTTATTTCTATATTTATATCGATGTCAATAGCCATTATATTTATTTCCAAAATGAACGTGTAATCATGACATTTAGAATAAATTGGCACAGGCATCGCACATTCAGCCTAAGCGTGAGTCAAAGTAAATATTCTGTCTGTGCAATCACATCGGCATTCTTCTACTAATGACTGATAATGACAACAAAAGAATAATAAATTACTGAAAACATGACGTTTCTTGTTTTTACAGCCTAGAAATAGGTAAGGTGTCGTTTATGATATTTTGCGATATAGATGTGTCAACAGATCGTGATCATAACTTTATTTTTTATTTCAAGTTAAATAAAAATCACAGTCATCATAAAGAAGTCGTGTTTGCGAATTCACAAACATACAAAACTTAAAATTGCTCATTAAATTTGAAAATATATAAGATACAAGTATTTACATAAAGAATGAAAATAGCACGTGTAACTAACAACAAGATTGTAAAGTCTAACGGTTAAAATTGAATTAACAAAAAAGTATGGCTGCCAAAAATTAAGAATTAATTTTAATTAACATGAAACGACCAATTAATATGATACATGGTACGTTAGATCTGATAACATAAAGGTGAATCTCAATGAGTACGTTTCTAGAACATAATAAAATAATGATAATGAAGGAAAACTTATATGTTTCGGTGAGAGCCGTCACAGCCGAGTGGTCGCGGTGAAGTGCGCATGAATTTTTATTTTTTCATGCTTGGAAAGTTGAGGGGCTTGTCACCCTATTGGCCGAATTTTGGTATTTTAATTACGTTGATAATTAATTTATGAGATTACATTTACTGATTATTGGATACTATTAAAATAGACATACCAGGAAGTCTGCTATCGCCAACAACTGCTTCGGAATTAATATTTGAGACGTGCTCACTATCTATATGTAATGTATATTTTAAATTTCGAATGTAGATCGCCCATGACTCATACCAAACCCAACCCTGCGGCGGCCGCCAAGAAAAATTAACGCATACTCGCGAGGGGTCCCCCAGACCCCACATTATACGGGGAGCGGTCACTAATTAATGGAAAAGGATTAAATTCGTACCGAATTGAAATAAAATAAATATGATAAAGGTCCCTCCTTGGCTCAGACGAAGGGCTTCGGTAACCTTTTTTACGTACCAAGTAACCGTATTAGGATGTCAATATAATTGTTTGTTTTGGCTAGCTTCAAGGAAGTTTTTACTTTTAGCAATGTATGTTTTAGATTCATTCTTACTAGAAATACGAAAACAAAAAAAAACAGGTGCGTTTATTTTTGCAAATATCTCGTAAGAAGTTACTAGTATTACACGATCTCGTTAGACCAGTGAAGCAAGAAAATTTAAGCCACAGTTAGGTTAGTTAATATTTTATTACCAATACCTTTTTATTGTACTTTGAGGGGCTTACAGGATTTTTCATCGGTCTAGTGAACAATGCCTGTTATTGGTACGTTTAATTCAGAGATAATGTAGAGGGGCTCAGGCTATCTTAGGGTTTAACTGTTAATAATAGATACAACTCGGTTTATTGTTTACTACATATATATGTTTTGTAGTTTAAGATTAATACTTTGATTAGTAATTGCTAACTCGTAATCTATTTTTATATAGCTATATTTAACTTCCACTAATAAAATAAAATTGAATACATTAAAATATTTGTGAAAACTAAGAACGAACGTGAGCAGTGTATGGTTTTCAACCCTTCAAATCTCTTCCTAGGTCCATCTGACCATTGTTTGATAATTTACCTATAATTTGTGAATGTCAACTTTCAGTGAGTTTTGAACATTGTTGTATTTGCAATTTTGAATTTAAAAAGGCTGAAAACAGTTCGGACGGTACTGGCTGAAAGAAGAAACTACTTAAACCGTGTTCGATTTTTAATTTAGTGGGGAACGTCACTTTTTGTTTATAGGTAGGCTGTCGACACGTATTTCCATAGTCTCTAAATAAAACTGTAGGAGGTAACTTGACGCGTCTAAATTAAAACTGACATTGAGATATTAAGTGTACTCTGTTCAATACGATAGTCGAAAAACCCGTGATTTTTTAAGAAAAATCTTTATTGTAATTTGATTTACTCTCCTTCAGATTTTCAATTCTGTTTTATACGAGGTCTTATTAACGACTAATTTTGAAAGTAAACGCGTTTATTCTATTAAAAAAGCTCTGAACAATTCATCAAAAAGTATTATGCACGTAATTTTGTACCTATAGATATTTAGCATATAAAGATTGTATGGAAAACAGTTTATATATATATATATATATCTCTCTCTATTGGACCACGTGAGTAAATTGATCAAAAACAGAAAAGTCATAAGTACTCAGATACCCAGACGTGCATGTATGAAGCATTTAATGAATCTGCAGGAAGAGAAAGAAGTATGTATGAATCGTGAAGCTAGGCGATCTATCCTCTCTGACTACCCCGTTAGTGATACAGTGTGAAGATAGTTAGTTAGAAAACTGTTTATATTTTGCTACACAAGAAAGAGTATCTATGAATGACCGTTTGGCTAAACAAAACCCTCGAAGCATGAACACCTCACCTCCACAAATACGAAACCCAAACAGAGTCGAATCCAAAACTAAATAATTCAATTCAGAACAAAGTCGGATTGACAAATTCAAATAGAAACGACGTTGGAAAGGCGAAATTTCGTTCAAACAGCCGTCAATCGACTATAGGCAGGTAAGAGTTGATCATTATTAGATATTGAATTTTCGTAACTTTGGACTCATCCGCTTTCTAATTTACTAATGAATCCGAGTGGTACTGCCATTAGCTACACCGCTCCCTCTCTCCCCGTTTTCCCCCTATGTCGTCGTGGGGTGTCGGGCAAGGGGTAAGAACGGGAATTTTCGTCTTTTATGCATGTAGAACGATAATCCGATTGGTGATTCCGGCGTTCCACATTTGAATTTTCGTATGTTGCCGTTAATTCATGAATGCGATTAGACTTTGTGTAGTATCTTGTTGTTTTGATAATACACACTTGCATGTAAAACTGGCCACTTTATTTTAATTTTAAATATGGAATCATGAAATTGTATTACATTCTATGTTTATAAATACTTAGTGGCCAATGAAGTTAAAAAGGAGGTTTCCACGTTAACAGGTTAACACGTGTTAAAAAGTATGGTCAGGTCCTTTTTCAATTTTGTCGCATTAATAAAATATTGCTAAATAATAAATAAAAATTCATTATTTTACTATAAACTAAAACATTTTTTAACTGATAACCTACTATTTTTAAGGATCATAGGTTGTGAATATTCCAATTTTAATATGTTCCACTCTGAAAATTGGGACTGTTATTATAATAAGTTTTGCTCGTAGTTGTTCAGGAACTAAATCAAAAACTTCGACTAGGCGGGGCAGGGGTGCCAATAAAACCCAATATTCACACCTCCTCTACCAATATGGAGTAGTTATTGTGGCTAGACGCGACAGTTAGTGTGGTATTGTGCCTAGTGAACATGAAGGAGGTGACAAGCCTTTACTTATGTCATTTGATTACCTATATAAAATACAACAGTTTAGATAGAATAATTTCATCTAAAAACACTATTTCTTCATTTTAAGCTTTTTTCCTGTTTGCGGTTCACTTTTACTTAGTTACCAGGAGCATTTATTTTAAAACTTTTTTTAAACTCTTAATATAATGATGAGCAGAGTGGTAAAGAAACCATTAAGTAAAATATGTATAGATCAGAAGGAGACTAATAGAATAGAAATATAATTAAATATTAGATAAGGACGTTTATAATTTGCTAAAACATGTATACAATTTTCAAATGATTACATCAAATTCAGTAACTAAACTTTTATAACTTGTACAGTCTACAACAAAATAATCTTTGACAAATTTCGAGTTCACAAATCAAGTGTAGGTGTATAGCGTTGCGCACAAGTTGTGCTGTAGCGGGACATTTATTCGTTTGTTGTTGAACTTTACGTGCTGTGGTACTTGTGCTCGTGATTGTACTCCTTTATTGTTTACATATTGACTGTTTATTCGCGTAGATTTCACAAAGAGTTGAACTTTGGATTGCATTTAAATATAACTTTGAAAATCTTACTTACCTGACTTAGTAGAGTTTTAACTCTAGGCCGTAGAGAATCTAGCTGGCAGAATATGATGATGATGATGATATTTTTTATGGTAACCTATAAATTAGACCCTTGAAAGCTTATTTTTTTAAAAGATTATATTTTTGAAGATGATTGAGTTCTACTCTACATGGTAGAGTGGAATCTCTGAATGGAAGGCTCTACATCGTAGATTGGAATATCTGAATCGATTATTTGTGAAATGACGATATTACGTTGTAGATGTTCCGGTTTTTTTTTTTTAATAAAGTTACATTAGTCTATAGACTCAACTTTTCTATTTAACAGCATCATTACAAGTATATCTGTCTCCCTTTCTCTCAACTTAATCAATAGGGAGGAAAAGCGTGAATGTATGTTGAAGACCAGGAAACAAGAAGTCAACGTCCAACAATCTCCCGATCACCCAGCCGAGCCTATGATTAAACCAAAAGGCCGCATTTAAACAATATTTAACTCAGCTCATTTAGATTCTTATCATTCATTGTTCGTATCTGTTCGGAGCCACTCGGCAATGTTCGTAAGACTGCAATGATTTACATTGTCTTGTTATTGGCGGGTCAAATGGGAACTGTGTTAGCGTGGTAACTGTAGTCTACCTAGTTTAATGAAATGATTCTAATTCAACTTTGATGGGTGAGCAATAAAAAATAAACATCACTTAACTTAACTTTCAAATAAGTAGAATATTTAATACACTTTTTCTATAGGATCCTACACCTAATTGCCTTCCAGGTCTTCCGCTTTGCAAAGGAGTGGAAAGGTGCTACGTACTTTTTTATTTTGAATACAGAAATGATAAATATTTGTTTGTTATGGATTGTATTTACATAGCATTGGTCCATTTTCCTTTTAAATTAAAATAAAATATATGAGATGAAAATATTATTTTTTCATTTGAAACTAAATAAATCACAAAATATTACAAGCTTGGCTACATCGTTGCATAAAATCAACACATGGTAGGTTAGGTAGGTAAACTGTTGTTGTGAGTAAAATTACGATTTTTAACAATTATGTCCTCATATTCATAGAAAAAATTAAATTATTTATCCCTCAGAATGAATAGGTACTGTTCACCTATCTTCCAATAACCAACTACCTTATAAAGTCTAATAAAATGTTCCAATTAATTACATCCCTCACGTGCATCCCCCTCGGAAGTACATTAAAAACTGAACGTACGTTATTAAATTCGGCGATGTTCGGCTAACATCAGTAATTTCTGTCGCCTCTTAATTCTGTTCGGCTCAATAAAGGCTTTATTGGCATGTTATTAGCTGGGCTTTTATCTTCAGTCGTGTTCACAATGAGGTACATGCAGTGTGCCAAAGACTATATAGGTATATGTTTTGCTTTAATGTAAAAGAGACATTACATTATGTATATATTCTACTACAACGAAGGAAGTATATAACTTAAATTTGTCTGATAAATAAGAAAATCAGTAAAATAAAATTAATTCAACTTCCTCAAAGATATTTTGGCTTACGAAGCGAAAATAATAGTAAAATGAGATCTATGGAGAGTGAGTCTTATAATGGTACTACTTATTATTCAGAAAAAATATTATTCCCACGGGAAATTAGTGGAAAATCCAAATTTAAGACTAGCGATTAAACTTTATAGGCAGGACTGTAGGTAATTAATTAAAATTACCCGTAGATAGTGACAGGTCATCTTCTTCATCTTAGCGTCTTCCCAGGGGCTTCTTTTATTGGCTGCTAGGAACTGGGCTTTCTATGTCCGGTCTAAACTCCCAATTTCATTCCTGCGTAAGAGTATCAGTAGGTATACCACTTGCAAGTGGATGGACGTGGGCTCCTAAGATTTTGATGGGGCCCCAGTATCCAGTAGGTACACTTAGAGGTCATACAGTATATAAATAAAGTAGCCCATAGCTAATTATAAATTGTTGTCTTAATTTTTTTGTTATAAATAGATACTATATAACTATTAAGCTAAAAAAATAAAATAAAATATTTATAACAAAGAAAAATTTATTTGAAATCTGTGAACTGTTGTATCTGCACTATTTTCCAAGTCTTTGAACCGAGTTTGAAGTATGAAGGGAGGCATTTATTGGCAACTACCGATGTTCGGAGCGGGAAGAAAATCACAATGTAACTTTTTATCACACGTCGTAATAAAGATGTTTCACACGAAAACTTGTAATAAGTTCCATTTTGGACAGGTTTGGGGAAAACACGACTTGTCTAAAACATGTGTGATGTATGTGGTGTTGGTATGTGTGTTTATGATACTCGTAGACTGTATGCAGATAGACGAATAATGCTGAGGCATGTCTTGATATATCTAAAATTGTACTTAAACTGCAACATGTTTTGATTGAAATTGGCAGTTTCTACTCCCACTTAAATAGTGTAATATTCGTATCTTAATGTAAAGAAAGATGGAATATATTAGCGGACTTCTAGTGGTTTCATCCCGCATAGTGCTCGTTCCGAGGGAATATCGAAGTAAATATAGCCTAGGTCCCTCCTTATAACATCAGCTATCTGCCAGTGAAAGTGCCGTTAAAAACAGCCATTTAAGAGATTAGCCAGATCAAACAGAGAGACAAGAAAAAATTCAAGTTGTTTTTTGTTACTACCGTACTTTCACATGTATTTAGTGAAAAGCTATAAATTTGAAATTCCAAACAGACTCCTCAATATCATTTATCTGTATAGATACGTATTGAAACAGGAAGTATGAAAATAATATTTTGCAACAAAAAAGAATAAATAAAAATATCCATCACGCCTTATCCCCGAAGGGGTGGCAGAGGCATATTATGTGCCCACTTTTCACCGTGTGGATTCCTGTCCCACGTAATAGGTGGTGAGCCCATTGCCGTGTTGAAATAGACAGACGCAGGTTGTGGCAACCTGCTGTTGAAATTTTTTAAGCCGCCTATAAGGCTTTCAACCAGGCTTAACGACTGCCATTTTACTGGCAACCGGGACCAACGGCTTAACGTGCCTTCCGAAGCACGGAAACGCTCGCAAATGTAAATGCCACAAAGTGGTCACCCATCCGACGACCAGCCATAGTGAAAGTTGCGTACCTCAGTGATCGTTTACCGAACACTGAGACCGCGGGGCCACGAGCGCTTCTTAAATTACAAACAGACTCCTCAATATCATTTATCTGTATAGATACGTATTGAAACAGGAAGTATGAAAATAATATTTTGCAACAAAAAAGAAAACTGTTAGATCTGACTCCACGGAATACAGCTAGAGATTCAGGTAATGATCCATGCCCAGATAGT
The DNA here is from genome assembly GCA_948477245.1 of Thumatha senex. Classification (NCBI taxonomy): domain Eukaryota; kingdom Metazoa; phylum Arthropoda; class Insecta; order Lepidoptera; family Erebidae; genus Thumatha; species Thumatha senex. Next base: position 22,977,896 of record OX419744.1, on the reverse strand, counting down.
TGACGGGCGCGAATGTGGACGCGCAACAGTTTATTTTCGAACACAGACATTTGTCTACAATATAGACGTTTTTCAACAATGTTGAAATGATTTTGATCTTTGTTGAGGCATGAATATTCCGACTTAGTCTCTATTAGCAGGAGATATGAACTGTTTCTTTAAAGTGGAATAATTCAAACACTTTAATGCTTGCAATAATTATAAGAATTCAATCAAGTACGAGGACAGTCGCTCCCACTAATGCCAAAAATTAAACTGTAGCACTCCTAATGGCTAAATATAAGTGAACACCAGGATCCAAATCAGTTTGGAAGTAGGTTTAGAAGTATCTAGAAATACATTAATATGTGGATAAAGGAATTTGCTACATAGGTAACCAATATTAACCATGACATCTAGGTTTGCATCTGTTTTGCCGTATTCGTGTAAAATTAAGTTTTAAATTAAGTTTTATTTGCAAACCGTATTACAAATTATAACTGTCTATCAGTCAACATAGACATCGGGCTGCAAGGGGCCAATCACCCACCTGAAGGGGGGGGGGGGGGTGAAGAAATAATTAAAAGGCACACAGAAAACCGACAGAAACTTAATTCCGATGCCTATTTGTAGCTCATCGAGTTCACGGGAAGTTTGCGAGGAGTTCTCCCGAAGTTGTCCCAAGTTGGGGGTAACTTCGACTCAGTAAGAGATGCTCCGGCCCGCTGTCGCTTCAGTAATATTTGCTATTCCCGAGTTTTATAGCCCTCGTTACGTTAATTTGTAATTACTGTTAATTGATTATTGTGTGTGTTTATAGATAAATATAATCACTGCGTTAAACATCTTAAGCTGCGGTCAGTTTTGAGATAGGTAACCGTTTGTGGCATTTACAATTACGAGAAAATACGTGCTTCGAAAGGTATCTATGTTATGTCATTCTGCTGACTGAAGACCTTATCAGCGGTGTGAAAAATTTCGGCAGCAGTCACAATCTGAAGGACGGTAAAAACTCTAAAATTGATCAAATGTGATGAGTGTTTAAACGATAAAATAAATCTACTGTAGCAGATGAAAAAGATAATTTAAAGTGTTGAGTTGAAACACATGATTGAAGTTGGCAACAAATCAACAATCGATTCACAAATCGAGAATCAATTGCAGACGACATGTTCGATGAGTTGGAACGGAACTGAGTGATGCATGGTGATCTCACGGTTCGATTGGAGCAGGAGAGTAAGTGTTGAGTGGTGGCTATGTGGAGACACAGTTCGGATGAGTGACTATTTAGCGAATTAGCCTATTTTAAGTACAGGAAGTAAGTATCTATAGATATTTTAAGAATTAGAGATGTTTTGCTTAGTAATTATAATCACTATCTGACCACCCCGGTCTGACTCGCAGATACTTTGATAAAAATTTAAACCCCCTATTTTACCCCCATTGGGATGGAATTTTGAAAAACCCTTTTTTAGTCGATGTATTGATTGTAAAAAAATCTAATTTCTCCAAGGGCTTTGCGTGGTATGTGAGTGAGTATTTTATCGATATAGACAAACGCAAATCAAGATTTACCTTATCATCTATTATTATGCAAATAGCAGCACGCTATGATGGCCGTTCATTTCACATTTTCATCTCAGGAAAATAATATATTTCAGATGGAATTTAATGAAAAATCCCCTAAATATAGTATGATTAAAACGAAAAAAAATAAAAGTATAAAGTATATATTATAAAGTATTCATAAAAAATCGATTTTATTTTTTTTGCGTTTTAGTAATATGTCAAACTTCCATCATAGCCTGCCGCTAGTATAGTACCTTAGTATTACCCGAATGGAGATTTTCCATTTACATTTCCAAACATCACTCATTAGTGTTGCCTGAATTCAAGCAACAGCAAAGTTACACACTCATGGTACATCCCTTCTAGTTAAATCAATTAGGCCCTGTTTTAAAATCGTCGTATGGGGGCCGAAGGGCCGAGGGCTTAGAAAAACTTCTAACGAATACCCACGAACCCTTTTTAATCAATTAATTACTCAATACGAACACATTGTTCTGATTCCATGTTTTTGGTTTACTGATCACAATTTGATAAAATATATTTTTAGTTTCTTCATACATCAAAAGGTGTAATGGGCCCCTTCAAGATCTCCGGGGCCTAAGCGACCTAACCTGCTAGCGGTTTACCTGGGGACTGCTATTTCAAGCGTGTCGAAATACGAGTAGAATCTAAATCGTCGCTCAATAGAAAGTCAACGGTACAATTTTGACAGTTTTTCGTAGTCTACTATTACAATCGTACTCCAATACAATTCTATCGGTCGGCCGATAGAATTCTACTAACACATACCGCCACTTGGCTGGTTGCATTTTGACAGCTAAAAACGACGATTCTGGTTCTATTCTACGGCTTATCAATATTAACTCGGCCCACTCATCTAATGAAGACTGAACAATAGCTGCTTCAAATATAGTCCAAAATGTAAGTAGTATTTGGAATCAACTGGGAAACCATTTATAAAAAATCGTACCTGATTTTGTCATGGGTAGAAACAAGGACCTAATACGATGCTAGATTCAACCAATCATCAATTAAATCAGCCTATTACTGTTGAAATTAGGCCTCTCCCAATGTCATTTTGGGAGGGTCATTAGCCTTGTCCGCGCTGGTCATACGGGTTGGTACAAGGGGTTTGTTCAAGTTTTCCCTATTTTCGTCATGACCTTCAGTTAGTCAGCAGGTGTACCACTTACAACAGGTGAAGCTGGTTTGGGTCCTACAGATGGTGGTAAGATCCTGTTGCATCCTATATAGATGCTAGAATAGATCAACATAATAAGAAATACTTCTACCTCAAACTTCGTCCTGGAAGTTGATGGGAGTTACCCCTTAAAAGGGTCACAACGCACTTAATTGTTCTTTAATGAAATCAATACACAATAATCGAATTATTATTTTGTTTACACCCTCGGAGGCTTTAAGAGATCGATGAGATTAAAAGTGAAGTTTTAACAGAATACAATTAATTTCTGAACGGATTTGCCGTTGACGTCTGTCGATCTTTGTTAACTTTTAAATGGTTTTAAAGTTAAATGTATTTTGTGAAGACATCGTAATTTGGTTACATGTTTCGTAGAATCAGTATGCGTAATATAATTATTTTGGGTTTTATCATCCCATACATACACACAAGCTTCGTGAGTGTATTAAGTAGAGTAGAAATGTGAAAAAACTTTATTCAAATTTGAAGAAAAAAAGTATTATTCTCGTTTGATTTGAAAATGTGTCCACCCGAAGAACAATTGCTATGAATTTGAGTTAGAAAATATATTAATATGAATTTGAAGTGGCAAAGTAGGTACCTACCTACCCCAAACACTCTCTCTCTAATCATATTATATTACACATATTTTTTCATTGAAATCTAGCTCTTTTATCCTTATCTAGATACGTTAGCTTAAATTCCGACACGAAGAATCTATTCACGAGATCACCTTCTAAAAGCTAATTAATATCCTATCCTTTGACGGTAATTTTTAAACTGTATCGCCAGACTTCGGGCTTTTTGCCGACCCTACAAAGCAAAGGTTCCGTACATAAAAACCCTTTAACTTATGATGAATTAGCGATCTCCTACGCTTTATGTCTCCCGTTATCTACCCCCTTGCCACCCCCTATGTAGCCTGCCATCCCTACAGCGTCGATATTAAGGAATTAATATGAGTGGAAAAATTATGAAAGACTGTCCTGTCTGCTGGTAATTTTGGATTAGTTTTGACGGGTCATGGATTTGTTGTCGCCATTTGTAATTATTCATGATATTTATGGCTATGGGTCTTGGTGTTATGTGGCTCTTAATTTCTACTCATTATTAATGCTTATTTTATCTGACAGGTGATGTCACTTCGATGAGTGATAAGTGATAAGCTATAGATTTTCGTAAAAGAATAGGTATAATTGAAATTAGGAATAAGGGTTATTATTATTTAATTTTATTTTGAAATTAGGGTTATTATTATCTAAATTAAACTGGAATTTAGGGTTAAGCTAAGAAAACTTAATTCAAATTAAAAGATTACTTACATATTCTCTTAGAATTCGAAATATAAAAAGTGTAACCCGAATTTAAATTAAACAGACGACCCTTTTGACGTGACTTTATATAAGAAGTTTTAAATTTGATATAAACCTTTTTTGAAAAAAGTAGTTGATTTGCTTGGTAGGTATATAATGTATTTAGGTATGTTCTTCTTAGTTCTTTCAGTATAATGCCACGTCACGCTTCCAAATTGTCGAATACGATTAAACCTCCGCGTCATGTATTACCTAATCCTTTCCCTAAAAACTTGGACCCTTGGACCGGCTGATAAGGGAGATGTTTTGATAGCCCCCATCATTCACTTATTCCTATACTTATACGGACCCTCCTCCTATTTCTATAGAAAAACATTGACGTAAAAAGTGGGTTGAAATGAGGGAGGGAAATTTGGGAAAGGTTGGCCGCTGTCGAAGTGACCGCTGAGCTGGGTCGCATTATATGGATAACGTCGTTATGTGTTGATCAATTTTAATGCTGTAGAGTCAGCAAAAACGCTGCACCATCTTCTTTATGACTAATAAGTCATTATTCTTAAAATCGTAGCGAAATAAGGATACATATTAAAAATTGACTGATAATGTTTTATAAAAATGACTAACCTAGCTGTACCTAATAAATATGAATAATTTGAAACAATTCATTTCAAAATAATAGTTGAACAAACAAGATGATTCACCGGAATTTGCATATTAAATGTTTAATTCAAGACCAATTAAGGTAAAGAATATCATTGAATGGTCTAAATATAAAGAAGGTATAATTAGTTTCTTCTAAAAGGTACACATACAAGGTAGTTTAGAATTAACAAGTTGTGTACAAAACCTCAGGGCACGTACCCGCATGGAGAAAAGAAAATTAAGTATTTGCTCGCCTATCATTCGTGTTGCTAATTTGCGCCTCTTAATTACCAGATGTAAGGACAAATGCGTGGCGCTAGGTGAACATAGCGCTTGATGTGGTATTCTGAATTCAAAATTTATTCTTTTGTTTACCATTTTGTTTTTTATCCATGTTGTGTGTATGTTCTAATTTAAAATGTGTTCTATTCTGTTTTCTTCAGACTTTTTAAAAACGGAAAACATTATGTGTTTATTCTTATCATTCTTGCATTATTATAAATCACAATAATTGAGCAATTGTTACATAAATTGTTTTAAATCTCCATTCAATTTTTAAAGCTTCATTTTAACAACTATAGTCTACATTCGTTATTTTAATTGATTCAAGTACAGGTAGAGTGCTAGATATTCATGATAGGAATATTCCGTGCATTCAACGTTAAAATACCTCATTTGGCGACGCAGTATGGGACGTAAGCTATAGTCAGTAAATCCCTTATTTCATCAAAAGTCAGACATTAGTCAATCATCTTTATTAGAACCTAAAGCTCTTACTGTTTTTTTTTTAAATGAATTGTGACTAATGCTAGTTTGTTAATGACTAGGTATGTTATAAAGGAATATGAACAGAATTTGTCTGATATGAGTCAAATAATATCTTGTCTCGTCAATCCACCAGGTGTAGTCATGTAGGTAGGTACATCAATTCTGCGACAATCTAGATCACACTAAGCAAGTAATGACATCATCTAAAAATTGGCCGATAGCGGGCGTAGCGGAAGTAACGAGATTTTATATTATGAATAACTGAGTTGCTAGTGGAAAAAAAAAATGTTTTAGACTTGCAGCTCGATTGACAAATACGTTTTATAAATTAAATTTTACATCTAAATTAGTGATTCATAACAAACGTTATATAATCGAAGTTTCAATAACGATCAGAGTAACCTGATTTAGGAACGTTAAGTGAACCTATTTAGTAACGTTAAGACAACAGCAAATTTCCATAATGTAAGTTTGAGGCCCGTATTCCAGAACGTTTATCAATACTCAATCGATACTTGTAAGTAGATTTTATAAGGCAAAATCTAGACTCAAGCGTTGATTCAGCATTGAGAAACGTTCTGGAATACGGACCTTAGTCTCGCAAAGTTTAAATAAAGTACCGATGGAATGTCACAAAATTATGTCATGAACCCATAACTGGTCATAATAATATGTTGGTTATGAAGAAATTGCACACGTACAGATAAAAAATCGTGTCAATTGGCGACTTTACATGTCGTGTGAAAGAGTAAGGAAAACGAAACCAATTTTTTTAACAGTATTCACAACACAATTTGCATTTTAATGCCTCACCCATGATAAGTCGCGGTTAAATTTTTAGATATTTAGTTCCATATTTAAATTTTAAAATAAATATTTCATTAACAAAAATGAAAGCATCGTAAAAGAAGCACGAATGGCGATTCATAACGCAGTGCTAGTGCCAACTTTGCTTTACGGTAGTTAAACCTGAGTATGTCAGCAGATGCATGAAAGTAAATTGAATGCTGTGGAGTTGCAATCACTTCGAAAATTGTGCGGCGTAACTTTGGCCGACCGAATACGTAACGAAGTGATACGCAATATGGCAGGTTTGAATGAAAGTGTCAGCGCTAAGCTGGAAAAGAGCGTGCTCCGTTGGTTTGGACACGTCCAACGAATGAGTGAGGAACGATTGACGAAGAATATATAGGTATTGTGCGAAAGTAGAGGGTAGAAGGAGTCAGGGTAGGCCGAGACTTACATATGAAGACCACGTGAGCAGATTGCTCAAAATCGGAGAGGTCAAAAGTACTCGGATACCCAGACGTGTGTTTATGAAGCGATTGATGAATCTCGAAGAAGCGAAAGAAGTAGATATGCATGGATCGCGAAGCCTGGCGATTGTCCTCTCTGACTACCCCGTCAGGGATACAGCGTGAAGATAGTTAGTTAGTTAGTTTTATATTTCATAAACTTTTAAATGATCGAGAGGCATGTGTGGCACTACTCGTTTTATTGGGTACTTAGTAAATTTTAGTTTTTTTTTCCTCTTTACTATCGATGAATATTTAGTAGATAAAAAAATTTAAAAAATAATTTAATGGTAGGTATTCATAGTAAAACAAACCTATCAACGGTAATTAGACTTAACTTAAAAATAAAGAATGTAGCAATCAGTACCCCTTCCTTGCTCCTTCGTAAGTTAACCTCGTCTATTATAGATTCCCTTTTCATTAGCAACAACTCGCAACTTTCAACAGGGTTGTTACCTAGCTAATATAAGGCTCTGGCCGTACTTGTGCATTAAATCTTCAAAGCTGTTTAGTTGTTAATAATTATTATAATTATAATTTCTACGTATTTTCAAAGCAATGTCTGTTATTTAAATATTGTAGTTTTCTGTTCCACAACAAAATTATTATGGCCGGAGGAACCTGGCCCAAACTATTTAGTAATGTTAATACAATAATTTATTTGGAAATAGATTACATACCTATTTAGGTTTAAGTAAACATGTTATCTATATTTGATATAGATAAGTAATATTTTTCACTTAATTAAATTTAAAACCTTACCTCATGGTAATAATTCCTTATTTTCATAATTTTAATAAGTACTATCTTCAGTCTTTCACAATTAGGACTATACATAAAAATGTCATTCATATGCACTAAGATATATTCAATTGGTTTAAAAAGAATGTTGATAAATATTTTAATTTAAGTATAACTGTAACAAAAATTAAAATAAATAACATTCTAGTTAAAAGCAACGCGTAATCATTGTTCGATAATAATAAAAATACTAAGTTATAATTTTAAATTAATTACATTCGATAACTTAAGTGGTAATTAAAATCGATTATTATGATTGAAAATTTAAACTACAATCGAACAATGATTACGGACTTTTAATTTTTTTTGAACATCGCGTTCAGTTTACACTTCGAACTTTAAACACAAGCGTTATTCGCGCGCGTGACGTTTACAGATGTGAAGCGCGCGAGCAACTAACTGAGCGAGTTAGATAAACGCGCCCATCTCCGCACGTTATCGCTTCATTTGCATACGCACCCGAACATCGCTAGTTCCCATACTATCGGCTTCTTGTAAAAATTGTATCAAATCATTTGCATATTCAAAGAAGATGTATGCAAATCGATGCGAGCATGCATCTTACGCTATTGTTGTTAGACATTTTATATCGAAATCGAGCTATCAATCGGTAAAACAGGTTTAAATATATGTGATGGGTCTTTGTTCGCCCTGAGATAGGATTAGGGTTAAGACTTTTTAACCCTTCACCCAGATGTCAGTGTCACATTCGAAGTATTGATATTTAGTTCATTGTTCCGTTGAAGAAATTCGGAAATGGGATTTTTATAATGCGATGTGATCGTTTGTGTGCATTAATGTATCAGTATTCACTATTGACGAATTTATGTGCTTCACAATAATCAGTGTTGAGAAAAATGTTGTTTGGAGTACCTGCAAACTTTTTTTTGGTATTTTAAATGTGAGATGAAAACAATAATAGGTAGTTCATGAAGGAGATAGGTACTTTGTTCAAATAGTCATAGGAAATTGTACCTAGATCACAGAAATTAGAAGATAAGAAAAATTGATAGCTTTATTATTCATGCTCTTTCGTGCAGGGTCAACAGGTATTGATTATTATAATAATCCTTTTTGTCCAAAACAGGACGAATTTGAATAAAACGGTCACCCCGATGTACTTACAAAATGTAAGTATCTGATCAATCAACCCCATTCGTGAGAAAGTGACTCAAGGAAAATAAGGAAACGCTAATTATTATTCACATATTAAGTAGCTACTGCTTGTGTGTAATAATTATTTGAATTACCATATGCAGATCGATCGATGTAAATCATAGAACAATTGTAGGGTTAGATCGACATAACCGGTTTTTTGAATACATTTCTTATTTTATTTTTTTAATTTATTGACCTACATGTCGCGGGTTAAGGGTTGAACGGTGCTCTGGTTAATTATTTGCATATTAAGAATCCCCGAATGTCTTCGACTGGTTTTTATTTGTGAGAATCGACAATCACCGTGGGTTGATTCTTGATTTATTATTTTACGGATGATCGAATTTCTGAATTTATTTTTTAATTCCTCATTTGAATATCTCGAGATTATATTACTAATTCTGTATACCGTACATCGTTCATATTATTATTATTTTTAAAGTAATGAATTCGTACTGTATTAACGTGGGTAAATTTTAAATAATAATAAGCCATTACGGTAATTCGTGGAGGTGATTTCATTTGAAATAGACAATGTTATTTATTTAGTAAATTAAATTCAAATTTGCTTTAGTAGAGTTTCAATGCCACGTAGATGAGGTGTTGAATACCTAACGACTTATTTCAAAAACAAAATTTAACAATATAGGGCAACCACACACTAGCTATCTACACTATCCACAATCGGCTATTTTACCGCTTTTAAGAAGCTAAATACATCCATACAGTCTCAAATTCTAATAGCTAGTCTGCGGTGGCCCTTAGAATAGCAAGAAAATTTGAATTTTTTTTTTGTTTTATAGTACCTATAGCTACCTAAGTGTGAACTATTATCGTATGATGTCCATATTCATACGACACTTAATAAATGAAAACAGGAAATATACATTTAGCGATTTCCGCCGCGAAAACGTAAAATTAAAAACAAATTAGCCGATGATTCAAACACTCTAATTGTAATAACTTTTAAAGCGTTTCAATGGAGGACATTGTAATTAACACGCTGCTCTAGTTATGGACAATAAGTTATTGAATACCATGAATAATTGAATAGTTTAAAATATTCTAACTTTAGAAAAATGAATTTCAATTGAACAATGCAGGATATTTAGAACGTAACTTAAGAATTATAAATATGTTACCTAAGTTATTCCTTACTAACTTAAATCTAAATTTAAGACGCAGGTATACTAAAGTAATATAAATATACGATAAAGAAATTGCTTACCTTCCTAATTTAATTAGTAACTAAATAATATAAAAATTAAAACAGTAATAATTTTTACAAACATACTCATTAGACGTTAATTGAATTCAAAAAAAGAAAACATTCCCAAATTAAAAACTTCATTAGAAATTCGAAAACCGAACTAAGTAGCTAACGGCCATCAATAAAAATATAATAATTGTAAAAGTATATCGTGGTAACGGTCCGAAATAATAAAAATTAAACAATAGCATTAAAAGTTGGTCTCACGTCCAACGATCCGTTGACTTCGAAAGAATTTGGAAATGTTTTAGTGGATATATAATCTTTTAAATTAATTATCACTATTAAAATGTATATCAGCAAAGAAATTACACTCTTATTACATCCGACATAAGGTCGATATGTGTGATAGTGATGGTCTACTTTGTATGAGAAAATATTATTGTTTTGTCCGATGAATGAGCGCGCTGGATTAGTGCAATTTGAATTTAGTAATTGTGTGCCGTAAACAATAATTCATATTAATTCGTTCGAATTAATATTTTTGGGTACCGCAATGACCTCTTTGCTGGGTACTTAGGTACCTAGTGAAGTTAACGACTTAGATTGTTTGACGGTTTGACTTTAGGAACATTGAATTGATTTGTAGGTACTCTTGGCACTACTAACTCAATGTTCTGTAAACGATCACTGCGTTAAGCAACTTTCACTATAGCTGGTCTTCGGATGGGTGACTACTTTGTAGCATTTACATTTGCGAGCGTTTCTGGGCTTCGGAAGGCACGCGAAGCCGCTGGTCCCGGTTACCAGTAACATGACAGTCGTTTAGCCAAGTTGAAGGCGTTATGGGCGGCTTAGAAACAGCCACATGGCTCACCATCTGTTACGTGGGACAAAACTTCATACGGTAAAATGTGGGCTCTAGTATGCCTCTGCCTACCTCTTTCGGAGATAAAAGCGTGACAATGTGTATGTATTTATGAACTGATTTGAAATATTTTAAGTCTTGCTACTTAGATCAAAGCCGTTGTTTAAATATAAATGAAGAATTGTTTACCTATATCCTATGCGCTTCGGTACCTCTATTTACTTACTGAGTGAATTAGGGGTTCCTAATTAAAAAAATAATAATTAAGTAAGTTTAAAAATAAATAAATATTAAATAGGTATAAGGATAAAAATTATAGTTATAATAAATTATTAAGATAGGTATATTTTTTCATGAATTCTAAAAATTATGATTAAATAGGTATAATTCATTGGCAGTTTATTGTTATAAGACATTTAAAATTCATTGAAATTGTTAATCAACACGGTATGAATTTTGTATTGTTTTAAATTAAATTACATAATATAAAATAGAAAAAAATAAGCACATAATTAAATACAGAGTAATTTTGAATTTCCATTACTTCGGTGGTAAGTAGGTAGGTAGTAGTGTATGCGATACGATAGATATTTTTTTAATTAAATATATGTATTTAAAAATATATTTGAAGTATGTTTACCAGTTATCTAGAGATCACAAGTTTATATTAGCTAAGATTCAACTGTGTAAAACAAAATTGTCGCACTATTGTTATTTTTTTTATTAGTTTTAGTTTAAAAATTTCCTATTCCCGTTTCCCACAGGAACTTGTTCCCGGTATAAAAATTGGCATTTGTGTTTTTTGATGTGCAAACGATATTATTGTAAAGTTTAATCAAAATCCTTTCACTAGTTTTTGCGTAAAAAAGTAACAAACATAATTATATCCGTAAATTCTTAAAAACTGTCGCGGTTATAATATTGGTATGATTTTACCTGCACAGCGTGTGATGAAGCCTACACGATACACGTCACTGACGTTCGTATTCAGATCCGATACGAAATTATTGTATTTAGATCCGAGACGATATTATTGTATTTAGATCCGATACGATATTATTGTATTCAGATCTGATACGATATTATTGTATTCAGATCTGATACGATATTATTGGCCGCAACAAAAACGTGCGTCGACCCCGTCACGGTACACTTAACGCCATGTTTAATTAATATAAATAAAAATTATGAATAAAAGAGTTTTTATAACCGCTCCCTCATTATCAGATTTGAAATGTAACGGTCGCGGTGTAGGTACACTTGCTGAATTTTTTAATTTATCTACCGTATCCACTGTATTTGAACACATAAATGTTTTATCACGGTCCGTTTGGGGTTCGTTAACATTCGAATGTTCTGTTTTCGGTGTTTATCAATTAATCGGTGTCTATGTGATTCGTTATAATTATCTGTATATCTACGGTTCAAAGCATTTCAAATATATCTTAATAATATTATAAACGTAAAAGTTTGTATAGATGTTTGTTACTCTTTCACGTAAAAACTACTGAATGGATTTTAATGAAACTTTACAATAATATAGCTTATACATCAGAATAACACATAGGCTACTTTTAATTCCGGGATCAAGTTCCTGCGGGAAACGGGAAAACTTCTTAACGCGGGCGAAGTCGCAGGCGTCAACTAGTTTTATATAATTTTGCTTAGGTACGTTGTAGTTATAAGGTAGTTTGGTCTGACTTGACAATCTTGACTGCTAGATTAAGTATGAAGGCTTATTACAGTTCAGGAATCAAACTTACACTATTAACATTCATAAATAAATTTGTTGGGACACTCTTTACACAACATCATCTCGCCCAAACTATCGTATGAATGAATGAATGAAATATCTTTATTCATGTAGGTCACAAAGTAACACTTATGAACGTAAAGATTATTGCTTCTACATTTACATTTACTGCCAGATTCGCAAAGCAATAGGTAGAGCCTGAGGAAGAACCTGGCAATAAAACTCATGGCCACTCTTTTTTAACCGCCAGTAATTACATTAGTTTGATGATGACATGATGTTTGACCAATAATATAGTAATGAATTTATATAAAACTAAAACAAAATCAATGTTATATAAATAATAAATATTGTGGGACACTTTTCTCACAGCGCCATCTAGCCCAAAGTAAGCTAATATTAGCTTGTGTTATGGGATCTAGATAACTGATAAACATACTTATATATTTCTAAATACATACATATTATAGATAAATAACACCCAGACACAGAATAAACCATCGTGCTCATAATCATGTTATGTTTAAAATCATATCAATATTAGAGCTATTCTAGTTGCCAGTTCTAAGGGCAGCCTACACTTTAAGAAGAATCTAGCAAGAAAGTCAATGGATGCTCTTTTAAAAAGTAGGTGTGGCTTACAACATTAAAGTTACACTTACATTGTTCCTTTAGATTTATGTGAGAACAGTCCACTAAGCTTAGTTTGCCTTAAATTTAAATAATATTATTTTTAATAATTGCTATAGTATAGGCGTAGTGGACGTGACGGTTTGTCAGCAAGTGCACCGTTAGTCCGTAAACCTTCCACATAAACCTTTTTAAATGTTTAACATTTTTTCAAAGCAATTGTTGAGAGTAGCTGTAAGTATAAGTTTCACTTACAACAATTATATATATATCAAATGGTGAACACATAAGATAGTATTCTTAATTTATGAACTTCTGCCGATCAGAAGTGATATTTCGATAGGCATGTGTGTGATTCTTAACGAGGTTCCTTCAAGAGCCTAAAGCTCTAATTCTGATTAAACTAAAGCCTATCAATTACTTCTCTTGCTTCTTTTTTTAAATTTAAACTTCATCACGGACAATTGCTGAAACTTTAACGTTTCCTTTAAGGTCAAAATTTGATTGAGGTACGCGTGATCACGCGGGTTACTTACGCGTAGGGAAAGCAACCGATGCGCCCCCTAACGACTCAATCTACGCACATTTAAATTGCCCTTTCCGAACGAAACCTCATTACTTGCCGAAATATAACCTCTATGGAGCCCATAAATAATCTAACGGCGCACATATTTCAAAACAAGAAAAAAAATAACACATAAAAATTTCTTTGCCCCACGCGTCTAATGTTTGTGCGCGTTTCCACAACTCACGGATTCTTCACTTAAGGAGTCTTTACTTCATTCGTTAGATCAACCCAAGAGATGTATTAAAAAGATCGACTAATGGTACATATTACAAAAGGTATTAAATAATTTACTAATCTTTATTGAAGTTTTTTATTTCTACGTAGTATTTATTCATGTATCAATTATAGTTGTTACCTATTGTGTGATCTGTCGGGAGCCCTGGGGCTATCCTTCCGAGGGCTCAGCCGGGACTCCTGGCCATAGACAGATTGAAGGGTGACGAGTGGTTTTAGTCGGTTGGAGTCCGGCATAGCATTCATAAGGATTTCCACACGAAAAAATACCAATTGTGTGGTTCAATGTGTCAATATAGTATTTATAGGTGCAAAAGTATGCCAACATAAATCATGGTTCACAATCCAACACCAATTTTCTCTATTACCTTTACTCTCTTTATTTCAGATATAGATGAGAAAATAGCACAATTACTTCTTATAAGAAAAAAAAAAGTCACTTTTTCATGCTATAAATGATCTGGACGGCTTACTGCATCTAGCGTTGTTTATGAGCTAATATTCGGATTTTTAGAGACAAAACTCTATAAATACTGTTCTACAAATATCGTTCTACATACCTCAACGACGACACATCAATATCGGAAGACAACGGAAACGCGCACCGAGTGCGTTCCGCGCATAGATTTTTGCATTATTTTAGTATGCAAATGTTCGAAACGATAGCGAGTCACTGTAAGAGCAATTTAAATTATTTTTTATGGCGCCTGAGAGTATTGAGAGTTCGCCAAGATCGAGGAATTGCCTTCGAGATATTCCTCGTCCTTCGTAAATTTTATATGAACTGTAACATTTTGATATTTGACATTTTGTATACCACCACTTGATTTAATGGCGGTGTAGGGTGACGGCATACGCGTTCGAAATTTGAAATCACATGTGATAGATTTGATGTGGGCTCTTGGGTTTAATTTGAATAAAGAACGTGAATATGTAAAGTAAGTAATCTGCTTTGAAATGGTAATCTACTTTACGATACTTTACAGTTGTAATGCCAACTTAATATATTAATCGAACAATCGATTAATGAAATAAACATAACAAAAAAAAATGTTCACATAAAATTTTGCAACAGAACTACTAAATTACCCACTTAATACGTACCCTATTTAATTCTAGCAACATTTTACGAAATGTACGGAGCAAGGAAAAATCTGATTAGCTTCGATGATATATCGCTGAGAATTCCTCGCCTTAGTGCCTCTAATTTGAATATTAGACGCGTTATTGAAAAGAAAACTTTCGGAACGGCCCTCCGCAAGCTTTTAATGGTTATTGCTTCTTCCCTTGCTGGGTATCTGTTACCGAATGAACGAAATATTCAAAATGGATCAGGTGTTTACAGAAATTAAATTCTTTAAATCATTCCCAATCCGGCACATCACATTCTCTATTTGAATTATATCGACAGTTATCATTCATATTTAGAACGACATTCTTAATTCGAACACGAGTTCAAATATCGAACGGAAGCGGAAACGGTACTGATTCTAATTTCAAACGAAATATCGCAACGTTTCTATTGATAAAATTTTGTTGCGCGACACAACGCATGTTATTATATTGAACGGAAATTTACGATAATGACTTATAATAGGGCGTTCTATGCAAATGCGGTAGGTGTATGTACCTATACGCTCTCCGTACAGTTTCCAGTTAAAGAGAACCATGTTATTTCAGCTCGGTACACTGATAATTTGAACGTTTATTGCGATGAATGTCAATAATAAGTACGTGACCGTAATATCACGCAATTTAACTTTTTACAAGTATACGTGTCAGCCGATGGGGAGGCGTAGGTATTGTGCGTCTATTTCGGCGAGGGAAACTCATAAAACATGATTAGCTGTAATGTCGCGCGGATTCGTTCATATTTGACGTTATTCCTTTTCATATTTGGGGGGTTTCCACCGAAATTCATTGGAGCGACGCCTAATAATATATATAAATAGGAAGATATTAGCAGAAGAAGATATTTACTTAAAAAGTTGACATGATACTCAAATGAGATTTAGATACAAGGTGTGGTGTGCCAAGTTTAGTTAGGCCATAGGTGCGGGAAGTCTGGAGTGACGCGACATCTCGAACTTTAATCGAGAATCATTGCCCGCATTCATAATCGATCGATTATACCGCGAGACAAGGTGACGCGGCGCAGGGAGGTCCGACGGAAGGATTACAAGATACATTAGCATACGTAATTTGTGAGCACATCTGTCCCGCAGCTCACACGTGGGCGACTCTCGCTTTCTCATTCAATCATTTCGGTCCTTTGTATGCGTTCTGTTACGTATTCCCCATGCAAGCTAAATTGCTTACTCAGCCCGAGTCTTCCAGTGATGGCAAACAACGCCATGTCAGCAGTACGTCCTCGCCTTAAACTGAGAGCAAGTCGAGGGCAGTTCGATCTCATCTCCCGTCGCGAAAGCATCTCTTGCTACTTCACTAATTCTATTTTTGCCAATTCTTTTTAGTTTAATTATTTTCTTTTGTTAGTAAGTAAGTGAGCTATATCGATTAAACCCACAGCATTAGAGTGTGTGTTTTTTTTTAAAAAGACTCTCGTTGAGTCCCCCGTAACATTGGTGGCAGCGGTGGGATTTGTAAAAATCCTGGTTACTCCTTCGAAACCGAAAGAAATACAAAGTGTGTAAAGTGCAAATTGCCGTGGTTATGCTCAGTCAGTTCTAGTGCTCCAAATCATCGTGTTCCTAACTCCCTAAAGGGGATACGCCGGTACCGAGATCACAAGGTGACCATGTATTCAGCTTTAATCACCTTCATCAGCATCCTGTAAGTGCATTTAGTACTTAATAACTACGTGCAGTGAAAATATATCAAACTCTTCACCAATATAAAGCTACAGTGAGTGTTGCAACGACAGTCTAGTCATAACATCCCGAATTCTTCGAACTACGCTTATCAGTTCCAGACAGCCGCATACTTATCGCATGGACTGACCGAAACCTTACTATAGTGACTGTTCGAAAGTATTATTGAATTTTAAGCGTATTATTTCTGTATGTAATTATTGTGTGTATCATTGTTTCCATTTTGCGTGTTTATTTTGTGCGTATATACCTTGTGTTTTTTTTTCTGAATATTTATTTTATAATTTTGAAAATGAGCAAAACGGAGAAAGGGGAGATATCTGCACCCTCCACTAGATCAAGCCAGACTATAATTGATCTAAATAGCCTATTTAAATTTATTAAGCCGTACAACGGGGATAGACAAACCTTGAATTCATTCTTATCGAATTGCAACAACGCCTATGATCTTGCTAGTGCTGAGCAACAACCAGTGCTTTTTAGATATATTCTAAGCCAATTACAAGGTAAAGCTGAAATTGCCTGCTCAGTTAAGTCTTTTACGCAATGGGAACAACTAAAATCGTTCCTAAAAACGCAATTCTCCGATACAAAACATTATTCACATCTATTAGCCGAGCTACAGGATAGCAAACAAAACGTTAACGAGACCGTAAGTCAGTTCGGCCTTCGCATCGAAGAGTGCCTGTCACAACTATTAACAGAAATCGTCCTAACAAAAGCAAAAGAAGCCCCAGGGCGCACAGCTGCCATGGAGGACCTAGCCCTTCACCACTTCCTTATAGGGTTAACACCGCGGCTATCTAACATTGTTAGGTGCAGATCCCCAAAGAACCTTAACGAAGCAATAAGCTTCGCCGTCTCTGAGGAGAAAATTCAAAAGCTCATGCACAAAAGAAACTACCCTAACGTGACCCCGTTAGGTTCACAACGCCGCCCCTTCGATAATTTCAAACCCGCTAACATAAACAATGTAAAAACCGATGGGCAACCTTCAAAAATTTGTAGGTATTGTAAGAACCTGGGCCACGTCATAGAAGAATGTCGAAAACGCGAATATAATAACCGCGCTAGGGCGCAGCAGAATAGAACACAGTATCAAGGACAAACAAACAATTCTTCTGGTTATTTTAACCGCCAACAACCTCGCGTTCACCACGTAAACGAGGATACTAATGTTTCACGCACAAATATGCACGCTGAATACCAAATCACCCAGAATGACCATTTAAACGAACAATGAGCTCACGGCGGTGTCTCGTGAGAACTCAACAACAAAATACGACTTCTGAGGACGTCAATGGCACCAATTCATATTCCTCTGTATCTACCAAATCCGCTGTATCTACCAAAGTCACTACACCTACTAAATCCGCTGTATCTGCTAAATCCGCTGTATCTACCAAATCCGCTGTATCTACCAAATCCGCTGTATCTGCCAAATCCGCTGTATCTACCAAATCCACCGTATTTAACAAACCCTCTGTATCTACTAACTCCGCCGCGTTAAACAAGTCCAACGTATCTACTAAACCCCTTGTATCTACTAAATCCCTTACATCTACCAGATCCTCGGTATCCATTAAACCCTCTGCAGCTACAAGGACCCCTGTAACTACCAATTCCCCAGTATCTACCAAGTCCTCTGTACCGTCCGAACCCTCTTCATCGTTAAATTCTTCTATACCGATAGAATCTTCCATACTTACCAAATCTTCTGCACTAACCCACTCTTCTATGCCTTCAAATTCTTCTCTACTTACCGAACCCTCTGCCTCGTTGACTACATCACGCGTGCAACCTGTAACACACCAAAATAAAATATATGAAATTGTTTCAAATTTTAATAAGAGATACTTACCTTACGTAATCTTGCAGACGCAAGTAAATAGTCGCAACCTCACCTTCTTAATAGACACTGGTTCGTGTGTTAGCTTGATAAAAGAGAAATCATTAAAGACCATACCCATTTTAGAAAATGACATCATCCATCTGAAAGGTATTGATACAAACACTGAAACCTTACCTACTCTGGGCCACTTCCAACTCCAGTTATTTTTTAATACCGATATATCGTACAGATTTCACGTGATCAAAGAAATAGACCTAAATTATGATGGTATAATTGGAACTGATCTTCTAAACGACCTCAACGCAATTATCGATTACAATCACAACACTCTTCAAATTCGACATTTAATAATCAATCTAAAGTACTGCCAGCCTATATACAATGTCCTACCACGCTCAGAAACAATTATAGAATGTACAGTAGACAACCCCGAATACCGCGTAGGACTCGTTCTAGATCAACACATCTCAGACTCCCTCCTGGTCGCGAATTGCATAGTCAAAGTTAAGGAAAATAATAGAGTTAATATATCAGTCGTCAACGTCTCCGAGAAATCAGTTAATATAGATTCAGACATAAGAATAAAGTTACAACCTCTTGAAATCCATTCTCTCCAATCAAATTCAGATCAACATAAACCACCCTCAGTTCGCAGAGACGAAGTGTTAGATATGCTACGAATTGAACATCTCAATGACGAGGAAAAATCTTACCTTCTAGATATATGCTCGCGATATTCCGATATATTCCATTTACCTCATGACAAATTATCCACTACAGATTTATTAAAACACGAAATAAACACCTCATCCTCCGAACCAATCAATGTTAAGTCATACAGATTCCCTGAAGTTCATAAGCAAGAAGTTCAGACACAAATATCAAAAATGCTGTCCCAAGACATAATTCAACCATCTATCTCCCCTTGGTCTTTCCCAATATGGATTGTACCGAAAAAATTAGATTCATCCGGACAGAAGAAATGGAGAATCGTTATAGACTATAGGAAATTGAACGACATAACGATTGGAGAAAGCTACCCTATACCTCAGATAAGTGAAATTCTAGACCAACTTGGACAAAGTAAATATTTCTCCACTCTCGACCTTTGCTCTGGTTTCCACCAGATCGCCATTTCCGAAAAAGACACCCCTAAAACCGCATTTACCGTCCCTCAAGGACATTTTGAGTTCAAACGAATGCCATTTGGGCTTAAAAACGCCCCCTCAACGTTTCAACGTCTTATGAACACCGCGCTAGCCGGCCTCCAAGGAGTCCATTGCTATGTTTACCTGGATGACATCGTTATATATAGCCACGATCTTACTTCCCACTGTGACAAATTATCGAAAATCTTTGATAGATTACGTAAACACAATCTTAAACTCCAACCCGACAAGTGCGAGTTCCTTCGCAAAGAAGTCGGCTATCTTGGTCATATAATCAGTGAAGAAGGAGTCAGTCCGAATCCCGATAAGACCAAAGCTGTGACCGAATTTCCCATTCCTAAATGCCCTAAAGACGTTAAATCATTCCTAGGCCTTGTATCCTACTATCGCCGGTTCATCCCAGACTTCTCCAAGATCGCAAAACCCCTAACCTCACTGTTGAAAAAAGATGTGTCGTTCAATTGGTCAAACGAGCAACAGTTAGCTTTCGACGACCTAAAATCGAAACTTGCATCAGCCCCCATCCTAATATATCCAAACTTCGCTGAACCTTTCGTGCTGACCTGCGATGCCTCGAATTATGCCATATCTGCAATCCTTTCCCAAGGAGACATTAGTAAAGACCGCCCCATAGCCTATGCATCCAGAACCCTGAATAAAGCCGAAGTAAACTACTCCACCACAGAAAAAGAGTGCCTAGCCATCGTATTTGGTACTAAGGTATTCCGGCCCTATCTGTATGGTCACAAATTTACAATCGTCACCGATCATAGACCATTGAAGTGGTTATTTAACTGCAAAGATCCCGGCTCCCGTCTTGTCCGATGGAGACTCAAACTCGAAGAATTCGATTATAAGATTGAATATAAAAAGGGTGTAATAAACAGTAATGCTGACGCATTATCAAGATTTCCTGTAAATCCAATCCAAAATCCTTACGAGAACCCTATCCCTTCTACTTCAAGATTAAATAACCAAAACACACCACCTAACTTTAGCCCTATAACCTTAGACGACCTTGACATCGACATACCCCTCGAGTCATTAGACTATGACAATATACCTTCAGTCGATTTACTAGAAAATGGCGCTCTTTCAGAAATCTTGAGCCCCGAATCGAGAAATTTACCCTCGAGGTCCGATCCAATCAATCCAAATACAACTTCTCACGAAGCTGTAGACCCTGTCGCAGAGCCCTCGTCTACTCCTAATCCCAGATTAGCTCCCCGTGCTTCTATTTCTCCTCAACCTCCACTTACCTCCAACTCCCCTGGAGGTTCAAACACCTCTCCTTCAAACCCTGAATCCCCTCGAGATGAGAATTACAGTAACTTCCTAAAAACAATGACAAACAAACGGTTTAGTAGCAATGTTACAGTTATCGAGCATAGTGACAGTATATTGAAGAGTAGTAACAATACCTTAATTATACCCACCTCTATAGACCTAGATAACTCAAATCCTTACATAGAAGAGATAGTTAGTGAATTGGAAAACCCTGAAAATATTTTGAATCAAGAGAGAACTCTACACTCATCAATTTCATTCAACCACAAAGGTAAGAAAATATATTTCATATTCACTAAGGTTTATCACTTTAACGATTGCTCTTACCAAGATATTTTCAAATGCTTATTAAACCTGAAATTTCAGATTCTTCTCAATGCAGAAGAAGTTAATAGCGGTTTCGCAATCACAGACTTTAGAAACCCGTTCGATAAACACACTTGGATTAAAATATACAATATGTTCTGCTATATCTTTCACAATCATGAACTTCCAATTCACATCTATCACAATACTATAATATACCCTACACCATCCGAAATCGCGAAAATACTGAGAGAAAATCACGACATCCCTATAGCCGGACATTTAGGCTCGACTCGAATGTTTAATCGAGTCAGAGAGAGATACTATTGGAAACACATGCGCAGTGACATCGAAACATACGTTAGGAATTGTTCCCTGTGTCAAAGCAACAAAGCTCTCAGACAAATAAATAGATCTCCGATGCAGATCACTACTACCTCCGTGAAGCCCTTTGAAAGACTTAGCCTTGATCTCGTTGGTCCGCTACCCGAAGCAGGTCAAACTAAATTGAAATTTATCGTTACCTTGCAAGACGACCTCACAAAATTTTCCCTTGCCTATCCTATAGCTAACGCAACTGCGGAAGAGACATGTGAATGTCTGGTACATTTTATCTCGATATTTGGAATCCCTAAATCCATCCTAACTGACCAAGGCACCAACTTCACTGCCGAATTATTTAAGAAAACGTGCGATTTTCTTAAAATCAAACAAATATGGTCCTCACCATACCATCCTCAAACTCAAGGCGCACTCGAACGAAGTCATTCAACGCTAAAGGAATATCTCAAATCCTACGTCAATGACAATCAATCAGACTGGCACAAATATGTTTATACCGCAATGTTAGCCTATAATACGTCAGTTCATTGCACAACAAATTTCACACCATACGAGCTCCTTTTTGGTCAGAAAGCTTTCATCCCCGACTCTATTTATGAAACACGGGCTGACCTCACATATCCAGAATATGTAAAGGCACTGAATCATCGATTAAAACTCTCGCGAGAAAAAGCACTTGAAAATATCGAAAGATCTAAGGAAAGATCGAAACGGTATTACGATGCCCATTCACGTCCCGTACAATACAAAGTTGGAGATTATGTGTACTTAAAGAATCACGTTCGGCTCCGTAAAGCCCTCTCACCACTCTGGAAGGGACCATTCAAAGTGGTCAAAATCAATGGCAGGAATACTCTTACCTTGCTCATTAATCGACGCCACGTTGTACACCATTACGACCAACTAAAGTTGGCTCGCAGAAGCGAAGACCTAAACACTACGCAGCAAAGCAGTCAAAACCCTATACATTTAATATATGTTAGGTAAATAAGTAGTCTAATATTAGTTTCTTTTACAGTATTTAATTTCGTTTACAGTATTTCTACATCGAGAATCTTGAGCCAAGAGTTCATCGAGCCTTTGACGAACAGTTCGGGCATCTACTTTGACCCTCTAGGATCTTTAACTTTAGTTAATAATTACCTTAGCGTAGTCATCCCTATAGATATAACGTATATTAAGCCACACTTAGTCAACTTACAATATGTTCTTAATAGCTCTATTTCACTCTGTAAAGACAGCAAAGCTTTAGATGATGTGGAATGTTTCAACCTCTTCCAACCTCTAATAACACGGTATGAAGACATAGTAAGAGATACCGACGCCATCCTGTATCTCACTTCTCATAAGTATAAGAGAACGCCCCTTCTAGGTTTCGTTGGTTCACTCTCCAAAAAGCTATTCGGCACTATGGACGACGATGATGCTATACGGTATGATAGTGCAATCCGAGAAGTTGAAACTGACCAAAAGAAATTAGCATCGCTGGTAGAACAAAACATCCTTATTACAACTTCTACCCTCGAAAGCTTTAACGAAACTATTCACGTTATAAAATCAAATGAGCATGAATTGAATGTTGCCATTGGCGCCCTTTATGAAGAAGTCAAGAACCTAACTGATCTATCCAATAACTTGGGTCTAAGGTCACGCGTCTTAGAACTCACTTCTATAATAGAAAATAGTATACTAACTTTATCTTTTAAGGTGGAAGACCTTATAAACGCAATTGTATTCAGCAAGTCTAATACACTCTATCCTACAATTATAACACCCAAAGAACTTTACAATGAACTAAATAACAATTATAGATTCATTCCAACACCAAATCGGCTACCTTTACTTCTGAATTTAAATAATATGCACAACATTATTAACATATCTTCTGTTTCATGCTACATGAGCGAGAATAAATTAGTATTCGTTCTAGAGATACCACTAGTACACCCTACTCATTTTCTTCTATACCATAACTTACCTTGTCCAGCTCCGCATGAGCCTAGAAATCCTGTATCGTTTACTACTATTATACCATCTTCAAAATATATTGGAATAAGCAAAGATATGTCTACTTACTGCAAATTAGAAGATTTAAGCAATTGTAAATCTATAAAAAGTGATCATTACCTGTGTAATACTCCTATTACTTACTCCTCCTTAGCCACTCCTTCCTGTGAAACAGAAATCATTACTAAAATACTCACCTCAGTTCCTGATATTTGCCAAATCAGATTCTTTACTGGCAATGTACAAATGTGGCAACCTTTGCAGAATAACAGATGGCTATTTGTTACATCTGAAAACTCTAAGTTAAGTATAGAATGTAATTCATCCGTCACAGAAATAAATATAAGTGGCACCGGAATACTGTATCTACCTAAAGGGTGCGTCGCGTATAATAGAGACACAAGGTTAATGTCAAAAAATAATGTAAATGTATTTTTGAGACCTGTGCACGCCGAATTAAATATAATTAACGATGTATGTTGTAATAAAGCTAAATATACAGATATTGTATCGAAACTTCCTTCTATAAACTTACAAAATATTAATTTAGATGCTATTGCTTTTGAAAATCCAAAATTGTTAAAGGATTTGAACGATATAATCAGCAAACCTAACAGTGTATTACATCAAGATTCCTTGTCTATTATAAGTATTGTTATATTTTGTCTTATTTTAATCTACATTATTATCAAAGTTTGTAAAAGAATTGACTCTTATAGAAACCCTCCAGTTGTCGTAAACGTAAATCCTCAACCAGAAAACGAGGAAAATGAATCCTCTGATCAAATTCCAATTCCTGCCTTAAGAATTGGCTAGAAATCGCTTTGCGTAAACTTCATTTCAAAACGTAAAGTTTACTCTAAATCGGGGGGCTGTTACGTATTCCCCATGCAAGCTAAATTGCTTACTCAGCCCGAGTCTTCCAGTGATGGCAAACAACGCCATGTCAGCAGTACGTCCTCGCCTTAAACTGAGAGCAAGTCGAGGGCAGTTCGATCTCATCTCCCGTCGCGAAAGCATCTCTTGCTACTTCACTAATTCTATTTTTGCCAATTCTTTTTAGTTTAATTATTTTCTTTTGTTAGTAAGTAAGTGAGCTATATCGATTAAACCCACAGCATTAGAGTGTGTGTTTTTTTTTAAAAAGACTCTCGTTGAGTCCCCCGTAACAGTTCGAATCGCGTTTTGATTCCTGATAACACGCGGGTGTAATACGGAAGTTGTAACTGTCAAATTGACGTTTCGAGATTTTTTATTTAGATAATGGTTTTGTCGTTGAAATTGAAATAATGAGTACTGATAATAAGCACTTTTAATTCTGAATTTGTGACTGCCCGAAACTTTAATATAATCTATTATGACTAGCATACCTTCTCCATAGATTTCACTATGCGGGCACGAGTCACAAATCAATTAGGTGTAGTTCGATTCTAAAATCAAAAATTCAAATCGCTCGAGACAAAGCGACACGTTGCCTAATGAGCCAATAACTTGCGAGACAATGGCCGGGTGTGGGCGTTTCGAATTCGAATTATCACAAAAGAATATTAACGAACACTTATTCAAATATACCGCGATACATATTCAAAAATTATCTTGTAGTTTAATTTGAATGGTGAAGTCGACACACTTTTTTCTTAATATCGTACGCATTGTGATCGATTTTTTTACTATGAAAGACTCAACTCCCCTCTGTACCGAGTTCTGTCAAGTCGCATTCAAATATGGATGCTTTATTTAAATTATTTATTCTTGTTTATGATTTTTGTGCGGCGTACACGCTTTATTACTATTTCCTGTGCTGTCAACACTAATGAATGTGACGCCGGTGACGTAGGACATGTGCGCCACATGCATAGGTCACACACACAGGCATGCAGATCAAGTTAACACGAGAGCATTATCAAACAATGATACTAGAACATCAAATATTAAGGACGATGGTATTAAAATTCTTTGATGGCATTTAATAACACAAAAAAGGGGAACGGTAATCACGACAGAAATTCGTTTCGATCGAGAAACTCAAATTAGACGAATGGCGGTCGGAAGATTTCTTTGTCTTCGGCCTAATGAGTTTTTAAGTCGATTATAGCAATTTTTCATAGAAAAACGCGTTTAGTGATGTATCGGTTGTATCAATCACTGTTGGGGCTAAATTGTTGTTCGTGGCGCTGCGGCCTATCGGATCGTAGCCTCGCCGCGCGCCTGACAAATGGGCCGATAGCGATTGCCGACAAGAAACCGGCCACCTTTGATTATAGCTTTTTGTTTGCTCTGCTCTGATGTCGACCGTACCAACAGATGTCAGTTGTGTACAAATAGCGTACCAGGGAATAGGTACAATATTTTTATTACGTACGTACTCAATAGTATTTTGATAAGCTTTGGATAGACACTAGTAGATTGGTTGGTGGCAGCAGCTTTTACACATAAAAAAAAAATTGAACACACATAATTCGTTCTGCATCTCTGATTTCTCTACCAAAAAAGTAAACAAACGAAACGATTCGAAATCAAATTTAGACATCGAATTAACCAGAAATCGAGTATACCGTGGCGGCGTCACTTAAAACGTCATATGATAGACATTTTACCGGCGATCCGTGTCAATCAGTTCGTAAAAAATAATGAAATTCTTGACATCGGCGCAAAGGCACACAGGTAGCAAAATTTAACGCACTCGAAATAAACAGTTAAAAGGAACGCGCCCGTGGAACTGTCCATCACGTTCCATATTCAAACGGGCCAATGCCTGAATGGCGTATTGTTTTAAATCCTGACAAATAATGAACGCATTCATTTTTCAAAATCGTTAATCGAGTTCTTTCACTTCATTTGTTTCGATCACTTTTTAATCGCATTGTGACTGAGGTCGGATTGCGTTCTGCCTCATTCGATTCGTTCACCTATAGGAGTTCTAATTGTTCTATAAATTGGAATTGTTCTAGAACACTAGTGTGTAATTCAATACGAATTAACGGTATGCTCCGAATTGTGACTCTAATCTGAATACCAGTTACCATTTAAACTGAAATTGGAATAGTATTTAATATCTACTTTTTTTCTCTGTTTTGATTCCAATTTCAAATTTGATATTTTTATCTCTTTCACATTATGTTCTCAATTCTTTAGTCTCGAACAATGATAAAAAGTAGTAATTAAATACTTAGTTTTACAATGTTTTCTTTGGTTATTGCCAGTCTTTGTACATTTAGGCTATCTATATTTACCTGATAGAGACACAGCATCGTAACGTACCTGTAAAAAAATCAAAGCCGAATAAGATAAAGAAAATATTATCAGTACAGTGAAATAAAATAATATAGTATCTTATCTCGATATATAGCGGGTACGATCGGAGAAATAAAAAAAGTCACTCCTCATTTTTCCATATAAAACTGGGGCGTGTCTCAGCAAGGGAACGCCCGACTGCTGAAACCTTCATTCTGCTTCTATAGAGGTGTTTTTCCAATAACATTTTATCGGCGTTCGATCGGTTCCGAACGCCCTCACTATCTTACAAGATATCGAGTACGCCTTCTAAGAAAACTACCATAACCCCAAATTCAACCTTATTCTACAGACCTAAAATATGTATTCCATTGCAGTAAGAAGCAGTAAAACATATTGATGTCGTATCGGTTTTCCATTAAATACAACGAACAATTTTCCGCTTTATTCATACTAAATACGGACTATTCTCGTGTGTGGGTGCTGCAAGGAATGTATTGACGTGTTATCGGCGATGGTCCTGTCTCTTTCTGTCCCAGGTTTTTTCCATATGTTCGTCCCTCTCGGCGGCGCAGGTCGTCCTGAGATGACGACCGGCTCTTTGTCTGCGCATTCTTTCTTATCAAGCAAGCAATAATGGGCAAATAAAATGTATTAAAATCCTAACCGTTTATGGTACCCTGGTACTTAGTATAATTGAAATGTTCTTGTTTGTTTTACATTTTATTTAAATGAAGTGTTTTAATGTGTTATGGAGTCTTAGTAACTGATATGACAAGATTGCTTATAACCTATCTGTAAAAGATACGGTGCAGATGTCATTCAGTTTGTAGTAGAATGTTAACTCAAAAGCGTTCCAATAGATAAGTCTCAGCAATATCCATTACTCTATAAAGAACCATTACAATATAGCTCATTTTCTGCATATCTACTATTGGCAAATATCTAATGAAATTTAAACAACTATTAGCGCAATTGGTCCCTGATTGACTAACTAAAAACTAACTAACTATCTACACGCTGTATCACTGACAGAGTAGTCAGAGAGGACAGATCGCCAGGCTTCACGATCCATGCATAGGTACTTCTTTCGCTTCTTGCAGATTCATCAATCGCTTCATACATGCACGTCTCGGTGTCCGAGTACTTTTGATTTTTCCATTTTTGAGCAATCTGCTCACGTGGCCTTCATATGTAAGTCTCAGTCTACCCTGACTCCTTCTATCCTCTACTTTCGCACAATATATATCTATTCTTCGTCAATCGTTCCTCACTCATTCGTTGGACGTGTCCAAACCAACGGAGCACGCCCTTTTCCAGCTTAACGCTGACACTTTCATTCAAACCTGCCATATTGCGTATCACTTCGTCCCTGAATAACGATTGCTATATATAAATGGCGTTAACTCAAAATTTCAAAGTAGATTCCTAGCTAAACTAATTAAGATGGTGGTGGTTTTGGTTGATAAATATAAAATTAAGTCAATCTCATCATAATATGAGCGCTAGTACTTATTTGCACCATAACTTGGATTTTCAATGAGTCATTCATTTCTTTTAAAGCCTTTAGTACCTTACCTAGGTACTAGTGAAAAAAAAAAAAAACAACTTGGTTTAGAGCTAGACTCGAACGAATAACCTTGACCTAACAAGGTTCCTCCTGGTTCTGCCCACCTGAGCTATCCACTAATCTGACTAGCTGAGTCTCGATCTACGTGTTGGTTCTCCTTCCTACCATTTTATTAAATACAATAGAATACCTCGGTACCCACGTTACCTATTTCGGTAACTGTACATAGCTGTAAGTAGATACTTAATTACGAGTTCTTTTATCGAAGTATTTATCTCTACCTACAAACTTCGACAGACGTCATATACAGCAATAATGTTATTCCAAATTTAAATCACTAGACTGTCACTACGGTCACCTAACTAAGAAAATGTAGTAAATAAGAATTAACAAAAAATAAATACAACATAATTTCATATTAACCGTCAAATGTTTATAATAATAATTTTCATTATGTTATCTTAGTTTTGAATGGATATTTGTGTAAGCCCGTTAACACATTATTTAGATTCAACTAGAAATAACTTTTCAAAACATAAATATGATACATGTGGCGTCTCAATCGCGTTGAGTTTTGTTTGATTTTTATAGAGATTTATTTATGTTATGATTATGTGTATGATCCCGGTGTTTTCTGACTGGTAATTAGTCAGGAGGTTATTAATGGTGCTTTGTTTATTTAAATAAGTTATTTTATGCTCGCCTTTCCTCAAAAACATATTTTTCTAACTGTTTTGTCATATTTTATTACGGCAATAAATTTAAATATAAGTTTTATGACAGATTCCTAATGTAGAGTTCGATTATAATAAAATAATATGGTAAAATTTGAAGCTAGCAGAATTTAGATAGCAGTCTAAATGTTTGCCAACGCGTCTGTTGTCAAAAGGTACTTAAAGAGACTAAATTATGACAGTTTCAGACGGACGGGGTTTCAATCAACGCTTGTTTACTGAACTTTGCCGAGTTGTAGAACTATTGTAAATACTGTATCAGTAACATGGATATGGCAACAATAATTTTCAACAAAAACGTACCTTCATTCGAGTCTATCATCTTTATTGGCAATAGTCTGATTCAGTCATAACATTAATAAGCAATATCCGCTAACCTTTTATAAGCAGATTGCACGTGTAGCCAAGCAAGGACACAAAAATAATACTAATGGCTATTGTTATAAAGTTTAAAATTTATTGACAAACACATTGAATTTATTTTGTTTTGGCTTGTATAGGCCTTTGTATCTCGATCGATCTATAGATGAAAGAGATCAATGGCTGGAATTCGTCACAGGGATTAGATTTTTTGTTCGGTCTTATTCAAGCAGGTGATGTCAAGGTGATCAAATCGTAATGATATAATCTGCTTTATTAGTTATTGCGCAGTTAAGTATTATGAACATAAAGTGAGGCTTATTATTCGTAAGTGGATTATGTTAAGAAATCACATTAAGTCTTTATTTGAGGGCTTCAAATTTACAGTACATACCTATACCGCTTCTTATTATTATATCAATAATTGCTTTCAATTATATCATTTATACAAAGTACGTTATTCAAAAAAGTTTCAATTTTAATTTTATGAGGTTGTCTCAATTTATAACGTATTTCATCCCCAATTTATATTTGTTCACAAATTTTAATCCAATAAACTGCCCAATAACAAATAAACCAATAAGGGTGTTAGTTAAAGTAACCAACAGTCTGACCCCGGAACTATTGACCCTCATTAAGGCGATGGTCCGTGACAGGATACAATGTTAATCCGGGATTATCCCGATAAAACACCTCTTGACCATCCTCTAACAACTTTAGTATATTCAGATGTAAGATGTGTAATATTTGTAAAAAAAATGGTATTCAAAATTTTTATTAAGTCGTTCACGGTAGTAAAAATGATATAAAAATAGTAAAAATGTCAAAGTGGACTTTAGTATCGATTTGGAATTTATAGTAATAAATATAATTCAAAAAGTACAATGGATAAATGCCACGGGTCAGGTTATACTGGTAGTTGTGTGGATCAAACTGCTTCCAGTCGGATACGAACGGACTTTTCCCACCGACAAAGGCTTTCGCGTACATTATTTAAAGCGACCTTCCTCTAATCTTAAATTATGTTATTTTAAATAGAGATATTTTGAGTTCGGGTTCCTAAGAGTATTTAAATCAATTACAACATTTAGTGTAACAACGGAATAATCAGTGACGTGATAACAGATTTTTTGTTCTAAATTAACCTTGTGTATTTTTCTAGCTCCGTATTTATTATAATAGCTTATCATCCATAATAAGTAACAATATAAATATAAATTATCCTTGAATTACAAAGATAAGAAGCAATTTAGGCCAGCCGCACACTTACAACTTTTAATCGATTAACTATTTAATTATATTATGTCAAAAACTATGGGAAAGTATATCCCAATCATATGTTAGTTATATCGTTACTGTAACACCAACAGAACATTTTGATCATATTAATAATGTGGTCCTAAATAAGCTTTGCTACAATTGGCAGTTTTAACAAGCACAGAGGCAAATTTAGCTGAATAGTGTACAATAAAATATTATCAAATTGTAATAATAAAACTTTAATATGCATGCATATACACATACTTTCAAACGTAGGTACTTCAATATACAGGTTTTTTTATTATTAACTTATAATTATTGTGGGAGTTCCCCAACAGTAAGATAAAATATTTTTTTGAGATAGTAAGAAATAGTAAGATAACAAGCTAAGCCCTCACTAATGTGTGGATCTGGGAACATTGTCATACACTTTTGCCATTAAAAAAACCAACCCGAGACCACGGCTGGTGTAATCCGGTCGAAACGTCGGAAAGTAGAAGGTAGGCTTTAGGCTTTGTATCTAATAATACGTCGCGAATAAGACCCCAAATATTAAATAAAAAAAAATTAAAAAAAATGTATGCAGCAGGCCTTAAACTGACTGAAATTCGCAAGCGATATGATCATTTTAATGTTATATTTTTGAAATACGAAATTATTACACTTGTATAGAATTCATTCGAGTATATATTGAAAATAAATTAACTGAGAATTATTAGGTACCTATAGCTTATAGAGAATTGCAAAAATGGGCAGAATTAATAGTAAATGTCACCACAAAAACATTAATGAATATTTAAGAAGCTAAAGCAGTATGCATGGATCCTGAAGTTTGGCAATCTATCCTCTCTGACTACTTCCTTCGGATACTGTTTCAGCGTTAAGATAGATAAGGTTTACGTTAAGTTTTAAATTCAAGAAATATCATTAGTATACTGTGCGATTGGATTCTAAATATTACTGAAAGTATTAAACCACATTATTACGGTTAATGATCATAAAAAGTAGGTACGTACCTATTTTATTATGAACTATAATGATCTAATACAACATTACACGTACACCAATATTGGTCAACAGTAGTAATACTTAAACATTCATAGCCATAATTCCACCTAATAACTAAAATACATTCAAAGCATGTAAGCCCTCCCTCCCTGAGGGCAAAAGATCGAAGGCCGGACATCCGGTCAAGTCGCCCTCAAACCGATACTATGAAGTATTTATTGAGTTGCGGTTCACCAAAAGTATTTTATTGTTGAGATATACCCTTTTCCCTGGCACCCTTTGTCTTCAATTCTCTTCGATCTATTTTGAATCTTATTTTTAGTAAAATAAGGAAAATATTTGTTTGGCTGTGCTATGGTTTGGGTAGCAAGGTGTTATATTTGTATTAATTGGACTTTGAAATGTTTTTGTCTGTTAGTATGTTAATTTGTCGTATTGTAAGCACTCGCAATGTAACGACTATTAGTTTATTTAGGTAAGAAAGAAAAAAATGTAATAAACCACTTGGAAAATTAAAAAGCTATGAAATGTGGCTGCTGAGTAAATTAAATCTACTCAAAGCTGTCCTCAGAAGCTTGATACTAGCAAGTATCAAGAATTAGTCAGTACGTGGAGGTGTAACGGGTGACTAACGGACGAGGTTGGTATGCCGTAGACCAACAGAGTTTAATATGAAAAGCCGTAAAGCTTCTAGAAGCAAATCCAGGTAGGGTTAGAAAGCAAATGAAGACATAAGTCAGTATCTACCTTTAATCAATTTTTTTTCGTGTGGGATTCGTCATGGATCCTATGCCGGACCCCTACCGACTAAAACCACACGGCGTCCTGCCATTTGTCTATGGCCTAGGGTCTCGGGTGAGCCCTCGGAAGGATAGGGCTCCCGACAGACTTTATCCACCAATGCAGTCTCGTCTTCGGAGGGATTTCATTCGAAACAAAGACCACATCATATTTGATAAAAAATATCTATCTTATCTACTGGGCTACTAAATTAACATTTGTTTCACTACACTTTTATTTAATACTAGTTGACGCCTGCGGCTCTGTGAAGTTTTCCTGTTCCCGTTTTCCACAAGAACTTTGTCCCGGGATAAAAAGTAACCTATGTGTTATTTTGATGTGTAAGTTTTATTATTGTAAAGTTTCACCAAAATCCACTCAGGAGTTTCTGCGGTCAAAAATGAGTACCAAATCTACTTTCGCTATAATATTAGTAGAAAAATTTGATAATATTTGTAGGAAGAGGCATAATAGAATTTATATTTCTACAACTTTCCATTGCCCGAAAGCCTTCTAGAGAATAATTAAAAAAATATAATGTGGTACTAAAGTCAGACAGAGGTTATTAAAAGACAACTTCTAGGTTCTAATTACCCCACTTCTTACAGATATATTTATGTAAATATCTATTATTTTATTTACATAACCTCGCTCTAGATCGCGACAAAAATGGGTCATTAAATAAGCAAGATGTACGACCACTATATGACAAGCGTAAATAAAATCCAACCGTAATAAAGAAATTAAATAATTTATATTTAGCTACTGGAAGTAATCCCGATATTTCAGCAGATGGCAGTCGTAACTGTCAGGTTTGATTCCTGACACCTGTTGTTTTCAAACTCTTCGATTACGAGCCATTAGCGAAGCTCGAAGATATTTAATACCATTCAGTTTTATGTTTAACATTCTCAGTAAGTAGTTGGGTAAGGTCGTTGACTGGAAAATCTTCAATATAAACATACATACTTACATATTGTCACGCCAATCCACAAAGGGAGTAGGCAGAGAAATAACATAGGTACGTCTACATCTCACCGTATACAGTTTTGTCCTACGCAACAGTGGTGAGCCCATTGCCGTGTTGAAATTTTTCAAGGCGCCCATAAGGCATTTAACTTGGTTTAACGACTGCCATATTAATGGCAAACGGGACCAATGGCTTAAGTACGGAAGCACTCGCAAATGTAAATGCCACAAAGTGTCATCCTTTCGAGGACCAGCCATAGCAAAAGTTGCTTGATCGTTTTCAGCGGGGCCATGAGAACTTCAAGACTTATGTTAATGTTTTTAAATTTACCCAATTTTCCCTCATATTAGTATGATATTCCGGGTCTTTTTCGCGACGATAATAATATGCGTCGAGAATAAGACCCGAAATATCTTATTAATAGACTTATGTTGCTTTGTTTCATGAGCGTCAAAATAATTCCTTATTTTTTTTTGTCAACGGCAATGAATCTGTAAAGCCTATTTGTTAAGTTACACAGGAGATATTTTGTTATGAAATTTCTACTATTTTTATTCTTCTACTCAAATATTACCAACAAATAACTGAAGTATCTGCATTTTTTTCTTTCAGTAAAATTTTTATCGTAAGAAAATTTTATTTTACTTATTAAGTACCAACAAAATCGACACATAAATGTCAAACTCGTGAAATCTCACAGTAAACCAGTGCCGACGATAAATGGCCGATTTGCGGTTCCGGATATCTATTTGAGGTATGGGACCTTTCCGATAAGGATCAGTGCGATCAGGGGTTAAACACCCATAGAGTTTGATCATTTAATAGTCAATATTTATAAAGCTCTAACAGGTAATTATAACAGATGGTATTATTCAGACTATCGGTGGCGCAGTGGTAGTGTATGCGACTGCCACGCTTGAGGTCCCGGGTTCGAGTCCCGTGTCGGAACAAATATTTGTGTGATCCACAAATGTGTGTTTCGGAGTTTGGGTGTTTCCTGTGTAAAATATTTACATACATACATATTGTCACGCCTTTATCCCCGAAGGGGTAGGCAGAGGCATATTAAACGCCCACACTTCACCGTACGCATCTTTGTCCCACGTAACAGGTGGTGAGGCCATTGCCGTGTAAAAATTATAATTGTGTGTAAAATATTTAGTATTTAGAAATATATAAGTATGTTTATCAGTTATCTAGATACCATAAAACAAGCTTATATTAGCTTACTTTGGGCTAGATGGCGCTGTGTGAAAAGTGTTCCACGATATTTATTTATTATTATTTATTATTTTAACTACTAATTTTATGTAAATACGAAGAAGTGAGTCAAAGGTATATTTTTTACTCTTTCATCTAAAAACTTTTAATCAAGACTGTGGACTGTGGACTTTTTTCTAGCCACACACGACTGCGAGTGGTCGTGTGGTTTTAGTCGGTTCGGTGTGTCCATCTCGCTATTAACTCCGGTTGTGTTAACCCTGTGAAAGAATTCACACGTAAAAAGGTA
The DNA here is from genome assembly GCA_948477245.1 of Thumatha senex. Taxonomy (NCBI): domain Eukaryota; kingdom Metazoa; phylum Arthropoda; class Insecta; order Lepidoptera; family Erebidae; genus Thumatha; species Thumatha senex. Next base: position 22,942,687 of record OX419744.1, on the reverse strand, counting down.
CTACGACTATTTCATGCTCAATAAAAAATCCTAAGCATTGATACGAGTAGATTTAATGCATAGACGACTCTTACCAAAAAAAATCCTTCTTTAGTTATTTACATACATACATAACGTTTATTTACGTATCCGATATTTTCACGCCTTTATCCCCGAAGGGGTAGGCAGAGGCATACTATACGCCCACATTTCACAAAATGGATTTTTGTCCCACGTAACAGATGGTGAGCCCATTACCGTGTTGAAAATGGACAGTGGCAGGCTGTGGCGAACTGCTGTTGAAATTTTTCAAACCGCCCTTAAGACCTCCAACCAGGCTTAAATATATAACTATAATTTTTGAAATGCAAAAAGATCCAAAAGAAAGAAATAGTTTATTTTTTCACTTTCACAAAAGCGAAGGGCGTCATAATAATATTGAAAGTCAATAAAAAATATGAAATATAAAATATGACCACTTTACAAGGATTCAATGGGGCGAGGGTTCAGAATAGACATATCTTTGTCGGTGAAACTCATCCGATTTCCGAACGAGCACCGATAACGGAAGCGGCGCCCCCTGCCGGATGTGCGTTGAGCGGGAAAATAGGCGGAAGTTTCGCGCCCGGGAGAAAAAATTCGGCGAAGAATCCCTCTGACAAATTTGCATTCGAAAAGGGCACTTTTGTGTGTTTTGCTCAACGATCGGTTGTAAATTTGTCAGATTGTCAATTCACAACAATCGCTCCACTCCGTCACTTTTGTTATGTTAATCTTTGTTTTCTTACACCATTTTTATTTTTCCGCGGTTGGCATTTTCCTTTATCGAATTCTAAATTCAAATATTTAACGGCCATCAAATGGGAAAAAAGTTGAGACTCCAAATTCAAAGTTGGGTTTGTAGCGCGTAATTAGACAGGTGATTCGCTAATTCGTGAAAAGAATTCGTCTTAATTCCACCGCGGGGCCTATTCCGGCGATCGTTCGAGACTCGGGAGCGACTGTGGGAACGTCACGTCGAATAATCGGTATCCGCGCAAAAAGTGGCCAGTAGATGTTTTGAGATCAACCTTTTTATTATTGCGGACGTCTAAATTGATTGACAGTTAATTTTGAGCTTTCTTCGTTCGTAAAAAAAAAAATTGGCCCCCCGAATAATATAATGAAATATTTTATACTTAAAACTTACTTTTTCAAATATGTTTAAATGTGTGTTATGGGTGTTATCTAAATTTATTTAATAATGCAAATGAGCTACGAATCATTATAATACTTAGTTCTATATCTCTTGTTAGGTAATCTTAATAATATTAGCTATAAATGCGAAAGTTTGTTTGGACGTTTGTTACTCTTTCACGTAAAAACTACTGAATAGATTTTAATGAAACTTTACAATAATATAGCTTATACATCCGAATAACACAAGACTACTTTTTATTCCGGGAATTAGCTCCTGTGGGAAACGTTAACGGGAAAACTACTCAACGCGGGTGAAGCCAACTAGTATTCTATATTTGCTGTACGATTTTACCAAAAGTGAGCAAATCGTAGCCCTGTCGATGACGTATGAGCTTCGCTCCCGCTTGTGGATGCGCTTCGAGGTCAGGGCCGACCGCCGCGTGCGATTTGCGAGTGCGTTCAGATGTAGCTTTCTATTTATATGTTTGCATATCACACAGTGAACATCTTGATTTAGTAAGACAATGCTTTAATATGGATATATTAAATTGTATAGATACTATTTATGTACTTACGTTGCTTTTCCCGATCAATGTTACCTGTGTTAATTAGGTTCTCTGAAAGAAAAATCTGTGAAAGAACTCTAGCCACATAAGATACTAGCTGATGCCCGCAGCTTCGCCCCCGTGGTAAAGTTTTCCCTATTCGAAATTTAGAAACGAAACTCTTAACTTTTTGAAAATCCGATATAGCCTATGTTACTCACGAAGAATGTAGCTTTCTTATGGTGAAAGAATTTTTAAAATGGGTCCAGAACTTTTTGAGCCAATTCGTTACAAACATACTCACATACAAATCTTTCCTCTTTATAATATTAGTAGAGATAAGATTCATTTTTATTTGGAGCAACGATACGTAAGTCTCTACCATAACTGCCCTACAAAATCTACAGGATGACATCGATAATGATGTTGATTGGAAGACGAGGTTAACATGAGTTATGATATATGACTTCCATGCTTTACTACTTATAGAATTAATAGTGCGTAACCACTCGATTCGAAACAGATTCGAAACGAAAGAAAGTTGACATCTTATAAAAATCATGAAAATACGGCATACTGTAGGCTACTAGACTATTATTGGTTACCTGTAATTGGTAAAAACATACGATATTTATGACAGTTAGTTGGGCAGTGAAATAAATATTTACACTATAACGAGTTGTGTTACTGTATAAGTAAGAAGAATGTCTACGTTCTATAAGTGCAAGTCAAGGGCCGCTGTCGTCGGCAACATCAAACGCGAATTGAGTGCAATTTTGACAATTAAAAGTCTGTGCATCGCGCACATTGCGCGCTCAGCGGCACCCGCACATCGGTCGCGTGTCCTTGCCAAGAATCTCAAGCGCAGAATACACTTTTTCATAAAGGTAACCGGTTCCGTATGTACGTTTACTTTAAAATCGTTTCGTTTTTACCTTTAGGAACTAATTTCTTCAGTAATGTGATGTGTAATACGGTAAGACTTATGTCCATCTTATTCTTACCGCGACGCATCTACGAGATAGAAAGAGAAGACACCCCTCAGTCCATATTTCACATTACAAAATGTCATTTTACGATCATCCGATTCTGAATTACGTACCGCAATCAACGTCTCATAACGATACTGTAAATTTTTACGACTGTGTTTTCATCAAATCGTATAGGTACCTACCTACTTATAGGTAATAAAAATCATCAATTTGTTGTGTATCTATATATTAGTCGAAAAACCCTATCGTTTAGTTTTAAACTATCGTAAATTAGAACTTTCGGTCGTAATATCGAATTTTTAATGTGTAGAATTCTTTAGTGAAGTTACGTGGCGAGTGCCGAGTTCGAATAAGTCACGTTTTTATTGGTCGTAAAAATTTAGGACCACTGGTAGGTGACTCTATTCTTGAGATCGATTTTACGTATCCGATATTGGACGATTATGACCAACAAAATGGTTTTAATTAAAAGATTATAATCGACTTATAATCGTAAATTGTATGAGGTAGACCATATAAATATTTGTCAAAAAACTCATTTTGTCATAAATATATGTTCGGTAATTTCGTCGAAACACGAATATTAATAGCAATAAACTCTATGAAGTAAGGTGATTTGGATTTTTCCATACAAACTTATGTCTTCCTAAGCAGTTAAAAGAAATGAACGGACTAGAAATAACATCAATCATGGGAGAGATTTGCAAAAGCTCGTTTGTAAACTTGTATTTTTTCGATTGAAACACTATTTACAATCCCAGTTAGGAATCTCACAGTGAAATTCCATCTCAACTACAAAGTGGACTGTACTAAATCGAGTTCAATTGACCAACGATTGATTATTCAATCAAAACGGATTGATCGGCATTAGCGGATAATAGGTGGACAATTGAGTCAACCGTGTGCAGCCCGGGTGAGATCACGACACAGCGGCGTGCGCAGAAATTTAACAATGCAAAATCACTAATGTTTTTGTCTTTGAAATGGGATTTAAAAATTCATTTGACATTAAAGCCATTTTGAATTTCTTATTATTCGACTTGTACCACACTTACCTACTTACAAAATGTATCCTGGTAGTTTGGGTAGTGAATTGAACACTAAGGACTCAGAAGCCTGCATTGCTGGATAAATCATATCATCAGAATTTCCAATATAATATTCTTAGAAGGATGCTTTGCAGTGATAAACTAAAAAAGATGTACAGCCATAGTAGGTGATTTGGCCCCGTGATTCTTGAATTGTAAACAACATACATTTGGAATTGCAAATTTTTAATAGAAGGTGAGATGCTAGGCTTCCAGAGATTTTCAACAATAGGTAGCGTAACTATTCTATACTATAATGGACATAATTTGTGTGTGCGTGTGCGTGTTTTGTAATAAATAAAATAAATCCACCACACATCCATCCGACATTTAAATTCAAACTCCGAAACAAAATTGAAACTTTTAAAATTAGAATCAATAAACCACGTCGATTTGTGCAATGTTCAAATCGCAAGGGGCGGGAAACAAAGATGTCTCACTTAAGGACATCGAACGTGATCTGTTTGCGAAAAAATACCTTTAAGCACCTCTTTACCTGTATCCCAGACCCTCGGAGGGGAGCGGAGTTTTCTTTTGAACTTGTAAACATAGTCTGAAAGATGTCGGAAATCTTTGCGGTTAAACCTCAATTGCCTTTATTTCTTTCACTTTGTTACTTTTCGTGTTGGCAAGAAATCGAACGCGATGTTATTTAAATTATTTTACAAACATTCTTAGAGAAAGAGTATCTATTGATATGAGAATCTTCAAATAGATTGAGTTTTTTTTTTCGTTTACCAATATCACGGTAAAGTATTTTTTTTAATGTTTTTTCAGAGATAGATTTACACTATCGAAAATATTGTAAACTTAAGTGAAAAGCCATGTCATAGTTATTGCACCGTGCATGTCAACCAGTATTGTCGGACAACATCAGGAACTCGCATGAGCAGCCTCCATGGTTGCTCATGTATGCTGACGACATTGCGCTGGCAGACGCGGACAGGGGCAGATTGGTGCGACGTGTGAAGGCGTGGAAGGAGACGCTTGAGAACGGCGGCCTGAAACTAAATGTGGCGAAGACCGAGTACTTGGCCCTAAACTCGACAGATCCCACATCCGTCCGCATAGGCGGTGATTTGGTCGAGCGCACGGACCAGGTCAAATACCTCGGATCGGTTTTTACACGTCCAGTGACATCGATTGCGATGTCAAGTCACGCATTGCTGCCGCTTGGGCCAAATGGTGGGAGATGACCGGTGTCATTTGTGACCCTCAAATGCCGATCCGGTTGAAGGGACAGGTCTACAAAACCATTATTAGACCCGCCTTTTACATGGCAGTGAGACGTGGCCAATATTGGAGCGACACAAGCAGGAGCTGCGTGTCACGAAAATGAAGACGCTGCGGTGGATGTGCGGATTCGCGCGGATAGACCGCGTGAGGAACTCTCGCATCCGCGGCAGCCTTCACGTCCGTGACATTGCAGACAAGTTGCAAGAGTGTCGCCTTCGTTGGTATGGTCACGTCTTGCGGCAACGTCGGGTTACGTAGGAAACAAATGTCTGGCTATGTCAGCCCCGCCGGGTCCCGGTAAGAGGGGAAGACCCAAGAAGTGCTGGCTTGACTTCGTAAGGGATGACATGCGTGCCAATGGTCTCACTACAAGGGATGCCGACGAACGTGCGAAGTGGAGGAGAAAATGTAGGAAAGCGGACCCCGGGCGTCGCGAGACGCAACTGGGACAGACGCTCGGATGATGATGATGATGTGAACCAGTACAGGATATGTTTTTACATTTACTTTATTTTCCTAAGTACATTTACCTTAAAATATTGTAACCTATTAATTTTTTTACGACTGTTTTAAATTCTTATCGTAGGCTGTATGGTCTAAATTATCATTACCCTTTATAATTTAAAGGATTTAGTCACGAAATGTGTAGAATTTAATTCTAAATTTTGTAATTTAATGTTCTACTACTCACGCACTAGAGTAAGTGTAAAAATGGCGCCCTATTTGGAGTATTTAATACGTTTTAAAAACCATGTTATATTTTTGAAATATGTGCGGCATAAAGAGTAGCAGGTTACGCTAAACGGACTTTGTTTAAGTTATTAAGTTACACGCGTAAATAGTTTGTATACAAGAGCCAGCTGCGGGGCAAATATCTTACTTACCATAAATATTTTTTCAAAAGAAGAAAGCAAAATCTATTAACATATTTGATTATTACTTATTACTTTGTTTAATTATTTGTTAGGTAGTGTATTTTGTTATTTGTTAATTTGCAACCGTAATTAATTAATGCATATAGTAACATATCTTTGGCGAAGTGATACGCAAAATGGCAGGATTGAATGAAAGTGACAGGGATAAGCTGGAAATGGGCGGGATCCGTTGGTTTGGACACGTCCAACGAATGAGTAAGGAACGATTGAAGAAGAATATATATTGTGCGAAAGTAGAGGGTAGAAGGAGTCAGGGTAGGCCGAGACTTACATATGAAGACCACGTGAGCAGATTGCTCAAAAACGGAAAAGTCAAAAGTACTCGGATACCCAGACGTACGCGTATAAAACGATTGATGAATCTTCAAGAAGCGAAAGAAGTATGCATGGATCGCGAAGCCTGGCGATCTGTCCTCTCTGATTACTCCGTCAGGAATACAGCGTGAAGATAGTTAGTTTTTAGTTACATAGTAACTATTGACACGTACTGAAAACAGCACAGTTGAAATTAAAAATCTACATCGATAAATTTCCAATTGTAGCGACGGATGTATGGATCAAAACTCTTTAAAATTTAATGTCCTATATAAAAAATTACCAAAGCAAAGGCTCAATTTTCACTTCAAAAACGTGTTCCCCATAAATTTTAAGTGCTAAAATGTTGCCATGGTACATTTATGGCGGTATACGAGGGTGATGTTTGGCTGTCGATGCTAATCAATTTTATAACTCTACTACGTGGGGGTGAATAGAATCTTAGATAGATAGATAGTGAGACACAAGAAACGATATTTCTTTTAGATACGTTTAAAGATATAGATTCATTTTCTTATTAACATTAATGATTTTTATTAATACAATTCTGTATGATGAAAATGTTTGATAGTAAAAGGCATATTTAAGAAACATATTTAAATAATTGTCCCCTGTCATATGAGCTCCACTTCCTCCAAAATACTCACTCATCATTTTAAGATAAAAAAAAATGGTTTTTTTGTTGTCTTCGCCCATATTGGGCAGGCAAAGGAAACTTTGTCCATACAGCCTGGTCTTCGGTAATTATATTTTCTTAGTATTTAGTCCTGTCCAGTCTTTGACAATGTCAAGTCCTCAGTCCTAGGTCCTTGTCCTTGCCCTCAGTATAATGGTGATTCTTATACTGAAGTTTTCAGTGGACTTTTCGCGTCAAGAGAGAAAATAGCATTTCACTGCATATATATCATTGTCTTTCACTATAGCACGTTAACACAACTTTTATGTCCAAGAAATCACCACTCCCGCACATAAAACAAGATAAATGCACTAGTTTTAGAAAATAATATACAGCAAGCGTCCGCACTTGTCACTCTCCAGCCAAAAGTCCCCGAAAAAAAAAATTAAAGTTTTCACTCGATTTATTGAAATGAAAAGTGACGTCTGATAGTTAAGAAACTATAGATTATCATTTGAAACCATCTTTGTTGAAACTGGCGTTTAGAAAAGAGTGGCCATGAGTTTTATTGCCAGGTTCTTCCTCAGGCTCTACCTATTGCGTTGCGAATCTGGCAGTAAAGTAGTGTAGAAGCAATAATCTTGACGTACATAAGTGTTACTTTGTGACGTACATGAATAAAGATTTTTCATTTTCATTATAAATACAGTTTCAGATTTTAAATCTTAAAGAATAGACCCTGTTTTAGTGTCAATATATAAATCATAGGTCCACGAGAAACATGTTATCTCTCAACAACCTATGGCAACAAGTTAATTATTAATTTGCGCAGCGAACGACGAAGCGCGTTCTTTTTGTTTTCTGAATTTAAAATTAATCGCAGTTCCAAAGTTGATCGTGTTTATTTTTTGAATTAGATTTTATGTGTGAGATGGTTAGATGTCAATGTCGAAGCGCGTTCTTTTTGTTTTCTGAATTTAAAATTAATCGCAGTTCCAAAGTTGATCGTGTTTATTTTTTGAATTGGATTTTATGTGTGAGATGGTTATAATAGATGTCAATGTCGATAATATTGACAAGATAGGTATAGACAATGATCTTTGTAGCAAAAAAGTATAGGTAGTTCTAATATTACATAGAATCTCTTTTGAATAGAAAAAAAATGAAACGTTCTAACAGACTAGATTGTAATATGTTCATAAATAAATTTAAATATAGTATAAAACAAATTAATTGTGGGTACTCACTGTATTTTTTCATACGGGAACTTAATTTACCTGAAATGAAAAATGAAGATTAGAAAAATATACCTATCTCTTCATTCTAATTTCAAATAGCAGTTTCACTTAGAAGTCCCAACTCAGAGTTGCAAGCTTCAATAAGGACACAACGTATTGGTAGTGGGGTGTAATAATGTTTTATTTATTAATAATAAAGGATTATTATCACGAAATAGAGCATGCGGGCAACGACATAAAGTGCTTACTTACTATTGAAACTAAAATTACATAGGCCGTTTTACGAGTCTTAATTCATTTTAGTGCTAACATTGAGCATGTAGTGAATAATAAGTTTTAAACAGACATTATTCTCTATTTTATCTCTACAGTCACGTCCCTATTTTTTAAACTGGTAACCCAATAACAAATGATCGTTTTTACGGTCAACGGTCATCGTGATTTTGCCTAATATTGCCATCCTTACAATCTTATAATAGCAACACCGACTTAATCTAGTAACAATACTGTGCATACTAGTTCTTACATTAATTTAAAAAAAAATCATAATATAGCTATATCGGCAGCTGACCAAACGACCTACCTGATCGTCTCCTGCGCATATTCAAACAAACCTTTTTAATTATCAAAGCGGTGATCGTCCGCCGCCCTAAGAAACCGATGACATTAATAAAAACATTTTATTTGACTATAAATAACAATAAAAATAACATAAAATAGTTTACTTGGCCGTGATCAATACGAACCATTTTACTACCATTTTATTGCTCACCGATGGAAGCCGAAATGCCTAATTTGACTTCATTAAGTGCTTCAAATACAATAAAATTATATTCAACAAGTTAAAAAAACATTTTCTCTTATATCTATTCTATGTAATATGGTTACAATACTTTACATTAAAAAAAATGTGATCTAATTTTAAAATGATTGTAAATCGTCCAGTAGCAAGTAAAATAACATGATATAACGATATATTACAGACTACTTGAATCTAAATCGTTGTAATTATTATGATGAATAAATCTATCATAATGCCGGTCTAAATCCAAATACTTTAAGCGTGTTTTTGAACTAAATGTCAGACCTCAAGACAATCGCTTTTTTTTTCAACAAAACTACACGCAACATGTCAATAAGAGCTGGCTGGAAAAAAAATAACCCCTTTTTGAATGTCGAATCGATCCTTTCACACTTGGAACAAGCGGCCGCGACGGTTGATTTCCGTTCTTAATTCAAACAGAAGCTTCTTTTACATAAGTTTTATTTCTTTACTAATCATGAATGGCCATAGAGTACGTATTTCAATCGGTAATTTGAATACCGAATGAGATTCAAATTTCGATTATAGATTCATTCGATAAGTGACTTCATTTAAAGGATATTGCTTATTTAATCGATTCGGCTATTCAATGATTCAATCAAAGATTTAATTTATTTTCTACAAATATTGAACAAAAGCACTAGTAAATTTTATATCATAAAGCCAGTTTGGTACAAATAGATCGCCATTATAACCCTGTCGGTAATTATTTTCATGGGCCACAAGCGGTCATTAGTATCTTGTACATAAAGTCAGTCTTTAACGTTTAGGACGATAGTATACCTAATAGATTAGTAGGTTCTGAATATCTTTAGATAAATATGTAGAGCAATCAGTACTCAGAGTCGTAGTACCTACCTATGAGAGTTTGCCTTACAGACAGTAGTTATTCAGTCAAAACATATTAGCAATTACATTACCGTTTAGTAAACCGTAAGAAAAAGTGACATTTGTTAAACTCTTCAATAAATAACGTGCGAACAGGTCGCTGTCGTAAATTTCTTAACGCTCAGAATGTATCCGATCACGAACCCAGTGTGACTTTCATTGGATTAGAAAAATAAAATCTATAAAAACTCATAAAGTGCTCATAAACACGAAGGAGGTAATAAAAAACAGTCCGATGTCATCTCTCAGCTGTCGCGCGCTATTTCCGAACGAAACGGCATTCAAAAATCGAACTCCATTGAACCACGAGGGGGGATATCGTTACGATTTTAAAATTAGAACATTCTTTTACTTCTTTTACATTTTCATTTCGTGTTATTGCTTATGTCCTGTTCATATTCAGCAAAGTATCTGTGCGACGCCATTTGACATGATTTTCACATTCAGGAAAGCAATAAACAGTGAGTGACATTTGCGTGAGACATCGCTTTTGCATCTGTGACTGTGAAAAAGATTAGATCATCTTATTTTTAATTAATATATCATTGACATACGTTTATTACATTTGGAATTCTAATCATTTTAGATACCTACTTTTTAAAATAGTTAGGTATGTGTGTCTGGTACAGTTAACAGTTGTATTTATAATTTGTTCTGAATACTTTATGCACCTATGTTATTGTTAATCAAATTATATTTTTTACAGAAAGTATGAATAATGTGACCAAGAAAAATATTAAAAACGTCAGTATTTTTGTAAGTAAAAGCGTCACTATCCCCAAAATTCGTGCCAAGTGGGTGAGTGTCAACGAAACAAAACAATGTAGGTAGGATTACTATATTTTTAGACAAAACATTTTAAATATGGCTTTGTAAGAGAAATTAATGTCATAAAAACTATATTTATATTAAAGACAGTTACAAAATCGGTTACAACACCGCTCCATTTTACGGAATGTTAGAGATTATATTTTATAGCGTTACACGTGTTCATGCTATCGTCAAGACATTGTTGTCACAAATAAAGATGTGTGGTCAGAAATGTCTTATTTTTTGAAGTTCTTAGTCATTCTAGATGAATGGTTCTGGTGAGTCAAATGCCATGTGGAATTAGAATTACTACCTATTTATAATTAAAAAACTCATTTTATTGGTCTGAATAATCAATTCAGCTATAAAATAAAATATTCATGTCATCGGTTATAAGGCTTATTTAGACAGACATTATTAATAAAACATATTTCATCTATTTTAATAACTGTATAAATAATATAATATTTATGTATAAAATGCCGAGTTATATTTATTAGCTATTGGTAGCGTATTAATAAGTTGTTTTTATTGGTTGGTCTGTGATTATCTTTTTATGACAATTTCATAAGAAGCCTTCTTGACGACATCCATGATGCGAATTGAGAACACATTTTTGTGCATTCATGCGTCCTACGACATTTGTTTTTGGTTGTGAACTTAACCCAAACAATTGCTATGCGTAAGTTAGGGCCAAGTCGTTTAAAGTTGCTCTCTTCATGTAGGTCCTATAAAAGCATTGTCAGTTCTTTTTGAAAGCTCTTTGTTCATGATTCTCATATCTTTGGAACTTATTGTAAAACTATCTCTGCAAAGTTTCCGAGTGACCTTTTGTACCTATCTTCACGAATATATACATATATTCTTCTCCATTCTTCTTCTTTTAGTAGCTTCTTATTGCAAAAGAACCAGACCAATTTATACCTTTAGTGGTTTTATTTAAACTGATTAGCTATTTTAGTTTATCATTTTCGTACCTGTTTCTACTTTCAGCTAATGATACTAAGATCATAATGTATTACTAAGTAAATCTTCAGTGATGTCTTTGCCCGCTACTACAGCTATCTGACAGACGCGCGTCAGACGAAGATTTTAGATTTAGATCTTGTTTCTTCGTATTCCGATAGCTTTTCCACTGAAATCATATTTTATTGACGTACCAACATAATTCGTATATTTGGGTTTATGATGTTCTAAACTTCTAATCAAATTATTCCGTTTCAAATTTAATACCAAGAATTATTTACTAGATCTTTCGTTTTTGATTATAGAACACATAATATTTTGTAAGCCAATCATAAAAACGGATTGGTTTAATGACATTATGTCCAAGTTACGTTGATTGCCCATCTCTAACACAGAATGTATAAAAATATCCTCTCAGCCACACCCATAAAAACAAAAAGAAAAAAAATATTAAAAGCGCAAATAAATTTAATATTACCAATCTCGAAATGTTTCGTAATGAAAATCATTAAACTGACAAACATCGTAAAGTGGCGACGAAATAGAACGCGTTCACCGGTTTATATTTAAAATTAAGAATACGACATATTTTTAAAAGTTCGAACGGCGACATTTAAAACTAATCGCTGTTTTCGATTCCCGCGCGTATTTTGAAAGAGTTCGAACACGGGCGGGGTGTTCTAAATTTGAAATGTTTTCGATTTTCGAACGGCTGCCGAGAGGCGTCAATAGTGATGTGAAAAATTGCGCTGGAATTAAATAGGCGTTTATTTAATTTTTTTTATAAGTACCTACTTCAAATGTGGTCCGGATTTTCTGCAATAGTTGCAGAAGAACTAGACCAATTTTCTACTATTAACCTAAAAACGTGGCCAATACCTACCTATTGTAGAAGAACCTGACCATTTTTTTAAATTGACATCAAGAGCTATCTTTATGATATACTTAACCTATTGGAAATACCTATTTGCTTTGACTTTAGTGTTAAGTATAAAGTCATTACTACCAGTATCTAATATCAATTCTAATAGCAATAAATGTAGTAGTGATATACGGTCATTTTTAAAAATATTTTTTGCTATGGATGTTGTTCCGTCTATAGCTCGGTATGTCATTTACTAAATGTTTGAAAACATTAAAACATACAAACTTACTCATTAAAGTAAGTTTCAATTATTTATAGAACTAAAGGAATTGGCAAATGATTAGATTTAAATTAATTTAATCTTAAATTAAGTACGTACTGTACTCTAATTCACTGAGTCGTAGAGTTACTCCACTTCCAAACTATAAAGCTAAAGAGATTGTTTAATTGAACGCGCTAATCTCAGGAACTACTGGGTTGATTTGAACAATTATTTTTGTGTTGAAACATCCATTCATCGAGGGAGGCTATAGGTTATATATCATCACACTACTACCCCAAAGAGCCGAGCAGTAGTCACAAATGTCAACAAATCGGGCAAATCCTCATACATTATTGTTAAAGTAATAAACGACTGGATTAAATTGGTGCGAAGGGACTCGGGAGTTTGAAGTATGTCATAGGCGAAGTTGTGGGGGTCAGCTAGGTAGATACTCAGCTAGATACTTAGGTATATATCTAGACTTTAATACAATTTCTAATGAAAACCTCTAAATATGTAGCATCAGCTTCATATTTATCGCCACTCGATATCTTAGGGCACTCCATATAAAAGTTTACGATTGGTTATTTTAGGCGTAATAGTACTCAATTAACGTTTACAGTATGTGCGACATCACTGTCGCTAACTATAATGAGATCGTATATCACCTTTACCAGCTATTTCTACTCGTTATCCGATTTATTATCGATAGATACTACATGATATTAATCGATTCTTAGATAAAAACGTTTATTAATAATCTATCGATATATTAAACGTAAGCTTAGAATTCTTAATTCAAATGTATTCTTAAAATTAATAATCAATATCAGATTTGTGTCGTGTCAGTTTTAAACTTGGAATGCTAAGGCATTCTTTATTCAAATTTTTGTATTTCACGTTTGAATGTGGTAAATAGAGACATTATTTAAGTTTGAAGTTGCAGACTATTCATTGACATCTGATTTTAGTTTTTTAGACATTCTTAAAATTTTCATCATAAATAAAAATTACTTGGCACGCCTGCTTACATTTGTAACCTCCGCAGCTCCTCATTGAATTCTATTGAAGTCTCATAGCTCATTGATAATAAATAAAAATATCCATTTTTTAAATCCCACATAAAGAGGCTGCATCTAGTTCAAGGTTCTACACTTGTCTATTATACCGCTCAATAGGCCGTTGATTACGTAGTACTTAGCACTGACACGACCATTAACGGAAATAAACGATTATCGAATAGATTAACAGCGTAACAGGTATGCTATAATATAATATTGAGTCACAGATTTTTTAATTATAAATTATTCAACTAAATACTGCTTCAGTACCCACGTATATATTTAGAACTTAATTACTTAGTAAAAATGTGACGACATTAGTCAAATGATGTAGGTACCATCTCATTGTCTAAGGTGTATTCTAAAAATCCTACAAAAATTGCAACTGTGACGCAACGCTTTGTCTTTTAATCTCAATTGCGTTCAATATCAAATTGAACTAAATTGTAAGTTTGACAACCCTAATCAACATTCTATTTTCAAACTATTGGATAAGTATGGTAAGTAGCATTTCAAATTCTACGCATGCTATTAAATGTTGTAAACATTTGCGACATTCTTTATTATATTTAGACGGACCTACAGACTTATAGATAGTTAACATGTAAATAACTAAGATGTTTATATACACAAATAACTTAACAACTTTCAGATTCAACCCAGACATAACAAAATGTTGGTAAATGTTGCAATCAGATATACTTATAGAAGTGTGAAGTGACTTTGCATAGTCCTAACGAATTTTCATGAGAATAGGCTCGGAGATTGCTTGAACAACCTTAGGGCAGACAACCGTTATCGACATACAAATACAAATGTATTTGTTACCCGCAAATAAATTTTACAGAATAACATTCAGTGCAAGAACGTAATGAGCATTATGAAAATAGTGACAGCCCTATCTGTATCAAGTACCTACCCAACTTTGAATTTAGAATGACTTGATCACCTCATCACGCTGTAGCTCATTCATTAGTTTTGTGTGTGTAATCAATAGTGATGGGCATTCAATAGTTTCACCGTAACCCGCCACATATCGTAGAGGTGTATCCCCAATTGTAACATGTCGATATAGTCCCATTCATGCCAGTGTTTACAAACACTCGTGCTAGACTCGACTAAACACGCAAGCGGCGAGTGGGAAATTAGTTGAAACCAGTTGAAAGCGGTTAAGATTATGTTAATGAGCACTCCACTACGCCCCATCGGGATGCTACTCATGTTTGCGATTTTGTAAATATCGATTTAGTTTTATATCTTGCGATTAACATTCTGTGATTTTGAATTAGATACCTACCATTAGAATCGTCGATATCATCATAATCCGAGCATTGGTCAAGGTCGCAGTGATATTGGTGATGGATTATTTCAGTACCGTTATTTAATTGGAAGTTCTAATCCATTCTAAACATGGTTGTTGCAGTTAAAATGACTTTTGAGTGTTAGTAGGTTGGTATGTTACATTGTAGTCTAAGTAAGTACTAGTATAGCCTAAGTACCATTGGATTTCATCAGTCTTTAAGGACAATAGTAACTAACCTAATACAAATTCTACTTGCGATAATAACATTTCCAACATTTGTGTTGTGAGTCAGGCCTTTTGAGATGTTCCCACCACAACTAAAATACGCGACTACTAGGAAATACTAATAATAACAACACACTGGAATAAAATAACGCTTTTTATATAGTTGTAATAGAGGTGAGATTAGCGTAAGGAACATTTATAAGGCGGTGTTAACTGTTTTGAGGAGTTATCATTCATGTCTCGAGGCATTCGTCTATACCTAATAACCATCAATGATCGGACCAATTGTGAAAAATATCATTAAAAAACCATCAGTGCTTGATGATTTGAATGCTCCACAGATGATTCGTGCGGCTGGCCATCAACCGCAATCGATTCTTTATTTTTTTTATATTTTTATTAAATTATACCGACATGACTGCATGTAGCCACACTCATATTCTAAATACTTTGTGATATCAAATAGAGTGTAATTTTGCGCATTTGAAATTAAAATCAAGAAGTACTGTTGCTCCAAGTTGATTAGTTTAAGGTAATGATCGACGTAGAGGATCGATAGGTTACGCCTACTCATAGATAAAAGAGGAGGGGCACAAATCGAATTAGTGAGCTCGATGAATCGATTAGCCTTGAAGCAATCGGCAAAAAATACGATTAGCCCCTAAAATCATCGACAGTCGAAAAAAGGTAACAACCGACGGTTAATGGAAGTTTTTGTTCGAAATTTGAAGATTTGAATTCGTAATTTCAACCGCAAGGCGTTCGAATCATTTGTCAGTGACAATTTTTTGGTTGCAATCGATTTTTAAATACAGGTTACAGTTTCTGTTTGAGCCACATTCGCGCCGCTAAATTCCACGATTTTGGAGACTTAAACTTTTCTAATTTTTTACGATAATGGGTTATCAGATATGCGAAAAAGTATTTAGAGATGTTCACTAAGAGTTCATTAGCCTAAAAGAAGAGTGTCTACGTCCTTGCTGGCGTCACTATTCGACCCAGTGATGTAGGCATGGGAGAGCGCGCAATTTTTTGCTCTAAGCGGGACACAGGACACATTCTTCGGAGCATCAAGGCTGTGGGAACCAATTGCATTCCACTTGAAAGTCGTAGGGAAATGTTCTTTTTACGATCCAAACTGATACGATCGGCCGATGAATCGAGTCGATTAATTATGGCGTTGAAATTCGAATGTTTGCGGTGAAGTTCCTTGACCAACACTAATTAACATTCGGGATGTTCGAAGTTTACTTAATTTTAAATTTAAAGTTATTTTGAAAGTATACAGGAAAGACTCAGGCATTCAGCAGTATAATAAAAAAAAATATCGAGGAAAAAATAATTTGGGACACACTGTTCATATGCAAAATTATTAGCAAATATCGGTTTTTTTTTTTATAGTATACAATATTTATTGTAGTACTTTATTTATTCAATGGCAAAGTGACAGTTGACAGTCTTTTGATAAAGGAAGTAACTAATATTATTATACGCTATATGAGTATGGGTACATATAGCGTAGAATAATATTAGTTCCATTCCAAGATGTTTTTGCAAAGTTGTAAGCTTTTTAATCTTATTCTCCATTCATTTTTTTTCCATACCAATATCATAAGGAAGAATTACAGATGAAATTATTTTTTATATAATATTAAATGTATAAGATGAATTTTTACGGACAGATTTTTTTGTTTGAAGCGTAAAATCGCATGAATCGTTACTACATTCAATTACAGTGTCAATAAAATGATGCACCGCAGTAGGCCACTAAGATTTTATTGATGGTAATTGTTAGTTTTATTAACAACCTTCTCTGGATACTACCTTTGTTCCAATATTTATCTTAGGATGCCGAATATCGATGCAAAAAGTATAACTTGTTTTGTAATTTAGTAGATATATTTATAAATGAATAAAAAAAATTGCAAGTGGCACTACATGGTATGATTACTCAGATTAAAAAGGAACAAAATAGTGTTACAATAGCTAGGTTTATGTATTGGCAAAAATTCTAAAGTCAAATTTCTAAACTTTCACATCATCTTAATAATATTATAAATGCGAAAGTTTGTATGTATATTTGGTACTCTTCCACGTAAAAACTACTGAATAGATTTTAATAAAACTGTACAATAATATGGCTTATACATCAGAATAACACATAGGCTACTTTTAATCCCGGGAACAAGTTCCTGTGGGAAACGGGAACGGGAAAACTTCTCTACGCGGGCGAAGCCGCGGGCGTCAACTAGTATTATATAAATGTAGTTACTAGATTATAAACAGTAGAGAATATTATTCATAACTGACAGAATATCACAATAATTCTAAATTTAAAATAATTCAGTTACTAGAGTCTACGCTCTGCTGTACCAAGACGTTTCGACTCCTGGGTGGCTCATCGACAATTTATGACTATTGGTTTTGATAATGGTTCTACATGTTTTATAACCCACAAATGACGATGAATTGCACACTATCGAGCACCATAGACTTTAGAAAACAGCAATTGAAAATTTTATTGTCCAACACTTGATTGCTTGTGGCTCGCAATAGTGATGGATATTTAATACACATAAAGGAAAATAATATTAAGAAGTCCGATAAAGTTCGTAAGACTGTAATTTTGTAGATGACGGTTCCGGCAAATTGCTAATTTAACAATAAAATATTATACGTTCCATTTATAAACGTATGAAATTATGAATTTAATACTTGTTTTATGAAACAAGTTTGCAAGTATAAGACAGCATCATCCCATCACTAAATTGAACTATAAATGCAATTGAAAGAAAATTTAACGACGGCGATATTAATTATGGCTTTAATCATAAATCTATTTATTTTCTTTACTTTACGATAGTCTGTACTATAAAATTAGAGAGAAATTGATTCTGAGTTCATTTTAGTTTTATGTCAATGTGTATTAAGTGGCGTTTAGTTCGTGGTCTTGCCAGCAATTATTAGCGGATATTAATAGATAGCATTAAACTGAGCAGCGTTTTATTTAATATATTAGAAAATGATGCCATAGGAGATACAGCTTTACCCGTGGTTCAACTAATAATCAGCAGTAATGCACTAAACAAGTTTTGTGAAAACCAATAAAGCAAATAAAAATATATGCAGAATCAACAATAAAAACCAAAATTGAAAAAAAAAAGAAATATTTTGAAATATTTTTACACAACGCTATCTAGCCCAAATTAACATAATGTTAACATAGGTATACTATGGAAGCAAGACAAGTGATAAACATATTTACTTACATAATTCTATATACATATCTCCATATTATAGATAAATTACACACAAACAGAACAAACCAACGTGATCATCATACAATGTGATTTGTCTTTTAATGGGAATTGAAATCCCGACCTCTGAATTCGTAGTCAGGTACTAGAAAACGAACAGAATCGTCCATAAAAAAATTGCAAGAACACTAACAGTAAAGCAGAGCTTGCCTATTAAAAACTAATAATATATTTTCTGCCTCATTTCTATTCATTAAACAAATAAAAATTCTCTTATCTCTCTCTTACTAAAAAGCTCTTTGAATATACTAATATACCTAAATTATATTTAAAGAATATATATCAAAATACTTAAATAGCAATGTAAGTCCCTGATTAATTAAACGATATTAACTGTGCAAGAACTAGACATTCTAAAAAAATCAGAATATACTGATATACACTGTGACATATTATGAAAACACGCGAACTAACTAGCATATTTATATGCAAATTAGTTGAGAAACAACATAGAATTAACTATGAAATTAAAACAAAACGTCCGTCCTTGCAAAGTTCTAATCGATAAGTGCAATTCGAGGCACGAGGTATGCAAATTTTGTATGCAAATATGCTTTTAATCAATGTTAGGGCTCACAAGTAATCCTAACAATAGTATCGGGGACCAACATTCAAATGTGTTGGGTATCTGCAGCGCCCATCGGAAGACCCAGGAGTCGAAGAGTTCCGTGAACGAGAATGAATATTTATTTAACGTACTTACTGTTTTAAATCTTATTCTATTGTTCATAATTTGTTCTGTAATGTTTAATTTAATTTTGGAATTTTGCATTCGAATCTTTACAATTCTTTTTTTTTTCATATCTATTTTTTTTTATTTATAGCCAGGTTTCCAAGTTCTTTTCGCCAGAAAAATTATGGTTTTAATTTTAGTTTGCAGATAATTATTTAATTTTATTTCCAAAGTTTATTTACGTAGATACATAGACCAATTTATCACTTTTATTTAATCGTAGGTATAATACTACGTCAATAGAGCAGCTTTTCTTTATTTTCAGGTTTTTATTTTCTTTTGATTTCAAGTATCACATTAAATTTGCAAATAAAATTTAGTTACATAGTTTCCTGCAAGATCAAATAAGTTAATATCCGTTTATTACATTTTAATTTATCAGTCTGAATCATGATAGAAAGTCATGGTGAAATCCAAAGACCAATATCACAGCCGGAAACGTGATCAACACATTTACAAGGTGATCGGTAGTCTAGCGTACTCCAAATCTCCTCAGTATATTTTCTTCAACTCCGGACACTACATCTTCTGTCAGATCGAAGTCATGTTTTAAAGTTTTCTCTCTTTATCACACCTAATGATTTACAAACAGACACTCTTCATTTATCATATCCGCCATATTAAATGGTAATTCGTACGTGTGTTCCATTCAAGATCGACGCCATTATTGAATATTACACACATTAGACGATAATGGACGTTCTATTATGCAATGCCATGTCATAGATCAACAACCATTATACCTAATAATCACTGGTTTGTTTTCCAAGCTTTTTTTTTAAATTTTAGAACGTAAAATTTACATTAATTTGCATTGCAGTTATCCATATTCAAAACCTTGCAAGACTAAAATAAGATAAAATGTGATGTATTAAGCTGTTTAGAAGTTAAAAAATTACATAGGAATGACATGTTTGTGTTAATTTATATATTTGATAGAACAGAGTGTGTAGTGTAGGAAAACGTCAAATACAATAAAAGAACCAAAAAAAAAATATTTTCAATTTTTCAACATACCCACGGCTATTATCTGTGTTTTAACTATAAAGGTATTATAAATACGTTTAACGTTAGCTGTTATTACATTATTAATTCGTTTACACAAAGTTTCGACTCATCAGCGTGAACAATAACTGGTTTCCCACTAAGCAACATCCTGTGACCTTAATATTGAAGATACTGATCTTTGAAGTATTGCAAAAGATGGAATCAGACAGCATATCTATTACTTGGTAACAAACAATTGTATTATAATAGTTCCACAGCCACTGAGGCATAGAGTTTAAACGTAAGGCTAATAAAGTAGATAATGTCGGAGTACATGTCAAAAAAAATCATATCAAAGCATAATATTTTCCTCGTACATTTAAAATTGGAATAATGATTCATTCTAATTATAATTGTTGAGACGTTGCTATTTGCAGTCATTCTAAATAATGTAGGTTCTTATGTGTCCATAAACAATTCATGATAGGAGATATTTGTTTTCTTTTGAAAGAAGAGAATGGAAAAAGAGGAAAGCAGGACGATTTCTGTAATTTACTATAACATTTTAATGGAAAATATTAATCATCAACAAGACTTGATACTGATATATTATTCGTACGTACAAAGCATGAAGAATTAAAAAAAAAGTCGCTATTTTATTGGTTATGATGCCAAAGCACGAAATAACGTTAATATACGGATCGTTGACGAAAACAAAAATAAAGTTTATTTGGAATGACTCAAATCATTTGGTTTTTACCGAAAATATATTATATATTTAATAAATTCCACGTAATAATATTTTAAAAGTTATAATTAGTTTATGTATACAATTAAATAATATCTTACGCACTACCTACTGGTGCTATTACGCTCGGAATAACCAGGTTTATAATTAATTTTATATTAATTACCTAAAAATTATATTAATTACCTACATTATAGTTTTCCGTTAATAGTCAGACAGTGTATACCAGTGTTGCCTACGAGTCATGAAATCACTACAATTAGCTAACGAAACAATAGTAGCAATAATCTCTATCGGGGTCGCCCGGAAGGTTAATTGTTGCTAATGTCGAACTATTAATTGATTTCGTTGCAGTGTTGTTATCGGTTTGAATACTTGGGTATAAATGACCTTGTACCCTGACCGTAGGGTGGTTTAGATTATAATTTGAAATTGACTTAGCTATAATTATTTGTCCAATCGCAACATTAGGTTTTATTGCAAATAACAAAGTGGCTTCTTGGTTACATTCTTACCTGTTGCCAGAACTGTGCGAGCAGATATATTCTCTCTTTCTTGAAGAGCCAGTCCATTGAGTGCATAGCTTGCACCTCCGCCTCTGGTGCGGCGGGCAGGCTTGCCGCGCCCGTGGGGTGCATCCGTCCGAGTCTCACGCCCGGCTCATACTGACCATATCCCGCCGTGCACTCTCCCACAAAAGCATATTACAACTCATTCTACAATCAAAAATGTAGTTTTTGTTGACTCTTCATTCGAAAACGTTTCCAACCGTAATCTATGCTCTTTCGTCGCGTGTCTTTTTACTTTTTCTTTCTTATTGTTGCTGTTCAGCCTGAAAAAGAAAAAGGCGATTGAAAGGGGAACGTTTTACATCGATTCTATTGTCTGCAGACAATCGGCCACTTGGTTTTCGTGTCGAAACTAATTTGGTTGTGAGTTTGATCAAAGCGATAGCTTACGAAAAAGTAAATTGACAGGTTTGTGAATCGAATAGAACAATCGCCGAGGTGATTGTGAAATACAAAAGATTCAAGGAAATGTATGAAAAATGGGAAACTTGCCAATGACTTTAACAAAAACTAACGTTGCTTTAGAGTATTTGCTAATGACCAAATTAAAGACTGTCAACAACTTGCAATGAGTAGTAGGTACAAATTAAAAAAATGTTTTAGTATCTACCAATAATGATATAGGATTGACTATGTTTGCCCAAAATCAAGGAAGAATTTGAAAATATTCATACTTATTTAATAAATTGTATTTTTCCGAACATTCCAAACTTAAATCTTTAAAAAATATGTATATTATTTAACAACATGTGTTTTCACTGCTATAAGTCATCATATGAAAATTCAATCGAATTACAAAGTCAAACATTGAAGTTCTTTGTTTTGCCGGGAAAATATTATTTAGTAACGTCTTATACTACTACTACTGTACGTCTTACATAGTTGTTTGTTTCATTTATTTAGCTTACGATCAAATAAATAGTGCAATAAAACATGAAAAAACTTATCGCCGCCCAAACAAAGACCGTAAACTTACTGCCTGTGAACTTGCTGGTTTCAAGACATGGACGGTAAGCGAGGAATTATATTTTAAATGGAATCATTGAGTGCTTGTGCGTCGTTATTATACTAAATTACTACATAAATAATTTAATCCACTATGGGCGTTACTGTGTTGACATTGCTTTTAGGCTATTTTACATGTTATTCATTATTTACCTATTTTGTTACTTTATTTCAACTAGTATTGAATGAACATAATTTGATATAATATATTTATTTATTGCACTAAATATAAGGGCTTTTGTAAATAACATTTTAGCTTCAAATTATATTTTTCTTTAATGAATAAAATTAAAGAATTGTACTACTTCCTAACTTAGCCAGTGGGGTTAGTACGTTGAATTACTGGCGTGTCAATCAATAAACATGATAAGTGCGGGAGTTTCGTGCTAGCCGATATGCAAACAGGATTACACACCCGCACGAACAGCACACGCCTTGAATCGATTAGTCGATTTTAGGAATCGAACGTTGATGTTAATTAGTGACTACGTAACAACACTAGGTACTATAAATGTCATTTGATTAACGAAAGACTTTGTAATCGAACCTTTATTTTTAATAAAATCTTGTATGGTTATTTAAATTTAGAACAATGAAGATTTTCTAAATTAAGTTTTAAACAAAGAATAGGTAGGAACATAGTGATGTTTTGAGACAATGAGTAATAATAATTTCCTAAAATTATGAAATGAGTCATCGAGGACTATGAATAGGTACATTTTACACATTTTGTATTAGTTAATATTCATTAGCAGGGGAGGTCAGATGGTATAGATAAGATTGTTATTAGTAACCCTTCGTATTTTTTAACTGTGCTACGAACAAGTCACAGAAGGTTTGTTAAATTGGAAAAGTCGACAAATGACTGCCAAAAAAAAAAAGTTTGGAATTCTTGTCACACTTTTTAACTGCTGACAACACTTTCCTCGTGAGTAACAACATTGAAGTGACAAGTAACTGACATATATGTTTAGAAAATATCGTTTGGATTACCATAGATTCAATAGGTAATATTTCTTTAAATATAATAGGTATACTTGATGTGTGAAATATTATAATACCATAGATTTAACATCGACCTTATGTTATTTAGTATCTATTATATATTATCTTTGCTAATATTTTAATAAAGATGTAAAAACGCATTGGATTGATTTGAAAAGAAAGAGAAATCCAAAATCGAACGGTAATTAGCATAAATGCTTTATTTGCAGTTTGAAAGGAAATTTATTTACTTTTAAACCTAGAACGTAAAGAAATAAGGATTGTTTTATATTATATCGATTGTTCAATAGATATATCGGTAACTTTGTCATCGATAGTGATCGCTCGCGTGCCGCCTGCCTGTTCGGTCCCCTACTACAAAGACTTGTAACAACTTTATTTTTCAACAAAATTCTAAAATATGGATACCTTCAAATATAATATAAATTAACTGTGAATTAGAAATGTAAATTTGTCGTGTTGTTAAGTGGTTTGTGTCGTGTGGACCTACTTATTCGTTCGAAATAAGCGGGAAATTGAAAAACCGTTTGTGGATGGTATTGCACTTCCATTGTACTGCACTTTAACAACTAATAAACCACGCTATAACTTAGTCTATTTTATTTTTATAAATTTATGTTTTAAACAAGATAAAATGTCCATTAAAGTACCATTAACTCGAAATAAAATAAATTAACTGCCGTTTATTTTAATTTCTATTATCGAAATCGCTCCTAAAATACTTTCTTCCTTCTTTCTACTCAGAGGTATACTTTACCTATATCATTATAATGATTTACTAAACCATTAAAAACTATTTTACGGCTATCCGAAGAGTACACTCAACAATATATCCTAACGAAAACACGACCGCAAACATTTTTATCACTGTTGTAAATAAAAAATACCCTCAAATTCTAAAATAAATCGAAGAAATAGTATTACTGATAAACAACCTCCTTTTCTATCCATGCAGCCTTTATTAGAAGTGGATTGAGTTCATTTTCCTGAGTTAACGGATGCAACGGACGTAAATAAATTTTGGCGGGGAACAAAACCTGATACAGAACAGCAGTAAAAATCTATCGTGCATTGAAAACGTTGTTTCGTGACATAAAAGTTCGCTAGTTCCCTTTCAATCGATGCCTTTTTGTTCGGTGGTTTTAACCTAATTATTTGGTCTCATGCCATTCTCTAATAAAAAATGCCAAGATTGATTTCATCACAAGTAAGTAGTTATATTTAAAAGTTTTCTGCCTCTGTGAATACTGCAAGAGCTTATGAATTCGTTCATCAAACAGCTGTCAAAAATAGACAAAAGTGACTTGTGACTTCGGAATTTGAAAAACAAGAAATCAATTTCAGTTCCATTTCTGAATACCTTCCCCCTTCTGTTTCCTTTTGTTCCAGTTATCGACACTGAACTTTGCGCCAGATATTAGACATGTTCCACAATTTTATTTTATCTTTTTAAATCTGTTGCGGTTCTTCGTTTGTGCTCTTTGAACTACGCTCGTTCAACAATTCGATTATTTCATTTCTCTTCTTTGATTGATGCGTTTTGTTTTCACTTTTTAAGCGGAGTGGTTTTCGGACGTGTGCTAAGTGCCATTTGTCGTATTGGGTTAAAGCGAGTGTCCTTTTATCGAATGGAGTTAAAAATCGTTCGATTGTAGTGATTTCATCTTTCAGGATTGTTTTTATTTCATTTGGGATTCCACAATCGATATTGTGAACTAGTACTCGCATATTAGTTGTCTCTCTAAAGATCAAATTCCGTTGTATCTATTATATTTGACGTGGATGTATGAAGCGATTGATGAATCAGCAAGAAGCGAATGAAGTATGCATGGATCGTGAAGCCTGGCGATCTGTCCTCTCTGACTACCCCGTCAGGGATACAGCGTGAAGATAGTTAGTTTGTTTAGTTAGTTCTATTATATTTGGAATCTATTGTCCGCTTTGATCATTAGAGCAGCTAAGATTTTTTTTTGATATTATTGATAGCTCTAACTTTGACGGGCTTAACATTCTGTGGCCAAAGCCTCATGCCTCATTTATCAGCATGAATAATAAAAATAAACCTGTTTGAAAAGCAATATGCTTTCATAAAAAATATTCAATATATTATGAACTAACGAACGATCCATAGACATGAAAACAATAAAATATTAACGGTATGTTTAAAATCACCTTATACAATTCGAAATACACTTAAAAAACATTTCAGTCACCAATTACCGACAATAACGGTTATCTAACCAATAAACGTAAATTCTAGAAAATGATCAATTTCAATTTCACTTACGATAAAAGGACATCACTAACGTTCTGTTATCACGATTGTGATGTTGATTATTAAATGCTCGATTATCGACAAAGTTGAATCGAGTTGCGTGTGCTTGAGCAGGTGTGTCAGTAATTTCTTTTCACTCACTATTACTTTTTATTGTCACTGGCTTCTTTATTTTTTTAAGAAGCATAAATATTTTTTAAAGGTTGTCTACATGACGCATACGGTTGCACTTAAAAGATGTTCGACATTTTCGTATGACATTAATTTATATCATACATTTACCTTAAAAGTTTATTTTACTTTTAAATAAACACTTTTATTACAAAAGAATTTCAAAATTGATAGTCTGTCTGTTTTTCAATGTTGTTAAAAACAAGGAAATTTACAAATTACTTGCAACTACACTAGAAACATCTACCGCCATCTAGCGATGACTAACACAAACAATTGCCAAACAATTAGAACTGCATCGCGTTATTAAAGTTCTTACGCAATTACATTCTTAATAGTTATCTGGTTTAGTATTCATTATTGTAGGTAATGCTTATTAAAAATTTCTAACGAAATTTATAACGGGTTGACACTAAACCCCTTGACTTTCAACTCTTCGCCAGTGATTTTTAGTATACCTAAATATTAATAGGGTACGAAATTTTTACGTGATATATAATATATTTATTATTCCACAATAGTCATCGTTTCAAAGGATACTTTCTTATGCAAACACTCAAATAATTAACAATGTTTTTATTTTTTATTTTAGTTAATGTTAAAGTCACCTGTGTGAATATTAAAAAAAAAGGTTAGGCTAAATATAGAACTCTTTGGTTAGTTTAAAATTCATTTGGAACTTAATGTTGTGTGAGATGACATAATCGTGTACTTAAAAAAATAAGAGGGTGTATAAATGAGACGTTTATGAGTTGAACAAATACTATGTTTTGATGGTTATTGAACTTATAAAAATATTTAGTATTTTACACACCATCTAGTGTCAATTTAAGTAACTGTAATAAGATAACTATTCTATAAGACTATTTTATAACCTGTGAAAATCTCTACGGAATGTCATGACAATCGTCCCTACACCTGCCCAGAGTACTCCGGGTAATTCTTCGAATGTCCTAGGATTCACGGCAGACTTTGGAAAGTTTGTAAGGCTTCTTGGACAAAGTCATCCAATCGCAATTTTCAAATCTACATAATATGATTACTTTTTATGGGTTAGGCAGAGGTGTATGTGTATTAATTAACGAATGTATATAGATTATAAGTAAGCTGAGGATTTGGATTTATTTTACTAAGTTCTAGGAAAGTGGCCAAAAGATGGCGTGACCTTGTCGATTACTTTTTTAACAGTTTAAAAAGAACTCTAACTTTTTAATGTGTTCCAAATGAACGTTCAACACAGGTAGCAGATCATTCACTCCTCGGCAAGGGAGGAATGACAAAAAATATATCCGAATATGTAATATGACATTTGGTTCTTGGTTCCCCTAATTGTATGGTAACCACGAATTATGGTAAAAATACAAGGATTTGGTTTTATAATGATTAAAAAAAATATTTAACACTAACGGATTAAAAATACCATTTTATGCCTCATGAAAAACTATGATGAAGTTGACAAAGTATCGTATTGAAAGTGACCTCAAGTTGGAGACTCAACCATTACTGTCCATTTGAAGAACCTAAGTTATTGAAGTAGAATGGAAACGTGCGCTGGCAGAGAGTTCCATCCATCATTTCCATCTATCATTTCTATCCATTATTCCATGAATCAGTTGCTATGGTTAAAAAAGAAATGAGTTCGGTTCACGTTTTAGTAAAAATATATAAAACGTGCAGCATTAGTTACTCGTTTTAACATCAGTTACTCGCCAGTCAGAATGTTATCAGTCTTTGGTTTTGAAATAAGTAGGAACAGCCAGTTTAAATTTTGACATGTAACCTCGTGGCTCGTGGCCCCGCGGTCTCAGTGTTCGGTAAACGATCACTGAGGTACGCAACTTTCACTATGGCTGGTCGTCGGATGGGTGACCACTTTGTGGCATTTTCATTTGCGAGCGTTTCCGTGCTTCGGAAGGCACGTTAAGCCGTTGGTCCCGGTTGCCAGTAAAATGGCGGTCGTTAAGCCTGGTTGAAGGCCTTATAGGCGGCTTAAAAAATTTCAACAGCAGGTAGCCACAACCTGCGTCTGTCTATTTCAACACGGCAATGGGCTCACCACCTATTACGTGGGACAGGAATCCACACGGTGAAAAGTGGGCATATAATATGCCTCTGCCACCCCTTCGGGGATAAGGCGTGATGGATATTTATTTATTTAACCTCCCATCTACTTCAAAAGTAAATCATTTTACAAAGGAACACAATATTAAAACGCTAATCCAGTGTAACCTTTTAGGTTAACTTAGATTACGTTCTAACATGTCCGATGATTATCAATTTGCTGGTCACCGCAGTGATTGTCGGTAGTATGTCATTACACCCTCGCGTGGGACAGTGTATTTCGGGCTGTCAATCGGCCCCGGTTTATTGATACCCGCTTCCAGATTGTCACCCTACTCAATATTTATGACGACTAGAATCAATGTAGGCTTTTTTATGAGATAATTAACTCCTTGGGTTATGTTGTGGGACGTTTTTAAGCAAATGGCTGTACTGATGGTAAGTGGTTACCGTAAGCTTTAAATTTTAGTTATAAATATACCCTATATCCATATAAAATGTAGAGTTAGGCGTAACAAGAGTGATATTTTCCCATTCAATTTGTTCGCCAGAGAAAGAGATGACTCTATGCCTATGAGAAGTCAAAATCAATTAATAGACTTTTATCTGTGTTTGTCCGCTAATCTCTGAAACGGATGGATCGACTTTCATTGGCAGATAGCTAATGTTGTAAGAAGTGACTTCTGCTACATTTTGTGGCCACTATGGGGGCAAAACACAAATAACTGTGACATTTGTTGTCAAGACAGAAATCGAAATAACCATCTATTTCTTAAACAAACATACATTAGAAATTTTGATTTTGTAGTTTACTAGAATTTTGTAATTTGAATATTAAGATCCCAATGTAAATAGTAAACACTTTTACGAAAACTTATACTAATATCTGTAAATTTTGTAGGCATTATCTCAACAACCCTGACTATCAACAATATCCATAAGTTACAACCTAAACATTTTTTTATATTTTTAGTTACCTACCCTGCTCTATTAGAGTTCTCCAAAATTTTATCTATCTTCTTAATAAACTAAACGCCACAAGTCCATAACCATGGACTAAGAGTTACACTAAGTCCACAACTTTTATGAATGACAACTGCACTGACATTTCGCTTCTGGCAACTTTGTAAGCTATTGATTTCATTGGCAGTTCTCTCACACTGCGTAACACCAGCTCCAGGCTATTTTCAGAGTCGACCAGTTAAAATGACAGGCTGTTCCAACTGCCCGTAACATTGTCATATCGCAAATGTCGTGATTATTAATTGTTATATGACAGCTGGGCTATTTCGATCTGTTATATTCATATCCGTTATTAAATATTAATTGTCTCTATATTGAACTAACTAAGGCCCATGATTTTACCCGCTACAAACTTCAAACTCTCACCAAGAGATGAAAGAACTAATCTCATCAGGAAACTGATATACTTATCTAATGACGGTGAAGAAACTTTTTTTCAACTTTTACTTTAAAAGGTACAAAGTAACTCGATTTTATACGTCTGACAATGTACCTTCAATGGATTTGGGTTGTGTTATTATGGGTAGATGTGTAAGAATGTTGTGAGTTGTTTTGGGGTTTAAGGAATTTTACGAGTAATATATTTCTGTGTTAGTGCATGGTTGGTATGAGACATAAAATTAAATAATGCATCCTAGGCTATGGAGAATACTAAAAGTGATTTAATAAAGATGAATATTGATTTAAAATAATGAAGGCACTAGAGAAACTAGTGAATGCTATGATTACGTTTAAATTACTCCTAATAGTCAATCGAAGTTGAAGTTGAAATGGTATATGGGGCCCCACGAATATCTTGCGGTGCATCTGCTGACTATAACCGACAAGAGTTAGAAGATCAGACGGCAATAGCTCCCAACAATGCCAAAAATTAAACGTCAAACAAATAAAAGTAAAGTCCTCCAAATCCACGTTAGGTTTGGAAACTGGAAATATACAAAGATAAAAGTCAATCATGTCCAGGTTTTGAAGTGAAAAATTTGAATACAGTTGGGACTTCTCGCCCAATTAAGAAAGAGAAAGAATATGCAAGTCTCTTAGTTCTCGATAATCGCTGTTTTGTGTATAATTTAGGCATATGTCTCAAATGTAACCTACAAAATACCACATTGATGGGTTAAACAAGCAATAATAAGCAATAAATTCGGAGTATAACCCGTTCAAACTATTAAAAAAATAAGACAATACTCATTGATCGCAGGCGGGAAACACATGTGGAGTTAGATAGAGATGAAACGATACATCAAAACGGGAGGAGGATATATTTTTATTTTTTTTATTTCAGACATCGAAGGCACCGATTTCGCCACATGTTTGAACATCGATGGTTATAAAATTGGTTAGTGGGCTTTCAGTGAATTGGGGATTGAACTCTTAGTTGGAATTTTATTTTTTAATAAACCATTTTATGTGTGATAATATTTGTTTAATGTTCTTTTGAATCCACCGACTACGTGATATTTGCAAGTGATTGTCAACCCTATGTGATTATAGAGTTGTATTCAGTATTCACAGCAACTTTTTTACAATTTATTCCACAATATTGTAAAATGCACGGACAGACTGGTGTTCCCAAAAAGTTCATACACGAGACATAACCAGGTTGTTATTACTAACAGGTTAACCAAAGGCTTAATCATTACCTACGTAATACCTACCTACCTAAAATTGTTGTAATGTATATACACCTGACACCATACCAGGATAACTGTTTATAAGTTCTAGAAGATCATTCTCAACAATAGCTGAATGATATACATTGTCTAACAATAAATGAATTTTAAACAACTAATTGCTTACCAAGCACACGGATTATCAGAACTGTAGCCCGGCTATAGACACATCAATAACAAAGTAAAATCAACAGTTTGCTTTAAGAAAAAATGTACTAAATTTGTTTATGTGTAAAAGTGTCTTCCGTTTCCAATTGCGCTGATTATCACCTTCTTATCAAAGAGTTGAAGAATTGACATATTTTCTCACGGTTAGAACAAAGCATTATGAACTTTATCTCGTAATAGTAAGGTGCTTAATTGATCAGGATGCAAATATCGTGAGACAGGCTTGGTGTAAGATAAAAGAAAAAGCGATTTTTCAAGCTTTACCTCTACACTGATCTATAAAGACTTCTATTACGAGAGAAGTTTATTTTCCAACATCCTATAATAAAAAATTATCTTCTAATTAATTTCGATGCGGGGTGCAAGACTTCTTCGCACTGGTATAAAAATATCTGTCATTATTTTATTTAGAAAAATATTTTGTCATACAGAATTGGTATACCGATAATAATATTAAAGAATTTATCACAAATAATATATTATAAGAATAACTCTGGTCTTATTCGCCATGTATGATACTATTAAATACAAAACATATCTACCTTATATATTCCGACGTTTCGAGCTGGTTACTCCATCCGTTTTAACGGGTTGAATCAACAAAAAGACTCGATTCATGCATAAATAGGAGTGAAAATCACATAAGTTTAAAAAATATTAGTAATTTATTAATTAACTAACTAACTAACTATCTTCACGCTGTATCCCTGACGGGGTATTCAGGCTTCGCGATCTATTCATACTTCTTTCGCTTCTTGAAGATTCATCAATCGCTTAATACACGCACGTCTGGGTATCCGAGTACTTTTGACTTTTCCGTTTTTGAGCAATATGCTCACGTGGTCTTCATATTATGTAAGTCTCGGCCTACCCTGACTCCTTCTACCCTCTACTTTCGCACAATATATATTCTTCGTTAATCGTTCCTCATTCATTCGTTGGAGGTGTCCAAACCAACGGAGCACGCCCTTTTCCAGCTTAACGCTAACACTTAATTAATGTAGACCATTAAATGTTGTAAACAATGAAGTCCATCGCTACCGCTCAATCGCTCCCTCTATGACTTGCACCATAAGGTGTAATATATCGCGCGACACAAACAAACGTAGTCGCGGGACTCATATAGCAATATATTGGTGTTCTATTACTGTAACCGTTTGACAATTATTGTTCAATGACTTTCTCGAAACATCTACGGTACGATCTAAGGTTATGAATGAAATCGTTATTGTGTATACTTAGGTATACACAATAACGATATAAATAAATCAATCAAAACAGACCATCGCAGGCTACTGCTGTACAGAGGCTTTTCCTGATCATTTAGGGAGGGGGGCAGGTTTTACTGTTTGAAGCTGGCCAGACAGGTTGTGTTTTTGAGTGGGGTTTTGAGTTCTTCTCATTCCTAATCCCTCGCCAGGTGCACACCTGGTGACTAACAGACGAGGTGAGTTTTAGGGTCCCTAAGGCCTCGATAGAGTCCCACCACACCCCTTACTTTGGTAGTAAATAGCAATTCATAGATGGTTCATCTCTCTTTATCATCTAAGTTTGAAGTCTCGGTAACACAAAACTTTAAAAATAGGTTACCTTCTTTGGAGACTGTTTGGTAGCGCAGTGGTGTATAGACTGTCGGGGTGAGATCGCGGGTTCGGATCCCGGGCTGAATCAAATTTTGTGTGACCCACAAATAGGTACTTGTTTCCGAGGTTAGGTTTTCTATGTATAGCATATATGTTTGAGGGACATCAGTTTACATTAACCCTGAGAAGTACAGAAACCCTGTGTGTTAGTCCCGTAGTTAGTACTTCAGAAATCCTGAACTCTTTAATAATGTATGTGCTCAACAATAATATAAAGAATATCTATTATATCTACAATATTTATTTTGAACACCGAGGACAAATTCCCCACTCCCACGCACACATCTAACATAACAGATTAATTAAAAAATACACACAGTCTCTTCTTACTTCCCACAGACATCCTGTGAAATATAGATCCATAGATCATTTGTATTTATTGATCATTGCGCGAGAGTAGCATTGCGGCTCGGCTTACTTCGCGTCCTGCAGATAAACACTTAATGTAAACAATATTGAACGATCTTTCATATACAGAATGATCTTAAATATTTAGTTACCAAATTGGATAGTTTACAATTGATTCCAGAGCTTAACGTGTCAGAAGAATTAAGAAAAAAAGGGATCGGATAGGAAAAAAGGAAACTGCAAATTGGTCGAGATACTGGTAAGTCTAGTAATAATTAGACTGTACAATTTTGATTGTAAAAATATATTTGGAACAATTTTATGACGGCTTTGAAGTACACCCAGAACATAGTAGAAACAGTACGTACTGTCTATGTTTACAAACATTTACACGAATATTGTTAATAATTGTGTGTCTGTGTATCTTTTCTAGGCAATAATAAATGCTTTTGATTGTGTATTTACAAGAATTCGACCGAAATGTTTACCGTTCGAATATTTTAACGATTTCTTCTTTAGCTCGTTTTGATAGTTTTATTAACATCACATTCCTGTACTATGTACCTAGTGGCGCCATCTGTACTAAACATAACTGTTCCTTTTTTAAACATATCTGGGTATTTACAGTTATTTCCATTTTCCGGATTTACATAGATATAATATTTTATGAGATATGATATTTTTAACATAATTTTCCAGGAGAAGAATAAAATGAAGAAAAAACAGACGTTTTGTAAGTAGTTAAGAATAATTGAAGCGCTCGTGGCCCCGCGGACGTAGTGTTTTGTAAACGATCACTGCTTTAAGCAACTTTCACTATGACTGACCACTTTGTGGCATTTATATTTGCGAGCGTTTCCATGCTTCGGAAGGCACGTTAAGCCTTTGGTCCCGGTTGCCAGTAACATGGCAGTCGTTAAGCCAGTTGAATGCCTCAAGGGTGGCCTGAAAAATTTCAATAGCAGGTTGCCACAACCTGCACCTGTCCATTTCAACACGGCAATGGGCTCACCACCTGTTACGTGGGACAAAAAGCAAAAGCATACGTTGAAACGTGGGCGTATAGTACGCCTCTGCCTACCCCTGCGGGGATAAAGGCGTGAAAGTATATTATGTTAAGAATAATTAGATAAGTGTAGTCAAATAGGTATGTGCAGCTCTCTTTGAAGTATTACCCTTAGTTCTTGTACTAATATAATTCTATAAAGTGAATTAAGTATAAATAGGTACAATTTGACCGAGTTTTTGTAGTCAGCAGCGCGAGGTAACATATCGTGTATTGCAAAAGTTCATTAGGCTACAGTGAACACTTCGATGTGATGAGCCGTTAGCTTGTTTTCCACCTTAGTGGTATAAATAAAGAAATTTACATATTTCCTAATCAAAATGTTACGCAATAGTTTTATTACGTAACATTTTGATTGTTTTTAATTAATACGTAACATTTTATTGTTTAAAATGATTTAAAATCCTGCTATTTAATAAATTATGTATAGATACTTAAGTGAACATCCTATATATGTCCTAACACTAATATTGACGTCACAAATCGAACAATATGTGATCCCCGCGGTCCGGAGCGTCCCACGCCTTATCTCGAACATTACTATCTAGGTACCTAGGTATAGTTAATATGACCTGGAATTTGCTTATCTTCTTCAACATCAGCCGAGCGTTATTCCCGGTTGCTCCCATACACACTTACTGACGGACGAAAATATGCTGGTGTGGGTGACCGCATATGCGGTAATCACTTGCAAAAATATCATACATACATACATATTGTCATGCCTTTATCCCCGAAGGGGGTAGGCAAAGGCATACTATACGGCCACATATTCCCGATTTGTCCCATGTAATAGGTGGTGAGCCCATTACTTTGCAGAAATGGACAAGCGCAGGATGTGGCATCCTGCTGTTGAAGTTTTTCAAGGCCTTCAACTTCGCTACAAAAACAGATGTGTTTCTCCTCGCTTTTGACAGGGTGGGTTTAGTGGGACTCTTACTGACTAAAATCACACGGCGCACTTCTGCCTTATTTCAGCGCGCTCGGGTGTGGCCTAGAGAGGATGTCCCCAGCGGGGGTTGTTAGCGCTAAGATGAGATGAATTAAGAAAAAATAAATGATTCACTCTAAAATTAGCAAATAATACTTAATTATCTCACAAGTACTTACATAGTTGTCATTCAAATGATCCAACGCTTATGGTAAGCCATTTGATAAATAAAATAATCATTACTAAAGTTTGATACATGTATTGAAATAACAGACATTTTTAAATGGTTGTGTTGAATGTATGGATAGTTTGTGGTCGCTGCTCTATCCACTTGGAATACTGATTCTGGTCACGTGACCTCAATACACTATTGTAATAAATGTAAGCAAGTAGGTACTCTAAGATTTAAACCCCAAGATTTACCTAAATTGATTTCAAATAATAACAAAATCCCTATAAATAATTATAATAAGCAGATAAAACCAAAAAGTATCTTCACGCTTTATCCCTGACGGTGTAGCCAGAGGAGACATATCATCAAGCTTCGTATTCATGGACCGATAATCCTCTCGCCCCATACAGCTTCATTAATCGTTTCATTCGTGCACGTCGTTGTGTAAAAGTAAAGACTTTGCAAAAAGTATAAACGTACTGGCACGCCTATTTCCCCGAATGGATAGGCAGAGACATACTACTAGTGATAAGCCTAATGCAGTGTTAAAAATGTAAAGTAATTTGAAATTAGATTAGCATAGTGATAGCATACCAAGTTTTATCTTTAAATTAGGTAAATTTATAAATAAGTGTAATTAGAATTGTTAGCAACGCACATATAAGTATTAAAATAGGCAAGAAAAATATTATATGAAATTATATAAATCCTAAAAATTTTTAAAAGCGCTCGTGGCCCCGCGGTCTCAGTGTTCTGTAAACGATCACTGAGTTACGCAACTTTCACTATGGCTGGTCCTCGGATGGGTGACCACTTTGTGGCATTTACATTTGCGAGCGTTTCCGTGCTTCGGAAGGCACGTTAAGCCGTTGGTCCCGGTTGCCAGTAAAATGGCAGTCGTTAAGCCTGGTTGAATGCCTTATGGGCGGCTTGAAAAATTTCAACAGCAGGTAGCCACAACCTGCGTCTGTCTATTTCAACACGGCAATGGGCTCACCACCTATTACGTGGGACAGAAAAATCCACACGGTGAAAAGTGGGCATATAATATGCCTCTGCCACCCCTTCGGGGATAAGGCGTGATGGATATTTATTTATTTTTATTTAAAAAATTTTAAACAAATTATTTAAGAAGCAAAATAAAGATTAATGTTAATAAGTTAATAACGATGGTAACAGAATTTAAAAATAAATAAATAAATAAATATCCATCACGCCTTATCCCCGAAGGGGTGGCAGAGGCATATTATATGCCCACTTTTCACCGTGTGGATTTTTCTGTCCCACGTAATAGGTGGTGAGCCCATTGCCGTGTTGAAATAGACAGACGCAGGTTGTGGCTACCTGCTGTTGAAATTTTTCAAGCCGCCCATAAGGCATTCAACCAGGCTTAACGACTGCCATTTTACTGGCAACCGGGACCAACGGCTTAACGTGCCTTCCGAAGCACGGAAACGCTCGCAAATGTAAATGCCACAAAGTGGTCACCCATCCGAGGACCAGCCATAGTGAAAGTTGCGTAACTCAGTGATCGTTTACAGAACACTGAGACCGCGTGGCCACGAGAATATAATGATGATTTACTAATAGAAAAATTAATAATTAAATATATTATCTAATAACTAGCTAACTATCTTCACGCTGTATCCCTGACGGGGTAGTCAGGGATACCGCGTACAGACTGATCGCCAGGCATCGCGATTCATGCATACTTCTTTCGCATCTAGCAGATTCATCAATCGCTTCATACACGCACGTCTGGAATTCATGTATTGTAGGTAATTAGGAAAGTAGGTATATAAAGTCAGGTGTACTAAGAGGTCTAACCTCAATACCTAGGTAGAGTGTAAGGGCCGCATTCCAGAACGTTTCTCAATACTCAAGTGACACTTGAGTGTAGTATTTATAAGGCAAAACTAGCCTCAAGCGTTTCTTGAGCATTGAGAAACATTCTGGAATACGGCCCTAAGAAGCCCCACCGAGGTTTCTGGACTCAAGCCAACCGTACTGGTTTGGTCTGGTCTGACCTTAGAAAGTCGTGTGGTGCTTTGGTATATACCTACCTTACAGACGGATGGAACTATAGGTGCTCATATAGAGATAGTCAATACCTAAAACTGCTTTGTGTGTCAGTTCTCCCAAGACCTTGCGTGCCAGCTTTTGTCGAACAACTATTGAGTTGACAGTATGCGCGCTTCAATATGGTCCTATAGACATATGATACACGACTAAATAGTTGTTCAACTATAAGTGTATATATGCATTAGCCCTAACGAAGAAGAAACAACGGAAGCTCTCTTATGGGCTATGAGGTCATTCGTCAGTC
The DNA here is from genome assembly GCA_948477245.1 of Thumatha senex. Taxonomy (NCBI): domain Eukaryota; kingdom Metazoa; phylum Arthropoda; class Insecta; order Lepidoptera; family Erebidae; genus Thumatha; species Thumatha senex. The sequence continues at coordinate 22,905,140 of OX419744.1, read as the reverse complement.
GCGTTTTTTATTCTTCTTCTTGTTCGTTCTTATTTTCAGTGCCGAAAACCAAAAGCCATACGATAGACTGCCTCTATAGCATAAGTGGTAGTGTATGCAATTGCCGCACTGGAGGTCTCGGGTTTGATTCCAGGGTCGGAATAAATATCCATCACGCCTTATCCCCGAAGGGGTGGCAGAGGCATATAATATGCCCACTTTTCACCGTGTGGATTTTACCTGTCCCACGTAATAGGTGGTGAGCCCATTGCCGTGTTGAAATAGACAGACACAGGTTGTGGCTACCTGCTGTTGAAATTTTTCATGCCGCCCATAAGGCATTCAACCAGGCTTAACGACTGCCATTTTACTGGCAACCGGGACCAACGGCTTAACGTGCCTTCCGAAGCACGGAAACGCTCGCAAATGTAAATGCCACAAAGTGGTCACCCATCCGAGGACCAGCCATAGTGAAAGTTGCGTAACTCAGTGATCGTTTACAGAACACTGAGACCGCGGGGCCACGAGCGGAATAAATATTTGTGTGATCCACAAAAGCTTGTTTAGGTGTTTTTATGTACATATAATATGTATTTAGAATTATATAAGTATGTATATTAGTTGTTTACATTCCATAGCACTAACTTAAAGCTTAGTTTGGGCTAGATAGCGCTGTGTTAAAATGTATTGGTATCTTGGTATCGGTACCTTAGCTTAAATACAATGTGACTGCCTCTGTGGCGCGGTGGGAGTGTATCCGACTGCTAGGCAAAAGGTCGTGGGTTCGATTCCCACCCAGGATAAAACTTTGTCAATTTTCACAATATTAGGAGGGGTATTAGTCTTATTGTACCACGGTGGTCACACGGGCTTGGTACAGTCATAAACTCGTCAGTAAATCAGCCGGTGTATCACTTTTTACTGAGCCTATCTACTACAACCGTTTGACTTTTAACTTAATGTATCAGTCATTGCCTGTCCATTTTCAACACGGCATTGGGCTCGCCTCGCCTCGGCTATCACATAGGACATAAATGTATACGGTAAAATATGGGTGTATAGTATGCATCTACAACCCTTTCGGGGAAAATGGCGTGACTGTCATTAAATGCGTATAAAATAATTTTGGTAAATTATCTACTTATTTTATTGATATGACACATTAATATTACAATATTTAAAACTACAGTTTAATATTATAATAAAATAAATCTACACTAACTAAAAATAACTAAAATAATAAATAATAACTTACTTAATAAATATATATTTAGTTGCAAGTTGTCAATAAAGAAAATCAGGGTAACTGTGATTTTTTATGACAAAATGTAAAATTAAACATGGATGAAATAACTGACTGTCTTTTTTTGTACCTTAGTAATTTAGCTATGTATAGAAGGTAGAAGGTAGGCAGATAGATTCATACACCCGTTGCCTTAAAGATGAAGTATGAAAGCTTAATGTAATCTTTAGTTTAGTTTATCTTTATATATTCACGATTGTTATATTAACGATTCTTAGTCACATCTGCTTTTTGCTCATTTTGGAAATCAAACCTATAAAGTCACCTATTAAACCTATAAAGTCACCTAGTCAAATATTTTTTGATTTCCAAAATGAGCAACAATTCACAACCTATATAACATTTAAAGTAGAATTACAACCTATTTATCAAATATTTTTTTTAGTATTTTTACCGTATATAAAATACTAAATTACAACTATTTTAAATCTAATGTGTCGCAGTCCAGGAATCGAACCCAGTACATTTAATACCTACCTAATTAATTGTGCCTACTTATGTAATTAGTTTAACACCAAATTTTTATCATAGGTACTTAGCTAATAACAATTTATTAAGTTATTCAATAAATTTGTCCGCCTTAAACTTTAAATACTTATTAAAATGTAAAGTTTACGACCAAGGCATAATTAAATTGATTTTCCAATAATATTTAATTCCTACTAGCTACCCCATCAGGGATACAGCGTGAAGTTAATTCGTTTTATATTCAATTCCTATCCTGATACTTTTGATACAACTTATTATTCTCTTAAATGGAATCAGAAAAACTGGGTTAAGTGATTTAATTGTCGTTTTTTAAATAGATAAATAGTTACTTGTTAGTATTACCTAAGTATTTCTTTTTTATATTATTCTAATTGACTGAGAGATTCATTAAAACCCAATTCAAGCGGCGTTGAACGGAATTATTTTAAACTAGTTGACGCCCCCGGCTCCGCACGCGTGGTGAAGCTTTCCCATTCCAGTTTTCTACAGGAACTTGTTCCCGGGATAAAAAGTAGCTTATGTGTTATTCAGATGTGTAAGCTATATTATTTTAAAATTTCATCAAAATCCATTTAGTAGATTTTGCGCGAAAGAGTAACAAATATCCATCCATACTTAGAAACTTTCGCGTTTATAATATTTATAGTAGACATGACAGTTTTTCAAAAATTAAGATATAATCTTTAAAAATTACTCCAATATAGTGTTTTATGTAAGAATAAGATAGACATTGGATGTAAGGACATTCAAAGTTACTTTTAAAACAACTCTATAATGAAGTTGAGGAATGCAGGTGTGGATACCCCTTGGTCTATACACCTGCATCTGCTGACTAAGGAACGAGGTAATGCCGCAGGACCCTAACGAGGTTGGGAGGTCGAACGGCAGCCGCTCTCAACAATGCTAAAATTAAAAGCCTCGATAGCTGCTCTTATAAAAGTGGACTTCATGGCTCCAAATCCACCTTTGAATGAAAACACTAATCATAAAGAAATGATTTGGAGTTCAAAGATTGTATTGAGCAGTAAAAATAACAACACCCTCTACACGAGTCAAGCTACGGGTAAACTTAGTCTATCGAAGTACAAAATCAAATATCACTTTGCCAATAATTTCGCGAACCTTTCAAAGAGCTATTAAAATACCTGCGCGCATTGAGTGGCCCTGTATAATAGTTCAAAAGGGTCCGACTTGAACTTACGACCTTACGCTGGCTTTAGCCCTTCACCTACAAATGTAGTTCAGACGGTTAACTTTCCCTTAGTAAACTTATTATAATCGTTTAAGTTGATTTTAGCATAATTAAAGGTACTATTAATTATATAATTAGGACTTGTATTTTTTGTGTATATTTTAATCTGTAGGTAGGGGAAGGGGGGGTAAGACGGGGTAGCGGGCAAGACGGGGCAGAGGGTCTCACGTGCCGTACGAACGTCCAATCACAGCCGCTCTGGCTTGTAATGACGCGACGTTGTATTGTTTTTAAGTCAGCATTGTCACCAGCTTGTGAGTTTACGCGTTTATAACCTAGCGCCAAAAAATCTGTTTTTGTCAAATTGTTGGTTATTTTTGCGTTGTGCATAACATGTGTTTTTCACCTCAATATAAAGTATCAAGAACTCATTGAAAGTTATTTTTGTTCATCAATACTTGTACTAGCAGGTAAGAATATGTTTGTTTCAATATTTTGATTTGTTTTTTTATGGTACGTTATTTTATTCAAAAAAGCATGAAAGGGCAAGATGGGGTAAGGTACCCCATCTTGCCCTTCGAAAATAAAATATGACTTTATAATGGAATAGGTATGTTTTTAATTAACTTTTAATAACTTATTTGATTTTTATCTTTTTTAGGATGGTGAAGAATTATAAAAGAAAGACGGAGAGAGGGAATTGGAATGAAGAAAGTATGAAAAATGCGGTAAATATGGTCATTGAAGGGAAAATGGGGTATAAGGTAGCATCAAAAACATTTTCTGTGCCACAATCTACCCTAGAAAGAAAAGTAAAAGCAGCTCGTGAAGCCCTAAAACATCCTGCTGCTCCTGCATCGATTAAAGTACCTTTAGGCCCAAAAAAACGAATATTTTCGGAAGAAGAAGAGAACGAACTTTGCAACTATATTTTGGATATGGAAAGTCGTCTCTATGGACTTACAACCAAAGATTTAAGAGTGTTGGCATACACTTTGGCAGTGAAAAATGGGAAGAAACATATGTTTAACTGTGACAAAGGAGTAGCTGGCAAAGATTGGCTTCAGGGATTTTTAAGCAGGCACCCAGAACTATCGATAAGAAAACCAGAAAGCACTTCAGCTGCACGTGCCGCTGGGTTTAATAAGCAGGCTGTTGAACAGTTTTTTAACTTCCTTGGTAATGTTTATGATGAACATAAACTTCCACCGGACAGAATTTATAACTGTGATGAAACAGGAATTTCAGTGGTGCCTAAAACAAGGTCAAAAATAATTGCACGAAAAGGCAGAAAACAAGTGGGATCTATTACTTCTGCGGATAGAGGTACTACAATAACTATTGAAATATGTTTCAGTGCTAGTGGCCAATACATGCCTCCAATGATGGTGTATCCAAGAAAGAGAATGGACCCGCAGCTAATGCTGAATGCTGCTCCTGGAGCGTGGGGTGTTTGCAGTGATTCTGGATGGATGACAGCTGAGTTATTCCTTGGCTGGTTTAAGAAATTCATTGAATTTAGTGGGGCCAGGCCTGATCGACCTGTGCTTTTGTTGTTAGACGGCCACAGCACTCACACACAGAACCTTGACGTCATCAATGAAGCTCGTTCTAATGGAGTTATTATATTATGTTTCCCCCCACATACGACTCATCGACTTCAAGTCGCTGACGTAGCATACATGAAACCCTTGAGCACATATTACGATCAACAAATCACAGCCTGGCTTCGGAGTAACTCAGGTATGGTGGTAACTCCCCGGCAAGTGGCAGAGATTTTTGGCAAAGCGTTTGTCCAGGCTTCTACAATGGCAACGGCGGTTAATGGCTTCAAAAAATGTGGGATTTGGCCATACGACCCAACAGTTTTTTCGGATATTGATTTTGCCCCTTCATTAGCGACAGATATTCCACAAACAGAGAGAGTATCTATCACTGAAGCATTTCAAAAAGCATCTACGCAGGACAACGAAGCAACAGCTCTAAATAGATCGTTGATATCAACTGACGCTTCAGTTGTGCCTGAAACGACAATAAATGCAACAACACGTGCAAAGATAACTTCAGATGCGACAGTTGAAGTATCTGATAAAGCAATTATGGACAAACCACTGATGATTGAGGCAGAGCCTGAACCCGGATGCTCCTCATGGATAAACAATATCGGAATAGACCAAAGACCAACTACTCCATCATCAGTATTTTCTGTTGTTAGTCCTCAACAAGTGATGCCTTATCCTGCAACCCGGAAAATTTCACGCGTGACAAGGAAACGAGGAAAAACAGCTATCATAACTTCTTCTCCGTACAAAAATGAATTGGAAGAATCAATCGAAAAAAAGAGACTGGTAGAAGATAGCAAAAAGAGAAGAAAAGATGCAAGAGAACAAAAAAAATACAAGAAAACCAAATTGACTAAAAAGAAGAAAACTACTATTAATAAGAAGAATAAAAAGAATCACACTTCACCAGAATATGATGAAGAGGAAAATAATATCCCTTGTTTTTACTGCACCGGAAGATACATGGAATCAAATGAAGGTTGGGTCGCGTGTTCCCTCTGTGGGAATTGGGCACATTGTAGCTGTGCTGGGGTAGATGACGAGGACGACGAGGCAGTATTTATTTGCGAGTATTGTAATCAACATTAAAATATGTCTACTCATACCCCATCTTGCCCCATAGGGTACCCCGTCTTACCCTACCTTATGTCAAAATCGGGCGTTAGATGTCTTTGACAAAATTATTTTTTTTTTCTTTTTCTGTCATAAGTAATGTGCCATAAGTTCTTAATTTCCAAAGATTAATAATGTAAGCGTTATTCTAAATAAATATTCATTCAAAATAATTTAAATTGAGCGTTTTAATGCCCTTCAAACGTTAAGGTCCCCGTCATGCCCCCCCTTCCCCTACATATATAATTATATACCTTAAGACGTGGGTACATTAATACTATACTAGTTATGTGCCACTACTTTGTGTATTAGGTACCTACTTCGAAAACATCCAAAATCAATTTCTGAGTCTATGGTCCGTATTCCAGAACGTTTCTCAATACTCGATCAACGCTTGAGACTAGATTTTACCTTATAAAATCTACTCTTAAGTGTTTCTTTGGAATACGGCCCTATATCATGTAGGTTCCTGCTTACCTAACTCTATGTGCAAAATGAGCGTATTAACTTTAAAAAGTGAGTTTTGAGCTTTGTGATAATAAATCATTAAGGTTCTGACATTTAATTTCATATATTTAGATATTATATAATAAAAAAAGCAAAATAACCAGGTAGGTATCCATTGTGCTAGAATCGAACCCAAGATTGTTATATATGAACTTAATTATTTACAATTTAATTTACACCATTCAATCTACATAGTTGCTATCTAATTATAATTTTGTTGAATGTATATCCGAAAACTACATTTTAATTTAACATTTAAATTAAAATATTAAACAATTTCATTTGTTCCAAATTCTTTTAAGAATTTAATTACGTTAATTATCTTTACAAGGAATTGTAAATTAAAAATCTAATATTTAGCATCAGTTTAATATAATACGTATACCTTAGTCTTTCCATAGGTAGGTAAATCTTTCATAAATCAAAAAATAATTCACTCACATCGCTAAAAACTTAATATTACCTAGAAACAATGGAAAAATTTCACATTACCACGAAACAGCGTGATTCGATTCACTGTTAATCGATACTGTTTAGAATGATTAAGTTTTTACATCGATTCTTATTAGAATTCCCATGTAGCGGATAAATACTGACAAACACCTGTCTACACTTAGATAACTAGGGTTCATTATTCATTATGATTTGTAATTACAGAGTTAGTTTCCATAACATATTTTTTGTTACACTCTATGCATAATATTTTTATACGAAAAAATACTGTCATAATTATTGACGCTTAATATTGTGTTAAACTAAGGTTCAAGCTTGTGCTTTGGGATCTAGATAACCGATAAACATACTTATACATTTTTAAATACTTACATATATTTTTTTAAATATATTTTCACAATTATATTTAAACAAATTTTATAATAATTTTTTCGACATAAAACATACCCCTACTCATAAACTCAGAAAACTGTAGTGCTTAATTCAACAGTTAAACTGAGAGGTCAATGACCTCTGAACGCCATCTATTATAGAGTAGGTAATTACAATTCATCTAAGAGAATGGAAAATGAATCACTTTAACTAATTTACCTATCGATATTATTAAAATTATAATTTATTTTTAAATCTAATCACCCATTATCTCAGAAAAATACTTTTTTTTTTCATTTTTAAGAATTCGTATCCATATCTATTGCATTAAATATTAATAAGCAAGTTTCAAGAGAAGTCGGCTATATACGAAATATAATGTTTTCAACTTTTCACTGAATTTCTAAAGATAAAATCTAACTTCATTAGAACGAACATATAGGTTAAATGTTACTTAATAAATTAACAAATTAATTTATAACGTTAATTAATTACATTTGTTAAGTATTTATTTCAAAAACGGACAATTTTAAATCTTTATACATTTTTCAACTCTAAACGTAAGTTAAATAAATATTACTTTCTTGTATGAAAAATAATTTAATATCTTAGAACTACTCGATTTGTATTTAAGAATGTGAGGTATATACACCAATTATCGTCCGAGTCCGGTCAAAGAAAAATACGGAACGTCGGCAAAGCACCGCCGCGTCGCGTTCTTCGCAATTAATCTTTCGATCGCAAATTGATCATATGATTTATCGATCAAATGCTCTCAGTACTATTAACAACTTTTTATTTTTTAATGAGAACACATTCTTAGAAGTGATTATCCATTGATTTATTTATTAGATTTCAGTTGAGGTGTTATGAATTTATAACTGATGATTAGTTTATACTTACTGCCTAAATGGCATTAATAGACAATTTCATCTTATTACCGTGTTTTTTCTATGAAACACTGATTGTATTGAAAATTTTGCGATGAATTATTTAAGAATTCTTTTCTAAACGAATCAAAACTTTGTAAGAATGTACATGAAATTTTAAAAAAGTTAAATCTTCCATGTTCTTATAAGAATCTATTTCGATTTGTGACTTAAAAGTTTTCGTTCAACGACCTATCCCACTAAAAATCACAGTTCCCTGAAAGCACAGGTAGGTTACCAAAGCCTACTAAGTTACCAAAGCTCACTGACTTTAAAACTTACATGTGTAGTCTGATGAGAATTTGTAAATCACAATACTTGTAGTGTACGTCCACATAACACTAAGTCAAAAAAAATTTTTCACAACAACTGTTTTCCTTCGCAATAGTTTTAGCAACACACGCACTTGTAACAATAACGTTACTAAATGATAAAATTTATAACACAGAGTCAGCTACGCCCAAAATAATCTCAAGTCCGAGTGAAAACAAAACATAAACATGAGACACAATGTACACAAAACTCAAGTTCACAAACGGCCGATGCGATTAAGAAAAACAAAATTTGTAAATAACAAAAAATAACTGTATGGTTATTGACAGTTTACAATCATAATCGATGATCGGATGAACGGTTTCGATCCGATTAGTATTTATTACGTAAGGCGAGGGGCCGGAGCGCGAAGCGACGGGCGCGCGTGCTTGTCGCGACACACGACTGCAGTGCGATCCTTCGGCCGGAGCCCCACCAACTCTACGCGCATCTGAGGCTCACTCCTTGGTGCGGCCCCGCCCAGTGGGACGCCACTCGGCAGCTAAGATGACCGTCTCCCTCTTTATCGCTCCTCGCCCGATCCGCGCTTGTGGTCCCTTTCCCGCGCGGCGACAGTGGGGCGCGCCAATAGGATCGGTTCGGCGGATCGAGTCGAGACGATGAATCGAGATGTGTACTTAGGTATCACTGCACAAGTCCTTTTGTTGTAGTCGATAATAGGATGCGCTTTTTTTTGCGGCGCGATCGAGAGCCCGCTCCTTGGACGTTCGGTGGCTGTTTGTGTTGCCATCTATTTGTTTACATTTTTCTTCAATGTTTCCACTTGTGACCATAACAAACATGCCTACCTGAGTTTTTGTCTCTACGACTTTATTGATCACAGCCCACACATTATTACATTGTCATGTCATCATTTCTTCATACTTTTTTTACATTTTATCATTATATTTATTAGGTACACAAAAAATACATTAAAGTATTTTGAAAAGGCATTACTTTTTATTTAAAATATCGGAATATATCTACCTATATTTTTGTCAAAAGAAATAGTTAACATGCACTATCAGATATTACCTTGAAATAATAGAAAGTGCAGTTGAACGTAAGGGCAAGTCGCGTAGGGAGATTGTCTCAGCAGTCAGTAGTCGGCAGGGGTGGCTGAACTCGGTAGGGCGCAAATGTAGGTCAGTTTTTGTTTCGCACCACCCGAAATTCGGTTACTAGGTCCATTCGTGCTTTCCTTCGGGTATTAATCTTTGACGAACCAATTATTGGGGCTTTTACATTACTTTTTGAAAAAAGATAAAACATATTTGATTAAGTTGTCAAGTAAATTTTTTACTGCTTGATTTTATCGAAGGTGTAAACTACCGTTTATATATAACTGAGCTTACTTTAATATATTCAAAAAAAATATTTTAACGGGCTACCAAACTTAAGCGATTAAAAGTACCTACCTACTATGTTATACTTAGGTAGGTAGCTGCAACATAAACGATAGTGTACCTTGAAAATATAAAGTACCTCTCCTTAACATTATTTTGGGAGGTTCCTACCTATCCTAGGTAACCTAAATATGATGTAGGTACCACATATACCATCTCCTCCTCCTCATATATCTACTAATATACCATCATAGGTTGTTAAATGAAATAAATTACCTAAACACTATGTGTGTACCTATCTAAGAACAATAGTTACCAAAAAAATTAGTTTTCTCCCCCAAACAACTGAATTATTTACTAAATAGATACATTTTTATATACCTAATGATAGTTAACATTTTTTATAAGTTTTCACATCATATTTATTTATCTTAAGATATTAACAATAGGTTACATAATTATAAAAAGTATTTGTTGCTCAAAATATTTTTTTAACATAAACACATACTTAAACTCTTGAAACATTGGATAGGTATTCACGAATTCGCATTACCAGGAAAATTTGGCAATCTTAGTTACATGCCGCTCATCGCTAGATGGCAGTAGGCGGCGCTTTTCACCATTTTCATTGTGTTTTCGTAGGGACGACGCGAAGGGGACGAGTGAAGTGTACTAAATAAAGAAAGGTTCGCACTAAAGTTGTATCGACCGAGGTAAGAACCATAGAGTTTGTAATTAAACGAAAATAACTTTACCTTCTGTCTATTTATTTAGGTACTATACTACTAAAGTAGAAAACAAGCGTAAAAGGGCTCCTAATTATTGTAAGCATTTACCTTTTCCAAATTATTGTGAGCAGATTGCTCAAAAACGGAAAGGTCAAAAGCACTCAGATATCCAGACGTGCATAGTAGGTGAATAGTGCATAGTGTGAAGCGATTAATGACACTGCAGGAAGCGAAAGAAGTATGCATGGATCGTGGAGTTCTGAGTACCCTGTCAGGGATGCTGTATCCCTGAAGATAGATATAATATATTATTTATTTATCAATCACGCTTTATCGCCGAAGGGGTTGCAGAGGCATATTATACGCCAACTGTTCAATGTGTGTATTCCTGTCCCACGTAATAGATACCTACCTGCCTACATGGTGTGGAAATCCTAATAGGTGCTAGGTGGACCAATTCCAACCACAAATCTCTTTGTGTGATGAGATCATTGATTTTTTCTTGAATGTACCGTATTGATCTATAGTATACGTATGTACCTAGTTGTACGTATTTAGAAATATAACTATTAGTAAATATGTTTATCAGTTGTCTAGACCCTATAGCACAAGCGGTAGACCTACTGTGTAAAATGTAATAAATTTTACAGTAATTGTAAAGTACATAACTTAGTAAGAGATACTTATTTCCTTCAAAGAACAAACTTGACCCTACCACATAGATCCGGCTTGAAGGACCAAAATGTAGAGTTGGTATTATTGTACCAAAACTTGATGATAGTGGTAATACAAAGATTTCGGTTCGGGTCACATTCTCTCGTTGGAAACTATGATAATGGGCTATACCTAATGATAAAGAGGCAACGAGGAGGGGAAGGAGAGAATACTCCCTCTTGAATTCCGCCAGACAGACAAGGAATGCGTATGTTCTGTTTGCCAAGAAGAGTTTCATTAGAATTCATTTAGTCGGTTCGAATCCAGCATAACCTATGTTGTGAATTTCACACGTTAAAAAAATACGGAGCAGGCAAGTAATAAGTATATTATAATATAAATTATAATCACTTCACTTGGAATTGTTGAGAACTAGTTGATGCTCGCGGTGTCTCCTGCGTAATTAGGTTTTTCCGTATCTACCCGTTTCCCACTAGAATTTGTTTCTGGGATAAAAATAGCCTAATAACGTCCTTTCTCGGGCTCTAAACTATCTCTGTACCAAATTTCAATTAAATTGGTTTAGTAGGCTTTAGAATTTCGGCGAAATAGAGTAGCAGGCAGACAGATAGACTTACTTTCGCATTTTTAATATAAGTGGAGACTAATAATAATAAATAATTACGTTTTTGAGCCGGTTGGGGTCGAGACACTGGGCTCGTGGTGCCTAAGTGCTCGTCAGCTATATATCGCAAAGCGACTGGTCGATTCTTCTCGTGACCATACGGCTGGCCTCTCTCTCGCTCAGAGAATAAGCATTGCCATACAACGTGGCAATGCGGCCAGCCTTAAGGGAACCTTACCGGTTAAGTTTTTTGTAGGTTAAGTTAAATATGTAACTAATATCTTTTGTATACTAATATTATTAGTGGAGACTAGGTAGAGAAGTAGAGATCGTATCCAATTTCTATTTATTTATTTATCCATCACGCCTTATCCCCGCGGCAGAGGCATATTACATGCTCACTTTTCACCGAAAATAAATAAATAATAATTTCTAGATAATCTAATTTACAAACGCAAATCTTCACTATTACAGTGGATATTTGAAATTGTTTCAAAAACAAAAGGAGGAGAATTAGACTTGATGAAAATAGTGACAAAATAATTGTGTTGCGCGGGAGTCGATCGTGCGAACGTAATTATGTGTAGCGAGAGCACGCAATCGTACCTACTGACGACATCGCTGCAGCTCAAATGTTGCGATGAGCGGTGACTGCTTGATAGATAATGAATAAAAACACGTAGAAATATTGCTTTTTTGATTTTTTATTAACTATGTAACGTTGGCGCTATGGTAGTGTATGCAACTGCCGTGCTGAGGTCCCGGGTTATATTACCGGGTCGGAACAAATATTTGTTAGATCCATAAAATGTTTGTTTCGGAGTTTTGGTGTAGTAGTTTTGGTTTAGAAATATATAAGTATGTTTATCAGTTGTCTAGATCCTATACTACAAGCTTATATTAGCTATTTGGGCTGGATAGCACTGTCTAAAAAATGTCCCACAATATTTTATTTACTCTACCGTAATGGCCTGAAGGTATAATTCTATTGGATCAGACAGCACGCGGCAGAGTAAGTAAATACCTATAGGTACTTGTTGGTGCATATTTCTGAACTTTGGTATAATTTCAGTGGAAGTGTGACAGAGTCATAGGTTTTAGGTACCTATGTACCTACCTACCTACGACAGATTTGACCCCTTTTTTATACCACTGAGGTGGCAGACAAGCGTACGGCCCATCTGATGGAAAGTGGTCACCGTAGCCTATGGACGCTAGCAACACCAGAGGTGCAGCACTCGCGCTGCCGACCCTTTATAAACCTTCTAAGATCCTTTTGTAGAACCCCATACCGTAGACGTTCGGGAAACCCCAGGCAGGGAGTTCATGACACTCGTGACTATTAGGTACGCTTTATTCTGTGGATATAGGTACTGTTCAGAACAAATACTAATCATGATTTCGATTCCTTTCAACCATTCACTTCTCTACAAGTTATTTGATTGTTAAGTATATTTTATTATTATATTACATTTTGATGTCTAATATTAAGGAGAGCAAAGACAAAAACTAAAAGCCCTATCAAGATCATGACAGGTTGTGTTCGATTGGTTTGGACACGTCCAACGAATGATTGAGGAACGATTGACGAAATATATACCTAGGTACCTATTTAGGTAGAAGGAGTCAAGGTAGACCGAGACTTACATATGAACACCACGTGAGCAGATTACTCAAAAACGGAAAGGTCAAAAGTACTCGGATACCCAGACGTGTATGTAAGAAGTATTTAATGAATCTGCAAGAAGCCAAAGAAGTATGCATGGATCGTGAAGCCTGGCGGTCTGTCCTGTTTGACTAGTTAATCTTAAAAATATTATAAATGTGAGTTTGTATGGATTAAGTCTTTCACGAAAAAACTATTGAACAGATTTTAATGAAACTTTACAACAATGTAGCTTATACATCAGTATAACACATAGGCTATTTTTTATCCCGGGAACAAGTTCCTGTGGGAAACGGGAACGGGAAAACTTCCCTACGCGGGCTAAGCTGCGGGTGTCAACCTGTGTAATATAACATTGATATAATATTACAATCTCAATCACTAGAATACAGAACTGTATTATTAATATATGCCTTTTTAATACTACATTAGATTTTTCAATGCCAAATAATTTGCATTTAGTTCAATACGGTATTGACATTTATCTTTGATTTTATGTTTATGTTCAGTTCTGACACGAAATAAAATAGTGAAAACCCAAATAAATTGTTAACATAAATAATGTCAGGTGCTTTTTAAAAGTAAAATAAATAAATCGCGCTAAAATTATGTTGAACACAGCTTTTAGCCTCATTTAAAACATTATTTAGCCTTTTATATTTGTTTAATAACATTAGTGAAAATATATGGTATCTGGAAGGTTTATCTTAGCTCAATCTTTAAGAAATCTCTCTTTTATCTCATAACACTACCGATACGAAACATTTGAGACCCACCTTTTTGAAATGTTTTAGAAAATTCGTTATGTAGGAAGGTCGAAAACTTGAAGTACTAAATATTTTCATTACCTTAGCTGGGTCCATAATTACACAGTTCGAGATCGTACATTAGGTAATATGAAGCAGTTATAGGTTAGTTTACTTGCTAATGAAGCCTGAGGCTATAGCTAAAGACATTCTAAAGGGATACTTTGCTGATTTGTCTGACTTTAGTCTGCTTTTGATTGTGCTCCTAAAGTTGTCAGCCTAGAAAAATATTACACGGTACCCATATTATAACAAATCGGGACTTTAAGAACGAAGAGCTCGTGGTCCACGTGTAAACGATCACTGCGTTATGCAACATTCGATATGGCTGGTCTAACATCGATACGGATGAGTGACCACTTTGTGGCATTTATATTTGCGAGCGTTTCCGTGCTTTGGAAGGCACGTTAAGCCGTTGTTCCCGGTAGCCAGTAACACGGCAGTCGCTAAGTCAATTTGAAGGCCTTATGGACAGCTAGAAAAATTTCAACAGCCGGGAGCCACAACCTGAGTCTGTCTATTTCAACACGGCAATGAGCTCACCACCTATAACGTGGGATACACATGGTGAAAAGTGGGCATATAAAATGCCTCTGCCACCCCTTCGGGGATAAGGCGTGATAGATAAATAAGTAAAATAAAAACAATTTCAAAACACTGCTTTACATATACCTAATCTTTATAGTCAAACTGCTTTTATTTATTTATAGAACTGATAATTTATTTGAAAATTCATTTCGTGTTAAATATTGTTAATCAAGATATTAAGGCACATTTACATTTTCTAGATATATTTAAATAATAACATTATCCGACATAGAAGGTTATTTGTTTATCGAAGCGAAGCTCGTAAAATTTTACTGTGGGAATGTGTAACTCTTTTACTAGGAAAAAACGTGTTTCAACAGAGAGGAGCATATAATATAACTTTGTCAGCGGAGAATCCTTTTAAGTAGAACTGTTTAGATCTTTATATTCATTCAATATGGCTAATGACTACGTATAAATAATAGTATGTTCAAGGAAATATTATTTTAATGTTCTTATTGGTCGAACTATCTGGGGATTATTTTTTTATACCACTGAGGTGGCAGACAAGCATACGGCCCACCTGATAGATAGTGGTCACCATAGCCTATGGACGTTTGCAACACCAGAGGTTCAGCACTCGCGCTGCCGACCCTTTAAAAACCTTCTAAGACCCCTTTTGAAGAACCCCAACTGTAGACGTTCGGGAAAACCCAGGCAGGGAGCTCATTCCACAACCTAAGCGTACGCGAAATAAAGCCTCTATCGGACCTAACCGTATGTGAGCGCTCCGGACGCAAAGTGTGAGGGTGAACACCCTGTCTATGGCGAGCGGTGCGATGATAGAAGGTAGCCGTGGGCATCATATCAAACAATTCCTCAGAGCACAGACCGTTGTACAGGCGATAGGACACACATAACGAGGCGAAGACTCTCCTATCACGAATGAGCTCAACACTGCATTTTGTCCTCTAAATGACTACGGTATTAGACGTCACTAGAGATCTCAACACCAAGGATCCCAATACTATTACTATACAACTACTATTCAATACTACTACTATTCACAATTTCGCAAATTGCTCAAGTGGCTCCCGATTCGCCTTCGACGGAACGTTCATATTCTCTCTTTGCTTTACAGCACCCTTTTCAATCCCACTACTCCCATTTACTTAAAAGAACGATCTATGTTCCTTAATGACATACATTTGAGATCCTTAAGGTCGTCAGAGTCACTGGAATTAGAGGTTCCTAGACATGCCACATCGTTTTACGACAAATCCTTCACTGTACAGGCTGTACGGTTGTGGAATGGGCTACCTTTAAACTTAAGGCGAGCGCAGTCGTTGCCTATTTTTAAGAAACTAATAAAAGAGCACTACCTGGCGTCGTAGTATCTGTGTATGTACGCATAATATTTGTGTGGATGTGAATTTATTTATGTTTGTGTATGTATTTATGTATGTGTATGTATTTATGTATGTGTATGTATTTATGTATGTGTATGTATTTATGTATGTATATTTATCTTTGTGTATGTATGTGATGTAAGTTCTCAGTAAGTTTTTAGGTAAACTACATTATAATTATTAGTTAATCGTCTTTCTTTATTAAAAACACCAATTGCTACCCATTTCCCTTAAGGTCCTTGACAACTTCTCCATCCAAAGGTTGCCTGTAAGAGATTGCTCTATAGCGATAAGGCCGCCCTTTGTACATTTATGAAACTGTAATCTCTTTATGTGAGTGTTTTATATTTGTGTGCAATAAAGTTTATTCTATTCTATTCTACTATTAGAGATGCAGGAAGATGTGCCCTGGAATTGCGGCGCTACAGTAAATGGGCCTTTTTTAGCGGTGAATGCACAAACTTGAGTCTTGGTGGGGTTTGACAAAATTTTGTCTACTCCGATCGGACACTCTTGGAACAGTAGTTTCGACTTATTGTTTGTTGCAATAACTATTAATTCATAAACTATTAAGTCTAGGGTAAATTAAGCTAATATAAGATGGTGCTAAGGTAAAATGATATTGTAGAATAAATTGTCATATTTTTTGTGAATTTGTCGGAATACCAATTTATTATAAAAATAAATGCACATTTACTCAAAAACAACTGACCTGACCTGACAAGGTAACTACTAATGGTAGTTTAATCCCGCTGTCGCTTCCGCTCATGTCCTGGACCGCTGTCTATAATTGTCCGGCGGTTAGCAAACTGTTTAACAATTATTGCTATTATTTTTGGGCAAGTTTTGATTAACGTAGCATTTCTTTGTTTCATCTAGTTTAATGGGTCCAGGGCATGATCCAAGGAGACAATTCGTATTGTTATAGACATTAGAAAATATATGTAATAAGCAGAATCACTTGTCTAATAGGGTACGGGTTGTTGTTTACGGGGTAAATGAAGCTTTGTAGCCTTATTTATTGGTTTGAAATGTATCCTTTTGGACCACAGAGGAATGTTGCTCGATGCGTAATACAGACGAAAGTGATAAAGAGTATATATGCGAAAATCGCATACACATCCTCTAACAGGTTTGTATGAAATATATATAGAAAGGAGTGTTTAGCAGAGCGCTAGTGAAGAAAATTTCTTGCTCTGTGTGCCTTGAATCTATCTCTGGAGGTACAGCAGGGACATAAATTTGGATCTATTTCTCTATACCACTGAGATGGCAGACAAGTATGGCAGGCATCAAGGAATGGAGATATAAGTCATTGATTATCTTATTTTGGATGGACATGGAGACAGCTTATTCACCAGTGAAGAGATTGGAAGGAAAGACCAAACAAAGCAATTTCAGATTACAAATTAGAGAGTGATGAAAGATTGACGAACAATACATATTGTGGAAAAGTAGAAGGTAGAAGGAGTCAGGATAGGCCGAGGATTACATATGAAGACCACGTGAGCAGATTGCTCAAAAACGGAATAGGTCAATACCCAGACGTGCGTGTATGAAGCGATCAATGAATTTGCACGAAGCGAAAGAAGTTTGATGGATCGCGAAGCCGATCTGTACCTTCTGAATACCCCTTCAGGAAGACAGCGTGAAGTTAGATAGTTAGTTTCAAAAAAGAGAGTTTTGGTGTAACGAAAACATAGCAACTAAAAAGGCAACGGGTTCAAAATTTCTTCCAAATTTGACAGCTAAAATAGACACATTTTATTTTATGCAAATTATTAGACCCACTCCAGTTCCGTGCTTCGGAAGGCACGTTAAGCCGTTGGTCCCGGTTGCAAATAAAATGGCAGTCGTTAAGCCAAGTTGCAGGAATTACGGGCGGCTTAAAAAATTTCAACAACCGGTCGCCACAGCCTGTGACTGTCCATCACCTGTTACGTGGGACAGGAATACACATGGTAAAAAGTGGGCATATAATATGCCTCTGCCACCCCTTCGGGGATAAGGCGTGATAGATAAATAAAATAATATATAAATGAAAATATAGCACTAATATGAAAGAGATGATCATACATTCTCGATAGAACTAGCGCACTCATAAAGCACTTATAAAGAAAGCACTTTTAGTAATACTCGTCTCGAATAAAAACATCGTTTCTATAAAGCGACTATGCTCTACCTGCAAATCCAACATTTTTAAACAAACTTATTTGCTTTTTAAGAATACAATCAACCCTTAAATACTGGCGACTAAGACGTTGTACAATAGGCTGAATGTAAACACTGCGTTGGGGTGTCTCTCCGATATTAAAAACATCTGTTCCGATCCCTCCGATACCCTCAGAAAGGGTTAAGCTATGCTAGTATGGACATTCCATCATCGATAAGAAGCATCTATTTGTTTAAAATATGAATGACACGGGTAAGAAGGCTAATCTGGACATTTTGATAAATTTTTAAAGCAATTATTTGCTAAATTTCTCATAATTTTTTTTTATTAAAGTGGAAAAAGACAATTTGATTCGAGACAGGGATTGAACCTGTGACCTTTGCCTAACCAGGGCAATGTTCTAGCCTAATAAAAAAAAATAATGAAAAAAATTTAATCTGGACATTCAAACCATTGCGACATGTTACATCGGATAATCTGCTGCGGCAAATTTATATTATATATAAATATAAAATATATTATATTTGCACAATCAGTACTGACATACTGCTTGCCAGCTTGGGGTGGAGCCATCAAAATCAAGTTTCTAGAGCTAGAGAGAGCTCAAAGATCTCTGCTTAAGGTCATGTATTTTAGGCCCTTTAGGTATCCCACAGAACTCCTTTATACAGATGCATCCCTTTTATCGGTCAGAAAGCTTTATGTACTTCAAATAATATTAAAAAAACACAAATCACTGATCTTTGAGCCAGGAAAAGTGACTGGTAGAAGGAAAAATTTTGTAGCCCCTACAGTAATGGTCAAATCCGTTTTCGCTGATCGACAATATCTCAAACAATCAACACGTTTGTATAATTTGATCAGCAAAGAGATAGACATTTACTCCCTTACTCTACGAGCCTGTAAGGATGCTGTAGTAGACTGGCTTAAGTCTAAAACGTATGATGATGTGGAACATATAATACAAGAAACCAATATATAGCATACTCCAATCCTCCCACCCTCTTAAGGTACTTCATCTTGCACATTTAATATCAGCAAATAAGCAAAACTAACAACTCATGCTGCGTAATACATAAACATACACAACATCAAACACACACACACACACACACACACACACACACACACATACACACACACATACACACACACATCGGAGCGCGCTTTTCAATTAGTGACCTTCATTTTCTTTTTGTTTTCCTAATTCCTAATGTTTGTTTTGATTAAACATAGTTAAAATTAAAATATAATAAATCGTCCTGTACACCGTAAAATCTGGAAAATAACTATTGTGGAAGAGTGGAATTTCCTAACACAAGCATTATTTAGCTTACATGGAAGTTCCTACTGAAACACATTGTAACAAAATTTGTGCTACGAAATAAACATTTTTTTTTTATTTATTAAAATAATAATACATAATTATAATTCATTTTGGTTATATGCACGGTTTTATAGGTTCGGTATATTTTTCAGGAGAATGTTTAAAGAAACTATTTTCACGTGAGTAAACCCTTGGGCATAAAATGTTTTTCTTCAGCAAAAATAAAAAAGGACTTGGTTCACGGCAATACTTATTAAAAATTATTACCTAAGATAGAGTAAATAGTAATTGTCTCACTACAGGGGATGCCGACGACCGTGCGAAGTGGAGGAGATAATGTAGGAAAGTTGACTCCGGGCGTCGCGAGACGCAACTGGGACAGACGCTCGGATGATGATGAGTTTAAATAGTAATTAAATGTTCTGATAAATTAGCAGTATTTTTATATGGATATAAATAAATATTGTTCAAGTACCTACTTTAGTTATAAAATGGTGTTGCAAACAATGTATAGATTATTCTTTATAGCAATGATTATTCTTATATCAAAGAAATGTTCAATTCAGCCCGTATTAAAAGTATATTAACTGCTAAGTACTCATCTATTTGACGTACATCTAGCTAGTAATGAAAATATGTTTGGACTATGAAAAAAGCTTGGGTTAGTATTGTTTAAAAACCTTATCCATCTTAATCTTTCATTATTCTATCGAAAAATGAACGCCTAAAAGCAGAAAAAGTAACGAAAAAAAAATCCCTTCTTATGCAAATAATTTCTTCGAATTTACGTTTGATTTTAGTCGGCCCGTCGCGTCCGGGTGTGACGTTATTAATTATTAATTTCCAAATGATTTATTACCATATTCCTCGCGACGATTTTCATAAAAATATTCTATAAAAGCCAATTTTTTTATCAGCATTGAAAGGGTTACAAATGTTTCTAGATTTTTTTTGTGTCGTTCAATAGAATTAATTAACGTGAAAGAAAATCGAGTTTTTTGAAGTGTAAATTGTCCTTTTGTTTTATTTATATTTCTGTAATCAGAATTCAAAATTGAGTTCGTTTAGACTTATTACAAACAGATTTAGAAATGAACTACTTTCTTGTTTGAAATTTGTATCTCTTTGTCCCTCTCGTATCTCTTGAGTTTTAATTGCCCTGACTTCATGAAGATGTGTGGGTCCTAGACCAAGAAGATTATTTTACAGAATCATCTTGGCTAGTCAAAAGTACTCGGATACCCAGACGTGCGTGTATGAAGCGATTGATGAATCTTCAAGAAGCGAAAGAAGTATGCATGGATCGCGAAGCCTGGCGTTCTGTCCTCTCTGACTACCCCGTCAGGGATACAGCGTAAAGATAGTAAATTAGTTATCTTGGCTAGGCAGGGTGGAATGCAGTAAGATATCGGGACGTGACTTAACCTGTTATCTGTGGACGTGCTGATTTACGGACGATGCAACGACGCGGAGTCCTTACAGGGTTAAAGGGTCAGACGGTTCTGTCTCTCTCTCTGTCTCTCTCTCTGTCTCTCTCTCTGTCTGTCTCTCGTAACAAAGCCGAAAATCAAAAACTAAACAATTCCTGCTTCTGAACCTAAAAACGTGTACCCCAGGATCCAAATACATTTAAGGCTTGAAAGGAACTGTTACCGGCAACGTCCATCTAAAACGTGGAACTTATAAATGTCACAAATGGTCATGTATCTCAGAATCGACCTTAGTGTAAGACGCTTAACGCAGTGATAATTTATATATAAGTAAGTTGGCAAACTTTGAACTGCCTCAGTGGCGTAGTGGAGTGTATCGGACTGCTGCGCTGAGGTCCCGGGTTCGATTCCCGGGTCGGAATAAAAAATATTGGTGATTTTCCATAAATGGTTGTGTCGGAGTTTGGGTGTTATAATATGTAAGTGTTTAGAAATGTATAAGTATGTCTATCAGTTGTCTAGATCCCATAGCACAAGCTTAAAAGCTTAGTTTGGGCCTTATGGCACTGTCCAAAAAGTGCCATACAACATTTTATTTATTTATTAACATAAATAAGCTGACGCCTTAATAAGTTTTAGGTAAGTAGAATAACCACAAACATTAGAGATAACAATAAAATAAAACAAGTCTGTCTTCGCCGTAACACAGTAACAAGATACGGGAAGCGAAGAGAATAAGATCGTTCAATCAGAACCGAACCTGGGACAAACCAGTTGCTATTCATCGTCACCCTGCGCTCGCAGACAATGACTGTCCACGTGCGCTGACAATATAGACACCCACTGCTGTACAACTGTTCGAACTTTATTGGTCAAGGTATAAGAGATAGCGATTATTAATGCAAATGGAATAGTAACTTAAATACTTACAACCATAAGATTTATAAATTTATTTATCACGTCTTATCCCCGAAGGAGTGGCAGAGGCATATTATATGCCCACTTTTCACCATGTGTATTCCTGTCCCACGTAATAGGTGGTGAGCCCATTGCCGTGTTGAAATAGACAGACGCAGGTTGTGGCTACCTGCTGTTGACATCTTTCAAGCCGCCCATAAGGCATTTAACTTGACTTAACGACTGCCATGTTACTCCAACCGGGACCAACGGCTTGACGTGCCTTCCGAAGCACGCAAGCAGAAGTGTAAATAGTATAATTTATTTATTTTTGCATACATACATATTGCCACACTTTTATCCCCGAAGGGGTAGGCAGAGGCATACTATACGCCCACATTTCACCGTATGTATTTTATCCCACGTTACAGGTGGTGAGCCTACTGCTGTGACTTTGGAACATACAAAATTGTGAAAAAATATTAAACAAGTTTAAAACGATGACAGCTGCAATAGTATACACTGTGGTACAGCCATCAACGCCGTAATACAGGAAATATAAAATTTATAATAATAAATAAGAGTAGAAGCGTGTACGTCGCCATCCCTGCCAGCTACGGCTGCAATTCTACTCCAACACGAGCACCGCAAGGACGAATAATGCTAGGGTGTGCCCCCGAGGCGACGCGCACCAGTTCGTCCCAGCTGGTGCGAAAAGTGTGTGCCAGAGCGGCGTAGGGAACCGCCACCCTACACGCGCAACCCGACACACAGGGAAGTGGAGGACGGAGTGCAGGGTAGCTGTGTGGAATGTTAGGGGAGGAATAGCAGATAAGATGAATGAGTTGATGGATGTTATGAATGAGAGAAAGTTAGATGTAGTGTGCTTAGCAGAGACCAAGCGCAAGGGCCGCGAAGTCGTGGAGCTCCCGGGTGAAGTGATCGCGCTATGGTCTGGAGTACCAGAGAGCGAGCATGGCAGGCGGGGGGTTGGAATTTTGTTGTCCTCGCGATTGGCCTCCGGTATGTATGAGTACAAACTGGTAGGTCCTAGAATCCTCTGGATCCGTGTAAAACTTGGTTTGACGAAGATTTTCCTGGTAGCTGCTTACGCGCCAGTATCTTCGTCGAACGCGAGTGAGCTAGAGGACTTCTGGGAGAGTATGAGAGAAGCTCTAAATGTGATAGAAGGAAATGAAAAACTTATAGTATGTGGAGACTTCAATGGATGGGTGGGTACTGCTCGCGATGGTTTTGAGTCGGTAATCGGGAAGTATGGGGATAAAAGGGTGAACGACGCTGGTAAGCTTATACTGGCATTTTGTAAGGAAAAGGATTTGTTTGTGGCGAACACAATGTTCAACCACAAACAAATTCATATGTATACGAGGAGATGTAAGTCAAAGAGAAGCATGATAGATCTATTCCTAATGGATAGTCGGCTCCGTAAATAGGTGATAAACACAAGGGTTTATCGAGGCGCTGAACTAGGATCAGACCACTACCTAGTAATAACTAGGATAAGGGGTCTGTTCGCGGGTTGGCGTCATCGTACCAAGTGTCCTGAACATGAGCCGACTCATAGCCTCAAAAGCTGGAAGCTGCAGGATGCATCCATTAGGGATAAATATAAAGAAAGGGTAGCCGAAAAGCTTGGCGACGTCAATGTTAGTAGGGAGAATGTGAAATATGTATGGCAGAACCTTAGGGATAGTATGATAAATGCCGCTGTGGAAGTGTGTGGAGAAACGAGAAGAGGCAGTAGTAATAAGCGTGACGCATGGTGGAATGAGGAAGTGAAAGAAGCAGTTCGAATGAAGAAGAAAGCGAGGTTAGATTACTTAGCCTCGCGGAATGATTTTAATATGAAAGAGAAATACAAGCTGCAAAAAGTTAACACGAAGGCACTGATAGAAGAAACTCGTCAAAGGTGCAGATTGAAAGCGGATGAAAGGTTGTCGTCCAATTTCCGGGATAATGCCAGGCTCTTCTGGAAAGAGGTAGGCAAGACCCGGAGTTGTTCGGATCTGCAGTATGAATAGAGTGCTTAGTGTTAACAATGACGTCCTAACAGACCAAACAGACGTCCTGCATAGATGGAGTGAATATTATGGAAAGATGTATGCAAGAAAAGACAGAGATGCCACATCGGGAAGTGGAGCTCAATTCAATGCTCCGGATCCCGATGTCATTGAAGTCATTATGCTCAATGCGGATTCCGACGTGGAAGAGGTTGCATGGATCAAGTGTTTTCTCTCCGCATGATCGCGGAGAAGTTTCTGGCTATTAGCCAGAGGGTTTTCTGCGCTTTTGTGGATCTGGAGAAAGCATTTGATAACGTTGTGAGTAAAACTCTGTGGGATTTGCTGCCCGGATATGGTGTGGACGGCTCGCTGCTGCGGACAATACAGTCGCTTTATAAGGACTGTAAGGCTTGTGTGTGAGTAGGGGGGGGTGTGTCAACTCTTTTTGATGTCTGTACAGGCGTCAAACAGGGTTGTGTCATGTCCGCCTGGCTGTTCATAGTGTATCTGGACAGTTGCCTGCAGAAGTTGAAAGATTGTGATATGGGTGTGAATTTGGGTGACTTTTCAGTAAACTGTCTGCTGTACGCTGATGATGCGGTGCTCATGGCCTCATCAGAAGCCGACCTTCAGGCATTAGTCACTAATATGAAAGAGGAGTGTGAAAGTAAGGGTCTTCGCTTGAATGCAAGTAAGACTAAGGTTCTAGTATTTGAAAGAGATGACGTAAGAACTAAATGCGAGATTAGGGTAAACCAGGAACGTCTAGAGCAAGTGAATGAAATTGTGTATTAAGGGAGTATGTTTAGCGCGGATGGAAGATGTGATTCGGATGTAGAACGGCGAGTAGCTGCCGGAAACAGAGTTAACGGTGCTTTGTCCCAATTAGTAAAGCGACAAAGCATCGTAAAAGAAGCACGACTGGCGATTCATAACGCAGTGCTAGTGCCAACTTTGCTTTACGGTAGCGAAACCTGGGTATGTCAGCAGATGCATGAAAGTAAATTGAATGCTGTGGAGATGCGATCACTTCGAAAATTGTGCGGCGTTACCTTGGCCGACCGTATCGTAACGAAGTGATACGCAATATGGCAGGTTTGAATGAAAGTGTCAGCGTTAAGCTAGAAAAGGGCGTGCTCCGTTGGTTTGGACACGTCCAACGAATGAGTGAGGAACGATTGACGAAGAATATATTTTGTGCGAAAGCAGAGGGTAGAAGAGGTCAGGGTAGGCCGAGACTGACATATGAAGACCACGTGAGCAGATTGCTCAAAAACGGAAAGGTCAAAAGTACTCGTATACCCAGACGTGCGTGTATGAAGCGATTGATGAATCTTGAAGAAGCGAAAGAAGTATGCATGGATCGCGAAGCCTGGCGATCTGTCCTCTTTGACTACCCCGTCAGGGATACAGCGTGAAGATAATCAAGATATGTACTTAAATGTACAATAATGGCACATTTATATTATGGCGAGTCCTCAGATGGGTAACCACTTTGTAGAATTTCTATTCATTTTCCGTACTTCGGAAGGCACGGTAAGCCTTTGGTATTGGTTGCCAGTAACATAACAGTCGTTGGCTTAACAAATTGTATTTTTTTATCAAAAAACAGTGCCACAACCTGTCCCTGTCCATTTTAACAGGACAATGGGCTCACCACCTGTAACGTGGGACAAAATGCATTTGGTGTAATCTATTGTACATTATGCCTTTGCCTATAATTTCAGGGATAAAAGACTAATAAATAAATAAATGTTATAACTGAAACTGAAATAAAGCTCTTTAATCAAAATAATACGAAAGAATTTCGCTTATAAATGTGAAAGTTTGTGAGGATGTTTGTTACTCTTTCACGTAAAAACTACTAAATTGATTTTAACGAGACTTTACAATAATATTATTACTTTTCATACTTTTACATCAGAATGACACATAAGCTACTTTTTATTCCGGGAACAAATTCCTGTGGGTAACGGAAATGGGAAAACATGGGGCAAAGCCGCGGGCGTCAACTTGAATGATATACAGATCTCCCAACCGCAAGATGTTACCATAAATCGCTATATCTCATCTCTCGGACCACAGACATACATCAAAGCAGCTCGGCTTCTGTCATAAGAATTGTGAACATTAATTATGCATGAGATCTAAACACTTTATTACTCCGTCCAAGATACATATGTTTATGTTAATCACATTTATGGCTAAGCCATCACGTCTCAGTCATTCTTGTACACCTGTTTTCTTCTTTCCTCTTTCTTCTTTAATTGGTGTCTTGCTCTAGTGGATAGAGTTCCCGACTAGGAGCCAAAAGTTGTGGGTTCAATTCCGACTGAGTACTGTATACGTACATATAATTTAAAAATATGTAAATATTGTATCACTTGTCTAAATTTATTTTATTTTTATTTATTTGTTTTTTTTTTACTATTACAAAAGCTAGTATTAGCTTAATTTAGGCTAGATAGGGCTGTATTTTTTTAAGTTGTCATATTAGCGTAATCTCGGTAACTCTGCATTCATGCACTCGGTGAAATGTGGGCGTAAATATTCCTCTCTGCCATCCCTTCGGACATAAGGCGTGAAAACCTTGAGTACCAAATCTGGTTGTAGAAGCATCCAGGAAGCTAAGATGAAATATAATTCACAAATAGAAACAAGAAAGCATTCATAAACATACAATACGAATGCAATTCAATAATCCGTAGCCTTGGCTTTGAATTCCGCCATGTTTTGCACAGTGTAGTGAAGATGTAGAGGTTGCATTCGTGATGTTGTCAGTGAAGACAAGAATATTCGATGAGATCAACGAATTTCTCTTGAGTTTAAGTAGTAGTTTTATCTGTGTCGATAAAAAGGATGAGGTAGGTCTATTTTGACTTGAGACATATTTGACTCCGACGTATAAAAAGAAGATATTAAGTAATAGAAGACTAAGAAGAAAATGAAATAAATAAGATTAGGTTAAAGGTCCTAGTAGTACATAACTAGGCCATAAAAACATATTAAAAAGACGTAGTTCTAAAGTAGATGAGAGTTTCCGTGATGAAGAATGGAATGTTTTGTTGGTATTGTGAGTAAATAGTTAGTCCATTATACATTGTATATTTATCTATGATTCTTATGTTTTTTATTTAAAGTCCCTTTATTAGTTCAATTGACTATTTGATAAATAAAAAATAATTTATTCTGAGGTCTGCCGTCTCACTTCTCTGCTCACAGGCAACAAATACCTAGCACTTGTCAGTGGTGCACTTATAATAGGTAATGTAATTTGACTGCCTCGGCGGCGCAGTGGCAGTGTATGCTACTCCCGCGCTGAGGTCCCGGTTTCGATTCCGGGGTCTGATCAATTATTTAGGTTGTCCGAGTCCGAAAAATATGTGTGATCCACAAATGCTTGTTTCAGAGTTTGGGTGTTTTTTATGTATAATATGTATGTATTTTGAAATAAATATAAAAGTAATTTTATCAGTGTCTAGGTCCCATACCACAAGCTTATATTAGCTTACCTACTTTGGGCTAGATGGAACTGTGTAAAATAAAAATTTCACAATATTGGTATCGTTATCTGCAGTCTCTGTTCGCGTTATTAATCTGTCACCTATTATCGAAATGCACATCGCGGTTTCGTAAGGGTTGAATATTTCTATAGACAATTATCTTGAAAATACCGAAACAGACAAAACAAAACCTTCTAACTCTAAGAATAAAGTTCATTTTCCTGTATTTATCTCATTTCAATATTTCTGTAGTGTAATATAACTGTAATTCTAGAAATTAAATAAACCAAGGTTTACTTTGCTTTGTTTTGGATGGATATTTTGTCTTTACGAACACTTAAAGAAATTGCACACTTGCAATAGGTATACTTACTACTGGAGTTGGAGAGTACTTGTCGTATTGATGTTAGCGAAATTAATAAATAAATAAATTAATTAAATATCGTTGGGACAAGACTTTAGTATTATAAGCGATCCTTGTTGTAAAATAAATAACATAACCGATAATTTGTTAAATAACGCTTTATACCACGCTACAAAAGATGGATTTAAACTATCAACCTTACCAACCTAACCTTACCAAACCACAATAACCAAAACATTTTATCTAAATATCGTTGGGACAACTCACACAACGCCATCTGATTCTAAACTAAGTAGAGCTTGTACTGTGATAACCATGCAGATAACTGATAAACATACTTAGGTATATATTTATAAATACATACATATTATAGATAAATAACACCCAGACACAGAATAAACCATCGTGCTTATCACACAAAGTTTTATCCTAGGTGGGAATCGAACCCACGACCTCTTGCGTAGCAGTCGGTACACTCCCACCGCACCACAGAGGCAGTCAAAGAAAGAAAGGGGTTTTGATGTATCCAAGATCCCTGCGATGCCAAGCAATCCCAGCCGTTTGTGCTGGTACACTACTGATTAACAGTCAAAGCACTTGTGCCCATTATACCATTAGATAAATACTGCCTCGGTAACTGGTAGTGTATACAACTGCCGTGCTGAGGTCCCGGTTTCGATTCCCGGATTCGAATAAATATTTATGTGATCCACAAATGTTTGTTTCGGAGTTTAAGTGTGTCCTATGTATAATAAGTATGTATTTATAAGTATATTAGTATGCTTATCAGTTATCTAGATCCCATAGCACACACTTAAAGCTTTGTTTGGGCTAGATGGTGCTTTGTGTAAAAGTGTCCTACAATATTTATTTATATATTCAATAGTAAGAAAGAAGAAAAATCGTTATGGAATTGCTATTATAAATTTTTTAAATAGGTATATTTACTAGAAATTGAAATAATTTATTTTACAATGAACGTCAAAGAATAACACAACATGTACTGGATATTGCGAGTATATGGCACTAGCAAAAGTCTGCGGCTTCACTCGCGTATAGTTTAGCTGTCCCACAGATACCTCGTATTATAGTCAAGCTTTGTGTTAGGTACTAATGTATTTATGTGTTTGTACCTATCTTTATCACGAACAGTTTCTGCTGCGTAAGCTCCAGGACGGAATTAGTATTCAAAATTTGCTCTGATTTTTTTAAGAATACAGTTTTATTTGAAAAACTGTATTTTAAAGCAATTGATATGCGAAGAACTGCTGAACTATTTTGACTGAAATTTAGTGCAAATACAGATAACTGACTCTTTTTATTTTATCTCGTGTGAAAGTCTTCCTGGAGGTTATGTCGGACTCAAATCGACGAAAACTACACGTTTCCTACATAAGTCTGTTCAAAATTTCACCACTCAGGCAAAGAAAGGAACATTAGCTAGCTTACTATGATGACCAATAATAAAAAAAAAAAAAATATTATATTCTATTATATTATTATTATATTATATTCTTTATAAATTAATTATTTAAATTAAGTAAATTGAATGCTGTGGAGATGCGATCACTTCGAAAATTGTGCGGCGTTACCTTGGCCGACCGAATACGTAACGAAGTGATACGCAATATGGCAGGTTTGAATGAAAGTGTCAGCGTTAAGCTGGAAAAGGGCGTGCTTCGTTGGTTTGGACACGTCCAACGAATGAGTGAGGAACGATTGACGAAGAATATATATTGTTCAAAAGTAGAGGGTAGAAGGAGTCAGGGAAGGCCGAGACTTACATATGAAGACCACGTGAGCAGATTGCTCAAAAACGGAAAGGTCAAAAGTACTCGGATACCCAGACGTGCGTGTATGAAGCGATTGATGAATCTCGAAGAAGCGAAAGAAGTACGCATGGATCGCGAAGCCTGGCGATCTGTCCTCTCTGACTACCCCGTCAGGGATACAGCGTGAAGATAGTTAGTTAGTTTTTTTAGTTACCAATAATAAAATTCAACAATCGGAAATTCATAAAACAAGCGTTGTGCCCCCATAACTATGGCCTCTGTATACTCCCGGGATCATTCACCGCTGACTCATTGTTTCAAGCCATCATTAATTAATCAACATTATTATATTCTTCTAAAAATTGCCCCCGAATTGACGTTTCCATGTGAAATGAGTTTGGTGTAGAGCTTAGAAGTGAATAGAAGGACCATACCTATCTTTATGTAAACATTAGTTCTTATAGTTTCAAAATGCGAAAACTAATCAATGGTTTCTCAGATATGACTCTGTAACTTACTTAGAAAATTAGAAACTGTGTATTTTCCAATAAAAAATAAAATAAATGTTATTTTTAAATTTTCGCGGTGTATGCGGGCGGGTACTGATATTTTATATACTATGCGGGACTTTACGCGAAAGAACTTAAATAACACTGACGTTTCGAACACATTGCAACGCCCATGATCGCGGCTGGACACAATCCATTATTTGTGAGGAGGACTCGTAGCCGCCCTTACTCAGTGTTCTGTATCTGTATGCGATCACTGCGTTAAGTAACTTACGCCCTGTCAATTTCAACATGGCATTGGGCTCACCACCTATTACGTGGGACAGGAATGCACACTATGAAATGTGGGCGTATAATATGCCTCTGTCACCCCTTTGAGGATAAAGGCATGATTGAGAATCTATAAACCATAGCACAGATTTATATTAGATTGAATGGGGTCACCACCTGTTACAAGGAAAAAAATTCATACGGTGAAATTTGGGCGTATAGTATGCCTCTGCCTAGCCCTTCGGGGATAAAGGCGTGACAATATGTATGTATGTCTGATTTGGGCTAGATGGCGCTACGTTTAAAAGTTGCAAAGCGGTTGTATACACAGCGTCGTCTAGCCCAAGGTAAGCTAATATAAGCTTGTGGTATGGGATCTAGACGACTGATAAACATACTTATATATTTCTAAATACTTAGCAAACACCCAAACTCCGAAACAAATATTTGTGGATCACACAAATATTTTTTCCGGCCTGTTGCATACACTATCACTGCGCCACAGAGGCAGTCTCTACCTACCAGTCTCAACTACCTATGATGTCTAATTTATGTGTTTTACAGTCCCGTTCAAGTCAGTATGATAATCATTTGTAAGACAGTTCTGTTCACCATTCGAAAAACGTGGAATTCTGCATTGCCCGGCACTGGCAGGTCTACGTATCACAAGCTCTTTGTTTTAATGGCGTCATTTGAACAATTAAAATTTGATGATGCGGGCGTTCTGTTCTGTCGCCGGTACTTACGACACTTGTGCCGCGGTGTCGCCTGCATCACCATACCACCTAACCGGTCACTTACGCCATTCAAGGCACTTGGAGCAATTTCTATTAGTTGAAGGAATATTATTACATCTTCTAGTACAGTATTTGACGTCTTCTAGTACAGGCATTATTATATATAAATAAAAGAAGATTTCGCCAAAAATCGGTAAATTGTGGAATGGAAATGAGGTTACGAATAAAAATATTTATTTGCAAATGTTATAATAATAATTTGTAAACTAAAACCCTTATGATTGATTTCTAATACATTTCTTTTTAAAAAATATTTTAAAAGTTTGACGTTCTTTTTAAAATGTTGTTCTTTTTAGGGTTCCGTATCTTAAATGAAATAAAGGGAACTCTTGTAGTCTGTCTGTCCGTTACCTTTATCTCAATTCGTTGAGGTATTTATTTGAAATTAAAATATAACTCAGTTTTTCACAGTTTTAAGGAGCTGTGAAAAAAACATCTGACACCATGGTGCATCTGAGGACTGGCAAACGAGGATACGGTCAATCGCTTCCAATAATATCGACAAAAATTGCTAATAAGAACGGATCCCAGGCTCCGAGATGTCGAATGCAATCGTGACCATGCGCTCAGATAAAGATAGATAAAATATGTGACCAAACGAGCTCTTCTTACGATACAACAGACACAATATTGAAAGATGCACGCGAGATTTTTTCTCATTATCGTGACAAAAAAGGGTTGATCTAAATATAATAATGTATTTGAATGAGAATAACGACATCTGTCGAGGAAGGAAGTGATGAGACATGACAAAAACTGTATGAGGGTGTTTGATTTATAATTGTGATGTTCAGTTGATGTTGAGTGAAAGTATGTGTTGATGTAAGGAAGGTGAAACTGGGTCTTAGGGCAATATCCTCTTAGTGCTGCGCTGTGGTCCCCGCTCGTTCGGTCGGAACAAATATATGTGTGATTCACAAATGTTGGTCAGAATTTGGGTGTTTCCTATGTGTAATAGTATGTATTTAGAAATATATAAGTACATATGTCTATCAGTTGTCTAGATCCCATAGCATAAGCTTAAAGCATAGTTTGGGCTAGATGGCGCTGTGTAAAAAGTATCCCACAATATTAATTTATTTAACTCTCGAATTTTTAAGGGCACAATTTCAATGCTTCAAAATACTATAATCTAGGGTCTTTAGCGTAAGTGTATGTCGAATCCTCTGGTGATGCAAATGTCTATGTCGCGACACACCACACTTACGACGTCCGAACGTCCATTAGGCGGTTTGTCTCGACACTTGCACTTTTTGACTACTGGATTCCAAGTGGAGGAAAGCTTGTATCCACCTTCGCGGTTGAAATTGTGATGCTTCTTAATTTCAACCGCCTCACGAACAATCCGAGGGTAGTAACGGCGTTCAGTGGATAGAACTTCTGGTGCATGTAACTCCATCCAGTGATTTGAACCCGATAGCAACAGATGCTCCGCGATCGCAGATTTCTCCGTTCGGTGGTTTTTGACCGCTGCTATGTGCTCTTTCACACGTATGGACCGTATGGTGGCCTTAGCGTTAAAAAAATGCAACTAGTTCAGACGAAATCTTTCTCTAATATCAGTATGATCTATCTGTAGAATATTCGAAGACACGACCTTTGGTCTTATATCAGTATGAGGCTACTACATAATACAGAATTAGGTTAGAGTTTGTGCCAATACAACATAGAATAGAATAGAAATATTCTTTATTGTACACCAATTATTAATATTTAGAAGTAAATGAAATACAGGTTTTGAAATGTACAATGGGCCGCCTTATCGCTAAGTGAGAGATTCAATACATACATATTATCACGCCTGTTTCCCATCGAGGTAGGCAGAGACTAAGATCACGTCTATGATACACTTGCTACGATCCTGACATACCACTTTCGCTTCTTCTTCTTTCATGAGTGTTTTCATTACACGCTCGCCGGTTTAGGGTACTCTTGACCAGGCCTTTTTCCAAAAGGTCTTCGATTTAATTTACGTACGTACGCCGAGGTCGACCCCTACCAGTTTGCCCATTCACTCTCACCACATAAATCTGTTTCGTTATTCTGTTGTCATCCATCCTCTCCACGTGTGCGAACCATCTAAGCATCTTCGTTTTTATTTAAGTCACTACATCTTCTGTCATACTGCAATGTTCCCTTATGCGCTGTTCCTTTCTTTATCCATTAACTTCACTCCAGCTATACTTCGCAGACTTCTCATTTCCACTGCATTAATTTAATTTTTTTGCGTCTTCTGCCATATCCAAAATTTTAATAAAAATTTTAATCAATACATTTTAAATAATTGCAATCTATTAAAAATACCTTCGTTTTCATTGCAACAAAATACATCGAATGACTTGCTATCGTAATGGGACACTGTGATATCTAAATATGTCGTTCGGAAGTGTATCCTGTCAAGGTGGGCGCCACCTAAACTTTCTCATACGATAAAAATGAAAGTTTACTAACTACTGTTACATACCTCAACCCCATACATTTGGACCTGACCTGTAGACTGCCTTGGTGGCGACTGATGTAACTAAGGTCTCGGGTTCAAATCGCACTTTTAGTATTATGGAGACCTAATTTAATAATCCCGTTTTTGACTTTATATCAGAAAACAACCTAAAACCTTAAAACAAAAATAAGTTTTAGGCATACGTTATGCTGCTTCTACGCCAAAATCGGTCAGTATTTAGTAAATATGACCCAAATATAAAGTCGTTTCCTGACAAAGTCAAAGTAATGTTTTGTGATTGGAAACTTGTTTATCGACGTTGAGAGAAATTTTATAGCTGTAAAAAAGCCTTCACGTTTTTCGATTTTCGCCATGTTGTTTTGAAGTGAAACTTCTTTATCATAAGTGAAACTTCATTATCGACGTATGAAAGGAATTTTATAGCCGTAAAAATATCGTAAAGAAGTTTCACTTCTTACCTGCGTACTCTGGTACACACACATATTTTTTATAAATTAGGTCAAATATAATTCTAAAGGTCCGAAATATTTTTGTAATTCGCAAATGGCTGTTTTTTTTTACATTTCATATATAGGTCTAAATGGCGTCGCTTGTAGCAGTATCGGAGTTTGGATATGATACTGAGGTACACATAAACACAGTACAAGTGTTGTTCGATAAGAGGGCATGTAATTGAAACAAATAACATTAATGGCAGTTATCGACAAAATTGTACCTAAAATATTAAATTAAAACAAAATAAATATCAAAACTCAAATAAAAAGTACAGTCCAGAGCTTTTTTGATATCAATATGGGACCCTAAGACCCCAAACCAAACAATACACTATCCGAACACCGTTGATATGCAAATGCGGTATATTTCTGACAGACCCATAAAAGATGGATGGTGATATAATAGAACAGTATTGAATATTAGACAATGCGAGTATCTGGTGCTATTATTGGAATTGCTCTTGTTTGAGATATTATTATTCGTAAAATATAAATTATATTAATATTATCAACACTAAACTTCATAATATTTGTTGGGTACACAACGGTGTGATCGTAGCCCCGCTGACTCAGTGTTCTGTAAACGATCACTGCGTTAAGCAACTTTCACTATGGCTGATCCTCAGATGGATGACCACTTAGTGGCATTTACATTTGCGAGCGTTTCCGTGCTTCGGAAGGCACGTTAAGCCATTGGTCCGGGTTGCCAGTAACATGGTAGTCGTTAAGCCCAGTTGATGGCCGTATGGCTTGCAAAATTTCAACACGGCAATGGGCTCACCACCTGTCACGTGGGACAAAAGTGAATACGGTGAAATGTGGGCGTATGGTATGCCTCTGCCTACCCCTTGACACAACGATGCGACATTTAGCTGATAAAATTTCTACGGATAAGAGTATATTTGGCAGTGTGTAATTCACAGAATCAAGAAAAGAAGTAGTAAGGGAAATCGAGCCATTTTTAGTTGGTCTAGTTTGTTTTTAGTGTGACGTAATCTATTTTTTTCTTCTAGTGTACAGGCGTAGTGCTATTAAAAAGCTACGTATGAGATTACTAATTTAGAGCGAATACGAATTAAGCCAAGTTAAAGACACCTACAGTCCAAAGTCTATCGTTAGAACTTTGGACTTAGGCAGCTTTACGTATAAGTCGAAAATGTCACATTTCTTATTTTTTATTTACACAAATATGGGAAGAACTATAAAACTAGTTTACCATCCCAACCCAGCGGTAGAGGCAGATCCAAAATGTAGTGGCTGTCATGTGCTTTCCCTCACTATAAGGGTTGCTGTTATTCTGTAGAAAGTTGAGGGAGCAAAGTAAGAAAGCGGGCTTTTGATTCGACCGGGTCTTACTTGGATGATCACGATTACACTAGTTTTAAAAAATAATACAATGCAGTACTGTCCGTGTTTCTCCGCGCTCCCGCCAGAACTTCTTCAAACAATTTAATACCCGTCCAATTTTATCCATAATGCCTGTTCTATTTTTTTTTTCTAAAATATAATGGCAAAGATATTCGATCAAACATGAACGAACCCTTTAACAATGGCTCAGTCATTACTAGATTTGAATAATAAATATAAATGTTGAAGGGGAGATAGTTCAGTGTTGCATAAGTAATTATAACAATTATTTTTTGATAGATAATAAATTATTTTTGACGTTTGCTGGTCTATGCTTTGTTGGTTAATTTTTTTTATGAATCTGGCAAATATATAATTAACCCACGCTATGAATTTGCGACAGATTGTACAGTGTGCTGTGCCTTGGAACTGCTGTGGCCGATGAGATAAGCTGGGACGGACTCGAGAAGCTTGTGGTACTCCTATAACGTAGTACTATAAGTAGATCTGACTAATTATTATCAGTGGATTGAGCTTTGTTGATGAACACTCCCTAACTGTTGTTAAAACTCTGCCACTAAGGCTGTACTAGCACTATATAAAATGAAAAGGAAAGTGTAAAGTATTAGAGCACGACACCAGTTGCGGGTGCAGGAGGATGACTTGTGAGAAACTCTCAGCAGAAAAGGCAGAAAGCAGCAGATGTTAAGGTAAACAAATTGGTAAAGGGTCCTCCCCCAAGGTTCCCTTAGCTCTACAAGTAGCTTCCTATTTGCACTGCTTACGTTCCATGACTCTCGAGAGTCCCTCTGGACAAAATACTAGTGGTAAAGTTTGGGGGTAAAGTAGTCATCCTTCAAGGCGAATTCTGGATTGATCTTGGAATTTTCTCCTTACAAGCTAGATTTTTACTGCAGAATTAGCTCACGAAATCAAATTCACCCACAAACAGAATACTCGTTGTAAAAAATACACAATACAAATCACTGTATCGCCTGTTAATGATCTTGATGTCTCGCGATGATTGCAGACAGAGACGTAACATATACCTCAAGTGTGTTAGAAAGAGATGTAGTATGTGTATCTCACCGGAAACGACGTAATATATTGCGCATTGTTAGTAACGAGATCGGTTTGTATGTCTGTTTGTTCGTGGGCGGACTCGCGCCTTGTGTAGCTTTAAATTGTATATTTTTTGATACGAAATTCTACGGTAGAATTTCGATTTATTTCAATTTATCCTTGTGGGTAGCATGAAAGTAGCGGGAAAATTAAGCAGGTAAGGTTTAATCATGTCCTTATAGTAAATAATGAAAAGAAAAAATATAGGTTCAACCACTAAAACTCATCCAAGTACCGGAAAACCATATTCTTAAAGACCTTAATTACCTTAAAGACCTTAATTACCTCTGGTGTTGCGAACGTGCATACGCTGGCTACGGTGGCCACTTTCCATCAGGTGGGCCGTATGCTTCTCTGCCACCTCAGTGGTATAAAAAAAGAACCACGCAAGCAAATTGCTCAAAAACGGAACGGTTAAAAGAAACTGCTGAAAACGAAAGAAATATGCATGGATCGCAAAGCCTGGCGATCTGACTACCTCGTCAGGACTACAGCGTGAATAGTGAATAGTTAAACTTTTATTTCGGTTTACTTTTGTTCCATAACTTAACATAGTACTTCCTTTTATATGTCTCATGATAATTTTAAAAGCACGACCTATTTCCCGTACACTTCCCTACTACCACTGGTACTTAGCGGGATTGACAATACCGACCCCTATCGGAAAGGGTGGTTCTACTCAAAAATGACTCCGCACATTCATTAGTTTGTGACAAATGGATTGCGGCACGCGTGGCGAATCTTAACAGATGTACATCTCGTTGAGATTTGGTTTAAATACTAGGAATGCTTAGTAGTTACGAGTTCCTACCATTTATTCATGTTTGTAAATATTCGCGATTTTCAATCATATTTTTATGATATTTCGGGTCTTATTCGCGATGTATATTATTAGGTACAAAGCCTACCTTATACTTCTCGACGTTTCGACCGGATTACTCCAGCCGTGATCTCAGGTGGACTCTAGTATAAGGTTGGCTTTATACCTAATAATATACATCGCGAATAAGACCCGAAATATCATATTAAGAAATAAATAAATATTGCGGGACACTTTTCACACAGCGCTATCTAGCCCAAAGTAAGCTAATATTAGCTTGTGTTATGGGATCTAGAAAACTGATAAACATACTTATATATTTCTAAATACATACATATTATACATAGGAAACACCCAAACTCCGAAACACACATTTTTGGATCACACAAATATTTGTTCCGACCCGGGAATCGAACCCGGGACCTCTTGCGTAGCAGTCGGATACACTCCCACTGCGCCACAGAGGCAGTCAATTAATACAATTTATTCATCTGGATTTTGGTCAGTGAGGTAGATATCAGAGATTACCGAGGCCCAAGAAATGTCACCCCAGACGTGTGCATGTATGAAACTATAAAAAACATAGAAAACTTCAATGACTGGAAGCGAAATGCCTGGTGAAAGCGCGTGCCTCGCGATCATTTGTCGCTGACTACCCCGTTAGGGATACAGCGTGAAGACAGTATTTCTATTTTTTTTTTCGTGTCGAAATCCCCTCGGATGTCATGCCAGGCTCGAACCGACTAAAACCAAAAGGTACCTACCTGCCTATCTGTCGACCCTACCGACGCCCTCGTCTTGGGCCTGCTTCTGTAAGGACGGCGAGCGAAAACATGCAACTTCGGAACTCGGGTGGGAGAGTTCTCTCCCGAGCGTGAACACAGTATAGTGATGTTCAATCGAGTCTTATTCCGATTATAGGAGTGCAAAATGTTCAATTATAATAAGAAAAAATAACACGTAGCGCGCTAACTCAGTATTCTGTTAACGACCTCTGTGGCGCGGTGGGAGTGTATCCGACTGCTACGCAAGAGGTCGTGGGTTCGATTCCCACCCAGGATAAAACCTTGTGTGATGAGCACGATGGTTTATTCTGTGTCTGGGTGTTATTTATCTCTAATATGTATGTATTTAGAAGTATATAAGTATGTTTATCAGTTATCTGGTTTACCATTGTACAAGCTCTGTTTAGTTTGTGACCATATGTGACTTTTCCATTTATGATCATTTCTGTGCTTCGGAAGACATATTAAGTCATTGGTCCAAGTTGCCGTAATATGGTAGTCGTTAAACCAAGTAAAAAGTTTAATGAACCTTAAAATGTTTCAACACCTTTTATCCATCGCTCAGGCTCAGGCTCAGGCGCACAGGCTATTGGGGTAGGTAGCGCGAGTGTTACACCTCAGACCTACGACCACCACTTTCGGACCACCACTTTCGATGAATTGAGCCGTATCCTTGTCTGTCACCTCAGTGGTAATTATCCCTAATAATAATATTCAAGAGTAACCCTGTCTGTTATCGGTTATGCTTTCACGCCTAAACTACTGAACCGATTTAAATAAAATTTAAAATAGAGTCGGATAACTCACCACATCGGCGGAGCATTAACTAGTATAAAATAAAGAAACCCTGTGTAATCGTAACTACACTTCATCACAATAAGTAGCTACATTAAACGTCTCTAGTTTTCCACAAACAGACACCGAACCCACACTCAACGTAGGCGTCAACCATTAAGTCCATTAGATAATTAATCACTAGCAGTAATGATCGCCAATTATATCCGATAGACGCAATTATGTATCATATATGTGATGCAAAAACCGCCCGACACGGTGTTGATCAAAGGCTAGCGAACTGAATTATTGATTCGGGGCGCATGAATGGGGCATTTTAAGTCCATTTTGTTACTAGGTGACCCACACGGCTTCGTCCGTGACATACTTCTTCGAACTCCTGTCGTTTATAAACTCTACAATAATGTTAAAACAAAAACCTAATTTGTCGACAATTATGATTACTGCTCGCCTACAAAAATATTTATTCGAATTTCGACCAGTAGTTCCTGAGATTGACGCGTTCAACCAAACATACAAACAAACTCATCTTATATTATAGTATAGAGTATAGATATAGATGATAGCTTTGTCAGAGTGTGTGTCACTAAGATGGGTACAAAATGAGGGGAATACCCGTAAAAAGAGGTCGATGAGCACCAGGATATATGAAACTTGAGAAAGTGTGAAAGAAGCGAGTCAATAAGAGTGGAGTTCACGACTCAGCAAACATACATTAAGATGCCTCGCCCTGCCAGATGAACCTTGGACTTATAAAAGGTCTCAAAAAGCGCTGAATCCGGAAGGCGCAGGACCAGATGTTGTGGCTTAAAATGGGGGGAGCTTACGTCCAGCAGTGAACTGCCATAAACTTGACTGATTGTTGAAGTACCTACGTAAAACCTTGTAATGTAGATAGGGAATTCTTGACATATACTACGTGTAGTCGCCGATAGAGAAGAGGATAAACAAATGTAATCTAGGGGCCATGTAATTCCTACGAATTCTTAGGTACGCTCCCTAAGTACTTCACATACCTAGTTACTAGATCATGGGTCCATTTGGTGGGAGGCCATCATATCTTGCGTTTGCCGAGCTGCAATCTCGCTATACTTCTCTGCCTCAGCCTGAGTCGAGGACGTAATTTTCCACAAGTATGACTGTACTGGGCATGTCATCGGCTACAGTAGTTTGTGCGCACTGACATTAAAAAAACTACTGGTATTAAATCAAATTTCAGAGAATATGACAAGGACCTAAAACACACAACACGCTAGGTCCGTGTCCGATAAGTTCCGTTACTCATTGATACAAATAGCTCAAAATTATTTCCGTTGATAATTTTAATACTCTACCTACTCTTAAAATATTTACGGCAATGTGCTCAACCACCTGTTATGTGTACAAAAATACATACCGTGGCATTTGGAGCGCATAACTAAGTAAAATATTAGTTGCTATGCTAGTCTCTTTAAAGAAAAAAATGCTATTAAAACATAGACAATCAAAAATCAACCATCGCAATCCAGCCTATACACTTCTAAATATGATTGATCAACATCAAACGAAATAAGACCAATAGTTGGTTCGTTCCGGACTCCGAGGACACCCGACCGATCCTTCCGATCCCATTTGAAATTCAAATTTGGAAATCCATTAGTGCGACTCGTCATTTTAATGTGACAGAGTATTGAGTTACTCTAATTGATCGGTGCTCTCCGTTCGGTTTTTTTCGGTTTGTTCGAATTTCAAATTTGAATATGAAAGTCCTTTGTGAAGTTTTTATTTTTGAAATGTAATTCGTTCGATATTATTGTTTGTACTTCCGGATTTGGGTGTCATTGTATGTTGGTGGGCCCGGATGTCTATGGTTTTATCTGTGTTTTAACAACAATGCTAACTATAAGTATAGTAATTATTTTTAATAGGAAATTTGACTGCATGGAATATTTTTTCATAAGAGATATATTTATAGATCAAAGATCCAAATAAACGTTAAAAATAAGTGTTGTTACATAAGTATAGATAACAAGAGCTGACAAAATTATTGTGGTGATATACTTGTATAAAGGTATTGTGTTCTCAAAAATGTTAATGTACCATAAAAGATTTATATCTAAAATCTCTCAATCGAAAGTGGTCACCACTACTACCGCTAAACGTTTGCAACTCCAAACTTGCTTTACTCTAGCTGGTTGCAGAATAAACCCCTGCTTTACAATAAAACCCCATACTGTAGACTTTTTGGGAATACGGAATACCTAATCTCTTATCATTCTTGTCCTTTCGTCTATTGAATTTAACTTTTTTTGTTTCTTTAACACTTCTAGAGGATGATATATATGTTGATATATACCATTAACACTTAAGATATAGTAAATCTATACAACTGATTTTTACCATCAGGGGGCATATATTATTTTGTACTTGTAACATAACCAGAATATACACGATGGTCTACAGATTATTTTTAAGTAGATCGAAAATCTTTTTGGGTAGATTTCTAAAAGACAGTACGACGAAGAGAAAAAAGAATCGAAGACAAAAGAAAAAAATAAATATAACAAATTAAAAACAAAAAGATAAATCCAATCTGGTGCGAATTCAAATTTGAACTTTGACCACAATTTTCCCACAAGAATTCCTCAACCCTTTTTAATTACAAAATTCTCCTTAAAGGTGTATGTATGTGTCACAAAAATATCTGTTTGCTAATAGTCCACGTGTTCACTCACACCGTGTAATTCATATTGATGATTGCATCGATTCACAAATGTATCGATTTGCTTGTCAGACGTAACGTGGACCGATCATTAATCTACATTTTGCGGAACCCGTTCTAAAATACAGTTGAAGTCGATGCAGTACAATCGACAATTGCCACACTTTTTTGATCATTATTTTTGCGTTGTGAATGTTAAGGGTTAACTAGATCATTTATATTCCTTTAATGTATATCCAAATGGTTTGCTTTTTCTATCTTTTCATCTTTCTGTTTCATATTATCAGGGTGCATCCAAAATTTCCTGTTGGAACTGTACTGTCTGCTTGATGGACTGCTTTAGCTATTCCTTCATTTTATTCCAAATCCTAAACTATTTTCCAAATTTCAACAAATTCCTATTCGTAGGTATAATTTTATCAGCAAATCGGACAATTTTCAAAGATATCCTAACTTCTCCTGGGATTTCGCCGAGTGTGAGCTCGGTGTAATTTTTTTGATCTTGGTCATTGCTGTAGATGTTGGTTTACTGGAGTCACAGTAACGAGACGGTGTGTGGGATTTTGATTAGATTCCTAGGTCGAAGGTTCCTCGAGTAAAATTTACGCGTACGAAAAGTATCCTACGTATACTTCAAGAGCAACACCTATATAAATACTACACTAACAGTGAAATCGGTTCACTCATTGTTTCGTAATTGAGTAATGTCGATTGTGAATGAACGAACGAATGGAGAAAAAGAAGGATGTATGTCAATATTTCTGCTTTAGGTTAAATCAATGATCTAAAAGAAACGTATGTTAAATATCGTTTATCACTACCCCCCTTCGCACTGAACCACATGTTGCAAATAAAACACTAGTTCTATTGTAAGAGTAAAGAATTCAATAAGTAAAACAGTCGATGCTTTCATGTTACCGAACGATGCGTGTGCGCAATGAAGCGTGGTGACACCTGCATCTTGAGCCGCGATGGGTGTTCGATGTAGGGAAACGGCTTGTCTTCGAGTTGCAACTTCATTAACGACTATGGTAGGGTCCAGTCATTATGTAAATATTGACAGTTGTTGTATTTTTAAAAAGCATTAACTTTTTTTGATAATGATTGGATGATTTCGTTATTTTTATCCAATACTAACCCCATTTTGTTTTATTTAATTACACGTGAATAGGTATCGCGTTTTTTTATTTAGTGCACAAATTTTAATTATTCCTCGTGAAAATCGTTATGGGTTTGTATTAGAGTGAGCTAGAGTTAGTTAGAGTACCTAATTCGATCTTAATTTATTCACAGTTCTCTCTACTTTTGTCCTCTTATTTAACACCCTTAGTAATGAGATCAAGGAGACAAATATTATCTTATTGTACCTGAAGCCAGAAAATCTTAGGTATATTCTTAGGTCTACCTCTTCTTCTAAAAATTCCAAAACATTGGTGATTTCTACTTATACAGATAAACCTAATATTGATGTTACTTGCTCTGCCAGAGTGAGTATTATGTTAGGTATTTCTTCATTGATAGTTAACTTTAATTACCGACTAACAAACACAATCTAAAGTAACTAATTAGCTTTACCCCTTGGAAGCAGAGAGGATGAATAGCCACGCATTGCGATCCATGCATACTTCTTTCGTTTCTTGCAGATTCATTAATCGTTTCATTCATGTACGTTTGGGATTCCTAGTACTTCAACCTTTCTATTGAGCAATGAACAACATCAAGACTTTAAAAAACTATAGTATTCTAAATTTAAATCAAGCTGTCAACTATCAAATTTCTTTCTCTAACATCACAATAAAGTTCGTTCATTCAATTTCCACTTCACTGATAGTAATAAAAACATTACAAAAAATATCGACGTTAGTAAAAAAGCCATCTCCACACGTAGTTGCACTAAAGAAAGTAAAAAGTCAGTTAATAATTACGCCGTAACACAATTACTGGCCATTTGGATCCATTATTGATTATTATTATCGATCTGTCTGTTTCGAACCGCAACGTTTTTGCGACCGAATGGATTGAGCTATGTATTGAACAAATGTTTTTACTGCAGTATGTAATAGATTGGGAGAAAGTTTTTTAAAACACCTATTTTATGATTTATACCGCTTTTTGTAGGTTACTGCACAGTTATATCTTTACAAATAGTAAGAAATGGTATAATCAAATCGGAATAATTGATACGTGAAATGATTTCTAGTTTATTGTCTACATAATGTTAATCAACATTAATCTGGATACTATCGGTAGTCGGATTATTTTTGGATGAAATGAATCTTAATGTTGAAGGATTTTTCAATTCAATTTAGTTATAATATTGTTTTTAGAACGTTCCTTACGTTTATCAAGTACGATATGTGGTAGCATATTTAGTCATGCTACAGTAGTCGAGGTTCATCTGGCTTCCCTACTCTTGCCTATTCTTCTCATTACACTCACGTACTCATACTCCTTTACTCCATCCTTAATATCTTAAGTTTCAATTTTTGCTGTGCTGATTGGCTATAGAACTAAAAATAAATACTAATAACAAATAATAATTTGAGGGTATAATAATAATGTTTAATAAACTTTGTGGGATATTTTTTCAGCGCCATCTAGCCCAAAGTAAGCTAAAATAAGCTAGTGTTATGGGATCTAGACTCGCCGTGTGCCCGGCGTGGGACGGGCCGCGTATCGCCCTTACGGGCCTTGTCGGTATGAATTTGTCGCTGCCGGCTGTGGTGCAAGCCATAGTCGGCAGCCAACAGTGTTGGGCCGCCGTCGCCTCGTTTGCTAGCGAGGTGATGGCGGCGAAACGTGAGGAGTTGCGGGTGCGGGAGCGTACGGGACAGACGCTTCGGGGGCGTCGACGTGCTCATTACGCCCCCGAATAGTGTCTGGCCGTGGGCGTAAGGTCGGGGGACCCCGCCCAACCGGCCACTTGGCGACGGGCACCCTTTCTGTGTTCCAGGGGGTTCCTTTTGCGCACGCCCGTACCGGCCGCTCTCACCTCCTCTGCTTACAGAGGGGCGCTCGAGAGCGGTGGAGGTGCGGGCTAGTTCCTCAACTCCTAAGAGAGCTCCGAGGTGGTCGCTTATCGACCGCCCCGAGACGGACCCCTCCGTTCTGGGGTGCCCCTTGCCGGCTCGCAGTGATTTAACCTCAGGCCTACCCTGCGAGTCGGTTTTAAGGTAAGGCGGAACACCGCGGGGTTTAGTGGGTAGGACGGCCCTCTCTCACGGGCCGGGAGCCCCACACACCGTCCCTGCTGCCCCCGCAGCAGGGATGACGGTGTGTAAATGCATTCCCCGCGAAAACAAAAAAAAAATGGTATCTAGACAGCTGATAAACATACTTATATAAGTTTATTTCTAAATACATATATATTATATA
Source organism: Thumatha senex (assembly GCA_948477245.1). Lineage (NCBI taxonomy): Eukaryota > Metazoa > Arthropoda > Insecta > Lepidoptera > Erebidae > Thumatha > Thumatha senex. The sequence goes on along the minus strand of OX419744.1, from coordinate 22,860,201 downwards.
TAGCAAATAACCAAACTTCAAAACAAACTTTGTGGATAATACTAATATTTTTTCCGACCCGAGAATCGAACCCGAAACGGCAATTGCATACATACCTACACTACCACTGCCAGGTATGAATATTTAAATAAGATTAATTTTAAATATAAGTCGTTACAATTAGTATGCATTAAGCAATCTATTTATTAAAATGTCTTTTTTTCCTGGCAATTTTGGTAATCCTTGCCATCTTGCTTCTTACATTTGCTCCTTGGGAAACCTATTCAGCATACTGTTTGCTTGTAAACCACTGTAATGTGAGAAAATAGGCGTCCCGAATTCTCAATTCGTTTTGCTCATCGAAAATATAGTAACATAATACGATGTTTGGTCCTCGCATCTGTCATCGCCGTATCGACTATCGTCCCCCGAATCGAACGCATCTTGCACACGCATCCGATTGACAATGAGCGAATTTGCATACGCTATTTAAGGGTTAGAAATTATCATATGCTTACGTCACCTTGTTAGTATTTTTATTATAAATCTTATTTCACTTGAATTATAGTTCATATTTATTTGAAAATAGAACGACAGCATTCGAATGCTCTTTTCAAAACATTACACAAAAAAGTTTTATTGAAAATAGATTTTTATGGTAATGAAATTGGGTTAAAATTTCAACGACATAGCTGTACATGGGAACTTATAACCCTCAAATGGCTTATGATAATTTTTCCTTGAATTATTTTTGCTATCATTTTTCAATAGCTCATTAGTGTTTAGCTATCGGCGCGTAAGTGGTATTCCAAAGCCCATATTGTTGATGATGCTCCTCCGCTTTTGTACCAGACCGATTTTATTACTGCCATTTGAATTTTGAAGGCTTATTTGCATGATTGTGATTTAGTGTTTATTTTTGTATAAGATACGATGTGGATTTATGGTTTACGTTTAAACGCACTTATTCTATGAATATGTCATTTTGGGATGCATAATGTGGTAAATGGGGATGGGAATTGGGATTAACTTTGCTGGATAGTAAGCTCTCTGCCTCTAAAGTTAATGCTCTAAAGATATGATATTAAACATGTATTGGGATCGTTTCTTTTTTTATATATATAAACGTTTTAGACAGAATCCTTAAATATTTCAGACTAGCTGACCCCGCGACTTTGAACGTGACGTATTTCGAACCCCGTGGCGTCCATTTAATCGCGTCGTTTATTAACTTTACAACATCTACTGTACGATAATTTGCCTGATTTGTTGATAATTATGTATGATTACAGCGTCGCATGTATGTCGTAGCATGATGATTTAAAGTTACCCTAGATAAATGGGATATCCAACTTAAGAAGGATTTTGAACTAGTGATTCCTGAGATTAGTGCGTTACACCAAAGATACAAAAAAATACTCTTCAGCTTTATATTTATTACAGGCTGATGCCCGCAACTTCGCCCGCGTGGTAGATTTCCTATTCAAGATTTCGTACGGAACCCTAAACTTTTTAAAAATTGAATATAGCCTATGTTACTCACGAAGAACGTAGCTTTCTAATGGTAAAAAGAAATTAATATCGGCCCAGTATTTTCTGAGCTTCTTTTACATACAAACTTACAAATCTTTATTAGATCTAAATAAAAGTTGTAGTCACAAATTTAGAATCACTGAATCATCGAGTTGGGGTATAAGCTCGATGGACTGGACCAAGTACTGTAATAAAAATTATATGTTGTAAATTATAAATGTATTGTATACGTACTATGCGAGTATGTAACAATTAATGCCACAAACCAAGTAGGCAGTTAAACAAATACAATGTAACTTGTTTTTAATTTAACCTAACAGATTCCATAAAAAAACAATGACTGTCAGATCAGTAGCCATTGAACAATCCCATTATGAGCTGTGCTCACGCACATAACCTCAAAAACACAAAAGTTAAATAAATCGACTGGGATACCATTTATCAAAATGCCGCCTGCATTTTTAATTAGTAAAAAACATATTCGGACAGTACGCAGTGGTGCGTACCAATCTGTTTCCGATCTTGGCATATCTAGCCTCTCCTTCATATATATATCTATTGTATCTATATGTCTCTTTCTCACCGCTTTAGTAATTAGTTTCTCATGTATAGTGCTTTTGTTTAGAATGCCATGTGGTGTCTGTTACTTAACTGTTAATTATGGTGGTTTTTAATGATTCGATCGTATCGATTTTGTATCGATGTATCGAGGGCGTAATGACCACATCCGCATGTTCTGTCTTTACTCATTAGTGTTCAAGGGAAAGTGCAACGTGTTTCTTTGTAGTAACTTTCTGATAAAGATATGTATTTTTTAATGCCAATTTTGGAAGTTTCCAAATATTTGGACATTTTGTTTACAGAGCGTCACCTAGTTCTAAGTAAGCTATTATGAGCTTGTATTGTCGTATGGAATCTAACGCGAGTGCCGCACCTCTTGTGTTGCAAACGTCTAGAGGCTACGGTGATCACTTTCCATCAGGTGGAAAGTATACTTGTCTGCCACCTCAGTGGTATAAAAAAATCTAGATAACTAATCAACATTCTTGGGTATATATATATATATATATATATATATATATATATATATATATATATATATATATATATATATATATGTCAAGATCCATCATCATCCGAGCGTCTGTCCCAGTTGCGTCTCGCCACGCCCGGGGTCCGCTCTCCTACTTTTCTCCTCCACTTCGCACGGTCTTCGGCGTCCCCTGTACTGAGACCATTGGCACGCATGTCATCCCGTGCGACGTCAATCCACTTCTTCTTATAAAGGCATAGTTCTTTTTGCGGTTATATTTCAATGTTTTACATAACAATATTCGCCATTTTGAAAGTATCAGCAGATGTGAATTGATTACTGAGATTTTAGCCTTTAAACTAACTAGTACTATTAATTACAACTTTTTACTAAACAAAACTATATATAAGTTAATACGTAAATAAAAAAAAAACTCTTTACGTCACAGTTGAACAATTAGACATGGCGTACGTTACACTGTCGAACGTTTTACCAAGAACTAAATACACTATTCGATAAAAACTGGCAAACTTGTAGCAATACATATATCACAGTTTTTCAAAGACTTTACAGCTATTAATTAAGTATAATATCAGAATTATTTAGCGATTATACACGCTGTAAAACCCGTCACCCGGCCACTTTCTAATGGGAATTATTGCATTTTATGTTTATAAGTCCAAGGTGTGGTCCTTGATGAACTTCGCGTGTTTAAATTGTATGAAATCAGTAGATTAATATAACGCAGATCTTTACGAGTTATATTTACACCGATAGCATTTAGTGTGCATAAGAAGGTGTACGATATTCTACTTACTTAACTTATTTAGCCTAAGGAGATTACTGGTTGGAATAAGACCTAATCGACCTAAGTAATAGACCAGTGTAACTGATATCAGTCAGTGAATTATAGGTATATTGTTTTGTAGTTTATTCCCGTGACCACATTAGAAGAACTCCAACAAAAAATTAACTCCCCCTTCAGTGTTCATGGTTTGGGCTTGCCTGCTTTTTGGGTGCGATTGCCGTGAGACTTTCCAACACGTCTATGGGTGGCGCCACCGGAACATTTTTCTTGAGTCAGCAACTGTTAATACTTGTTTATTTTTTTAAAACAACAGTTTTTGACTCAATTCATTGCAGTTTCAATAAACAATGTAATCAGTCACCCATCCAATTTGTAGATCAAGGTTTGTTCGTTATAAAAGGACTTCCTTAAGCAAACCACAGAATTTTACACGTGTGGTGCCCCTAATTACATTCATATTGGTGACCGTCTTGCAGGTGAACAGCCAGCCGGAACGGGTGTCAGTCAAGCGGAAACACAACCTGAAATCATCCATAAAAGTATTGCCATACAATTCAAAATTGACTGACATGTATTTGAAGGATGTCCGTATAATACACGATTGATGTATAGATCTTATTGCGAAAGTGTTAAGGTTAATTGTTCTGTGTTTTGAAGAGTTCAATAACAATGACAGTGGGTCTGGGTAAGGTCAATAGCATGGTCAAATTCGGCATCGTTAATTACTGACCGATGGTCGAATAGTTTTTTTATTAGGAAAAGGTGGTTGTCGATCGTAATTTGAATTTGATGGACGGGGAGCGGGAGATGTGCCGATAGTGCGCTGGTGTGGAACTGAAAACCACATTATACTATTTTTGGAACATGGCAATGTCGTAGACACTAAAATTAAACCGATAAAAAACTGTAATAACAACAGAATTAAAAAAAAAAACAGTAATTCATCTTCAAAGAGTTCTCAGAGGTCAACATGATTCTGTAGTGCACTAGCTAAGACGATATGTCATAAGTGCCCGGGTTGAGAGGTCGGGTGGTGGTAACAATAAGACTAATTAAAAAATGCATACGGTATAAAGTGGATATATAGTATGCCTCTGGCACCCTATCGGAGATAAAAATGTAACTCATAAAGTTGGGGAGGCAAGGAATTGAGAAAAGAAGCTAAAATATTCTTGATTTTGGAAATTAGTTGAAAATACTAAAATGTGTATGCCTCTGCCTCCCCTTAGAGGATAAGGCGTGATAGATAAATAAATACTAAGTAACTGGAATATTTGGCAACTGGCACTGGAATATTTACATATCTAAGAAGAAGATACTACATTCAAGTGGCACCTTTATCCCATGAAGGGGTAGTTTGAGGTATACTTATATACATTGATCAGGACAAAAGGAGGCAAATATGAAAAGTCATTAATGTGTTATCTTTAATTAACAAATCAATATCACAATGTCGATCTGATTGTGTTATCGTCATGAGGTTGCCAGCCTACTGGAGTTGATAGTCCAACCGTCTTGGGAGCATTTGGTGAAATGAGCGATGTACATCACTAAACAGTTTACAAGTAACATTGGGAGTAGTTTTGCTATGTGAATATCGTGGCGTCGGGACTGAATTTTCCTGCTATTAGACGGTTCTGCCAAATATATTACTGGAATCAAACATACTTAGTTCACATAGGACCCGTATCATACTATACCGTGATGCTTCCCTTTACTAAAGGATGTCCATCTAGTTGCCTTCCATGTTTCCCGATTTTCAACTAGGGAAGAGGCGTTTCATTCTTTTTCGAACTCCCTTAAAATGATCTTCTGATTAATTTTGATGCCGACATCCCCGATTCCACGACATTCTAACTTCTTTTGGGACTTCACCAAGATCGAGCTTTAAGTAACTTTTTTTAACATTGTGGGACTTTTTTTACACACCGAAGCATATCAGGCAGATAAAGTCCAAACTCCAAAACAAACATTTGTGGATCACACAAATATTTTTCCGACCCGGGAATCGAACTGGGATCTCAGTAGCTGCGGTCGCATACACTACCACTGCGCCACGGAGGCAGTTTTCTGGTCTGAGTCATTGCTGCAGATCCTAATTTACAGGAGTAAAAGAAATGCGGGTGGGATTAGTCTAAACATAAAGTTCAACCGTCTTTTTAAAGGTCAAGTTAAATTTTTTGTTAGGCCGTTATTTCTCAAATGAAACTACCGATTTCCTTTATCGTTCTTTTTATTATTCAGCAAATCAGCTGATACCATTCCATCTGCCTTTACTTCGGTATCAGATACATCACCCCCTCGATCAGGGCCGAATCAATTAACGGGCCCGTAATTTATTTCACTTAGATAACTGTGAATGAGTTATGCGTCCATTGGGGAAAGCACCAGTATTGTCTTGTGTGCGTGTTTGCGGAAAGAGGGCATAGACTGGAGTTGTATTATTGATTACGTCATTATTATGACGTACGTGACGCCCACGGTTTCGCCCGTGACATACTTCGAACTCCCGTCGCACCTATTTAATCCCGTCGCTTATAAATTCTACAACATTGCATTTGTATCGATTTGTTGACTTTTATGATTACTGCGCGACTATCCCGAGTAGTAGCATGATATAATATAGCCTTCCTCGATAAATCAGAAATCCCAACACTATAAGAATTTTTCAAATCCGTCTAGTAGTTTCTGAGATTAGCGCGTTATTTATTTATTTATTTATACAATATGTGCTAATCTTTGAAAATGCAGTAAGGCGAAACTGGTCAGGTTAAAGTAATAAATAAGTGAAACAGTAAAAGTGTTTTAGTTCAAGATGTGTAGCAAGTTCCACCAAGTGCCATCAATTAACAGTGTAAACAAACAAAAAAACTCTTCAGCTTTATATTTTAGTATAGATTAAGCAAGTAGGTGTGATTGGGTCTTACCAAGATCTTTAGGGTCTCAACCAGATTCAAATAGAAGTTGTGCACCTGCTAACTGTCGGGCGAGGTCATGGCGAACAAAAGGAGAACTCGCGGCAAAACCCAGTACCGCCGTTTATCCAGATCAGTTGTAGCAATAATAATATATCACAGTTAACAATTTTTCTAGGCAATTTGAAGCCCGATATGAAATACCCTAGCCAGGGAAGGTGGCGTAGCGTGAGGGTTACACGCACGTAGTTCACTCCCTCAAGGTAGTGGTATATAACCACCCCCCAAAGAAGCGAGATAACACTCGAACCCCCCAAAGAGGCAGGATACACACCCGAACCCCCCCTGAAGGAGCCTGCGGTAGCGGATAAGGGCTGTCGGGAGCCCTGGGGCTATCCTTCCGAGGGCACACGCGGGACTCCCGGCTATAGACAGATAGAAGGGTAACGTGTGGTTTTAGTCGGTAGGAGTCCTGCATAGCATCCATGAGGAATTCCACACGAAAAAAAAAATCGGGTATCTCATACTCTCTACTGACTTATTCTCAGTAATTCGATGATGAAATACTATCTCACCAGTTACCTACTTACCATTAGACTAGGTGTGTGCAAATCCTCTTTTTAGTTAGTTATAATCTGTTTTGCAATTAAGTCGAAGTTTGACTTTCTTAAAAAAAAACCACTAGAAAATTTGATTTGACTTGATTTAGCTCTAATTTCATTAATTGTAATTTTTTATTTTTTCAGGTTCTTTTTATAAACTTTCTGTTCGTCTCTGTTGAGAATTTAAAGAAAATAAGTTTCAATTCAAATCAATAAGTTTATGGCAATCTGTCCTCTCTGACTACTCCGTCAGAGATACGGCATGAAGATAGTTAATTCAAGTCAATTAATCGGTGGTTGATAATTCATTATTTCATAGAGGCGCTTATGAATGGCTAAGGATTGTTTAATGGGTGACCACTTTGTGGCATTTATATTTGCGAGCGTTTCCGTGCTTCGGAAGGCACGTTAAACCGTTGGTCCCGGTTACCAGTAAAATGGCAGTCGTTAAGCCTGGTTGAAGGCCTTATGGGCGGCTTGAAAACCTTCAACAGCAGGTCGCCACAACCTGCGTCTGTCTATTTAAAACACGGCAATGGGCTCACCACCTATTACGTGGGACAGGAATCCACACGGTGAAAAGTGGGCATATAATATGCCTCTGCCACCCCTTCGGGGATAAGGCGTGATGGATATTTTTTATCTTCTGATTAATTTCGTTGCGGGTTCCAAGACATGCTAACTTCTCCTGGGACTTCACCGAGATCGAGCTCGGTGTAACTTTTCTGGTGTTTTGGTCATTGCTGTAGATCCTGGTTTACAGGAGTCAGAGTAATGGGAATGAGGGTGGGATTAGTCCCAATGAAGAAAAAAACCTAAGTAAGCGGTCGATCGAGGTAAGCACCTAATATTAATAAGCAAAAAGAAAGCAAATGATAACACAATACTAATAAAGTAACTTAGAAAATATGCATAATTATCGTAGAAAAGGGTCCTTTTACACCCATTTAACTATCGCTCGGTATCGGCCGGTGGGAGTGTACGCGGCCGTATCGGTCAGCCGATCGCAGTTCGATTCCCGTGGGTTGTAATTAGATTGTTAGTCGCATGCAATATCAATGTGTTATATGTTGGATTGTGGATTCTTGATACCTGAACATTTTAAAACTGAACGGTATAGTTAATATACCATTATATTATATTGTACGTGCCCTTGCCATTCACGATAGTTGCATCTACACTTCTGAGCATGTACAATTCTCAGGATGAACAGGATAGACCTCAGTTCCTCATGCAATATTTTTATTGATAAAAATTCACAAATATCTAATTGCTTTATGCGATAAGGCTGCCCATTGTACTGCTTTAATTGAAACAATATTTTCACTGTTATTTTGTATGTACAATAAAGTATTCAATAAATAACAAAATAAAAAATATCTTCATTAAAATGGACTCTGGGGTCTAATGATGGACGTGTCAGCTGTTTATATATTGACACTCTTAATAATTTTAAACATTTTTGAAAAGACAACTACGAGTACGCCATAGAGACATATAACACGTTACCAGCTAGATGTGTCCCTCTTATTACAATCGTAGGCTCCTTAATTAGGACTGGTGTGGTGGGCAAAAATCTGTCCATCAACTAGAGCCGTGTTGCCAGGTAAGTTAATAGCCCCAATCACTGGACGTCATCGTAACTTATTTATTTATTATGTACTAAAAATTTCAACATTGTTGTTGGGCCAACTCACACAACGCCATCTGATTCCACACTAAGCAGAGCTTGTACTATGGTAACCAATAACTGTTAAACATATTTATATATTTCTAAATACATACATATTATAGATAAATAACACCCAGACACAGAATAAACCATCATGCTCATCACACAAAGTTTTATCCTGGGTGGGAATCGAACCCACGATCTCTTGCGTAGCAGTCGGATGCACTCCCACCGCGCCACAGAGGCAGTCAAATAAATGACATGTATGAAAACACTGCCTAATGCAGTATTAAAAGATACATTTTAAAAATTTCAAGAAAATTGTCTATCCGTCATGCACACGCAGGTTGCTACCTGCTGTTTAATCTATTCAAGCCGCCCGCCCCTATAAGGTCTTCAACTTGGCTTAACGACTGTCATGTTACTGGCAACCGGGACCAACGGCTTATCGTGCCTTCCGAAGCACAAAAACAAAATACAGTACAACAAAACAATTAGTAATTAATGTTATTTTGTTTCCGATTGGTCTTTCGTTGTGCTTTGCTTATCACTCAAAAGTTTTCTGAGAGACATTCATGTATTGAAACCTTTGTGCAATATTATTTCCAATTTTATAAAATACTATCTGACCGGGCAAACGTTTTTCAACCTTATAAAGGGTCACCCTTAAAAATAGTTTATGACCTATTCTCAGACCTACTAAATATGTTAAAAAAAAATTAATTAAGCTGTTTTGGATGGGTTTAATAACTACCTAATACGTGACAGGAGAATTACATATAGATTTATTTATATCTTTGTGTGAATTAACTGAATATATAAATAGCAAGTATCAAGACCGCTCGTCCATTTAACCGATACATTTTGATGGCGATAAGAAAGTCAGTTGAGAATTTAATATGCATAATTTCTTTTAACGAATATTCACCATTTGTACCGACAGTTCGCTGTATCGATACGTTCTGTCGTTTTATAGAGTTTTGGACGGTTGACCTCTAATGTACTTACCATAGAGCAAGGAAACTTGCTCGTGCCTTCTCGTTCAGGCCTAATAGGACGAAAATATCAGCTTTTCACTACTTACAAATTGTATGACACTTTTTACACAGCGCTATCTAGCCCAAACTACGCTATAAGCTTGTACTATGAGATCTAGACAACTGATATATACATACTTATATATTTGTAAATACATACATATATATAGGAAACATCCAAACTCCGAAACCAACATTTGTGGATCACACAAATATTTGTTCTGACCCGGGAATCGAACCCGGGACCTCAGCGGAGCAGTCGCATACACTACCACTGCGTCAATCTGCATGCGAAATTCGCATACGCGACCTATAAAAAAAGTCCGCCTGCGTTGTTGCCTCCTCCGTTACTCTAGCGCTTTACAAAATTTACTTCCCCACCTAAAACCTGACTGACTACGTGCTGAAAAAATACGCACTTAAAAGTTATAAAATATTGAAATTATCGTGTGTAATCTCATGCATACGGTGAAATGTGGGAGTTAAATATGCCTCTGCCTACCCCTTCGGCGATAAAGGCGTGACAATATGTATGTATGTGTGTAATCTAAGCAATACATACATACATCGTCACGCTTTTATCCCCGAAGGAGGAGGAAGAGGCATACTATGTGCCCACATTTCACCGTATGTATTGTTGTCCCACGTAACTGGTGGTAAGGCCATTGCCGTGTCGAAATGGACCGGCGCAGGCTGTGATAACCTGCTGTTGAAATTTTTCAAGCCGCCCATATGGCCTTCAACCAGGCATAACGACTGCCATTTTACTGACACCCGAAACCATCGGCAGAACGTGCCATCCGAAACACGGAAACACTCGCAAATGTAAATTCCACAAAGTGGTCACCCATCCAAGGACCACCTATAGCGAATGTTGCTGTAAGCAAGTTGTGGTATTTACTCCTTTCATTAGATACTCCGAACATAGTTTATTGAAAATATTTTTATACAAAACTATATTACCTCTAGGTCTAACTTTATCATCTCTATGACAAGAGGCCTGAAAACAGCAGGTAGGGACTTTGCCCTTCTTAGAGAAGGTGGCTATAGTCAGTGGGGTGCTGTGAGAGCGGGATAACACCCGGACTCGCTCAAAAAAGGGGGATAAAACCCTGAGAGTGGGCCGCGGTGGCGGTCAAAGTATGTGTCGGGCGGGAGCCCCGTGGTTATACTGCGAAGGCCTACCCTAGTCCGGCCATAGGCAGACGAAAGGGCACTATGTGATTCTAGACGGTAGGAGTATACCAAATAAGGCTACTAAATTTATTACCCTTTCTATTGGTTTTGTCTGTAGTCTGGTATAAATCTTACCCATCCACTATTTCCTTTCGAAGTGAGATAGAAGTATAAATAAAAAAAACAATTTCATAGGCATTTCTTTATTATTTAAATAAATAAATAAATAAATATCCATCACGCCTTATCCCCGAAGGGGTGGCAGAGGCATATTATATGCCCACTTTTCACCGTGTGGATTCCTGTCCCACGTAATAGGTGGTGAGCCCATTGCCGTGTTGAAATAGACAGACGCAGGTTGTGGCTACCTGCTGTTGAAATTTTTCATGCCGCCCATAAGGCATTCAACCAGGCTTAACGACTGCCATTTTACTGGCAACCGGGACCAACGGCTTAACGTGCCTTCCGAAGCACGGAAACGCTCGCAAATGTAAATGCCACAAAGTGGTCACCCATCCGAGGACCAGCCATAGTGAAAGTTGCGTAACTCAGTGATCGTTTACTGCTACTACTACTATTATAGGCATTGATATGTATGAAATATACTTTATTTATATTTTACTAGTTGACGCCCGCGACTCCGCACGCGTTATTCTGATGTGTAGCTATATGATTGTAAAGATTTATCAAAATCCATTCAGTAGTTTTAAGAAAGAAAAGAAAAGAAAGAGTAACAAACTTCCGTACTTACAAACTTTCGCGTTTATAGTATTAGTAGGATGTGCAAATTAATTGAATTCACAAAACATTTTCTCTCTGGAAATATCTTGAATAGAAGATCAAATAGTCAACAATTATCGATAGCCATAAAGGGGTGAGTTGCCCCCTGGTGATTTACCCCCGCCCTTAGACCGGCCAGGCTACCGAGGCTGGGTGGCGAGACATCAGGCTGCAGTTCACGATTTACAGCCTTTACGCTATTTTCAATTAAAACTCTAATGGCTCATGGGCCACCGATGCGCCGATTGTCTAATTGTAGAGCGCTTAGAGTTGCTTTGGTGTGATTATTTACCATTCCAGTGTGTCTGTTGTCTAAAAACTAAATTAGCACAAATTACTGCAACGCATAGTATATCAAAATATAAACATCTAGCTCAGAGTAAATCTTGCAAGCAAGAAATGTATCTAGCATGTACTGTGCAAAACCATCTCAAAGATACGAGCAGTGTTCCGCAGAGGGACGAATCGCAATTTTGTAGAACAAACATCTTTGGACTAGCGGGAGTGCAGAACAGTGGCGGTTTAATTATGATTCCTAGCTAAGTGAGGTTATGCTAAATCAGTCCTAAATTTAGTTTTACTGTTGATTTGCCGACGAATATTAATTCCGAGTATGTTCATCTGCAGTGACAGTGATGAATGAATAGAAGGCGGAATGACGGTCTTCATTCTACAAGTATCTCGGAACCCTTTTACAAAAATGTCATCGTGGTATTAAACAATATAAACTGCTAGCTGCTTTTTGAGAAGAGGTACTTAAATAGATAATTTATTTTAGAATTCACTGGCAAAATTGTAGTTTATTGCAGACTACCTCAGTCTACTGTAAACATAAGGACTGTTATATGAATTTGAATAAAAATCAAACAATTTTTTTTTCAAAATTTACTAAAGCTCTTCCATATAGGTACATAATATGCTAAGAAACAAAGAAACCTCTCAAGCAATTCAACATTTCGGGAGTGGTATCAACATCTCTATATCGCTCCTGGATCATTCTGCTCCACACCCTTTAGTAAAAACTTTGCTTTAGTCGCGCCGTTACGATCGCGTAACGCGCCAACTTTGTGTGGACTCTACTCGTGCAGTCTTGCAGACTTGAAATCTTAGGACATTATTGATAATTGTTATTATTGTTATTATATTGTTGTGATTCTTCTCGTGACCATAGGGCTGGCCTCCATCTCGCTCAGAGAATAAGCATTGCCATACAACGTGGCAATGCGGCCAGCCTTATGGGAACCTTACCGGTTGATTTTGATGGGGACGAATTCTTCGACACCTAGTCGGGGCATCATTGTCAGTCTTGTAATAATTAACACCACCCGCCCCCTTCTTTTTGTATTGTTTTCTGTAAATATGTTAAAATTTTAATTTGTTAATACTCATGTAATTATTCAAATAGAAAAATAAAAAATATATCGCATTGTTATTGGTGTTTAAGATTTTGCTTTATCGCCTTATTGGCTGCATTTTCCGTATCTACCACGTCTAGTATTATGATTAGTTCAACCACTTCATTCCACTCTCTCCTTCCCAATTCCAATCACGCAGGTATGATCTAGTTAGTGATACCGAGTGTGCCAATATTTTGCTTTGGTGTGATATTTACTATGTCTATAAATTACAATCCAAATTTTAAAATTTGAAATAATTTTTGACTAACTCTTTGTGAAGCGTTCGTGGTCCCGTGGACTCAGTGTTCTGTAAACGATCTTTGCGTTATGCAACTTTCACTATGACTGGTCCTCAGATGGGTGACCACTTTGTGGTATTTGCATTTGCGAGCGTTTCCGTGCTTTGGAAGGCAGGTTAAGCAGTTGGTCCCGGTTTTCAGTAACATAGCAGTCGTTAAGCCCAGTTGAAGACCTGTCACCACAGCCTGCACCTGTCCATTTTAACACGGCAATGGACTCAGCACCTGTTATGTGGGACAAAACATGTGCATACGGTGAAATGTGGGCGTATAGTATGCCTCTGTCTACCCCTTCGGGCATAAATGCGTGACAATATGTATGTTTGTATTTTTGTTTAAATCTTTATTAATAATATCATTTTAGATTTTCATATTAAATTAATCTATACTTAATATTATAAAGCTAAAGAGTTTGTTTGTTTGTTTGGTTGAACGCGCTAATCTCAGAAACTACGGGTCGGATTTGAAAAATTATTTTTGTGTTAGTTTGCCCATTTATCGAGGAAGGCTATAGGCTATATATCATTACGCTACTAGGGAGCCGAGCAGTAGTCATAAATGTTAACAAATCGGGCAAATTTTATGCATCATTGTAGAATTTATAAGCGACGGGACGGGTGGTCGAAATATTCCACGGGCAAATCAGTGGGGGTCATCTAGTCCGTAATAATGTAAAAGATTCAGGAAGAAAAGTTTCAGGGTTCTTATGCAACAATGTCTAGCCTGCTAGTTTATTATAATTTGACCACGACAATAACGAAAAAAACAAACTGCTCACTGCGTACAAAATTGTACGCAGTGACCGGTACAGCGGTAGTGGTCAAACTAAATCTAAAATGCAACTGCGTCTGACAGATCAACGATCGATTTTGGTTAAAATTTAGCAAACGGAATGTTATTATGACAATGGCACCCATTGGTCTTTTAAATTTCTTAACTAGCCTAAGCCATGGCCCGTAGCTAGTTATTTACGTAGTATCGACTTAGCACAGCTGGTCGCCACAACCTGCGCCTGTCCATTTCAACACTGATATGGCCTCACCACCTGTTACGTGGGACAAAATGCATACGGTGAAATGTGGGCGTGTAGTATGCCTCTGCCTACCCCTTCGGGGATAAAGACGTGACAATATGTATGTATGTATGTATCGACTTAGCTATAAGTGTTTGCCTCAGCTGAAAGGCAGAGTTTGTTGGCAATTAACCAAAGAGCATTATGTAGAGATCAGTGAGACATCACGTCACCTTCTTAGGTTTGACATATTTAAGAGAAATCCAGCGAGTTATAATGAGTCTCATATTCGTGGTACAGTCTGAAAAAAAAATTAAACTAGACAATATGTTTTCACTATTTAAGAAATAGTTTATTTACGTTTATCATTCACGCCTTTTTCTTGAAGGGGTAGCAGAGGTATGTATATTTACGTCCACATTTTACCGTAACACTACACACACACTACACACTACACATACACACACACATACACACTTTGTGTCATTTATATTTGCGAGCGTTTCTGTGTTTCGCAAGGCACGTTAAGCCGTTGGTCCCGGTTGCCAGTAACATGGCAGTCGTTAAGCCTTATGGGTGTCTTGAAAAATTTCAACAGCAGGTCGCCACAACCTGCACCTGTCCATTTCAACACGGCAATGGGCTCACTACCTGTTACGTGGGGCAAAAATCCTTACAGTAAAATAACATAACAAAACATACTTTCACGCCTTTATCCTGGCCTTCAATCTGGCTTAACGACTGCCATTTTACTGGCAACCGGGACCAATGGCTTAACGTGCCTTCCGTAGCACGGAAACACTCGCAAATGTAAGTACCTACCGCAAAGTGGTCACTTATCCGAGGACCACCTAAAGCGAATGTTGCTTAACGCAGTGATCGTGTACAGAACACTGAGTCAGCGGGGCCACGAGCGCTTCAATGAGAATACGTATCCAAAAAGTCATTTAGATGATAACATCAATGTGGCGTGCTAAAATATCGAAGTGATAGGTAGGTTACTGCTCTATAAGTCGCAAGTGTGGCCACGTATATTACCTGTCACCTTTAGGCTGGTGCACCTAAATACCAGCTTCGACCTTTCTTTCGTGAAATATGAGGATTATCAAAACAATCCCTTCTTGGTGTGGCGGTGTCGAGTTCCTAGGCGTCAGGGGATAATTTGCTTCCCGTTAAGTGTTCTATATCTCCCTGTACAATGGTCTGTGCTCTGGGAAATTGTTTGATATGGTGTGCACGGCTTCTTTCAGTCATTACACCGCTTGCCATACACATGGTGTTCATCCTCACACTTTTGGTAGGATTAATTCCGCGTACGCTTGTATTGTTGAAACACCTATAAAATTTTTCCCATATGTCGATAAAGAAGTTTCACTTATGATAAAGGAGTTTCACTTCAAAACAACATGGCGCGTAACCGAAAAACGTGAAAATTTTTTTACAGTTATAAAATTTCTCTCAACGTCGATAAAGAAGTTTCACTTCATAAAAATCTACCCTCAAAAATAAGTGTAGATTATTTGCTGCCTGTCCAAGTATACACGCGATACATCCGCGCGCCCGAAGAGTAGCGACGTGTAAAATCTGCATTTCTTTGAGATGCACTTGTCTCCCCCCTCCCCCCGACGCCTCTTAGATAAAGAGGGCTCTACTTTCGCACGCTTTGAGCGCCGGTTTTGTTACGAAGCTCTTCGTCCTACGTACAGTTAGTTGTTAGGTGTACTGTTTTGTTCAGCGCCAAACAAACACTCAGCCGGGTTAGGTTTTCTATTGTTGAAAAATAGCAAGTGTATATGTTTTTATCTATACAAATATTATAAAGCTAAAGAGTTTATTTGTAAACTTGTGTGGTTGAATGAGCTAATATCACGAACTAAGTAGCTACTGTACTGGATCGAATTGAAAACACTATTTTTGAAGTTGGCGCGTTAGAGTAAATTTTTACCATGCGCGTGCAGCTGATATGTGTTTCCATGACAACTTATAACTACATTCAAAGTAGTTTTCATTCTTTTGATGCTTTTTTTTCTTACTAATTTATCATTCCTGTTACAGACAAAGAGTTGGTATAGTTGGTATATATGATGAAATCTAACCAAAGCAGTATAACTTCCAACGCGTGTACATAGTACACCCACACTTTTTTGTGTAATTACAAACCACAAACGTAATTACACAAAAAAGTTGTATTACTGTTGTATGTAATACAGTTGGATAGCCCCTTATCGAGAAAGAAAAAGCTAGGTATCACGATACTACCTACCTAGGTGGGTGGAGCAATAATCATAATTGTCAATAAATCGGGCAAATTTAAATAAGTTATTGAAAACTTTAATACATTATTGTATAATTAATATCGACGGGATTTAGGTAATGGGTGCCATCATTCATACATGCACGTCTGGGTATCCGAGTACTTTTGACCTTTCCATTTTTGAACAATCTGTTTACGCGATCTTCATCTTCATATATCAGTAATAATCGGCCTACCCTGACTCCTTCTGTCCTCTACTTTCACATAAATATATTCTTCTCCAATCATACCTCACTCATTTGTTAGATGTCTTTAAAGTAACGGGGCACACCTTTTTTCAGATTAATGTTGACACTTTTATTCAAACCTGCCATATTGCATTTCACGTCTTTACGGATAAAAACAATCAAAAAGTTTTAAAAACAATGTGTAACTTCTCATCTAACGGTAAATTCTTGTGTTACGCAAATTACGTTCAAATGTAGCGAAGGCTCTGATGTGTCGCGAACAATGATGGTTGCAACAATAGAAAAGTATTAATTGTGCCATGTATGTTTTGTGTAAAAATGGAAAAACGTAGGTATATGAAATGTTAGGTAAATTTAGTACCTACTGGAAATATACGTACGAGTACTAACGATAAATATTAATTTTTATTATTAATACATATATACATATTGTCACGCCTTTATCGCCGAAGGTGTAGGCAGAAACATACTACTACCTTACTGTACTGTGCCAGACGGCCACTACATAGTTTTGTAAATAAAAATCAGTCTTTATTTTGCATAGACGATTTTAACGGCGCTTACTAAATGTCATACACTAGAACTAAAAACAAATTTAATATAATGACTCAGTGTCCTGTAAACGATCACTGCGTTAAGCAACTTTCGCTATAGGTGGTCCTTGGATGGGTGACCACTGTGTGGAAATAAGCCGTTGGTCCCGGTTGGCAGTAACATGGCAGTCGTTTAGTCAAGTTGAAGGCCTAATGGGCGGCTTAAAAATATCAACAGCAGGTCGCTACAAACTGCGTCGTTTATTTCAACACGGCTGGGGCTGGGGCACGGATGGGGGAAAATTAGGAAGCGCCGTCCGCGAACCGTACTGAACCGTTGCGGCACTGCACAAGTTCCTGTGCAGTCCACCTTAGCGCTGCGTGCCGCAATACCGACCACACCGGTGTACGTCTCCCGCCTACACTTCACTACTAAGGCGGAGAACATAGTGGAGTACATGCGCAAGAAGATGAACTACACGGTGAGAGTGCAGCAGTTGGAGTCGAGCCGGAACGTCAATTTCCTGTCGTTCGTGCTACGAGTGCCCAACAGTAGCTTGCACTTAGTCATGCAGGAGAACTTCTGGCCACAGGGCGTGGTGTTCCGTCGCTTCCGCGGACAGTTACCACCGGATCGCCAAAAGACATAGTGCGACAGTGAAGTGATACTAATATTACTATTAAGATTTTATATACTAACACAGTGTGATGTATTTATATGTATTCTTAGTTTTAAGGTATTTATCTATGGGCCGTAGAATAAGTTAATAACATCTGTTACTTTTCTAATGTTGCCTGAAATAAATGAATATTATTATTCTTATTTATTTTTTTATTATTATTTTTTCTTTTTTTTATTATTATTATTATTTTATTATTATTTGTTTCTTCTTCACGGGTATCTTCTTTTTTTTTTCTTACGAAGATACCCGGTCTTTTGGGAGGCTTACATGGGGACATAGAGGTCCAACACGCAGAGGCCTTTTGAGAATTTTAATGTAACAGGGAATGGGACTCCCACTGCAGACAATCCACGTCCGCCTTATGTAGAAGAACGGTAATGGACCATCTCCAATGGGAGTTAAACTATTGTACAATATGCTAACTACTATTGGGCTATTAAGTTGGAGGTTAAATGAACTGAGTGATTAGAACTATGGATGAAGACGGCGTCTGCCATTTTAATATATTGTAATCAAAATACTGGCAGACGGTGACTTGCCAACTCACTAGATGGGCCCCCTATACAATCACCGTAGGCATGATAAGCCTGTAAGGCGACAGAGGGCAACACCGGTGTGAGCGGCTTGGGGTGTCGAGCGGTGCGGCGCCGGTTTCACCTTCGCGGGCCAGGCCCGGAGCGGGCTTCCCCGTAGTTATGCCCTTGAAAATGACACTTCCACCCCCGAGCATATAGCTCTGGCTCCCTCCCTCTGACCGGCCAATTAAGGCAAGCCAGAGTTGAGATTTGCTGCACTCCCGGGAGTAGCACTCTCACTGCTCTCCCGTTAGGCCATTAAATCCTAACCGGTGCAGAAGAGCAACAAAACTCTGAGGAATCGGGACCGATGTGTAGCCACACACATTCAGCTCGCCACAAGCTGCCCTGCGGATGTGAGCTTTGTAATAACTTTCTGATACATTTTTCTGTTGAAATCAGAAAGTGGATGACTCAAAAAGCGAATCTACTATGCCCTCATAGGGTTGTGTTAATCCTATAAAAGATAACGACTGTCCTCGAGGGTTTTAATTATTATTATTATTATTACAAACATAACTACTTTAATAAAATGGTACAAGCCAAGTAATGTCAATAAGTATTTAGTTTTTCTATGTGGATTTTAATTTTAACACTAACTACACAATCTTGATTATATAAATCATTACTTACAGAAGGAACAGCCTCAAGACTACACACAACTATAGCATACGTAGGAATCACAGCATGGAGTACCATTGAGTCCTACAGCGTCGGCGGCAGCGAGACTCTTCACTGCACACGGCGAGAATAATACCTATGCTGTTTTTTAGTATTTCTTGATCTTTGAGGTTTATAGGCGACTTCATCGACTTAGAAAATGAAAGCGTACTTAGATTTATAAACCCAAAAGTTTAGAAAGCTCTTATAAAAAGGCTCTGTCTGTCCGTCCGTCCGTCTGTACGCAGTTCTCAGGAACCATAAGAGATGGAGACAAACGGTTTTGCGGCATTCGATTCAAAGCACCATGAATACGTGCAAGGCGAATTTGAAGTTTCTACCACTTGCGCTTTCGAGATAGCTGGTTTCAATTAGAACTGATAACTGGACGACCTTATTCCCTCGCTACTCTAATAAAGGCCGCGTAACTTGTTAAATATATAAATCGATAAATTGCCCGTCTAATGTAGGCATAATAACTACATGTGTCAGTGTCAAAATAAAAGTAAACTCAATATAAACATTGATGGCTGTAATATTCCCGCCATTTTTATAGATTTTGTAATATTTTTTTTGTTTATATTATATTTAATAATTGCTATTTCGAATAATAATAAGTTATTAGTATTAGTATCTAGTATAATTCCAGGTTTAAAAAAAAGAATAGTTAGTGAATAATATTAGTTTTTCATGTAAGTAGTAAATTTCTGAAAAATAACATTTATTAAAATTCCGACCTACTATGATGATTTTATTATAAAATATAATTCATTTGGGTTAAAATTCACACGTGGCATAATCAAGATTGTTTGGCAGGAAAAGTGCTTACGCGTTCACCTCAACCTTTTGTATCTCGAACGCAACCAAACGATAGCGCGATGTAGACCTCGCCTGCCACCGGCTGATCAAAGAACTAAGTCGACGGGGTTGGCTGGGATCCCAGGGTCTAAATCCAGTTAGGATTGGAAGTAACTGGGGATAATTTAAGATGACGAGAAGACAATATACCGCAAAAATGATGGTACAAATATTAACGGTTCCAACCTCAGACCTCATAATTGCAGGCCGTGATCTTACAAACACTTCGCACTGAACACCATCCTAGCAGAATCTATAGTCATTCTTACAATTTTAACGTAAAAGATTATGTTTTAAATAACTATAACTTAATAATATAAAACGTAAAATATAAACGTGTTTGTTACTGTTTACGTAAAAACTACTGAATGGATTTTAATGAGACTTTACAGTAAAAAAAAATAAATAAATAAATATCCATCCCGCCTTATCCCCGTAGGGGTGGCAGAGGCATATTATACACCACTTTTCACCGTGTGGATTCCTGTCCCACGTAATAGGTGGTGAACCCATTGCCGTGTTGAAAATGGACAGACGCAGGTTGTGGCTACCTGCTGTTGAAATTTTTCAAGCCGCCCATAAGGCCTTCAACCAGGCTTAACGACGGCCATTTTACTGGCAACCGGGACCAACGGCTTAACGTGCCTTCCGAAGCACGGAAACGCTCGCAAATGTAAATGCCACAAAGTGGTCACCCATCCGAGGACCAGCCATAGTCAAAGTTGCGTAACTCAGTGATCGTTTACAGAACACTGAGACCGCGGGGCCACGAGCGCTTCAAACTTTACAGTAATATAGCTTATACATCAGAATAACACATAGAATAATTTTTATCCCAGGGACAAGTTCCTGTGGGAAACTGGAACGGGAAAACTTCTCTACGCGGGCGAAGCCGCAGGCGTCAACTAGTTATTTATAAAGCTTTGATAATACGAACGTCTCATACAACTAAATCAATAATATTTTTACAATTTATTAAACGTCAGTCCGCCATTACTATATTACTGGGATATGGGCCGCGGGTGCCACCCCCCACCCAGTGGGGGAGAGGGGGAGGTCACATCATACGTCTCGGTCCCTGGCAGTTTGTTCTTCTGCACGATAATTGAGAAATTCTAATATTCTTTTAGTTTTTAACTTGAGAGTGGTTGTAGAAGATTGAGAGGTGAATAATTGTAGGTGGTAAGGTTAACTGCCGCACTGAGGTTCCGGGTTCGATTTCCGAGCTTTGTACGTATAATAATATGTATTAAGAAATATCTAAGTATGTTTGTTAGTTGTCTAGATTCCATACTACAAGCTTATATTAGCTTACTTTGGGCTAGATGGCGATATGTAAAAATGTTTATTTATTTATTCATCTATCAAGAAGGCCTTCATCTCGACTTAAGGACTGCCATGTTACTGGTAACCGGGACCAACGGCTTAACGTGTTTTCCGAAGCACGGAAACGCTCGCAATTGTAAATGCCACAAAGTGGTCACCCATCCGTGACCAGCCATAGCGAATATTGCTTAAGAACACTAAATCTGCGGGACCACGAGTGCTTCGATGCGATTATGATTATTCGAGCGATGGAAAAATTGTCCCACAATAATTATTTATTTTTGCTTAACCAGTTAGGTTCCTTTAGTATTCAAACAAGGAACTTAGCCTCTATTGGGAGACTACAAGAACACAAAACCTCAGCACTGCAGTTGCATACACTAGCACATATGTCGCCGACGTAGTAGCAATCAATAATAAATAAACATTTTCTTCACATAATATCAAGAATATATAATATAGAAGCGCTCGTGGCCCCGCGGTCTCAGTGTTCTGTAAACGATCACTGAGTTACGCAACTTTCACTATGGCTGGTCCTCGGATGGGTGACCACTTTGTGGTATTTACATTTGCGAGCGTTTCCGTGCTTCGGAAGGCACGTTAAGCCGTTGGTCCCGGTTGCCAGTAAAATGGCAGTCGTTAAGGCTGGTTGAAGGCCGTGGGACAGGAACCCACACGGTGAAAAGTGGGCATATAATATGCCTCTGCCACCCCTTCGGGGATAAGGCGTGATGGATATATTTATATAATATCAAGAATAAACAAGTCGCCATGATTCGACCAAGCATAAAATCAACTGTCAAGTATTAATCGAATGTTTACAAAGTACCAATCTATTAATCGATTATGCTAAGTTGTTGACTCGATACATGTAATTAATAATCATTATTCTACATTTAATTAGTACTCGTATATTAAGATTCGGAATATTAATGAAACTAATGTCTGGTTTTTCTTACAATATTCTGCAATAATATATTGTACAAAATCTTTCTTCAACCTTATGTCTATGTTCTTAAAGTTTATATTCCTTTAGTTTGGAAGGTAATTTGTATTTAAATGTGTAGTCATCAGCTAGTAATAAGTATGAATAATTTTTCGCACCATTCATTTAATGTATGTTGTGTACAGAATAATATTTCTGAACTAAATAGAGTATTATGAAGGGTCAGTATGGAGAGCGCTCAGAAAACTGTGCCATTGAAATTGTCTAACGTAAAAAAACAAATTTTAAGTTGGTACCAAGATCTCCGGGGCTCAAGCGCGTTGCAGACAACTGCATCCACTCTAAAGATAATTTTCTTTTTTTTTTTCAGAATCAGGTATTTATTTGTGAAACATAGGTAGTACAATAATAATAGATGTCGAATACTATAAAGTCCGCTATGTTTTGTCCCAAGGACGTACAAATGTTTTATAAACAGATTTTTCTCATAGGGACTTTCATGGTGACAGGTTAGGTCATACGGTTAGATCCGATAGAGGCTTTATTCCGCGTACGCTTAGATTGTGGAACGAACTCTCTGCCTGGATTTTCCTGAACATCTACAGTGGGATTATAAAACAAAGATGTGTCAGATTACCATTCTTTTGTAAAAAGCTGTTTAATGTTATCTATGTGTGCGAGCAGTTTTGTATAATCGTGTAAAATTAAACAGGTGTGCGTCGATCTCTATTAGCCATGCAAATTTTGCCCAGCAATCTACTGCTGTACTTTTTCATTAAGCTTTGCTGCGAGAAAACTAGGTTTATTATCCTCAATGGCATAGGCAGAGATGTAACGTTCACTTCTGTTTGTCACTTTTAAAACTTGTTGTGAATTGTGCATGTTTCATTAAAATCAATATTTCACACATATTTTCCCGTAAATAAAGGTAAACAAAAATGTTTTTCAGCTTTCATTTCACATTATAAATGAGAAAGTTTGTTATTATTATTAATCTATCACACCTTATCTCCGAAGGGGTACGCAGAGGCATACTATATGCCCACATTACACTGTATTATATTTTTTGTACCACGTAACAGGTGGTGAGCCCATTGCCGTGTTGAAATGTACAGGCACAGGTTGTGGCGACCTGCTATTGAAAATTTGCAAGCCGCCTATTCAGGCCTTCAACTGGGTTTAACGACTGCCATTTTACTGGCAACCAACTTTTACTGGGGACCAACGGCTTAACGTGCCTTCCGAAGCACGCAAACACCCGCAAATGTAAATGCCACAAAGTAGTCCTAGAAATCATAACATTTTAAAAATCTCAAACAATACACTACCAAGACCAAAACTTCTAAAATGTTCACCGAGAGTAACTGTTCCATCTGAAACGAATTAATTACACCCATTCAGTATTCTACGAACATCGAAAACGACCGCAAATAATTCACACACACAAACAAAACACACATACACAACTCTATATACAAAAACATCTAAATCGCGCACATAAAATTTCATGTATAAAAATGTCAATAAAACACTCACACATACAAACCGAACAGCAATACGAAATAACGATGACACACACAGACGCACACAGACACAAAACCTTTCGCTTCAGGAATATGTATTGCCACTACATAGAGTAATCTTTCATTGACGCACACATCGAAAGTACTATTTTCCGTTAGTATACTTGTGAGGTTTTTTCTTGTGTCGTTGTGTGTGTTTTTGCTTGAACGCGACTGTGTGGGAGTTATAGGGGGTCGGGGGGTTGGGGTAGCATACATTTTCAGGAAGGCTACAGCGTCACAGGGCGTCTTTCAGCGTTTCGAAGCCGCACACATCGCAGGCTATCGGCGAGACGAAGAAGCAAAGAGTGATGTAGGTTAGTTTGTGATACAGAGGCTAATTTGTAGTTGCAGGTTCTTTGTGACACTATTGACGGCAGTTTACGTATTAATTACTGGCAGTTAAGAATATTTTGATTCCAATTGTTCTTATTCAAATCAAAGTGACTAATGAAAAGATTCTATTGCACTAAGAAAATGATAAATTCTGCGTCTTATTTGTTAGTGATTGTAAATTGAGGGGTCGTAATTTAAAATCAATAAAGTGCTTTTTCTAAATGTACCTATGGATTAAAATACAATTACAGTTGTGATGAATTTTCAATGACGGTTTTTGGTGTACTTTTACAGTTAAAGAGCTGTTGGTAGATATTTTTTTGCAAATCGTACAAGTCGACTGAGGTATATTCTTAAGCTGTTTTTATACTCTATCTAGCCTACAGCATCTGATATTTCGTACAACACAGCATAAAGCTCTTTACCTATTATGCGGGATCAAATATATATCCTTACCATGTTAGTGAAATATTTTGACTAATTGGGTCGTGATTATTAACTAACACGCCTAATCTAATGACTCTTTGTTTATTTTTTTAGTGACTGGACTTTCATTTTTACATAAAATGTCTTATTATTTTAATATTTATTACTATTAAACCTTAAGATTTATTAGTTTGTATTATTTATAATTGTTTAAAGCGCTCGTGGCCCCGCGGACTCAGTGTTCTGTAAACGATCACTGAGTTACGAACTACTTTCACTATGGCTGGTCCTCGGATGGGTGACCACTTTGTGGCATTTACATTTGCGAGCGTTTCCGTGCTTCGGGAGACACGAAAAGCCGTTGGTCCCGGTTGCCAGTATCATGGTAGCCGTTAAGTCAAGTTGAAGGCCTTATGAGCGGCTTTAAAAAAATTTCAAAAGCATGCAGCCACAACATGCGTCTGTCTATTTCAACACGGCAATGGGTTCACCGCCTATTACGTGGGACAGGAATATACATGGGAAAAAGTGAGCATATAATATGTATGCCTCTGCCACCCCTTCGGGGATAAGGCGTGATAGATAAGTAAGTATTTATAGCCATAATAATAATTGTAGTATTCTCTGTGCAAAATTTCACTCGCTACTCTATGCAATCGGGTGGCCAGATCACTGGGTAGTAGGGGGTGGGGGGGTAACATTCGTGTGTGTTCGGAAAAATGCCTTATGATCCCCGCTCCGATGTAAAGCTTAAAGTTTTTATCCTGCCTCTATGTCGGTCGCTAGGGACAGATAGATTATTATATATATTTTTCTCAGTCGATTACTTTTATAACCGTTCGTAAGATCTCTTGCTCAGTGTTCTGTAAACGATAACTTCGTTAAGCATCTTACTATACAGTTGGTCTTGAGATGGGTCACCGTTTGTGGTATTCTATTTACCAGCGTTTTTCACTTCGGCAGACATACTAAGCCGTTGGTTTCGGTTGGTATGGTATTTAAGTCGTTAAGTCAAGCTGAATGTCAGCTAGTTACAACCTGGCTAAAGTTTTGTAAACTTCCATAGGTCTCTCGGTTAGGTAAACTCATTTGCAACATCAGTATTATAGTTAAAAACCTGGATTAAAAGATAAAATATTCTGAGATATTTTGTATATGGATTGAAATGATTGATCTAGGTGAGTAAATTGTAAAAAGTGTGAAGTGTACCTACATTTAAAAATCAATTGTCTAGATTCTATAGCTCAAGCTCATATTAACTTGTATGGGGTTAAATGGCACCGTGTAAAAAATGGCACATATTAATTCCTCATAACTCCTCAATATCTACTCTCTTCGAACTACTGTGAGATTTTTCAAATATAATAAATATATAAATAATTAATATGTGCAAATATTAACGCCATAACTCCTGTAAGTAATTTCACTCTAGACCATCAGAGTAAAATCGATATTGAAATTTTACCTTATAGGTCATATTCTTCCGAGAAGTAACCCAAGGCGCCCGGCGCTTTACGGATAGGTATAGTCTGTGCACTTGACGATTGCATGGTGTACCTACACTTGAACCTCCCCACAGAAGTCGAATAACACTTGGAGTTGTTAAGGTGAGGTCGCGTCGTGTAGGAGTAAGTCAGCCTAGTGGTTAACCTACCGAAGGCTAGCCCGGTAAATGGAAGGTCATCTCGTGGATTTCCACACAAAACATACACCCATGTGTGCCTTTGTTCGCTGACTTCATATTCTAGCTTAATTTGCTAATAAAAAATTGGGCATCCGCTGTGGGACAAGACCAGCGACTCCCGTTCTGGGTCGTATCTGGTGTAAATATTGCCCATCGCTATTCAGCGGGGGCTTTGCAGCCAGTGTGACAGGCACCTTTGCACCGGATATGATGAGGAGCGGGTTAGTTAAATAGTTTATAGTAATAATAATAGAATCCTTAAATATGGTGGGTGGGAATTAAATATGGAATGAAGTTTTGGACTAAAAAGAAAAAAAATGTTTAATGTTCAAAATGCTCTCTTGCCGCACTTTGCGGTTCTTCAATTATTTTTTTTTTTTTTTTTATCTATCACGTCTTATCCCCGAAGGGGTGGCAGAGGCATATTATATGCCCACTTTTCACCATGTGTATTCCTGTCCCACGTATTAGGTGGTGAGCCTATTGCCGTGTTGAAATAGACAGACGCAGGTTGTGGCTACCTGCTGTTGACATTTTTCAAGCTGTACATAAGGCCTTCAAATTGAATTAACAGGGATCAACGGCTTAACGTGCCTTCCGAAGCACGGAAAATCTAGCAAATGTAAATGCCACACAGTGGTGACCCTTCCGTGACCAGCCATAGGGAAATTTGCTTAACGCCGGGATCGTTTACAGAACACTGAGACCGCGGGGCCACGAGCGCTTTAACGTCAAGTAACGTCATTATGTATTTGTACGATACAAGGCATAAATGAAATTCAAATCAAATCAAAAATTTAGCGAGAATTTAAATAAATTTATGTATAAATATTATGCTCAATGAATTTTTATATGAAAATGCATAAAAATGATACGCGTCATACGTCAAACGATACACCACGTTGACTATGATGCATTTACTGAAAGCTACGTAGTACGCAGGCGCATTAACGATAGGAAATACTGTATTCTTGTGTTCTTTTTCATTCTCTATATCTTATTCAATTATATGTTTTTTCTCTTTTTGTCACTTAATAGGATTTACGCGGGTAAAACTTCGCGGCATCCGATAGTCAGCCCATCGGCTTGAAAATTTTCAACAGCAGGTTGACACAGCTTACGCCTGTCCAGTTCAACACGGCAATGGACTCACCGCCTGATACCTGGGACAAAAATGTGAACTGTTGGCGTATAGTATATATATCATATGCTTTCGGGAATAAAGGCGTGACAATATGTATTTATGTATGTCCGATAGTAATAAATTGTAATAAGATAATAAACGTAATCAAATTTGTTATATTTCTTACTATGGTTTATTAGTATAGTAGTTTATTTATGTAAAAATGATAAAAGAATGCTTTTCTACTATGCAAACAGAATATGTGGTACGTAATGGTAGAATTAAGTTAACGCTCTAGAAAATTAACACAAATAGTAATTCCTGGTCTCTCATATTCCGCTACTGAACGCAGAAGTCAGCATTTCTGTTCAATATAATATAATACGAACAAAAAATCGCTTCACACGTACTACGGTGAAGTCTCACCCCCACCCCGTCCTGTGGGGGGTGGGTGGCAGTAGTGGGTAGGGTGACAAGAGCCCTGGCGGGCAGGTGCAATGTATTGGTGCAATCTGGACCGTTGTTGCATTATTAGTTTCAGGGTTCTTGTTCCGAGTTGGGTATTAATTTTTGGCATAAAATGTTCAGTGAATTTTCGTTTTGAACTTTTAATAAATTGTCTTGATACAATATATGTGTGACATTTTTCAAAAAATATTTATTATAATAGTGTTTCATGTATTAGCTATAGACTGAATCTTATATCGTAGCGTTAAAGTCCCAGGAAGGACAGGCAGAGGTTTAAATTTAGATACTTAACTAAATATGATTTATCACCCTTCTCTATTGCACTTACCAATTATTACATTTACACAATAGAGCGAACGAACATTTAAGTTTCGTGTGTCCGTTATAAATTCCGAGCGGGCGTTCTATATTCAAATTGGCCGCTGCTATTGGCTGCCGCTGGGTGGTATTTTACATCCGCGATATGATGAAGTGTTGGATAAGAGTTTATTTCGCGTTCCAGTATTTCAAATTTCAAGAATGTGACTGAAATTTTGAACATAAACTTTCATGCTGTAAATTTTATGTAAATCTAGTGTAAACTTATGGATATGGAATGCAACGATTTATTACTTGAAACGAATTGAAGAAATTAAACTTGACTGCAAATGAATATTGTGGTGGTTCCTATCGTCTTGGGTAAGCCGCTTTGAGTGAAAGTGACCCCACCAAGATCCTCTAGTGGTGCACATGCCGATTTACGGAACAGACAACGACCCTTACGGGGTTGTGCCGTTAGACAGAATTAATTCCAATCCGATAGGGCTTGGTAGCAACTGGGAATACACTAAGATGAAGAAGACCTGCCGTATTGGATGAGCGTCAAGGACTTTTAACCAAAATTGAGGGATATGGTTTGATATTTATTTTTAACTTGCCTAAGTGACGCCGCCGGCCTAATGGAAAGCCGGCGGCACCTAGCGAATTGAAAGCCATGTCACAATCCAAAAAACTAATAACAGTGGCTCTCAAGTTGGCGGCCCCATGATGTGCCGCTTTACGCTCCGCTTGAAGAACCCTGGATTATAGGAGCGGGGAAACATGGCGCTGGCAGAGCATTCCAAATTTCTATTGTTCGACTGTTCGATTTTTTGAACAGCTCAGTTCTAGCGAAAATTCTTACTCCACTGTATGAGAGTGGCGCCTCTGCCAGGCACAGACACGCGTGTTTAGGATCGGAAAGGACAGGGTAGGTTCAGGTTGAAGAGCTCTTCAGAACACTCGCCGTGGTATATACGGTAAAATGCAACCAATGACGCTATCGTCCAACGTTGCGTCAGCGTTTCAAAGGTTCTCGTTACCTCAGGACAATCTATAATGCGAATACGTGCTATTCTGCATAGCGTCTAGCGCGTCCATCAAGTACCTCGCGGAGTCATCCCAAAGGTGGATCCTTTCTATTGCAGTAAGTTATTGTTGGCTAATATTCTTAAACTGTCGCTTAACGTAATACAAATTCAGTTCCATTGTTATCAGCTAATCTCAATTTTGATTGTAACCGTAGCCCTCAATGCAGAAACAGGGATCCACTTTTCTGTTCGATATTCTGCCAATCTTTAGCATTCACAATAATAATTACTATGTGCATGCAATGACTTGACTGCCTCTGTGGCGCGGTGGGAGTGTATCCGACTGCTACGCAAGAGGTCTTGGGTTCGATACCCACCCAGGATAAAACTTTGGCACATTAAACACGATGGCTTATTCTGTGTCTGGGTGTTATTTATCTATAGTATATATTTAGAATTATACAAGTATGTTTATCAGTTATTTGGTTACCACAGTACAAGCTCTGATTAGTTTGGAATCAGATGGAGTTGTGTGAGTTGTCCCAACGATATTTATTTATTTAATTTTCCTACCTAAATTATACCAGAAAAAAACTAATTTTTTTTACTGCTTTCTTCATTTTAGTGTATTCCCAGTTGGTTCCAAGCCCTTCCCGGGCTTGGAGCCTGGGGTCCACTTTTAATTGACTGCTGGGAGCAGCTATTGATTGACTTTTGTTTTTGACTTTGTTAAAAGCGATTGCCGACTGACCTCCCAACCACCAGAAGGCGCTTGCGTCCTTGCCTCTTCCGTTAGTCAGCAGGTGCATCGTTTAGAGATCGTCGTGAGGCCTCTTATAGGTATACAAATTATTTTCACTTCCTATCCAAGTGTTAACATTCCATGGCGGCATCGAATGAAATTTTCTCGGAACAGAAAGCTCCTGGTAATGTCTATGCATAAAGTATTTTAAAGTAGTTAAAATGCAACGTATTCGAAACTCGAGCGGAGCCGCGGTAAGGGTGTTAGTTGGTTACCTTAACTTCTAAATTCGGGCTATTTTCAAAAAGTAAATTAGATTATGAACTTACAACAAAGTTGAGATGGACTTTACCTAATATTTTTCGTGTTAAAGTGATTGAAAGGTTAATCGGCAGTCGCTTCCAGCTATCATCATCCTCTTGCCCTTGTCCAAATATATCTTCTTCTTCCATTGATCCCTATTGTTCGTAATCCGATCATTCACTCCATTCATATTAATTTCACTCCTTACACGGTCCATCCGTCTTTTCTTTGGGCTTCCTCTGACTCTCCATCCTTCAACTTACATCGTTCGTTTACTTACGAATATGAATTTCTAATCTCAAAAGACGGTTCAACACTTTAGGTCCATATCCGACTGCCTCTGTGGCGCGGTAGGAGTGCCTCCGACTGCTACGCAAGAGGTCGAGGGTTCGATTCCCACCCAGGATAAAACTTTGTGTGATGAGCACGATGGTTTATTCTGTGTCTGGGTGTTATTTATCTATAATATGTATGTATTTAGACATATATAAGTATGTTTATCAGTTATCTAGCTCCCATAACAGAAGCTAATATTAACTTACTTTGGGCTAGATGGCGCTGTGTGAAAAAGTGTGCCACAATATTTTTGTTTATAAAAAAGAAAAAAAAATTCCAGAACGTTTCTTAATACTCAATCGACGCTTGAGACAACTTTTTGCCTTATGAATACTACTCTCAACGTTTACTAACGTAACTTTACGTTGATTGAAGCTTAAGAAACGTCCTGGAATACGGGCCTCAGATTCAAACCTCCAATCTTGAGAGGAAAAGATAAAATCATTTCTGTTACTCGTCAACAAACTATTAATTTCTACTAACAGTTTCGGATTACATTACATGATATTATGGAGTACTAAGTATTTCTTCATCAGCACCCATACCCAAAAGACAACTTTTTGGAATAAATTGGAATTTAACCTCAAGACAATCTCTCGTTGTCCCCTTAACTCAGTGTTCTTTTTGTAAACGATCATTGCATTAACCTAACGGTAACGTAACGTAATTATTACTAAAAGGAGAGTCCAGTTACTTGAATTAATGATATTATTATATTATGTCTCTTCTTTTCTCGGGTACTCGTATCTTCTTTTTTTTCTCATGAAGATACCCGGACTTTTGGTAGGCTTACATGGGGACATAGGCCAACACGCAGATGCCCTTTGAGAATTTTAATCTAATAGGGAATGGGACCCCCACTGCAGATAGTCCACGCCCGCCTTATGTAGAAGAACGGTAATGGATCACCTCCAATAGGGACTTAAACTATTGTACAATATGCTAACTACGAAATGGGCTATTGGGTTTGGTGATTTAAACTATGGATGAAAATGGCGTCTGCCATTTTTATATGTTATTTTAAAAAATACTGGCAGACGGTGACTTGCCAACTCACTAGATGGGCCCCCTATACAATCGCCATAGGCATGATAAGCCTGTAAGGCGACAGAGGGCAACACCGGAGTGAGCGGCTTGGGGTGTCCAGCGGTGCGGCACCGGTTTCATCTTCGCGGGACAGACCCGGAGTGGGCTTCCCCGTAGTTATGCCCTTGAAAATTATTAAGAATCTTTGGCTATGGCTAGTCCTGAGATGGGTGACTAAAAATAAAACTAAGCTATCTTCACACTGTATCCCTGACGGGGTAGTCAGAGAGGACAGATCGCCAAGCTTCGCGATCCATGCATACTTCTTTCGCTTCTTCAAGATTCATCAATCGCTTCATACACGCACGTCTGGGTATCCGAGTACTTTTGACTTTTCCGTTTTTAAGCAATCTTCTCACGTGGTCCTCATATGTAAGTCTCGGCCTACCCTGACTTCTACCCTCTACTTTCGTACAATACATATTCTTATATTATTTCAGATGGGAGACCTTAGTGGTATTTTCAAATACGAGCATTTCCTGCTTCGGAAGGTAAATGAAGTCGTTGATTCCGGTACTTCCGGTACCGTTGATAACAGTCGTTAAGCCAAGTTGAAGGCCTTATGGACGGCTTGAAAAAAATTTACAGTAGGCAGCCACAACCTGCCCGTGTGCTCCCCACATACGGTGAAGTGTATAGTATGCCTTTTTCTACCCCATCAGGGATAAAAACATGACTATATGTATGTATTTTAACTTAAAAGTGAGAAACAAAGAGTATAGAGAGTGAATTTCACAGCTGAGTGAACGACTCCTATTCCCTTTACAGAATGACTTAATCTATTCTTATCTTAAGAACTGCTACAAAACAATGAATGGTAATGGTATGATTGTCATAAAAATAAGAACTACTGGTGATTTAAATGTTCTCAATGTAACATAGGTTTATTTCAACCACCTTCATTTGTAGAGACAGGTGTTGGCGTATACCTAAGATGATGATTGCCTTGACACCTTGACACCGTCAAGGTGTCAAGGTGTCATCCTATATATGAAGCGCTCGTGGCCCCGCGGACTCAGTGTTCTGTAAACGATCACTACGTTAAGTGCTATGGCTGGTCACGGCTGACCACGTTGTGACATTTACATTTGCGAGCGTTTCCGTTCTTCGGAAGGCACGTTAAGCCGTTGGTCCCGGTTGCCGGGATCCTGGCAGTAGTTATGTCAAGTTGAAGGCCTATAAAGGCGGCTTGAAAAATATCAACAGCAAGTAGCCACAACCTGCGTCTGTCTATATCAACACGGCAATGGGCTCCCCAACTATTACGTGGGAAAGGAATACACATGGTGAAAAGTGGGCATATAATATGCCGCTGCCACCATTTCGGGGATAAGGCATGATAGAAAAATAAATAAAATTATAATAATAAATAATTTATATATATTACAACGTGTTCGCTTAGTAGGGGCTATTTCTAAGTAAACACGCCATTTTTATGAAGTCTATAAAGAACCGGCTCGGAAACTTGCAGCTACAGTTTGATTTTATTTAAAAACAGCGCGAAAATAACTTGCATTTACCTCCGACCTTCGGGGAATATTGAAAATATTGTTCAAAGAGCTAAATAAGTTTTATGTTGAAAATGAAATTTTATTGCGTAAAAATGTGCTTCGATATTCACCAAAATACTTCTAATGAACTGTTAGCAGTATCAAGGTATGCTACAATATGTTTGTTGGCTGATCGAACACGTAACGAAGCGACACGCAATATGGCAAGTTAGGATGAAAGCGTCAAGGGCGTGCTCCGTTGGTTTGGGCTCGTCCAACGAATGAACGATTGACGAAGAATATTCTGTTGTGCGAAAGTAGAAGGTAGAAGAAGTCAGGGTAAACCAGGTCTTGTATACAAAGACCACGTGAGATTACTCAAAAACGGGAAGGTCAACAAGTGGCTACTCGGAAACCCATTCGTAGGTACATGTCGATTAATGAATCTACAGGAATCAAAAAAAGTATACATAGATCGCAAAACTTGTCGATCTGTCCTGTCTGAATGCGCTGTCATTTAACAAAAAATAATGTGATTCGCCATTTCTCCCACTGTAACTATTTGTAGGTTTATGATATTTCGGGTCTTATTCGCGACGTATATTATTAGGTACAAAGCCTACCTTATACTTACATCAGATTACACCAGGCGTGGTCACGGGTTGACTACGGTTATCTGTATATTTACCTAATTGCTGCTTGGCTATGATTCGAAAACCGGAAAGTGTGATGATCCCCATATTGTGACGACTTTCCGCCATGTAACGTCTGATTCCATGAAAACACGAAATATTATCATTTTACTGGCTTATTGACACTGCTCTCAAGACGCAGTGTAGTAGGTATGTAAAGATTTAAAAGACGAAATCTGTCGGGGGAGCCCTTCTAAACTTCTTTTAGATCATCATAGACTGTCATCTTCATATTGGAGTTTGCATTCTGATACTGTCTTCATAAGCCCTGATTATAGTTTCTTATTAATTATTCTGGTAATTTCAATTCCTACCAGAGTTCATTATTGCAGCGAAAATGGAAAGTACCTACGTACTTGAATAAAACTTGTATGAATTCAATATGAGAGCCATAACATCGAATTTATGTAAAATATAAACTGCGAGTCATCTGTGGAGGATTTTTCATGGTGCATCACTATTAAATATGAAATATTATATCGGAAGTACTCATAGTGATGGTCTGAGCCGGTTGCTATATTTATCGATAATTTAGTTTTGTTTAGGTAGATATCTATAGTTATTATATATCTATATCTAATTATTAGGTGTACCTAATTGAATGCGTGATAATTTTGGTAATGTAGAGGCAGGTATACTATGTAATACTGATGTCTTGAGTTGAGAACAAATATTTGTCCGATCACAGTTTGCAGATTTGTAAAGGTCTTACCTATAGTAGATTTTATCAAATGCTAGCAGTTATCGATCGCTGCATTATCTAGTGTGTTGTATATCGTACCATACTAGAACTATTCACAAAAAAATAATGTTGTTTGAAAGGTACCATCGTCATCATTAGAAAGTATTATCTACTGCATTAGAGCAATTCCTGCATTTAGTTGCTAATAGAAATAAATTATTTTAGCGCAGCAAAACGGAAATATTTAGTAAATAGACTAAAAGAAAAAAAATACGTGATAGGTTCACTTTCTTTTTAAATTTTTAGGTTGCCGTAATCCTCACGAACTTCCAAAGCTGCCGGTGAAATGGATATGTCAGACTAGAACCGACTAAAATCACACATTTCTTCTTGGGGGCCGAGTCTACTATTGACAAGCCGTACAACAGAACCAGAATCGCTGTTTTTAGCTATCAAAATGTTAGCAGAATTTCAAAAAAAATAGTGACTAGCGGCCACTGGCGCGGTACGTGTTAGCAGAATTCTATTGGCCCACCGATAGAAGTCTTTTGGAGTACGATTGTAATAGCAGAATCGGCCCCCTGGTTATATGTGATCAGGGACCCGTGTATAACTTTGAAATAAAAATCTACTCTGTGCAAAGTTTTTAAATAAATAATTAAATATGGATAATATATCGATAATTCCCACAACACTAGTCATAGCAATGTTTCACAGGGATCGAGTGAAGCCGACGTGTTCTATATCGAGAATATTCCAGTGCTACCTCCGAGTATGTACGCCACGGGGGTTGGGGCACATTGGGAGATAGTTTTTAATATCTGTTAGTTATTATCTTTTTAACTTAACTATTTTCACGTTGTATTCCAGATGGGGTAGTCAGAGAGGACAGATTGCCAGGCTTCGCGATCCATGCGTAATTCTTTCGCTTCCTGTAGATTCATTAATCGCTTCATACACACACGTCTGGGTATCCGAGTACTTTAGACTTTTGCGTTTTTGAGCAATCTGCTCACGTGGTCTTCATATGTAAGTCTCGGCCTACCCTGAAAAACATTATTTTATTATCTTTTCTTTCTTAGTGAATCCCCAGTTGTTTTCAATCCTACCTGGAGTTGGAATACGGGGTTTACATTTATTTGGCTAATAGGAGCATCTATTTATTATTGTGTTATTCGACATTGTTGGGAGCTAATGCCGCCTGACCTCATAATCCCGTAAGGACACCAGAGTCCTTGACTCGGCCGTTAGTCAGCTGGTGCACCGCTAGCAGATGGGGTCATTTGAAGCCCCGGAGATCTTAGTGGGGCCTCTTACACCCCATTAAGTTAATAATCTAGTACCATTACATCTATACTAACATTATAAAGAGGAATGCCTGGCGATTTGTCCTCTCTCACTACCCCGCCAGAGATACAGCGTGAAGATAGTTAGTTAGATAGTTTTAGTTTATAAAGAGGAATGATTTGTAAGTTTGTTTGTATTGAAAAGGCTTAGAAACTAATGGGCTGATTTTAAAAATTATTTTCCAATTATAAAGCTATATTCTTCGTAAGTAACATAGGGTTACGTACGAAAACTTCACCACGCGGGCGTAGCTGCGGGCATCAGCTAGTTACGAATCCTACTAATATTATAAACGTGAAAGTTTGTAAGTATGTATATTTGTTACTCTTTCACGCAAAATGTACTGAATGCATTTGGATGAAAAATCATATAGCTTACACATCAGAATAACACACAGGCTACATTTAATTCCGGGAATGAGTTACTGTGAGAAACGCGAACGGGAAAACTTCACCTCGCGTGCGGAGCCGTAGGCGTCAACTAGTATTTTAATAAAGTTGTTCTCAGTGTGTCTCTATAACTACGAGCGACGCCTCCGTCCGAATGGCGAATATCTGGCGATACTCAATTTCATAACGACGCAAGTGCACTCGCTCGACTTATATCTTGCGATGTTATTTCTGTGCATATGAACCTAATACTGGGTTATGTATCATGGAGAAACGTTCAGCAACTAAACGAGCCTTTGTTATTCTGGACGGAAACGTTAGAACTTGTCTAAGCTGTAATGATACTATTTACTAAATGGAAACTCTCGTGGCCCCGCGGTCTCAGTGTTCTGTAAACGATCACTGAGCTACGCAACTTTCACTATGACTGGTCCTCGGATGGGTGACCACTTTGTGGCATTTACATTTGCGAGCGTTTCCATGCTTCGGAAGGCACGTTAAGCCGTTGGTCCCAGTTTCCAGTATAGTAGCCTTATGGGTGGCTTGAAAATTTAAACAGCAGGTAGCCACAACCTGTGTCAGTCTATTTTAACACGGCGGGCTCAACACCTGTTACGTGCGACAGTAATACACATGGTGAAAAGTGGGCATACTCTGCCACCCCTTCGGGGATAAGGCGTGATAGGCAAATAATAAATACCTAAATGGAAATGTTCCAGAAATTTTGACTGGTTAAATTGGTCGAGTCCGAGACTACCAGGACTTAAATTGGTCGTGGTAATTAGTATCTTGCACATAAGACCTTTTAGCCTTTTTATTACCACCTCACTAAAAAGGCAACTGGTTCAACATTTATTCCAAATTTAACATCTAAAAGAGACACATTTAATTTTATTAAATTTATTCGGCCCTTTAGACCCACCCAACTGGTTCCGTGCTTCGGAAGGCACGTTAAGCCGTTGGTCCCGGTTGCCAATAAAACGGCAGTCGTTAAGCCAAGTTGAAGGCCTTATAGGCGACTTAAAAAAATTTCAACAGCAGGTCGCCGCAGCCTGCGCCTGTCCATTTCAACACGGCAATAGGCTCACCACCTGTTACGTGGGACAAAAATGCATACGGTGAAATGTGGGCGTTTAATATGCCTCTGCCTACCCCTTCGGGGATAAAGGCGTGACAATATGTATGTATGTAAATTGGTCAACAATATTCGTAAACTATAGGAACTAGATATATACGTACTCGTAAGTACATATCATCACGTCTGTCTTCCATCGGGATACGCAGAGACTATAACTTTCCACTGCTACGATTCTGGCATACAACTATCGCTTCTTCCACTTTCATAAGTGTTTTCTTATAAGCTCGTCTGTTAAGATCACCCTTGACCTGACCTATTGCCAAAAGACCTTCAATTGATTGGCATACGTATGCCGATCTCTACCAGGATATGGAAACTGAATAAACATATTATTTCATTACAAGTCTTGTTCTTAATTCCCGAAGAAATAGGCAGAGGCCTAATATACGCCTACATTTCACCGTATGCTACACGTAATAGGCGGAGAGCCCGTTATGTGTGGACAGGTTTAGATTGTGGCGACCCGCTATTGAAAGTTTTCAAGCTGACTATAAGGTCTCAAACTTAGCTTAACGACTACCATCATCATCATCATCCGAGCGTCTGTCCCAGTTGCGTCTCGCGACGCCCGGGGTCCGCTTTCCTGCATTTTCTCCTCCACTTCGCACGGTCGTTGGCATCCCCTGTAGTGAGACCATTGGCACGCATGTCATCCCTTACGGCGTCAAGCCAGCACTTCTTGGGTCTTCCCCTCTTACCGGGACCTTAACGACTACCATGTCACTGGTAATCGCGACCAACGCGGCAACGTTTTAACATACTATCCAAAGCACGTAAATGCTCGTCAATGGAAATGCCAAAATGCGGATGACCGCTTGATGGACGACCATCTGAGGATTAGCCAAGCGAAAGATGATGAAACTGGAGATCGTTTACAGAACACTGAGTTTTGGAACTACGAGCGATTCCAGCAAAAATAATTTACCTAACTAAGTTTTATTGTAGGTGAGACACTTTTTTACAAAGCGCCATCTAGCCCAAATTAGGCTACAAGCTTGTACTATAGGATCTAGACAACTGATATACATACTTATATATTTCTAAATACATAGGTACTTATTATACATAGGAAATACCCAAACTTCGAATTCAATATTTGTAGATCACACAAATATTTGTTCCGACCCGGGATTCGAACCCGGGACCTCAGCGCGGCAGTCGCATTCACTACCACTGCCCCACCAAGGCAGTCAAGGAACCTACTGTTTCCTATATTTTGGAGTTTACTGTGAACTGACAAAATTCTGCCTCTGCTACCCTTTCGGAGACATGAAGGATAAATACTGTAAACTTATAATCGTAGGTAAAAACTAGGTATTAGAAGTTAGTCATGCACTTTTTGACGTTACATGCAGGTAGCGAGTATAATGTTGCCATTTAAATATAGTCCGCCATTTTGTTATCATTCCTATCGCCATATAATATAAAATAAGAGCCATCTATCTTTAGTTGGCCGCGTTATAAAAAAGAAAAACGTCAAACATAATGCAGTTACGGCTATCTGCGCCGGAAGCGCGGACGGGACGTAGGAAAAATATTTTTCCATTTTAAGTAAGTACGGAAGAGCGTATATATTTGTTTTATCTAGAGTTCTTTAAATATTAGTTGGTAGGCACCCACAGTCAACCGGATTGCGCAATTTTTTCCCTATTAATAGTCTCGTGATGAGGATATTTTTTTAGCCAACTGCGTTTTATTTGTGCAAACTTTTTTTATATCCTGATGGAGTGAAACAAGCGTTTTAAATTGTCAAAGCGTTTGGTTTGTTTTTTTTTCGATTAATACTGGCCGGCAATAAGCATTTGCGTTTTATTTTAACCTATCTAATCTTGACACACCGGAATACAATACGCCACATTGTCACAATTCTCTATTGAATGTTATCTGGCAACTTTTCTATTTTCAAAATTCGACGGAATAACTAGTTAGAGTGAGCAAACAGGCGAGTACCTACTTATTTTAGTGGATTGCCAGACGTCGTTCAACCAATCACATCAGCTGTCAATGAATGCATTCCAAATTCAAATATCACGTTCTAAATTTGAATCGACGGCGACGCACCGATTGACCGATCGTCGCGGCAGGCGTTACAAATCAAATCGATACCTACACTTACACATCAGTAAATACCTATCGAAAGCGGTTTCACAAACACACACATGCAAGTAAACGTCGAATGTAATAAATACGAGATATCGGTTCGAGTGTGCGCACTTGTGCCCAATCGCGCAGAACCGATCAACCAATCACAACGCTGCATGCATTCTCGATATTTACCGGCTAGTTTTGCTTCAACCGTAGACTTAGCTCTATCGCTTGCTTCGTCGGGAATAGTGATATGGGTGCGGCGGGTCAGGTTACGTTGGCAGTCAATGTTCGAAGGTTCGATACGCCATTGGCTATAGGTTCGGTGTTACGTCACGTAGATTTTCCGAGACTTTTTTTCCTCGTAAATGGGAGTGCACGTTTCATTTACGGAGGTAGATAGGGGCTGAAACCATTGATTGGTGACATGCTATGTAACTGACCGGATGTGCCCATGATTTTTTATTATGTCTATGAATTTGTGAAAAAGTACAGATTTTAAATTTACATTATTGTAGTATTGTCAAAGTATCTAATCAAAAATATACCTCATTGAATAATGAAATTAATGCTAATATTAGTAGGATGGTATTTTGAAAAGAGATTTGAAAAATTAGGAATCCTACTAAAGTAGGATTATTTGGTAGGTATACATAATGCTAATAAGCTAATCTATTACTAGGGTAGGTATATTAATCTAACAATAGAATATAATTTAACAGAATACTTACCTATAAGAAGAATTCGTAGTGGCGCAACCATAGTGTTTTGTAAACGAATACTTTGTTAGGTACCTACCAACATACCTAAGTACCTATCTTTTCCTATATTTCCCTGTTTCGAAAGGTAACCTTCGCTATAGCTGGTCCTTGGATGGGTGACCACTTTGTGGCATTACATTTGCGAGCGTTTTCGTGCTTCGGAAGGCACGTTAAGCCGGTTGCCAGTAAAATGACAGTAGTTAAGCCCAGGTTTTATGGACGGCTTGAAAATTTTCAACAGCAGGTCGCCACAGCCTGCACCTGTCCATTTTAACACGGAAATGGGCTCACCACCTGTTACGTGGCACAAAAATGCATAGGTACTATGAAATGTGGGCGTAGACATAGCCATATGCCTCTGCCTACCACTTCGGGGATATTCGGTTAATATTCTGGTCTCGGTTACCAGTAATATGGTGGTCATTAATCCAAGTTGAAGGCTTTTTAATAGACTAGAAAAATTTCAACAGTAGGCAGCTATAGTTTGTTATAGGTCGCTTTAACACGACAAAGGGTCGGTAACGTAACGCCTCTGTTGTAACAAACGTCCATAGATCACGGTGACCACCTTCAGTCAGGTTTTGTCTTCGTTCCAAATCACATAATAGGTACCTATTTCAGTTTAAGTAAAGAGATTAGAGAAAAGAAAATTATAACTTAGTTAACATACATTTTGTAACGCCTTTATCCCCAATGTGTAGGCAGAGACACACTATACGCCCACATTGCACCGTATGTATTATTGTCCCACGTAACAGGTGGTGAGCAATAGTACCTCTAATAGGTACTCCCAATAACATAAGCTACCCAAACTATTTATTTATCTTCACGCAGTTTTAATAAAAAAATAAAAAAAATACTCTACCAAATGTAAAACAAGTTACAGCCAATGTTCAACTGAATGGACAAGTGTTAGAGTTTGTGGAATCAACTGTGTTCCTTGGTATAACTATTGATGCCAATTTGCAGTGGGGCCCACACATAGAAAAGACGGCCTCTAGGTTAAGTTCGGCTGCATACGCTGTAAAAAAGATCAGGACTCTAACAGATGTAGGTACGGCTAGAATGGTTTACTTCAGCTATTTTCATAGTATTATGTCTTACGGTATTCTCCTTTGGGGGAGTGCTGCAGATGTAAATAACATTTTTGTTCTTCAAAAGCGGGCTGTACGCGCAATTTATAATTTGGTCCCCAGAGTCTCCCTCCGGGACCTGTACTGTGACTCCGATTCAATGGTTCGGACTGCTGTTGGTGACACGAAACCCTTCCCCATCACCGTCGGGGTACACCAGGGTTCTGTCCTTAGTCCGCTTCTGTTCAGTGTAATATTAGACGAATTGTCGGACAGCATCAGAAACCCACATGAGCAGCCTCCATGGTTGCACATGAGCAGCCTCCATGGTTGTTCATGTATGCTGACGATATTGCGCTGGCCGACGCGGACAGGGGCAGATTGGTGCGACGTGTAAAGGCGTGGAAGGAGACGATTGAGAACGGCGGTCTGAAACTAAATGTGGCGAAGACCGAGTACTTGGCACTAAACTCGACAGATCCCACATCCGTCCGCATAGGCGGTGATTTGGTCGAGCGCACGGACCAGGTTAAATACCTGGGATCTGTTTTTCACACGTCCAGTGACATCGATTGCGATGTCAAGTCACGCATTGCTGCCGCGTGGGTCAAATGGCGGGAGATGACCGGTGTCATTTGTGACCCTAAAATGCCGATCCGGTTGAAGGGACAAGTCTACAAAACCATTATTAGACCTGTCCTTTTACATGGCAGTGAGACGTGGCCGATATTGGAGCGACACAAGCAGGAGCTGCGTGTCACGGAAATGAAGATGCTGCGGTGGATGTGTGGGGTCACGCGGATGCACCGCGTGAGAAACTCTCGCATCCGCTGCAGCCTTCACGTCCGTGACATTGCAGACAAGTTGCAAGAGTGTCGCCTTCGTTGGTATGGTCACGTCTTGCGGCAACCGCCGGGCTACGTAGGTAACAAATGTCAGCCCCGCCGGGTCCCGGTAAGAGGGGAAGACCCAAGAAGTGCTGGCTTGACGTCGTAAGGGATGACATGCGTGCCAATGGTCTCACTACAGGGGATGCCGAAGACCGTGCGAAGTGGAGGAGAAAATGTAGGAAAGCGGACCCCGGGCGTCGCGAGACGCAACTGGGACAGACGCTCGGATGATGATGATGAGTCTCCCTCCGAGAAAAATTCAAAGAAATAAATATTCTAACCAAAAATTTTTATTATCCGTTACGGGATAGATAAAAAGGTCTCATATTGTCTTCATCTTATATTTGCAGTTGTTTAACCCCGTCATTGCATCGTCCGAGAGTCGGCAGGAGTACCACTGGCAGCTGAAGTCATATAGATAATAATAGGGCTCTTTAGTACACCACTTATGACAGGATTCGCTATCCATGCATATTTCTTTCGCATTCTGCAGTTTCATACGTACACGTCTGGGTACCTATCCGAGAACGTCCCCTCCTTCAAAATTGGTTAACCAATTTAGAGAACAGGTAGATAAACACTTCAACTATAGACATCAGAAGCGCTCGTGGTCCCGCGGTTAAGTGTTCTGTAAACGATCACTGCGTTAAGCAACTTTAGCTATAGCTCGTCCTTGGATGGGTGACCACTTTGTGGCATTTAGATTTGCGAGTGTTTCCGTGCTTCGGAAGACACGTTGGTCCCGGTTGCCAATAAAATGGCAGTCGTTAAGCCAAGTTGAAGGCCTTATGGCCAGCTTGCAAAATTTCAATAGCAGGTCGCCACAACCTGCGCCTCTCCATTTCAAGACGGCAATGGGTTCACCACCTATTACGTGGAACAAAAAAAATGCATACGGTGAAATATGGGCGTTTAATATGCCTCTGCCTACCCCTTGGGGGATAAAGGCGTGACAATATGTATGTATATGACTATAGACATATTAGTAGGTAAATATAACGCACTAGGTAGGTACTTGTATCTATACTAGATCTAAGAAACGTATGTAATACATATCTACCTAGGTAGCAAAGGTCTACATCCTCAGTTAAAGGTACATAAAAGTCTTGAAGAAACCTCCCCCCACTAAGCTATAGATGCACCCCTTGCTAGGTGCGGTGTCACCCCCGTCTGCGTTAAAAAGCAATCTCCTTAATGGAATTTCAATTTTCCCAGGGAACTTAACTAAAAATCCAACTGGATGCAATAATGTCGGACAGCTACGTCAAGAGCACAAACTATTTTATTTTGTTAGTAGAAGACTACTGGTAACAAAATTTTTACCCAATTGTATAGGGTAATGTATTTATAATAAATAAATAAATATTTTACTGCCTCTGTGGCGCAGTGGGAGTGTATCCGACTGCTACGCAAGAGGTCGTGGGTTCGATTCCCACACAACTTTGTGTGATGAACACGATGGTTTATTCTGTGTCTGGGTGTTATTTATTTAAAATATGTATGTATTTAGAAATATATAAGTATGTTTATCAGTTATCTGGTTACCATAGTACAAGCTCTGTTTAGTTTGGAATCAGATGACGTTGTGTGAGTTGTCCAAACGATATTTATTTATTTATTGTGAGACAATTTTTTTTACGCTCCGCCGTCTAACCCAAAGTAAGTTAATACGAGTATAAGCTTGTGTTATGGGATCGAGACGACTGATTAACTGACGACTGATATTTCTAAATACATACATATTATACATAGGAAACACCCGAACTCCGAAACAAACATTTGTGGATCACACAAATATTGTTCCGACTCGGGAATCGAACCCGAGACCTTAGTTGCGGCAGTCACATACACTACCACTGTGCTACCGAGGCAGTCAAATAAATGTAGAGAATTAAAGCGCTCGTGGCCCTGCTGGCTTAGTGTTCTGTAAGGGATTACTGCGTTAAGCACTTTCGGTATGTGTGGTCCTCGGACGGATGACCGCACTGAGAAAATTTTAAACAGCAGGTCGCCACAACCTGTGCCTGTCCATTTTCATCACGTTAATGGGCTAACCACTTGTTACGAGTGACAATATGTGCTTACGGTGCAAAGTGGACACCCTTTCGGGGATATGGTTATTTTAATTTCTTCTTTTAATTTCAACAAAACCAATATTCATATTTAGAGTTACTTTAGCATTATTTTCAGGATAATACATTC
Organism: Thumatha senex; assembly: GCA_948477245.1. Lineage (NCBI taxonomy): Eukaryota > Metazoa > Arthropoda > Insecta > Lepidoptera > Erebidae > Thumatha > Thumatha senex. Next base: position 22,815,732 of record OX419744.1, on the reverse strand, counting down.
ATTCATTCTAAATTGTTAAATATCAGTAACATAAATAACTGAGACCTGGTTTGTTGTTAAAAATATTTATTTATTTCAATTCATTGTCAACGGGAAACACTCACAAGGAAGCAGTGCAAAATGTGCAAAAAACAGTCACAAAAGTGTTTGAATGGGCTCAAAAGTGGCGTATCTACTTAAATGAATCGAAATCGGTTCATATCGACTTTACCAACAAAGCTCCCCAATACTTCCCCATATATATCAACAATAAGATTGTTCCATATGCAAACACAGCAAAATATCTCGGTATGACACTTGATGCGAAGCTGCGCTGGAAGGCTCACATTAGGAAAAAGCGAGAAGAGCTAGATTTACGATATAAAGATATGTATTGGCTGCTTGGGAAATACTCTAGCTTGTCAATATCCAATAAACTTCTTGTATACAAACAAGTCCTCATGCTAGTGTGGACGTATAGTGTACAGCTATGGGGCTGCACGAACCGGACCAACAAAAACATAATTCAGCGGTTTCAAAATAAAGTATTAAGGGGTATTGTCAATGCACCTTGGTACATTCGAAACAATGAACTCCACAGAAACCTTAAAGTGGAGCCTGTAGACAAAATTGTCCAGCAATTTGCTGAAGCTCACGAAAAGAGACTTTATTATCAAGTCAATCCTGAGGCTATTCAGCTCCTCGATTGGTCGGACCTAAAAAGAAGACTCAAAAGAACTAAACCTTTTGAATTAGTGTAGTGACAAGTGAAAACAATAAGTGTCTAGTGCTTTAACTTTAGTACACAAGAACAAAGTGTAATAAGTTATTAAAACTCTAAGAAAAATCAGTGGATTATTTTCTTAGAATAAGTATTTTAGAAGTTTAAGTCAACGTAAAATTACTTATTAGCTCATTAGCTAGATCGTAATCGCTAAAGTGAATCTACATAAAGTAGCAACCACTTTATATAAAAGAAAAAAAAATTCATAGTGTTTTTTATATTTGATAAAATGTATTACTTTTGTACACGACTGTATTTCATCCTTTCAAACATAAGATTTAATGAATGAGGTCCAACGGGTCATGTTGTTGTATGTTGGGTCTAACGGGTACCTACCAGTTTATTTTTAAAAATCCATGTTTGGATGTCCAAAGGGTAATATTTATGGAAGAGGTTCAAACTTGGAGGTCCAACCGGTGCGTAGCCGAAAGTACATAGATAAGCATGAGAGATACTTATTCTTTATTAATAATCGAAATTTTATCACAAATGACCCGAACGATGGCACTTACGTACAAAGTTGCTACTGGAACGCACTTGCGATTAATTTGTCTTACATTGATGCACCGCATCGGTCGCACTTATATTTAGCGAGCGCACTTCGATCTTACTACTCGGTAGGGTTAGTTATGAACTTGGGGACGGATTTCGAGCCTAAGAATGTAATTAAAATAATTAATTAAGAAAATACAAATGTGAAGTCTGCGAAATTGAGATGGAGTGAAGAAAGGGACAGCGTGATAAGGGAACATTGTTGTATTACAGAAAATGTAGTGACTAAGATAGAAAAAGAGATGGTGAAATGGTTTGGACACGAGGAGAAGATGGGTGAAAATATACTGACGAACCAAATTTATGTGGCGAAATGAGCCAACTGGTAGGGGTCGATTTCAGCGTATGTATGTCAATCAAATCGAAGACCGATTGGGAAAAGACCAGGTCAAGACCCTTAACCTGTTAGCGTGTATGAAAATACTTACGAAAGTAGAAGATGCGACATTTGTCGGGATCGTAGCAAGTGGAAAGCTATTGTTTCTGCCAACACCGATGGGAGACTAGCGTGATGATATATATGTATATGTAACGATTTGATAAAATTGTCAATACGTACGTAACTATAAGATACGACATAGTACCTTAGCGAATTTCCTTCCTTGTTTATTTATTTATTTTTATTTATTTATTTCCATAGGAAAACCAACAGCAATATTTCAGCCTATCAACAAAGCAATAAGTGACAGAATGCCAATAGGTTTTCACGATTAAAATTAATTAATTATATATTTGTTGCCATATACCTACCAAAAGCACATTTCACTCCTATTAGCCCGCGAATTCATGCGTATTATGGTCATTCAGAAAACGCAGCTCAATAATTAATTCAGAAAAGTATAGTTCTTGCTTGCGAAGACGCGACATTGCGAGTCCGTATGTAGAAGATTTCTCTCGATCCTCTCTTTTGGCTTTTTCAGTAATACTTTTCTTCAAAAAAGTTTCTACCAACACTCTTCTTCAAATACTAGGTTCCATCCATATGATGATTATGTAAGGGCAAGAGGACCAACTTATCGCCTCAAGAACAAAAATCTCTAAAAGAATAAGATTCAAGGCTCAATGTCAACAGAAAAATAAATTACTTTCCTTGGTATGGTCTCAGAATAATTAATAGTATGGTAGTCGAATCAAGCATTTCACATTCTATCTTTTAACTGACTGAGCTTTTTATACCTACCAAACTACTTCCAAAATAACGGGGCTAAATTCGCCAACTAAATATTTTAGGCAATTTTAAGTTTATTCTGTTCCACATCATAGCTATTTAGGATATGTCCATCATCACCAGGAGATTTGTTAGAATAACTCTGTTGATCTCTATGTAAGAGTCGTGGTAAGCACTTAACTCAGTCGTCAGGATCTATCCTGGCGTTTCTTCCGCACGATTTCTCTGATGACAGAACTCGCGCCACTAGATATCTATAGCTGGAACCGAAAATAGCAAGAGAAAAATATAAAAATAATAATAATATTTGTAGGTTAAGTCTGTCCCTGGCCTGGTCAGATCATGAAAGCATGCCGGTGACATTAGGAGAGCGTTCATTTTCATAGATTTATCGACGGACTCAACTTATTGCGGTGAGGTTCTCAAACTTTATTTATATTATCTACGATTTACATTATCAATAACGGATATCACGCTGTCTCCAATCAATGACGAATTAAATGTATCAGGTACGAATTAATAATAAAATGACAGTAGTACTCCGCGATTTCATTTCTATTATTTATACTTCCGAATCCCTCTTATGACCACAATTTTACAATAATTTATTGATATCTGCTCGATTTCTAGAAATTTATGATTAAATGATCTAGTTTTATTAATCGTAGAGTGATGTCATGTAACCTGTAGTGTTCTTCTAAAAATAAGCTATCCATTACAAATTACTTTTTCAAAAACAAACCTGATATTCCTGAGACTGACTGAGATCCTGAGGGTCATGGGATATGTACGCGCTTTCCTGAATTCCTTCTCAATTCTATTCATGTTTTAGAACCGAAAACAATAACTGTTACGAAATTTACTATATCATACCATTCTGCCTACCATCTAGCCGAGTAAATATGGATGTACACTTTGAGCATCACATCAAAATGCCGATTGAGATGGCGAAACCGTTCACGTTATTTGCGTCCAACACCTGTCGAGGCACTAATCATACAGCGACGGGTCAAGACTCTGCATCATTGATCTCGTGACGATTTTTAACTGTATATTTATAGACATTGCGCGATGCAATGAGTATTTCTTTCGAAATTTAGTTTTTAGAATCAATTTCTTAGTTTTTTAAGAGTAAACAACATTCCTTTGAGCTTATCGAGTCACCCTCCTGTCAGTGTTCAACAGCTAATTTTAAATATAATCAAATTGTTCATCTAGGGCGAGTTTTCGAACTCTCAAACGTGTCTGCATATTATTGGAATCTAACAGCTCACATAGGATCCGTGCTTCTCCTGTCCATCGGATGTACAGATAGTTGCTTTCGTAGTCTTCCGCTTTGCTAAAGAGGGAAGTGGAGTTACTATAACAAGTCTCTCAATTAATCTTATGACTAATGGTAATGTTTTCAATGATGATTCTAAGATATTCCAACTCCTCTTGGGACTTGTCGAATTCCAAATCTGTGTAACATTGAGTCTTGACCACTGTTGTAGATCCTGGTTTACCTAAGTCACATGAAAGATAGTGGTTAGCAAGAAAAATAGTCTCAAATTAGTTTATAGTTGAAAGATTTTTGAATATTTTACCATTCTTAACTCGACATCACTAATTCAGATACCAGTCGGAACTGCACCCAGTTGAGTTTTTAGATATAAGTGACTCTATACTTCTACAACTGTCCCTCAAATTTCTTAATTTCTTCACATTTATTTATTTATCTATTCAAGTACATGACTCGTTTTATATCGCTTCCCTATTTCTCAGAAAAACTATATCTCTCTGTCACATAGCTACAAACTCTTTCATCCTATTGCATCATCTACAAATATTTTACTTTAATTTATTAATTTTCTACCGTGATGTTGAACATACCTATGATACTAAGTTTCTTTGAAATACCAGAATTTATTGGCACAAAACGAAAACACCTACATCACTACATAAACATTTCAATACAAGCAGTCGATGCTCATAATAATTTAAATATAGACTATCAATGATGCGTCAACTATGTAATGCAAAATTGCTTTCGCGACAAATGTGTCGTGCCAAGACGCAACCCGAACATCAATATGTGTCCGTCATATGCCTGCTATAAATTCAAGTGCGATATTATGGTTCGATGTTTGGACATCATATGTTTCTCACTGATCTAACTCCAGAGATGCATCTGTTTGTCTATGTTTGACATGTTTGGCTATTTTGATATCGCCAATGTTGTCTTTATTGGTCTTAGTTTGAGTTTTGTTTAAGTCCTCTTCATTTTTGTCTAATGTGTCTTTAAGTTATAAATTGTCAATAAGCCATTTAAATCCTTATATTACAAGCTTATAGTTTTGTTTGGGCTAGATAGCGCTGTGTAAAAAGTGTCTCACATTATTTATGTTTCTATATTATATTTATATTTAGATCCGTGAAGTCAGCGATCTGTACTCTCTGACTACACAGTCGATACGGCGAGACATGACCAACGAAGGCGGCACTCTGCCATGTCACAGACGAAAAGGCGGATACGAGAGTTCCTCACGCGGTCCATCCGCGTGACTTCAACATTCACTGCAGCATCTTCATTTCCGTGACACTCAATTCCTGCTTGTGTTGTTGAAGATTTATGTTCGCAAAAAACATAATAGGTAAGCATATTTAGGTAATTACCAATAGTTTTGAGTCTTGTTTATAAGATCTCAGAAATCGATTTGTAATATCATATAAAACATTAGGTAATATTCGTTCTCATCGACATACAAATCAAAATAAATCTGAATATCCCGAAGGCGTGAATTATTATAACTGTTCCGTACATCCAGTAATGTAATTTTAATACGACGAAGGTTACTCACCGTGACGTCATTATCGCCACTATTCTAACACCTTTGTGGTACATTTTACAAACCTTCCTTTGTCCTTATTACCATATAATAAAGTTTAAATTCGATAAACTTTTAATTTAAAAGGTTTAACTTTATGTAGTTTTGCTGTAAAGAGTCTTCGGTTGTTCTAGATGAAATTGTTCCTTTTTTGTATTTAAATAAGGAATACAATTCTGTAGCGTTGATATTGAAATCTTATTTTATTTATTGCAGTTATGGCAGCATTTGAAATTCTTTATTCAAAATACATTAGGTTCCATTTTTGAGTAAGAATTAATTTTTAAAAACCATAAACAAAATGGTGATCACAAAAATCGCTCGATTGTTTTTGAATAGGTGACAATAAGTTTTTTGTTTTTATATCTAAACGGTAGCGTTCATTTCGGGTAGCTTATGGTGAAACTGGGGTTATAATGGTTTTTTAAGCGATCACCGATTTCCCTGGCTATGTTGCATTCATTTTTATATTAGCACGTGGCATAACGATTTATTTTTATCGATGATTCTAACATTATCATAAACCACTTAGAGCTGTGTGTGATTAATATGATATATTCTTTAACAAGGAGTTTTGATGACTTAGATGAGAAAATTTGAAAATCTTATCTTAGTGTAGTCTACCTGTACCAGGCTTTGGAACCATCACTTTCAATTGCTAGTAGCAACTATCATTTGGTTTTTAATTTTCGGCATTGTTTGGAGCGACTGTAGTCGGACCTCTCATCAAAACCCAATGTCCCCAACCCAATGTGCCTATGTCGTTGCTGGTCCACTGAAATGAAATGAAAAATATTTATTCATGTAGGTCGCTAAGTAAAACTTATGGATACATTTACATTTACTGCCAGATTCGCAAAGCAATAGGTAGAGCCGGAGAAAGACCCTGGCAATAAAACTCATGGTCACTCTTTTCTAACCGCCAGTCCAGTAATTACATTAGATGTAAACAATAGATACAGCTGAGCCTCGGAGTTCTAGGTGGGGTCCTACCAACCATCGTTTTATCTACGAGTCTAACTTCAGAATATATTGTAAAGACTATGGAGCACTACTCAATATGGGGAATATGGGACATGTGACCGTTCTTCTTTACCGAAGAATTCTGATTTACATGAAAATATGAGAAAATTCCTATCTCAAGTAGAGTAGGTATCTGTTTGTACTCGTTAGCTATAGCTCCGGTTTAATTTTATGCTTATTGTACCTAATACCAAATGATAGATATCGTCACTATTCCTCTCATCTAGCCCAAATAGACAATCTTTAACCGATTCAGTCATCGCTCCTATCAAAGTCCATTACTCGAGCATAAATAGGTATTAGGGTGCGTCCTCAGTAAGAAAAATACGCGGATGTGCAATCATCTGCACGTGCATATACTAAAGGGAAATTCCAACCATTCCAACGAATGCTACCACTATTATAGATGCCGAGTCAAGATAATGGACTTCTCATTGACTTCTTTATTAGAAGCAGTTCTTTCTCCCTTTTAAGATCTCAAAATATCTTAAACAGGAGAAAACCTGCATCTTGAATTGAAAATGAAGAATATATGCTTTTTTTTCGCTTTAGAGTTTTGAAATTTATCTTCACTGTGTGTGAGTAGCAACTTTGTCAAGCACGCGTTTTTCGAGAACATAAAAAGAGAGTCGAATTTGGTTCAAGAGCTCTTCAGAATATTCGCCGTGATAAATTCGGTAAAATGCAGTCAAAGAAGCTAATGTTCTACTCTACGCCAGATGGTTGCTGTGATGGCTTTTATATAATCTAAGTACTTTTTAGCATTAAGAATGCATTTCAGCATTAGCCATCCGCGCCCGCTTGTCAATCCGCTTGCTTTAACTACCGTCACTGAGGACATACAGTTCGAACAATGCGCGGAAACTCACGCGCCGATGCGCAGTTGACAATCGCTATTGGCGATTCACAAAGTATGTTAAGATGATTTTTATATACACATGACTATCTGCAGAAAGTTGTTTTAAAGGACCATTTACTTGATATTTTAACTATCGTCACGCTGTATTCCTGACAGGGTAGTCAGAGATACAGTGATGACTAACTGGTTCATATACTCCCGGACTGAAAAAGCTAAGTTTCTTTTACATATAATTTTAACTTGGTATCGATTTACGTCTTATTAAGATGACAATTGACGCACGGATCAGGTTGAATACCTGGGATCTGTTTTTCACACGTCCAGTGACATCGATTGCGATGTCAAGTCACGCATTGCTGCCGCGTGGGCCAAATGACGGGAGATGACCGGTGTCATTTGTGACCCAAAAATGCCGATCCGGTTGAAGGTACAGGTCTACAAAACCATCATTAGACCTGTCCTTTTACATGGCAGTAAGACGTGGCCGATATTTGAGCGACACAAGCAGGAGCTGCGTGTCACGGAAATGAAGATGCTGCGGTGGATGTGTAGAGTCACGCGGGTGGACCGCGTGAGGAACTCTCGCATCCGCGGCAGCCTTTACCTCCGTGACATTGCAGACAAGTTGCAATAGTGTCGCCTTCGTTGGTATGGTCACGTCTTGCGGCAACCGTCGGGCTACGTAGGAAACAAATGTCTGGCCATGTCTGCCCCGCCGGGTCCCGGTAAGAGGGGAAGACCCATGAAGTGCTGGCTTGACGTCGTAAGGGATGTCATGCGTGCCAATAGACTCACTACAGGGGATGCCGACGACCGTGCGAAGTGGAGGAGGAAATGTAGGAAAGCGGGCTTCATCAGACGATGAAGATGACAATTGAGACCACAAACCAAGGAATAAACGTCACAGCGCCAACAAGAGACGCCTTTTTCTATATCTCTACTTATATATAAAGCTGAAGATTTTGTTTATTTGGTCGATCGCGCTAATATCAGGAAGTACTGGTACTAATTTAAAAATTATTGTTGTGTTGGATAGCCCATTAATCAGGAATGCTAATTTTTTTTTTCCTCAGTGCAATACTGTCTCGTAGACATTCAGCACGTGATTTAAGTTTAATTAAGAAAAGTCTTGTGGGGCATTCAGTCCATTGACTGGAACCCATTCTCTCTTAACTGACTAAATCAGATCTTTAGTGGGTTTCCTTTTGAGTCTCGTGAATCTAGTGTCCGTCCGTATTAAGCTTGAGGCGAGGATGTTGGGATGTCTTTTTAAACGTTTCAAGTAAGACGCTGTCGAACTTTTTATTTGACATTCAACTGTGTCAACCTTAAGATCTTTGTGCAGTTGGTCATTTGTAATGTACCATGGTGCATCAGTGATAATACGCAGCATCTTAGACTGGAACCTTTGGAGTATTTCTATATTAGAATGTGAGGCTGTACCCCATAACTGGATACCGTAAGCCCAGATAGGTTTGAGGATACATTTATAAAGCAACAGCTTATTTTCTAGTGATAACTGAGATCTTCTCCCCATCAAACAGTACATTTTACGCAGTTGGATTCCTAGCGCCTTTCTTTTGGTAAAAATATGTTTACGCCAAGTTAGGCGGCGATCCATGTATAGTCCCAAATATCTAACATCGTCTGCTTGGGGTATTTGAGTACCGTTTAGAGCAACAGGTGGACAAGTATCATGCCTAGTTGTGAAGGTGACCTGCACTGACTTGGTTTCGTTAACCTTTATCCGCCACTTCTTGAGCCACACTGTTATTTTATCAAGAAATTCTTGTAGGTTAGAACTTGCCTCCATTGAGTTACTACTGGTTGCTATAGCTGCAGTGTCATCAGCGAAAGTGCCAATCACAGTACCCTCGGCCACAGGTAGGTCAGCTGTAAACAGTAGGTACAGTGTTGGTCCTAAGACACTATCCTGAGGAACGCCAGCATGTATTTTGTGCAAATTTGTTGTGTCATCTCCCTGTCGTATGTAAAAGTATCTTTCTGACCGGTAAGATTGAAGGAGATTAAAGTAATTGGTTGACAGTGTCTTTCTGATTTTATATAATAATCCCTCGTGAAAAAACACGGTCGAAGGCCTGCGATATGTCCAAGAATGCCGCCGAACAGTATTGTTTGTTATCAAAAGCTTTGTGAATGCATTCCACCAGTCTGTGAACTTGTTCCACGGTGCCGTGTTTTCCCCTAAATCCGAACTGATGATCTGGTATGATTTTAGCCTTGTATATCCTCTCAATAACACGGAATTGAAGAGGTGAGTCAGGAACGTCAGACCCACGTCGGGGAGTTCGCACAGTATCCTAGCAGTTATAAGATCGTAACCGGGAGTTTTTTTGGGTCTAACTTTAGTATTGCAGACTTGACTTTGCCCATGCGGATCTTTCGAATAGGTAGATCCATCTGATAGGGCGCTTCTAGATATTCCCTGATTTCTTGTATAGTCTCAAGGTCACTTTCAGTATCATTTGGCGTGAAAGTCGTAACTTAGTGGGAAGCGAAAGTTTTCCCTTTTTCAGCATCGCTTTTCGCCCACAATCCATTGTTCTTTCTAATAGGGGGTTTAGAAATTACGGGTCGTTTTAGCTTTTTAGTCGCCTTCCAGAGGGAGTAGTCGGTATCCGCCCTAGCATTCAAACTCTTCAAGTGAGTCTGGACTTCCTCATTTTTTTCCGAATATAGAACCTGTTTGAGTTTAGCTGTGAGGTAATTTAACCGAGTTTTATCAGCAGGGTATCTAGTCATTTGCCATCGCTTGCGCGCGCGTCGTTTTTCGTAAACGAGTTCCCTTACTGTTAGCGAGCATTTCAGGTGGGTTGAGTTCCGTGCCGGTGGAGTTGATTCCCAAGCAGCTTGTTGAATGACATTGTTAAAGTGTTCAACTGCCAATGTTATGTCATCGCTCGTTTTCAGAGGAAGACTGGTATTGATGGAGCTTGCAACTTTCTGTCGAAACTTTTCCCAGTCAGTTTTATTACTGTGTAGTCTGGGAGCGGGTGTCCTCAGTATGACTTCACCATGCACCTCCGCAATGACTGCGGTGTGATCCGAAGATAAACAAAAATCTAAACAAGATCTGCATGTGAGGAAATCCGATGGCAACCGCTTAGTCACACAAAAGTCGATCAGGCATTCTCTTCGGATCAGTTGGCCAGTATGTGGGCTCTCCGGTGGAAATTACATTGAGGTTTAAGGCCTGTGTTGCAAGTAGAAGTTGCTTTCCTTTTGGAGATGTTACGCGTGAACCCACTCTACATGTTTTGCGTTATAATCTCCACCAGCTATAAATCTCGGACCAAGAGATTGAAAGAAGTTTATGTAATCATCCCGTTTTATTTTGTGCTTAGGCGGTGAGTACAGGGATGTAACCTTCAGGTGTCCTTTCCAATCCTCCACAATTACTGATGTTGCCTTTATTTCAGCAGACACGTGTGGTTCAGCTTCATAGTGCCTAATGTTATTCCTTATAAGTATTGCAGAACCTCCGTGAGCCGTGCCATCCGGGTGTCTTGTGTGATAAAACGAGTAGTTTTGTAGCTCAAAGTAGCTTTTTGTTGTGAAGTGAGTTTCAGATATCAAAAGTATATCAATTTTATTTAATACTAGAAATTTGTCTACCTCTAAGGTATGTTTTGGCAGCCCGTTGGCATTCCAAAGGCCTATAGTTAATTTGTCCATTGTGACATTTTTGTCATGAGGTCCAACATAAGGTTGGTCAATGTTGCCATTTGGTTCATAAGATCCTTCATTGCAGACATCATTTGTAGTAACTCATTATTATTGTTTTCCATTGGCTTATCTTTGTCTTGTTTGCCAGAGTTATTAGTTGGAATTGTTCCTGACAACACTGCATCTCGGTAACTTGTGACTTTTGACTGTTTGTTTTGATTTTGTTTTTCTTTCAGTGGTATGATATTAAGACCTTTATTACTTGTTGGCCTACTAATGACAGGTCGGTGGGATACATTTTTTTTATTCTGTAATTCTTGGTAGACACTGCATCCTTTATAGTTCGCAGGATGCCTACCCCCACAGAGAACACATTTAACTGCATCTGATCTAGCTTTTCGGTCACATTCTGATGAAAGGTGACTGCCCGCACACTTTATGCATTTAGGCTTCCTGTTGCAGTATCGCTTGGTATGACCATATTGTTGGCAGTTCGCACATTGAGGAATTTCGCGCTTTGGCCTTGGAGGTTCGACTTTAACTCTACAGTGTAAGAGAGATCGAATATCGTAAACCGTTTTATTGTTGTGATTGCTTTCAATTTCTAAGAAGAAAATTGGTAATGGCTTTTTCGTGACTTTTTGCTTTACATTCCACACATTTGTAATCTTATGCCCAAGCTGTCCCAATTCATCTTTTATATCGTTTTCGTCAGTTGTCGGGTGTATATTTTTAAGTACAACTTTAAATGCTCTATCTTCTTTGGGTTTATAAGTGTAGAATTCAGTTTCTCTTTCGCGTAGGCTTTGCACTATATATGTGTACAACTGGCTGGTTTTAAGTTGTATTCGAACTTTCTCGTTTCTTAAGACTTTTATCTCGTAGTTGTTTTCCGCGTTTTCATTCGGCAGCTTAAGTAGAGGCTGGATATTGTTAACTTTATCAACAAAGATGGGAGGAGGTTTAGGAATCTTTTCTGTCGAAGGAAGTTCCGTTCCCTCATTTGTGTCTAATCCCGCAAATCTGTTTTGAGTAGTTATTTCTTGTCCAAGCCAGTAGGTACTTAGTTTTGTTTGTTTATACGTGTGCTGCACCTCGGGACTTACACGTGATCTTTTTCTCGTCTGAGGTTGTATCCAGGTTTCTTCGTTATCATTTTCGAGTGTTGGGTTTGTATCTAAATTGCTCAAAGACTGTGCCCTAAGCCTATTAAGCAGTGATGGACGGAGAACCTGCTGTTGATAATTTTTGGGGCAGTTCTTTTGGTTTTAAAGTTACCAGTAGCATTAACAACCGTAAGGGCCTGGTCACCCGCCGCTACGGAGTCTTCGGTAGTCAATTTCACACTCTCCAGCCCGGGTACTGGAGAGCGCCGGGGGTTAGCCGGGTCGCACGACAAATCGCATTCGTAATTAGACATTTTCCATTAAAAAAAGGTGGGATTAGTTCTCCTGGCACTTTCCCAAGATGCCAGTGACACACTTTGTGGGGAGATTTAATTCCTCAAGGTCAGTGTTTTACCTGCAGTCAGGTTATTTACAGCCGCCTAATGTTCGGCGTCCCTCTATTAGAGGATATTTGGTCCCCGAGGCTTGGGAAAGCCTATGTTAGTGGTTTTACCGCCACTGGTTCGGTTGCAGGAGCCTATGTAATCAAGACACTTGTGGTTTTTAATATAGGTATATATATTTTTTATTATTATTGTATGTATTTTTTTTTTCATTGTTTATATATATATATATTTGTACTCTCGCAGGTACTAATTTAAAAATTATTTTTGTGTTGGATAGCCCATTTATCGAGGAATGCTAATAAGCTAATATAATTGTGCTACTACCCTGGAGAGCGGAGCAGTAATAATAAATATTAAGAAATAGGGTACTTTACATTATTGTAAAAGAAATTAACGACAGGATCAAATAGGTGCGACGAGGGTTTAAAGTACGTCTTCTAGTATTTTACTCAAACGAAGCGTGTCAGGGGGCGCCACCGTATACTCATACAAATACTAGTTTTTTTTTTATCGTTGGAACAACTCACGCAACGTTATCTGATTCCAAACTAAGCAGAGCTACTATGGTAACCAGATAACTGATAAACATATTTTATTTCTAAATACATAAATATTATAGATAGATAACACCCAGAAACAAATAAACCATCATGCTCATCACACAAAGTTAGATCCTGGGTGGGAATCGAACCCACGGCTTCTTGCGTAGCAGTTGGATACACTCCCACCGCGCCACAGAGGCAGTCATTATCGAGATGAACGGCAGGCTACTGATATACTGTGTATGCGATTATCGCACAGAGCATGAACTTGGTACGCTTTATTATGATTACTTTCGTCTCTATTAGAGCGCGAGCGGGGAACATGCAATGTGCCTTGCTCTGTGATTGAGACGCTTCAAATGGATCCTTATATATTAACACTAGATGACTCCCACAGCTTCGCCCGTGGAATATTTCGACCTCCCGTCGCACCTATTTAATCCCGTCGCTTATAAATACTACAATGATGCATAAAAATTTGCCCGTTTTGTCGACATTTATGACTACTGCTCTGCTCCCCAGTGTAGTAGCGTAATGATAAATAGCCTATAGCCTTCCTAGATTAATGGGATATATAACACAAACATATTTTTTTTAAATCCGAGCAGTAGTTCCTGAGATTAGCGCGGTCAACCAACCAAACAAACAAACAAACTCTTCAGCTTTATAATATTAGTATAGATTCGGAGTTTTAGCTTTAAGGTAGACATTCTGTTATGGTAGGAACTTAGAAATTTCTAGATGTCACACACAAAGTATTCAGTCTCGCGTCAAAAATGTCCAACTGTCTAATATATCTTGCTCCTACGACACGCTCTACCGGCAGCCGGGATTTATGTCTGGATGTGGTATGTTTGTTTGACATATGTTTTAAGATAATTTAATTTGGACGATAAATACAGTCGTCAAAATCGTCGATTATGCTCGAAGGAGTAGGCAGTACCATAGGTACAATCGTAATACACTGAAAAAGTCAGATTGCTCGAGATGCAATCGCTGTCTACCAATACAGGTACATAATAAAACAGGTAACTAACGGCCTACGACTAATTTCTGAACACCTTGTTAAATTGTATTAATAAATCCTACCTACCCTAGGCAGTACAAATTGTATTTGAATTGTTTCTCATTAAATCACATCAAAATAAACAATTCTCTACTCGTAGATTTTTTCAAAGAACCCCGACACTTTTTGGCAAACAGGCAACAGGAAAACAGACAAACACAAATTGCCTTGAGCAATTTGCTTTGAAAATTTAACCTTTAAAAAGTACAGAAACACTAGTTGACATCCGCGGCTTCGCCGGGTTCCCGGGATAAAAAGTAGCCTATCTGTTATTCTGACGTATAAGCTATATTTTTGTAAAGTTTCATTAGAATCTATTCAGTAGTTTTTACGTGACTGTAACAAACATCCATACTTACAAACTATGGCATTTATAATATTATTAAGATTAAATTATATGCAACGAAATATATCTAGTACCTGCATATTTAGCAGATATAATAAAATTATTATCTTAAACCTTTGTAATAATTACAAATCTGGTACAACTAGCAGAGAATTTGTCAAAATCTGTTGAGTAGTTTAGAAACCAAGGTAAAGCAAAGCATACCAATTAATATAGACTTCATAGATTGTTTTGTTGATTTCACCTCAATTAGGTAAAAACTAAAAAAAAAAAAACTAACTATCTTCGTGACGTACGAACTAAATGCGAGATTAGGGTAAACCAGGAACGTATAGAGCAAGTGAATGAAATTGTGTATTTAGGAAGTATGTTTAGCGCGGATGGAAGATGTGATTCGGATGTAGAACGGCGAGTATCTGCCGGAAACAAAGTTAACGGTGCTTTGTCCCAGTTAGTAAAGCGACAAAGCATCGTAAAAGAAGCACGAATGGCGATTCATAACGCAGTGCTAGTGCCAACTTTGCTTTACGGTAGTGAAACCTGGGTATGTCAGCAGATGCATGAAAGTAAATTGAATGCTGTGGAGATGCGATCACTTCGAAAATTGTGCGGCGTTACCTTGGCCGACCGAATACGTAACGAAGTAATAAGATGGCAGGTTTGAATAAAAGTGTCAGCGTTAAGCTGGAAAAGGGCGTGCTCCGTTGGTTTGGACACGTCCAACGAATGAGTGAGGAACGATTGACGAAGAATATATATTGTTCAAAAGTAGAGGGTAGAAGGAGTCAGGGTAGGCCGAGACTTACATATGAAGACCACGTGAGCAGATTGCTCAAAAACGGAAAGGTCAAAAGTACTCGGATACCCAGACATGCGTGTATGAAGCGATTGATGAATCTCGAAGAAGCGAAAGAAGTATGCATGGATCGCTAAGCCTGGCGATCTGTCCTCTCTGACTACCCCGTCAGGGATACAGCGTGAAGATAGTTAGGTAAAAAACAATGACATGAAAAAAAAAAAATTATGCATGTAGGTCACAAAGTAACATTTAATGGAGATCAAGATTATTGCTTCTACATTTAAATTCACTTCCAGATTTCCAAAGCAATAGGTAGAGCTTGAGGAAGAACCTGCCAGTAAAACTCATGACCTCTCTTTTTTAACCGACAATAAATACATTACTTTTATTTACATGATATTTGAAAATGATCAAATCAAAATGAGTGTTTAGTTGCCAGTTCCAAGGGCAGTCCCATGGTTGCTCTTCTAAAATATATATCTACTCTGTACTCCATCACTTTCATTCAGCTTGGAGGTATTTGCGCGGGAACTTGATCAATGGTGGACGTTTGCTGTATATTATTTTCTATAACTAGTGCATTAACCTTGTTTTATGTGTCAAAATGGTAGTTTCTTAGACATAAAAGTTGTGTGAATGTACTATTGTGAAAGATAGTGATATATTGCAGTAAAATGCAATTTTACATTTTACAATTCCACTGAAAGCCTCAATAACGCTTTGCTACGTTAAAGGATACAGGACCTAGGACAGGATTTGACATCGACAAAGGACTGGACAGGATAAAATTAAAACATAACATTGAATATTGATTTAAATAAGATTTGACTAAAAGGTCCTATTAACCCGGCCATCAATTAATTTAAAAAAAATCTGTTTGAAGATCTGACTGCTACGGACAGCTCAAATTGGTTTACTTTCGACCTGCCACTTCCTTATCCATAAGTTAGCAGGCGTAATTGCAGGTGAAATTGGGTTGGGCGTCTTTATATACCCTGATATCTTGTTAATGAACGTGGACTCCTAAAGCACATTTATATAGAAGTGTGCAAGTGTAATGTATGGATCCATAAATAATTAATAATATATTCTTATAGGTGTACGTCGATGGATCTGGCTTGCTACCAAACGCAACCGTCAGGCGAGATGATAGATGGATGTTGTTCTAGCAACACGTGTTCTGGTCAGCGTCAATTGATGCTGTGATATCTTGTCAAGAGTCTAAATTAATAGTTACAAATATAGCTTCCTTATATAGCAGTTGTTAAAAATCATCCATCAACCTTTCCGGAGCACAAGAGCCTCTCGTGCTATGCTGCAGGTTTTTCCTCAGGCTCTACCTATTGCGTTGCGAATCTGGCAGTAAATGTAAATGTAGAAGCAATAATCTTGACGTTCATAAGTGTTACTTTGTGACCTACATGAATAAAGATATTTTAATTTTCAGCAGTCAGCTTTTAGCAGTCCACTGATGGACTTAGACTTCTCACAAGTTACCCTAAACAGAAGGTGTGTTTGTCCATCATTTAGGAAGGGAGTCAGCCTTTACAGAAGCACACTGGACAGACGGTTAGCCACAACCTTACGTACCAAACGTCCATAGACTATACGAAAATAACATTTGATCAGGAGGGCTAAACCATCTCTAAAGTTCTAAATATTATTTCAATATTATTACTTTATCGGTGTGAATCGGATAGTGATTTTAGTATTTCTAACTAACTAACTATCTTCACGCTATATTCCTGACGGGGTAGTAAGAGAGATCGCCAGGCTTCACGATCCATGCATACTTCTCTCGCTTTTTGCAGATTCATCAATCGCTTCATACATGCACGTATGCACGTCTCGGCCTACCCAGACTCCTTCTGCCCTCTACTTTCACACAATTTATGTTCTTCGTCAATTGTTCCTCACTCATTCGCTGGACGTGTCCAAACCAACGGAGCACGCCTCTTTTCCAGCTTAATGCTGCAACTTTCATTCCAACCTGCCAAATTGCGAATCACTTCGTTACGTTTTCGGTCGGCCATATAGTATTGCTGTTTATAGAGTATCCTAACGGACGCCAACATAATCCGATTTGCTTTTGGATTTGCTGTAGTAGTATCAAAATAGTATTTTGGTTACTAAGTTAGTTGGAGTTATGTCAGTTTACGCAATACGGTATAATTTCAGGATCCCATCCATTCAGCTGTCGGAAGCGATTTTAATCACAAAGTCACACATTACTCTCCATACATTCATACACACGTTTGGTACCAAGAAAACAGCTATAACTCCCGTTAAGTTTTTGCACTAAGTAAATCACTCGGCGCCATGCGTGGCCAAGATACGCTCATCCGCATTTAATTAGGATAATGTCTTAGGAAAGTTACACACGATATGGTTTACTGTATTAGATTAAGAAATAAATATTTTAGAACATTTTTACACAGTGCCGTCTTCCTCTACGGAACTAGACAAGTGATAAACATATTATAGACTTTTATAACAAAGATTACTTGTCCTGTATTTTTCAGTACCATATTGATTTGGAATCCTTTAATAACAAACATGTTTTTTTCTCTTGCAACCTAGAGTCTTACAAGCAAATAAAGAAGTATTAATAGTGGCACGCAATCCAAAAAATTGCAATGGGTTTAAATCAGGATTGTACATCTACGTAGCTATAGTTTCTGGGCCCGTCTAAATCAGAAATAAAATAATAGGGTTTCTTTTTCAACTGCTGACGCAATAAAGGGAATAGACCGATTATAATGCGGTTTTTTTTATTTAAAGCCAGTTTCTTGGCGGAAGTTCTTAGCTGTGTTTGGTTAATATCGGTCTATTAATGTAAGAGTATCTGCTATTTACCAAAATGATAAAACGCATTTTTGGTGTATGATTGCTCGATGAAGTACTCAAGGCGAGCCAGTATAGTACTTAAATGACAACTAATTGATTACTTCGACTTTATGCTGAAACTAGAATGTAGGCTATTCTAGTTTCAGCATAAAGTCGAAGTAATCAAATAATTCTACAAAAACTCACTTTTCTTTTCAAGGGTCATCTTTAAGTATTAATTGGCGTAGGGAGTGTAATCTATCCATCTTCACACTGTATCCCTTAAGGGGTAGTCAGAGAAGACAGATCGCCAGGCTTCTTAATCCATGCATACTTCTTTCGCTTCCTGCAGATTCATTAATCGCTTCATACATGCATATCTAGGTATCCGAGTACTTTTGACTTTTCCGTTTTTAAGAAATCTGCTGACGTGGTCTTCATATGTAAGACTTTGCCTACCCTGACTTCTTCTACCCTCTACTTTCGCACAATATATATTCTTCGCCAAACGTTCCTCACTTAATCGTTGGACGTGTCCAAAGCAACGGAGCACGCCCTTTTCCAGCTTTTTTATTATTTAGACTTTAGAGCATTAACAACTCACAGCCATTTAACCGCCTGTAATGCTTCTATGAGTTGTCACCGGAGTAATAGTCGAATGAGTCCGGGACAACAACTGAATGAGTTTGTAGACAGCCTATTCACAGATCACTCCATCGTACCACGATTAACATGTCCTGAAAATTGGCAAATATATCCGTTCCCATAATAAACCTTCTTACAACGTTATATGGGTGATTATTCTATGAAGGGAGTAGTTTTGATTGATAAAATTATTGCGAGTGTGTGTTAGTTTGTTAGGTTTATACCTATTGCTTAAGATGAGAATTTTAATCGAAAATATATTAATAACTGGATTTTTAGTACGGTAATGAGCGACATTGCTGTACTAACTTTTAAACTATTACGTTCCAGAGGGCCAAGTCTACTAATTTAATCGCGTCAGTAAAGAAATCCTCGCTTATATATTAAGCGAGGATTTCTTTTCAGAGCGGCTTTATACTATTCGTCTAAAGATGGCTTGGATGATAGGTTTTTGTTAGCCATAGAGTTGCCAGACTGTATCGTGATAATGTACGTGAAGAACTTTTAGACGAATGGCAGCTGCGTTGGAACACTTCCATTAAAGGGCGCCACCTCTACTAGTTTTTTCCAGGCGTTCGTGAACGCCTGAGAATGTCCTGAATGGAGGTTGATCACTGTGTTGCTCGATTTTTTACGAAACATGGTAACTTTAAGAGCAAATCTCCAATGCCAAATATATTACTGGAATCAATTATAATCTTTATTAATATTTCGATGGCTTAAAATAGTCATAGCGATTGATGAATCTCGAAGAAGCGAAAGAAGTATGTATGGATCGCGAAGCCTGGCGATCTGTCCTCTCTGACTACCCCGTCAGGGATACAGCGTGAAGATAGTTAGTTAGTTAGTTAAAATAGTCATTTTGTCTCTATTCTGCAGCTTGAGTAGTGTGATTGTGAAATATATAATAATTTTAGTAGACTACCTAGTTTTAGACTAATCGCAATAGAGCGCTATAGAATGGAACAAGAACGGCTTTCTATTAGAAAATAGTAGACTCGGCCCCCAGGTCTGAGGATGACAGGCTGCTCACCGTTCTTACAGAAGGAGGCCCAAGACAGTGGCGGGACATGTGGGTTTACTTTTTTGTTGATTGATATTTCATCCGGTGCAACCAGGGCCGAAATGACAGACAACAAAAAGTGATGAAATACTAGTTGACGCCCGCGGCTCCGCGTGATGAAGTTTTCCCGTTCCCGAGTCCCACAGAAACTTGTTCCCGGGATAAAAAGTAGCCTATGTGTTATTCTGATGTGTAAGCTATATTACTGTAAACTCATTAAAATCAGTTCAGTAGATTTTGCGTGAAAGAGTAACAATCATTCAATATTACAAACTTTCGCGTTTCTAATATTAGTGGGATAAACAGTTAGACGACAATTTATATTATTACATTAGTTGAGGATTTTCATTTCATCGAAATGGGATCAGAAGAGTAGATTAACGAATCTTCGTAAAAAAATGTTAAGTTACAAAGGTCAAATATTAAACATCCACCTTTTTTCAAAACGGTAAAACTAAAACCAAGCCATTTACGAAAGCGAAAATACTTTATAGAGCAAGCAATAAAAATAACTGTTTATAAATTGCGTCTACGAAATCACTGAACCAATTTCGATAAGCCGACATTGTTTTAATTACTTGGCAAGTCGTGTGAAGAGCGTAGATATTCGTCAAGATATCCGACAATGTGCGTGAGAGACATAATGCGTACGCGCTTTCTATTGCAATTATGTTGCTTTAGCCTTTTAATCGTGACTGTTTGTGAATATATTTAATTTATTCGTCAATGTTTCCGTTCTTCGGAAGGTACATAAAACTGTTAGTCCCGGTTGCCAGTAACATGACAGTCGTGAAGCTATTAGAAGGCTTTAAAAAATTTTAACAGCAGGTATCTTTGTGTCCGTACGCCATCTATTACGTGGGACAAAATACAAATGGTGTAATGTGGGAGTATAGTATGCCTATGCCTACCCAATACGAGATAAACAGCATAAATATTTACCATAGATGTAATGAGTAGGAATACCTTCGAAGGATATGACCATATAAAAATCTGACTCTATGGCGGTAAATGTATACGACTGCTGTTGTTGATTATACGCGCGAAAATTGACAAGTGCGGATGCTTGATGTATATTATTTTCTAAAACTAGTGCATTTAACTTGTTTTATGTGCGGGAGTGGTGGTTTCTTGGACATAAAAGTAATAGTTTATTTATTTTTTTTCAAGAAAATTACAAATTCCACACAATATTACGATTAAAGGAAATTACATAATGAATAATTAGGTATCCTGACTCCCAAACTAGGCTTATGCCTGTGACTTGGCAACCAGTGTCCCTTCAATAATAGTCTTAAGCGAATAGTCTTTGTGTCGGAAATGGATGTCTACCTTATTAAAACAATGAACAATACTATTCAAAAAGTGTTATGTGTAGAATGTGCATTTGTGGGTGCGTGTATGCGTGCATGCGTGCGTGCGTGCGTGCGTGTTAGTGTGTGTGTGGGTGTGTGTGTGTGTGTGTGTGTGTGTGTGTGTGTGTGTGTGTGTGTGTGTGTGTGTGTGCGCGTATGTGTGTATGTGTGTGTGTGTGTGCGCGTATGTTTGTGTGTGCGTGTGAGTGTGTGTGTATGCATGTGTGTATATGTGCGTAGTTTGCGTGATGACGTATTGGGTATGACATATGGTGCGTATTTATATTTGCGCTCCGTCAAAGTCGGAGTAAGAAGTAGTGCCTCTATACTATCGTAAGTCTGTTCCATCAACCATGACTTGATACGATTTTTGCATTGATAAAGATTGAGTTTGTGTATGTAGTGTAGTCTATTTATCTTATTATATATTTGTGTACTAAGGTAGTGGTACCGGTGCTTGATAAAAGTAGTGTAGATTCTATTACACGGGAAGACAATGTCGGCCCTACGCTTCGTAATTATTTTCATGGGAATATGATGTTGTCTGATAATACACTGCAGTACAAACAGTTTCCTCACTGTTAGCACTTGGCATGTTTTATATAGCTCCGTTGTGGGATACCTATAAGGCTTGCAAAACATTACCTTTAGGACAGCTCTTTGAGCCCGCTCTAACTTTAGAAAGTGGGTTTTGCAAGCGCTTCCCCATACTGGCAGGCAGTAGGTAATCAAAGATTGGCAAAGTGAGAAGTACACGGTTCTAAGTGTCATGGTATCTACCGAATGGCGTAGTTTCTTAAACATGTAGATTAGTTTTCGAGTCCTCTCCACTACATTGTCTATATGCTGATGCCAATTGAGGTGCTTATCTATTAATTCTCCCAGGTATTCAACGTTAGGTACCGTCTGGAGCAGAGGGCAGTTGCAGGGCTGGAGTCCAGGGCAGGTGTGGACCCTCAGGTTAAGAGGTATTTTAGGCTGAGTACGGTTACTTATTGAAAAAGTTACTATTTTTGTTTTATCCGTGTTCAAGGTTAACAAGTTCTTATCGAATCAATCTACCACTACATTTAGAGCTCCTTGGGCAAGATAATTAGTTTCCTCCCAGTCCCTTCCGTGTACCAATAATGCTGTATCATCAGCATAGGTGAAAAAGTAAGAGTTGGTCAATGAAAGGGAACACAGGTCGTTTATGTAGATTAGAAAAAGTGTAGGGCCCAAAAAACTTCCCTGAGGAACACCGTATATAATTTTAGTTTTGTTACTGATCACATCGCCAATTTTAACGTGCTGGTATCTATTTGTGAGATAACTTGTGAAAATGTCTAGTGCAGTCCCGCGTAGGCCTATTTTTTCTAGTTTGGAAAGGAGTATTGGAACAGAGACAGAATCGAACGCTTTCGATATATCCAGAAAAATCCCAAGGCACATATTTTTACTATCCATAAGTTGAGATAATTTTTTAGAAAAACCAACAACGGCGTCCTCTGTAGCAATACCTGCCCTGAAACCGTACTGGTTTTCAGACAGCAAATGATTGGCCCGGATATAGCCCAGCAGACGAGTGTTCAGCAATCTTGCCAAAATTTTGGATAAGGCTGGTAACACTGATATTGGCCTGTAATTGTTCACGCTGTCTCTATCCCCTCCCTTATGGATAGGGTGGACTAGAGCTATTTTAAAGATATCCGGGAATACACCGGTCAAATTGCTAGGTTACAAATATGGGTAATGTAAGGAACTAGTGTTTTGTTGGTTAATTTCAATATATTAACAGAGATATTGTCAATTCCTACAGCGGTGTCGGATTTAAGATTGCTAATGATATTCTCTACTTCACTGTAATCTGTTTTTAATAAGCATATTGAATTGCATGTTGTTATAGAACCTGGATAAGTAGGTATGATCGTGCGATGTTTCTGTATTTTAGTGGCTAAAATATGTCCTATGTTGGCATAATAGTTGTTGACCGCATTTACCGCCTTGATTTCATCTGTTTCGGTCTTTAGCAGTTCTCTGGGTGGAGTTGATGTTTGGTTAGTGTGTGTTATGGTTTTAATTAGTTCCCAGGTGGCTTTTGGATTATTCTTCCTATTCTCGAATTCGTTCTTTTCATAATTTGACTTTAATTTGCGCAATAACGAATTGCAAAAATAGCGATAGCGAGAGTACGTTAATTTTAAGATAGGATTTTCTGGTTGTAGTCTTGGCTCTTTGTGCATTTTGTCCCGATTGCGGATACAACGGAGTAGGCCCGGAGTGATCCAAGCCTTTATATTTAGATTTTTTTTCGGAACGTTCGTGTGCCGAGTATGCTTAGTTATTATTTGGCCTAATGATGAGAATAAGATATTGGCTGCTTCGTTTGCGTTATTAGTTAAAAGAACTGCGGTAAAGTCTGTACTTTCAATGTCTGCCTGGACACTTTTTATATTAGTATTTTTAGTTGTATAAAAATATCTTGGCTTCGGGTTCTCTAGTTGTAGACTTACAAATATTGGTACATGGTCGGTTATAAGGGTCTCTATTACAGCACAGGTAGCTAAAAGTCTGGTCTTTAAGAGGACGTGATCTAGGCAGTTTTTTAACAGTTTTTTAAATAGTTTTTAGCCCACCTTTACCCCACAGGTAAAGGTGGGCTGGTAGTAATCCATGGGCAGCAGTAAATGTGAGATATTCATTCGAATGTTTATCTACGTTGTTGGGTTTGATATCAATATTTATGTCACCTATCAACGCAATGTGTGACGTGTTTGCTAAAGATACCAATATTGTATCCAAACTATACAAAAAGCTGTCAATATCTGGGTAAGAGGGAGATCTGTAAATGGCTAAAATTGCAATGCTCTCTCCTATTTTGCACAATAGGTTAGTTCCATCTATGATTTCTGGTTCCGTAACCGAACACTGGATAGTCGACTTAATGTACAATACCACTCCATCATTTTGATTTTTTATATTTGTAGTGTAGTGTGAGTTATAGCCGATTATGTTTGGTATTGTAGATGCTTTGCTTAGCCAACATTCAGTGAACACGATTATGTCACAGTCAAGCGTTGATTGCTGGAGAAAAACTATGAAGCTGTCAAAGTTTTTACCTATACTACATATGTTAATGTGTACGGTTGATATTTGTTTCTCTGTTTTATTAACTAAATTAGAGTATTCGGCCACAGACACAGTATACGACTGAGACACCTGAAAACTATCCAATTCCTGCACAAGTTTGTCAACATGATCAGTCATTTATAAAAGTAGAAGAATATATCATGGGGGTCTTACTGGGGATGCTCGCTCAGTACTGCTCTGAGATCTACATTTACGGTCAACGTATGACCTGTAATCGTTCTAAATGATAGTGTAAGGTTATGTGAGTTTGTTAAGTGTTGTGTAAACAAAAGTGAATTTATTTCGTATGTGCTGATTATGGGTATGTGTAATGTGATGGTGTATTTATGTGTTTTTTCTTGTGTATGTGTAATGCATAGAAACGGATAATTATAATTAAAATAAAATAAATATCCATCACGCCTTATCCCCGAAGGGGTGGCAGAGGCATATTATATGCCCACATTTCACCGTGTGGATTCCTGTCCCACGTAATAGGTGGTGAGCCCATTGCCGTGTTGAAATAGACAGACGCAGGTTGTGGCTACCTGCTGTTGAAATTTTTTAAGCCGCCTATAAGGCCTTCAACCAGGCTTAACGACTGCCATTTTACTGGCAACCGGGACCAATGGCTTAACGTGCCTTCCGAAGCACGGAAACGCTCGCAAATGTAAATGCCACAAAGTGGTCACCCATCCGACGACCAGCCATAGTGAAAGTTGCGTACCTCAGTGATCGTTTACCGAACACTGAGACCGCGGGGCCACGAGCGCTTCAATCAATCTAAAAGAAACACAATGACTGAATATATTGTTGTATAACGGTACCATTCAACATACTATATATTTTATAACTTCTGTTCATTTAATTATAATTAAAATGAACAGAAGTTATAAAATACTCGTGCCAAGAAAATAGCTTTTTGCTAGAAGAAGTAAGGTGTTCGCTCACATATATCGGTCGATTTTCGCACGTTAGTCCGAGTTGTGGATATAACGATATAAAAATCTGACTCTATTGTGGTAAATGTATACGACTGCTGTTGTTGATTATACGCGCGAAAATTGACAAGTGCGGATGCTTGATGTATATTATTTTCTAAAACTAGTGCATTTAACTTGTTTTATGTGCGGGAGTGGTGGTTTCTTGGACATAAAAGTTGTGTTAACGTGCTATAGTGAAAGACAATGATATATATGCAGTGAAACGCTATTTTCTATCTTGCCGCGTAAAATCCACTGAAAACCTCAGTATAACAACTATCATTATACTGAGGTGAGACTGACCTTGACTTGAGACTAGACTTGTCTAAGACGTAGAGGATGGGGACATTTTAGGCTTAAGAAAGAAGATTCAAGAAATATAATTTAAGATTTGACTAAATGGTCCTAGTAACCAGGCCAAACAATAATTACATAAAAAAGTAGACTACTGTTGTTGAGATTAGGTTTAAATCTTGGGAAAGAAAAATTTGTAGTGGCGACCTGCTGTTGAAATTTTTAAGCCGCTCATAAGGCTTTCAACTGGGCTTAACGACTGCCATGTTACTGGCAACCGGGACCAACGGCTTAACGTGCCTTCCGGAGCACGGAAAAGTTTGCAAATATAAATGCCACAAAGTGGTCACCCATCCGAGGACCAGCCATAGTGAAAGTTGCGTAACTCAGTGATCGTTTACAGAACACTGAGTCCGCGGGGCCACGAGCGCTAAACAATAAAATAACTAGTATAGAACAATAATAATCAGCTAAACGCCCGGCACCTCGCCAATCCAAGAGTTACAATTTATCAGGCTCACTGTAAACAATCGAGACACCTGAGGCACTGATGGTATCACTTCCTGATTAGGCGTCCGCGCCATTGTTATACGTGCCCACTGCGTAACACCTTATAGTTCTTGCTAGGAAGTGTGTTCACTGACTTCATTACATACAGTATTATATGTAAAAGACATTTGATAGACGCCTGCGATATTGGCTATAGAAAGAAGCGCTTGGCATTGTTGAAAAAATATAGTAACATTTGAAGATAATTCTTAGATGTATTCAAAGCTGCTCGCTGTTCATACAAAAATAGGTACTGTGACGTAGCGTCAAAACTACACACGCGCCATTCATCCCCTCACTAAAGTGGGATAATACCCAAACTCCCAAAAGACGCGATTGAATCCTCGATGCATTGTTGTCCCTAGCTTAAAATATGCCGTGGTTTTCTCGGGGCAGGTTCAGAGGGGCAGGGGTTCCAGGCACTGAAAAATAACTTGCTTCAGATATTTTCCGGTTCAATTTTTTCAGGGTTACTTGTTAATACGTGTCTGAGCGGATTATCGTGACAATTATGACTGCCTCGGTGGCGCAGTGGGAGTGTATCCGACTGCTACGCAAGAGGTTGTGGGTTCGATTCCCACCCAGGATAAAACTTTGTGTGATAAACAAAGTGATTTATCCTGTGTCTATTTATGTATTAATGTGTAATATGTATGTATTTTGAAATATATAAGTATGTTTATTAGTTATCTGGTTACTATAGTACAAGCTCTGCTTAGTTTGGAATCAGATGGCGTTGTGTGAGTAGTCCCAACGATATATTTATTTATTAAATTGATCAATAGTGTGCTTTATTTAATATCATTAAATTTTGCCGGCAACAACTAGCAATAGCGCAATCAAAAACTCGGAAACTTAAAAGAATGCTTAGTGATGCTTTCTTTGAGAGGTAGAATGAAATAAATGTAATGCAACTTGTATGATTAGGTATGGATGGCAGTACCTTATTTTTAAAACTCCATACGCTGCCTGTACTTTGTACTTATTAAACCCTTTGGAACGAAGTTCCTTACGGCAGGCTTGAAGGAGATAGGGATTTTGCTGCGCGACCAAATTAAAAAAAAATGTGATAGTAAAACCGTAAGAAAAAGTCCGTGGAATAAAACCGTTTAATGAGACGTGCGCCGGCGCGACAGTCGTATGTTTTGCAAATTATGTCGATTCTACATTAGCCGAAGGAACTTCGTTCCTACCTGGTGTCCCACGACACCACATCTTCTTTTTTACCACTTATCATTATACTCATAGGTACACATATGTGTGAAAACTTGTGATTGGTCATCAAGCATTATAGTATTAATTATTCTTATCTTATGTTTTAACTGTAAGATTTCTGAAAGTAAGAAAAAAAGTTAAATAAAATAAAAAGTCACCTAACTAATTATAAACAATATAAATATTGTGGGACACTTTTCACACAGCGCCATCTAGCCCAAAGTAAGCTAATATTAGCTTGTGTTATGGGATCTAGATAACTGATAAACATACTTATATATTTCTAAATACTTACATATTATAGATAAATAACACCCAGACACAGAATAAACCATCATGCTCATCACACAAAGTTTTATCCTGGGTGGGAATCGAACCCACGACCTCTTGCGTAGCAGTCGGATGCACTACCACCGCGCCACAGAGAATTACATCATTCTTCCAATTAAAGCTATTTATACTAAATCATTACACTTTTGGGTAAATTCTATTTACAAATTAGGTATCCTTAGGTGACGTAATTAACACAGCCAATAGTAGACATAATATTATAAATAATTACAAAAACAAAATGATATAAAACGTATCTTAAACTTTGGACATTTTGAGTTGAGACTATACAGAAATTGGTATAGGGTTAGTTTCATATTTTCCTTCACTTCGTGACATAGGGCCGTATTCCAGAACGCTTCTCAATACTCAATCCACGCTTGATAGTAGATTTTATAAGGCAAAAACTAGTCTCAAGCGTTGATTGAGTATTGAGAAACGTTCTGGAATACGGACCATATAGTCAGAAGCAGGTGAGGCTGGCTGGAGCCCCGACGATCTTCGTTGGACCTTATCATTCGCACCCGTACACGTGGTAATATTAACAAGTTAAAATCTTACATCTCAAAGTAAAAGTGTCATATTAAAAAATATGTCACTGGTATTATTTAATGTAAATGTAAATCAATATAGCTATTTTGATGATTTTATGAAATTCAATGGACGCTGTTTCAAAATAATAATTTGCTTTTTTTATTTTAAAGCCACCGGAGTGTAGGCTATTACAACGCGACATCTATTTAGAAACATTATTAGTTTTATTTAATAGCTTTAATGACATAACGACATCCTCATTCGTGCGTACTATCTTTATCAGCCAATCTACTCAATGATTTATTTAATTATGTACTCGTTGTTCAGTATACCAAGAAATGTATTATCTTCGTCCTTTTCTATAGTTACGATTTGTATCGGATCTCTCGCTTCTATACGTATGATATTTGTTGGATCAAGATTTTTTGACTTACCTCGTTTTGATATTTATGTGTAATTTGTGCTTCTGTTTGTCATTGTATCGTGTATTTAATTGGTAGTTCTAACTTACGGTAAGGTTTTATGTCAAGGCGTATTGATAGTTGTTGATAAATATGAAGCGCTGGTGGTCCCGCGGACTCAGTGTACTGTAAACGATCACCGCGTTAAGCAACTTTCGCTATGACTGGTCACGGATGGATGACCACTTTGTGGCATTTACATTTGCGAGCATTTTTGTGCTTCAAAAGGCATGTAAAGTCGTTGGTCCAGTAACATGGCAGTCATTAAGCAAGTCGAAATAATTCGGGCTGACTTGAAAAATTTCAACAGCAGATCGCCACAACCTGCGCCTGTCCATTTCAACACGGTAAAGAGCATGCGTGGAAATGTGGGCATATGTATGTCTCTGCCTACCCCTTCGAGGATAAAAGACGTGACTGGTAACTAAAATATTCCAAGAAATCACCAGAATATCTAAACTCTTTTGTCGTCTGGTAGTAACTATATTTATTCCCTCACAAAAATATTCAATTTTTGTCGTTCCTGTCTATTTAACCCGTCACCCACGGCGGCAACAATGTTGTATAATAAAGCACTACCAGTCAAGGGTCATTAGGCCCCAACGACCCCAGGTGAGGGTTTGATTGATTCAGTTGTGATCAACCAAGCGAGTGATTGACATCATAGTAACACGTTAGTCGGTGGGATATATTAAGGAATATATTTGAAAACTAATATTAGATTTCGGGTCTTATTCGCGACGTATATTATTAGGTACAAAACCTACCTTATACTTCCTGACATTTCGACCGTATTACACCAGCCGTAGTACCACGGGTAGACTGATATTTCAGCGTCGCCTCCTCGAAGTGTGAGTGCTTTCTTCAGCTACCCAGAGTTGTATGTCACAATTTAGAAAATATGTTCTTTGGGGAGACAGCAGTCCACCCGTGACCACGGCTGGTGTAATTCGGTCGAAACGTCGGGAAGTAGGTAGGCTTTGTACCTAATAATATACGTCACGAATAAGTCCAGAAGTATAATATTAATATGAGTGAAAATAGCTAAAGTTTAAAATTAATAAAAAAAAAAAAATATTGTGGGACACTTTTCACACAGCGCCATCTAGCCCAAAGTAAGCTAATATTAGCTTGTGTTATGGGATTTAGATAACTGATATACATACTTATATATTTCTAAATACATACATATTATACATAGGAAACACCCAAACTCCAAAACACACATTTGTGGATCACACAAATATTTGTTCCGACCCGGGAATCGAACCCGGGACCTCTTGCGTAGCAGTCGGATACACTCCCACCGCGCCACAGAGGCAGATTAATAACATTAATATTTTGTTACGTCAACTTTAGGCATTTTGTTTCTACTGGTTATAACCGAAATAAACTTATTAAAACCATACCATAACTTCTTTACAGCTGCCAGGGATGCCAAGGTGATTTTGGAGGACAGGTGTCACTAGCAGTCAATTAAAGTGCACCTAAGTACTTTGAAATGAAGACTTATCGCAATAATGTGTGGTATAGGGGGGGGGAGAGACAGTAAACTGTACTGATTGTCGGAAGTTCTTTTCTAATTTGTGGACAGTTTGCTCACAGAATACTCTTAAACCTAAATAATCTGTGTTCTGTCATCACTTTGAAAAGAAGGTTTTTGGCGGCAGAAAAAATCAACAGAAATTAGCCACCTGCTCTTGACCGTCTAAAGACTAGACTAGATAATAGGCTAGCTACCTATTACGTGGTATTAGGTAATATATAAATAAATAAATAAATATCCATCACGCCTTATCCCTGAAGGGGTGGCAGAGGCATATTATATGTCCACTTTTCACCGTGTGGATTTCTGTCCCACGTAATAGGTGGTGAGCCCATTGCCGTGTTGAAATAGACAGACGCAGGTTGTGGCTACCTGCTGTTGAAATTTTTCATGCCGCCCATAAGGCATTCAACCAGGCTTAACGACTGCCATTTTACTGGCAACCGGGACCAGCAGCTTAACGTGCCTTCCGAAGCACGGAAACGCTCGCAAATGTAAATGCCACAAAGTGGTCACCCTTCCGAGGACCAGCCATAGTGAAAGTTGCGTAACTCAGTGATTGTTTACAGAACACTGAGTACGCGGGGCCACGAGCGCGAGGTACGAGGTAATATATAGTATAGTATGTATATACTTACGACTTCGGTGCAAAAAGCGTTAATATGTGTGTCTCTTTTCATCATTTGTAAATATGTGTATTTCTCTCTTTTTATCTATGCGACTTCCTCGGTAGCGCCGTGGTAGTGTATGTATGTATAATTATAATAAAAATTGTCGGATATTTTTTTACACAGCACCAGCTAGCCCAAAGTAATCTAGTGGTTCAATAAGTCCCGAGACTAAGAACTAAAACAAGGTTTTTTTTAAAAATTATTTTTTATTCATCAACGTAGTCTCCTCCAAGAGCGATACAGTCCCTCCAACGCTTTTCTATCCCATGCGTGTAGAACGATTTGTCTTTGGCTTCAAAATAAGCCTCCGTTGCTGTGATAACTTCACTATTTGAGTCAAATTTCTTGCCCTCAGCCACAGCCAGTAATCGCTGGGTGCCAAGTCTGGCGAATAAGGGGGATGAGGAAGCAATTCAAAGCCCAATTCATTAATTTTGGACATCGTTCTCAGACTTGTGACATGGCGCGTTGTCCTGGTGAAACACCATTTTCTATTTGTTCATTTGAGGCCGTTTATCCGCAATTTCGTACTTTAATCGCTATAAGCACATGTAATAGTCACTATTTATATTTTGCTCCTTTTCAAGGTAGTCGATGAAAAGTCTTTGGCCGGGGCGGCTATCACGAGCCGTTCTCCACTCCGCTGACTGCCGTTTGGATTCCGGAGTGAAACGGTGTATCCATGTTTCATCCATTGTCACATACCGACGTAAAAAATCCTTTTTATTACGATTCATCAGCGCCAAACATCGCTCTGAATCATTAATACGTTGCTCCTTTTGATCAGTTGTAAGCAAACGCGGCACCCACTTGGAAAAAAGCTATTTCATGGCCAAATTTTTATGTAAAATAGTGAAAATCTACCAGGTGAAATCTTCACTATCTCAGCTATCTCGCGCACTTTTATCTTCCGATCTTCCATTACGATTTTGAGGACTTGGTAAATATTTTGTTGATTCACTGCTTTATTTGGACGACCTGAGCGTTCCCCATCATTTGTGTCCATGCTACCGCGTTTGAAGTCCTCATACCACCGACAAATGGTTGCTTTAGAGGGAGCTGATGCCGCATAACATTTTATAAGCCATTGCTGTGCTTCAACGGTATTTTTTCCATTAAAAAATAATGTTTTATCAATACGCGAAACTCGTTTATTTTTCATTGTATCGAAACTACAAGCGCAGCGTCACTTAAATGTCTGAAAATCAATATTTTAAAGTTCCATTTTTTAAAATTTGACACATTTATTTTATTGAAGGCCAGTAGTTTTAAAAAATCAAAAGAGTTTTTAATATATACGCCATTTCCATGTTAGTCTCGGGACTTATTGAACGATCTAGTACCTACTTATATATTTCTAAATACATACATATTAAACATAGGAAACACCACAAATTTCGAAACGAACATTTGTGGATCACACAAATATTTGTTCCGACTCGGGAATTGAATCCAGAAACCCGAGTTAAATTACCCTCGCTGTAGCAGTCGGGTAAAAAAAGTATTTTTGACTCATAAGTCACGCAAAGTATTAAAGTTGTTATTCCCCTCATCACATCCATATTTTAACTTTTCTATTATTCAAGTTTTAAGTGTGAAAACATAAATATCAAAAATCAAAACAATTTAAAAACGCCATCCAGAAGCCATTAAGTATAAGTGGGTTCGAAACACGGCTGCATATTTCCGAGATTGCATCGCACAAAGGAGCAGACAGGAAGGAAGAGGAACATTTCATCGGCGACGCGACAATCGCTATTATATGAGTGGTGCCAAAGGGGGCATGGAGCGTGACGCCCCCTACCGCTCCTGTATCGGAACGTTGCTTTAGGATGACACATTGAATTTGCGGTTAGCTTTAAGTAGGTACTGTCTTTTTACAATACATACTATTGTACCTACAATGCGAGGTGGCGGTAAACTCTAAATAATACAATAAATAAATTTAGAACGACAATTTTACACAACGGCATCTAGGTCAAATTTAAGTAATTTAGCTTTTACTAAGAATTCTAGACAACTGACTTGGTGCACTTGCCGTCCCCGGTAAGTCTAACTGGAGCGAAGCGTTTTGCCGTCACCATTTCCGAACACCAATTAACGCACACACTCGCTGACCTTATGAAACTTACTTTTTAACTAACTACCTATCTTCACGCTGTATCCCTGACGGGGTAGTCAGAGAGAACAGATACTTTTTAAATCAACCAACAATCAATCAACTCACTGGTACACCCAATTTTTTTATAATTTGGTGCTGGTCCACTTGCACGTGCATCCCAAAATGCTAAATTCTATTTGTACATTTTCGTGTTCTCATGTCAATGTCTATTCTCCTTTCTATGATTATTCCAATTTTCGATTTTAGTTTTTTTAAACCATCTAAGCCTTGATGTCATATTATGAGTCAAATTCGATCAAAAAGTGTTGAGTGGTTTGGGAGGAGTTCAAGGACAAAGCGAATCTGGGAATAAACGTGCTTATAAAGAAAACAAAACGTCTGACCTAGGCCATCGCATACGATGCCACTGCACTACCGAGGCAGATAGAGTTTAGGATACCCCCCCACACCTAAAAAAAGGTGGCAACACCTACATCTAGATTGTATAAAAGGTTCGCCAATTCTTCGCTTATGTTAAGTCAGGAGATCTTCTTGAGCAAGTGACTCAAGCCTCTGCACAGTTCAGTTATACACTACAGAGTTCTTCAAAAGGGGTCTGGTGTTGCAAACGTACATAGACTACGGTGATCACTGTCCATCGGGTGGGCCGTATGCTTGTATTTTTAACGTGTTTAAGCCCGAATGACTTGGCTTGCTAGCGGTGTGTAATCCACTAATGCTTATATATAAGTATGTGTTCTTAGCCAACGGCTCACCTGTTCGAAAGTGGTCACCAATATTTAACGAACTTTGCAACACCAGAGACTTGAAACTCGAGCTTCAATTCCTGGACAATGTCTCTAAGGTCCGTATTCCAGAACGTTTCTCAATAATCAATCAACGCTTGAGACTAGATTTTGCCTTATAAAATCTACTCTCAAGTGTTTCTTGAGTATTGATAAACGTTCTGGAATACGGACCTAAGTTGTTTTTTTTTTTTTAATAATTTAATGGCCTGGTTTCTAAGACCTTTTAGCCAAATCTTATTTTTTATATCATATTTCTTCAATCTTATCTTCTAATTAGTCCTGTCCAGTCGATGTCGTGTCCTCATTGTCCGTCCTGGTCCTTACCCTCAGTATAATGGTGATTCTTATACTAAGGTTGTCAGTGGACGTTTCGCGGCAAGAGAGAAAATAGCATTTCACTGCATATATATCATTGTCTTTCACTATAGCACGTTAACACAACTTTTATGTCCAAGAAACCACCACTCTCGCACATAAAACAAGATAAATGCACTAGTTTTAGAAAATAATATAAAGCAAGCGTCCGCACTCGTCACTCTTCCCGCCAAATGTCCGGACCTAAGTTGTGGTTTGATAAACCACAGATAAAATAGATGTTCTTTCGGGATGTATGTATATCTTACTTCTGACTGCACTCATATATATGACTGCATTCATACATATAAAGAGTGAAGTCAGAAGTAACTGGGTGTTCATGAATCTGCAGGAAGCGAAAGAAATATACATAGAACGCGAAGCCTAGCGATCTGTTGTCTCGGACTACCGCGTCAGGGAAAGGAGAAAGAGAAATTTGCAAAGGAGGGAAGAGACATTACGTTCTTTTTCCAACTTACTCAAACTATCTTCTGATTAATTTCGTTGCGGGTTCCAAGACATGCTAACTTCTCCTGGGACTTCACCGAGATTGAGCTCGGTGTAACTTTTGTGGTCTTGGTTATTACTGTAGATCCTGTCCAAGAGTCACAGTAATGGGAATGCGGGCGGGATTAGTCCCAACAAAAAGAAATACCGCGTCAGGGATACAGCGTGAAGATAGTAAGTAAGTGTTAAGTTACGTGGTCTTCTGAGCCTCACACACTTATATTCACCCATAAGTCAGATCCAATAGTCTCAACCTTGAACTCAAGTCGGATTGATCAGCGTCGGTACCCGGCGCCTCATTACCGCGCTCAACTGACTGGAACCACTTACATATTTACTGAGGGAAGCCGTGATTGGATCAAATTGGTGAAGCGTGGTGCGTGAGGCTCGGCGGCACGCTTCAGTGGGTATGCGGCAAGGTGCCCATATTTTGTTAACTTGCATACAATTTGGACAAGAGCAGGTCTATGCAACAGAAAGGCCATCTACCTCAATGGTAGTGTATTCGACTGCCGCGACTAAGGTCCTATTCCTGGATCGGAAAAAAATATTTGTGTGATCCACAGATGTTTGTTTTGGAGTTTGGGTGTATCCTATGTCAGTATAAAATG
Source organism: Thumatha senex (assembly GCA_948477245.1). Taxonomy (NCBI): domain Eukaryota; kingdom Metazoa; phylum Arthropoda; class Insecta; order Lepidoptera; family Erebidae; genus Thumatha; species Thumatha senex. The sequence goes on along the minus strand of OX419744.1, from coordinate 22,780,585 downwards.
GATATATTTAGAAATATATAAGTATATACTTTTTAATTTTAATGTTGATCCCATAACACAAGCTTATATTTGCTTACTTTGGGCTAGACAGTGCTGTGAAAAACAAAATGTCCCAAAATATATGTCCCACCATCTTTGAAAATATCAGAAAAAAAGAGTAGACCGATTGGGCTAGATTTTGGTGAATAAATAGCCTAATTTTGGCCAGGAAGAATGACATGGGTTATTTTTGCCTATTAAGTCCCTATTTAAGCTTTCTGTGGGACATTGGAATCTAAATTTAGGTTAAAATTTATGGAGTTGGTATGTTTTAAAAAGAAATTACACTTCAGAAGTTACCTCTTTGCGTGTTATACTTGTACAACGGTTTGTGTATCCTACTAATACTATAAACGCGAAAGTTTGTAAGTATAGATGAATGTTTGTTACTCTTTCACGCAAAATATGCTTAATGGAATTTGATGTAATTTTACAATAATATAGCTTACACATCAGAATAACACATATACTACTTTTTATCCCGGCAACAAGTTCCTGTGGGAAACAGGAAGGGGAAATCTTGGTGAAGGTGCTTAATATGATGTCCAAGGCTACTGACAATCATCTCACCGCTCGCCACAGGGAGAGTGTTCATCACACCTTGATTTCAAAGAATTTGATCTCGACAAGGTCGCGCATACACATGAGTTGTGCAATGAGCAAACACTAGAGCATGGGGGTTCCCCTAAAGAGAACCTAGAAGACTGTTTATGCTGTTGATTGATGGCAATTGGTGGAAATTGCTACACATCTTGAATGAAAACGTTTGTAACACTTCTCCTTACGGAATTTTCAAACCGAAACCGGTCAGGCTTAAAAAGTAAATAAGTTTTACTAGGTGGTAGACCCGTATGTAGGGTCGTCTGGGTAGGTACCACCGCCTTTCTTATTTCTGCCGTAAAGCAGTCCGCTGTGTTTCGGATTGAAGCGAAAGGTAGTCAGTGTAATTACTGGGCTGGATGGCAACGCACTTGCAGTGTTAACCTTAATATTGCAAGTGTCCATAGGCGACGGTAACCGCTTAACACCAGGTGGGCCGTAAGCTTGTTTGCCATGTTGTAGTATATAAAAAAAAGAAAATGTAGAACAATACAAGTGTTTCCATTCACGACAAAAGAACTTAAAAGATTTTTTAAGGTATACTTCTTTTGGCGCGTTAGGGAAAAACGATACGAGTAAATTTTTACGATGCGTCACTAGAAATCGACACCATGAAGTGAAGTGTTTCCATGACAACTTATAACTACATTCAAAGTAGTTCTCATTCTTTTAAAGTTTTTTTCTTACCAATTTATCATTCCTGTTGCAAACAAAGAGTTGTGGTATACGAGTATGTGATGAAATCTTATTAGACTAAAGCAGTATAACTTCTAACGCGTGTATATAAGTAACAAACACACATTTTATAAAGTTGGCAGCGTGAATGTAAAACGTCTTGTGTTTCATACTTCCATTGGTAGACGCAAAAGTAGCGATGTAATTTAGTCTCTATGCATCCATTTCCTACATTCACATATAACACAAGATTACAATCAGTGGCTAAATATGTCCATTGTCGCGAAATTATGCAACACTCTATTTATCGACACTCATTCGCACCATGAAACAATCAGCTTGTGACCATGCGAACTTCCCGCCATTATTTGCATATTGCTTTGTGGCGATCGCACAAAACAATAACTACCTTTATCTATCCTAGTTCTAGAACTGTCATAATTCGACTTTGTTACATAGATGTAAGGTTCTATTTTTAACGGAGATTGTTTTGACGTTATACTGTATACCTCTAAGGAGGTAAACAAGCAACGTCCCACTTGATTGGAAGTGGCCATCGTAACCTATGAACGTATTTACTACGTCAGAGGTTATATACCTGTTCTGTCGACTCTACAAAATGATCATGTCCCGGGAATAGGTTCCTGTGGGAAATGGGTACGGAAAAACTTATCACATCAAGGCCGAGGCCGCCTATTATCACTATCACTACATATTATAAAACAAAGTTGCTTCCCACTGTCTGTCCCTATGTATGCATAGATCTTTAAATCTAAGCAACGAATTTCGATGCTCTTTATTTAAATAGATATAGTGATTCAAGAGGATGGTTTTAGTATTTGATTTGATCAGCTTTTACATTAGCTCAAATTTAACGATATTTGTTAAATGCTTCGGAAAAAAATAAGTCTTCTGGGAGCTTTCAGTGTAAACGCTGCCTAAACACTTTGAGATATAACAAAATAATGTATGGCGGATTTGTGGGTTGTTACAAGGAGTAACTTAGGCCACATTTTATTCCCCTATTCCATGGTAGCGAGAACTCTGAGGGTAAAACCGCCAGGCATCCGCTAGTTACAGATAAATTACAACCAGATAAAGAAAAAAATAGAAATTACAACTAAATAAAGTGATCCTTACACAAGGAACATTTCCTGGGTCGGTAGTCAGGAACTCTAACCATCAGACTTCTTCGTCGTCTAAAGTGTTTTCCCAATTGTTTTCAAACTCTACCTGGATTTGAAGCCTAGGGTTCACTTTTATTTAGCTGCTAAGAACAGCTATCTAATAGTTTGTAGTTAGTCTCTAACCTGACTAAAAAAAAAGATGTAGTTTAACAGGTACATAAAAGAACGCATAAATTAAAATCAAATTTATATGATTAAAAACCAGAAATAATGTAAACTGTGACTTCAAATGACGCAGCCGTGTAGTCTGGTCATGTTATCGATACAGTTTCACATTCTGAGTCACACTTTTAATTTATCGATAAAATCTTGTAATTCCCTTGAACTTCCACTATCATGGCTTTAACATCTCATGTTCTTAAAAAAATAATTTAAATTTACCAAACGTCATTTTGCTGAGGTTTTGATGTTGATAATAAAAACACGTCCATCTTTTTAGAGGCATAAGATTCTTTTTTCAAAGTTATACTTTTAAGAGTGGTACTAGTGATGTGATTAAAAATTTGTGTAGTATTAAGTGTCAACATTAACACCTCGTTTGAACTCATTAACATTCATATTTGAGCGGATTTTTTTTCTCACGGTCAATATGTCTTTCTTAAGTACCAGTTCTATCACCTGCAATGGTTTGGTATGTCAAGAAGGATTCTCAGCAGGCTATAGATTCAATTTACTAAGGTACTCACGGTTTGCAGTAGGACTCCAGCTTCTTGGTCAATCGAACAGGAAGGTTAATAAGATTTTCTTGTGGTGAAAAGGTCACTATATTATGTTGTCCACCAACAGCAAGCTTAATTATAAGGTTTAATAATTATAATTAACATCTAACTAGAATATTTATCAGAAATCTCTGTTGACAATTCTCTTAGACATGCGCTTCTTTTTAAGATGGTAATCGTGAGTGTTCGCTGTCAACATCGGACCATAGATATGAAAAACCAAAGAAAATGTAATACTATGTGAAATACAGTGAAGGATTTGGTAGCCTACAAGGCTATTTGAAAGCTCGTCCCGATTGACCTGTAAATGATTACTGAGTTAAACAACCTGCTTTTGTGACAGATTGTGGTATTTACATTTAAGATCATCCCCGTGCTTCAGAAGCCACGCTAAGCCACTGGTCTCAGCTGTCAGACAGCTGAGACCTGTGCCAGTTACTGTTATCAAGTAATATTCAGAAATGAATTTTAGGAAAATGTCCTATCCATTTCATCAAGGCAATGAGCTCTTTATAATATAACGAGTGAATTGTGGGCGATTGTAGGTAGGCCTTTTCATACACCACCTCTTTATCCCCGAAGGTCTTCGGGGAAAAAGAGGTGAATATATATAAGTATATTTAATATTTATCTATCACGCCTTATCCCCGAAGGGGTGGCAGAGGCATATTATATGCCCACTTTTAACCATGTGCATTCCTGTCCTGCGTAATAGGTGGTGAGCCCATTGCTGTGTTGAAATAGACAGACGCAGGTTGTGGCTACCTGCTGTTGAAATTTTTTAGGTTGCCCATAAGGCCTCCAACTTGACTTAACGACTGCCATGTGACTGGCAACCGGGATCAACGGCTTAACGAGAATTTCAAAGCACGAAAACGCTCGCAAATGTAAATGCCACAAAGTGGTCACCCATCTTGAAAGTTGCTTAACGCAGTGATCCTTTACAGAACACTGAGTCCGCGGGGCCACGAGCGCTTCCTTTATATATATAAGTATTTAACTGAAAGCTCATAAATGCAACTTTGCTTAGTACACTGTTTATTGTGCATAATTACTTGCAATCAGTGTTGTAACTATTTCAAGAATATTTTTTGCCCGGACTATAAGGATGAGGGCAGTTGAGTGTTGAAAGGAAAACATATATTTTTTATTATCTAATTTAGCGTTTACTCATGACATTATGTAAGTAAACACGCAACGGTAAATTGCGCTAATTTACTCATAGTTGCACAACCCTATTTGGACGTATCACCTTTTGCTCTGAGCACGACACGATTACGACAAGATCAATTACATTGCAAAACGTTTTGGATCAGCTGATGCAGACTTATGTCTTCCTGTGGTAACATTTGCTTATGATATGAGAAAATATTGTTACTTGAAATCACCAAACTCTATTCCAAATTTCATCAACATCTGATCAGTCATGTTTCGTTCTAATAGAATATAGGCAACTACCTAAACTTTGGCATTCATTTATTTATTTAAATAATAATAAAGAGTAGCACAGAAGGTCTTTCAACGGGCCAAAGAAAGGAGAGCGTTGTAAATAGAATAAATAATAATATTAAATAATATAATAAATAAAGTAATATAAATATCCATCACGCCTTATCCCCGAAGGGGTGGCAGAGGCATATTATATGCCCACTTTTCACCGTGAGGATTCCTGTCCCACGTAATAGGTGGTGAGCCCATTGCCGTGTTGAAATAGACAGACGCAGGTTGTTGTAAGTAGAAAAACATAAAAAATGTGTCAACCCTTAAAAAATGGTTAGGTTAAAAAGTAAATAATATGTAATACTTAGTACAAGTTGTTATCATTCAAGATGTGTGGCAAGTTCCACCAAGTGCTATCAATAAATAAATAAATATCGTGGGGCATTTGTTTATCAATTTTAAAATACACAGTACAAAATAAAACAGTGACTAGAAAGACTGTCATGCAGAACATGGAGCAAGTGAACTTTAAATTTTGATGTGTGCGGGTAGAAATATAAATTGTCAACTGAAATCGCAACAATTTTCTTTGAATTGCAATTGCTTGAGAGATGGCAAAGCTTAATATCCCCATGCAAATAAGAGAAAGGACATTGGACTGGTACGACAAGCTTAACTTACGACCAGGTAGCACGCAGCGGATGGCGAGGTGTGCTGGGTGGTATACAGAGTTGGGGCTACTGCCCTTAGCATTTTAATAATAATATCTCTATAGTGTACACGAAATTTACAGAAGAACATTGATTACAATATGCAGATTATAGGTACAATTGGCGGCTTTATCGCACAGTGGCAATGTCTTCCAGGCAACCAACTCAAAGTCATGCGTGATAACAAATACAGCTTTCAGTTCAGATATCAGCACTGATTAAGTTAAAATTAACTATAGCTTGTTACGGAATTCGACATCTTGTTAGGGATTCGACTTTTACAAGGAAACTCGACTTATACCGGTTTCAAAAGGAAAATAGGGTATTCTTAAAGATTTCGCGAGTGAATCTAAATAAATCTTTGTAGAGATTGGCTTGTACCAGTTCACGATGATATATTGCACGTTAGGGATTTCTTTTATTGGAATTCGTTTCTTTCTATTCTCCTTATTCTAAAATGAACAATCAAAACTCACCCAAATAAGTCTATGGTAGTAGGTAGGATAGTGCACGAAGGCTTCACCCAATGTATGTCATAACCCACAAAACTGAACCTTCCGCTCTCCCAGTGTCCTTTTATAGGTCATTGGTCTATTTATCCCCATCTCATTTACTCTGTACAAATGCACAATTATAAATTTTGGCAAAATATAAGTAATATACATCACATCTTATTACCAACGAACGCAATAGAAAATTACCCAAGTAATTTCTACCTCTTGTCCACTTGAGTTTATCTCGGAGTACTTAAGAGTTGTGGTCACAAATGATCCGTGAGAACGGCCGCTGCGGATACTAGTATTAGATTGAATTTAGCATTCAGCAATCGCAGGTAACGCAGTGGTGAATGTTGATGCAATACTTGGTTCTATTAGTGATTATAATTATGTAATGTGAATATGACGTCATCAAGTTTAGAGACAACCGAACAGGCAATAAAACAACAGTCAATAGCATGTGGATATACTTAATTTACCAACCGTCCATAGTTTGAGATTCTTCAATGGAAGATTTATATCGTTTAACTGTAATTGCAACGCGAATATGCACCATTATCATGCTTAGCTTAAGCTCGCCCCTAAGCAGGCATCAGGGGGCCTAGTCTACTATTTTCCAAATGAAGGCCGTTCTAGTTCTATTTTATTACGATTAGTCCAAAACTAAGTACTCTACTAAAATTATTCTATATTTCACAATCACCCTTCTCAAGCTGCAGAACAGAATAGCTGTCTTAAGCTATCAAAATAATAATATAGACTACCAAAAATGCAAATTAAGAGCTATTTACAGGCACTACACGTAATATTAACATTCTATCGGCCGGCTGATAGAATTCTATTGGAGCGCAATTGTAATAGTAGACTACCAAATCTGTAATTTTTTTCTGTCGGCTCTTTATTGAGCGACGATTTCTATTCTTTTCTGACGCGATTGAATTAGTAGGCTTGGCCCCTAGGTCCTGCCCACAAGGTTCTGCCGTGATACCGATTAATTAACGCGTCCTTCACTATCGTAGCGACGAAAACATAGGAATCAGGTGACTTCTAAACAGAAACCAGTTTCAAAACCGCAAGTGGTAGAAACTTCAAAATCGCCTGCACGTATTCATGGTGTCCTGAATCGATTGCTTCAAACCTGAATGTCTCTATCTTTTTTTTTATACCACTAAGGTGGCAGACAAGCATACGGCCCAACTGATGGAAAGTGGTCACCGTCTATGGACGTTTGCCCTGCCGACCCTGTAAAAATCTTATAAGCCCACTTTTAAAGAATCCCACACTGTAGACGTTTAAGAAAACCCATGCAAGAAGCTTATTCCACTATCTAAGCCTCTTTAATCTCTTATGGTTCCTGAGAAAAAGATGCATACAGATGGACGGACGGAGGGGGGACTGACAGACTAAACAATTTATAAGACTTTAGGGATTACAAGTCTAAAAACTGTTGAATGTCAGTCATCATCTAAGACTAAATGACTCAGAACTATATTGTTTGCGACGTCTTCATTTAATCTGAACTAATTTTAAAAGGAACTAGCAGTTTTAGCTCTATACTCTAGGAATTTGTGAGTCACCATAAACACTGCTCTCAAGAACAAGCTGTGATCTTTATTACAATAGATGTAAAGTTCAGAATCCTACGGCGAGAGATATTTGAAGTTGATCGACAAAGATTTTGTATTGAGTCAATCATCAGATTTGTCTGGTAGGTCAATCCTGTGATTGGCGGTGGACACAAGGTTGAGAGATAACAAATGTGATTTTTATTTACAGGTTTTTATTGGTTGCGTAATGTGGCTATGTTGAAGGTTGACGGGCTTAATCTATGGCTTATCCTACGATTTAATAGAGGCGTGGTGGAACACTAACGTGTTTAGTGGGTCGTCTTACTCCATCCGGGGCTGATAGTCCCATACAATTTAACATTCTCCACATATCGGGGCTTCTCTTAGCCGGGCCGCGGTGAATAGCCCTCAGGCCTATCATGCGACCTAATTGGGAAGAAGACGGAACACCGCGGGGTTTAGTTACAGTAAGTAAATGCATTCCGTTAAGTACAAAAAAATAGGATTACGAGTTTTGTCTGTTGGTAGGCAGTATTTACAGTTGAAGTCGAGTTTAGCTGGATGAATCATTTTTTGAATACACTGCGAAAATGCATAATTATTTTTTATTTGCTCACTTTGAAAGTTTTAAATGTATGTGGGTTAGGTATGTGCATTGTTGAAAATGAATGGAAAATTATGTGAAACTACTTAAACGGAATTTTTCTTTTATATTTTGAATTGACGATCATTATGATGGCAAATCTTGTGAATATCAGTACCAAATATTAAGCAATTTAGAACTCTATGCCATGGTAATAAAGAAAGAAGCGTAATTAATGGTATATCAAACAATATCTTTGTCAAAGTATAATAGGTGGTATGTCAAATGTCAAATTAGATGTCTGCCTTCCTGTCGGTCGCGTTTTGTGTTACAATAGAAATACCATTAAATGGTAACGGGTGACTATCACACCGTAGTGTATTCAATGCTACTGTAACTTCCTGAAAAAAGAAGTTAAGTCGCATTGAAAAGAAAATTCCAAACTGCAGCTTAAAAAAAATCTACAGCAGGTCGCCACAACCTGCGTTTGTCGACTTCAACACAGCTATGGGCTTATCACCTGTTACGTGGGACAAAAATGAACACGGTAAAATGTGGACGTGCAGTATGCCTCTGCCACTCCTTTGAGGATGAGGGGCACCTTAGCAACATAAGAAGTCTCTCCACTTCAACTCCTTATGCGTGTTCTACCTTTTGTACAAACTACAATAGTTTGTGCTTTGAAGAATTGTATGAAATTATGCACACAGTAACTTTTCGATTGTGAAATGAACTCCCTGCCTCGGATTTCCTGAACGTAAAGTATGGAGTTCTATAAAAGCGGTCTGAGAAGATTTCGTAGGGCCCCTCATTTTGTACACGTTTAGCTGCTTGTATCTCAAAAATAGTGCTGATTACTTTCGATGCGAATTTCAAAACAGTTTCTATGGGGTCACCACTGGAGTTAATTGTGTTGTACATAGTACATTGTTGTACATTAATGTAGGTTTGACAGTTACCGACGCTACTTATATAAGATAAAAAACATCAGTCTGCTTACACTTCGGTGTTACAGAAAAGCTTTTTTCTACGAGAAAGGCGCGTTATTGAATTCTATTGAGAAACAACATGACATTGAAATTATTATAGCACACGTCAGACGCTAGGCTGTTGGTTGTCAACCCTTACGTTACTTGATGGGTTGATGATGTGATTGGCTGGTAAACTATGAGTATAGTGGTCAGTTGTAAATGGGAATAAACAAAATCGGAAACTTTGTTATAATTTGCTAAAAAATGGTTAAAATTTTTGATAATGACGTAATGAGGAAAGTTATACGAGTATTGTGTCAAATCAACTAAAACAAATATAGTTAAATATAAGATCATCCATATTGAAGCGCTCGTGGCCGCGCTGACTCAGTGTTCTGTAAACGATCACTGCGTTAAGCAACATTGCATGATGGGTGACTTTGTGGAATTAACATTTGCGACCCTTTCCGTGCTTCGGAAGGCGCCTTGAGCCGTTGTTCCCGGTTGCCAGTAACATGGCAGCCGTTAAGCCTGGTTGAAGGCCGTTACCGGCGGTTTGAAAAATTTCAACAGCAGGTCGCCACAGCCTGCGCCTGTCCATTTCAACACGGCAATGGGCTCACCACCTGTTACGTGGGAAAAAAATGCATACGTTGAAATGTGGGCGTATAGTATGCCTCTGCCTATCCCTTCGGAGATAAAGGCGTGAGAATATGTATGTAAATATTAGATAAGTGCAAGGGAATTTAGTTTTCACTTAAACTGACTTAAAGTACTCTTATAATAAGGTAATGGTATGTGATGTCGTGGCGGTAACCTCTGGATTTACTCAATCGATTTTGATAATTCTTTCACTGTTAAAAAGGTATATTATCCCAGAGTGCCATATGCTACTTAATCCCGGGAACGAGTTCCTGTGGACAACGAGTAGGTACAGCATAACTTCACAACGCGTGCGGAGCCTAGGGCATTAACTAGTAATGTATATTTCTCTTGTTCAAAATTTACCAAAAATTTTCTCATTACAACATTCCCATACAAATTATCCTCCTAAAAATTCACATTAATAAAAATTCAACTCTGGCTCATGCATTCAGTGTTGCAACTGTAATCAAATGTAAGTTTTACCATAATAAGTGGTGTTCGGAACGCATATGAGCAAGTATCGAATTGTATTGTATTGTAATATGAATACAAATGATGTGTTTGATGGAATTTAAACAATACATGGATTCGGTCGAGTGGATAGATTGTACTGGTCAATGTTGTCTCATACAGTTGATAAGGCGAGCCGAGCCAACTTGTTGGGTTAATTCATAAGGCCAGAAATGACAAGAGAAAAATCTATTTCACCGGTAATTTTTTGTAAAGCTTTCAAGTTATTTGTCGAAAATTGGTGGTTAGGATATTCCCTAATAGTGTATTACATATATTTTAACATTTTAGACATATTGATATCCCCTGGGTCTTTTTACAGATTTAGCAACCTCCACGACTTTTTCTCATTGGCATTTTCGGGATATTTACCATGTACACTTTCACTTTTTCAGAGAAAACAATGTTAGTGGTGTCATTAAGTGTGTACGAGTAAAAAAATATATGTACTAGTGACAATTTTTCAACCGCAGTGGCTCCAGTTAAGCCGTGATAATGGCGCTTGCAACAGTGCGGAAATATCGGATGCTGGCGCGTGAAAGTGTACATGGTAAATATACCCGAAAATCAATATTTTACTTATGTAACTGACCAAGACAGTTTAATTTCTTATACTCCGCCAACATGTTGGCCAACCATGCTAGCAGTGTCTCTCCGACTTTGGTAGCACACATCGGCGCTGTCAATCAGGTGGACAATTATCGAGGGCCGGCGGACCGTAGCTAACCACTACCTCACATCCAATACCACTAAGAACAACTTTAATTTATTGAATTCAAATGCCGACTCTTGAGGTTTTTGGTTGACTGATTTCAGAGAAGGGTAATTTTTAGGTGCCGATAAACTGACATACCAATTTTATTATCTTAACTAATATTATAAAAATGAAGTTTGATAGTTTGGTAGAATACGCTAATCGATCACTGGTTTCAACTTATAAATTCATTTTGCGTTAGATAGCATAATTATCGACGAAGGCTATAGGCATTTTTTTATGTGGAAATCGTCATGGATGCTATGCCGAACTCTTACCGATTAAAACCACACGTATCCCTTCCATCTATATAACCTTTGTCCGCTACCGCGGCCTCGTTCAGGGAGGGTTCGAGTGTTATCTCGCTTCTTTGGGGGATCAGGTTTTATACCACTTTCTTGAGGAGGCTATAGGCTAATACCATCACGCTATTACTCAAGAGAGCGATACAGTCATCGAACATATATACATAATTGTGAAATTTATTAATTTTGGGATGTATAGCATAAATGAGGATCACCGGGTGCGAAAAATGTAACGAGTGAAGCTGCGGGCCACCGTTAGTAATTTTTATTTTTATTTTATTCATAAGACTGTTCATTAGCTCGATAGATGGCTCTGGTCATACTCTTTAAATGACAATATAAATAAGGTGGAGAATTTCAACTTGATTCGATACGGTTCGGGTAGTTCAGGTGGCTAGAACATTGCCCAGGTTAGGCAAAGGTCACAGGTTCAATCCCTGTCTCGAATCAGATTGTCTTTTTCCACTTTATTAAAAAATTATGAGAAATTTAGCAAATAATTGCTTTAAAAATTTATCAATTATTCATAAGACGCCCGTGAAACGCAGTTTAGTGAAGACGCGTTGTCGCCCGCGAAAATTATTGCACTAACCTAATTCTTGGGTGTATTATAAGATTTTTCTGGGAAAAAACTTATCAATTACATTCTTCAGGCCTTCATTATGAAAGTCTTAGACAACGAATTGTCGTGTCTATATAAACATAATTTAATCTAAGTCCCCGCGTCCACGGTTCACAGAGCACCATTCACGTGCTGATGACGGGTAGTGACAAATTGATAGATGCCTACGAGTTTATTGAAATGTGTCGAGTTGTGTGTCAGCCCGCCATTGTGGTGTGTATGGGAATTTGTTAGTGTTGTAATAGATTGTATGAGGTCGGTAGAAGATTTTTTTTGTATCTTTTGTACTTTGTATCAATGCTTAGGATCATTTTGGACGGAGCCAGAAGATGAGTCACAGCTTTCTGTTAAGTCCAACTTATGACTCGCCTTCTACTCTACAGCTTTGTCCGAATCAGATTCATTAGTTGTAAAGTCTGTTCTTGCAAACTGTCAAGATAAATGAGTTCTTTTCACTTTTTTTATACCACTGAGGTGGCAGACAAGCATACGGCCCACCATCACCAGAGGTGCAGCTGCGACTGCGAATTCGCGCTGCCGACCCTAAATCACTAACTCTTTTTTTCCCCAACGGAGCAAACGGAGATACGCATGTCAAACGACTAAAACCACTCATGACACACTTGAATCACTCATGGCACCCTGACCAATTTTAGACTTAAAACAATGGTGTCCCCTAATCTTTGTTTAGGGGTCGATTCTCCCATGGCTTACATCCGGCACCGGCTCCTAGCTCACGTTCATGAAAGATGGAGATGACATTTGGGATCTGTGGTGTCCAATACATATTTTGCTAAATGATATTACCCCTTCCTAACAGAAGATCCAAGTGAAGCATGTCAAACCGACTTACACCTTATACACTAAAATCTTTGGCATTCTGACCAGTCTTGGTTATATACCCCTGACGACCCCTTTTCTTTGTTTGGGGAGTTAATATCCTATGCAAAGGCCTGCGTGCTTAGCGTTGGCGTCGCCTCCTAGCTGACACTCATAACAGAAGTAGATCAATTCAGCACTTCCAGTGCCCAATACGTCTTCTATACCTAAAAGGAGATGCAAGAGAACAAGGTAGTTAGGTTTGCCCCTACAGTGCCTATCTTTGCTGGGACGACAGTTAGCTTATTTTAGGATGCACTTGTGGCCCCGCTGAATTAGTGTTCTGTAGCGTTAAGGAACTTTCGCTATTGCTGGTACGGATGGGTGAACACTTTGTGGTATTTATATTTGCAAGCTTTTTCGTGCTTCAGGAGGCACGTTAACCCATTAGTCTCAGTTGGCAGTAACAAGGCAGTCGTTAAGCCAAGTTGCAGGCCTTATGGGTGATTTGAAAAATTTTAACTGCAGGTAGCCACAGCCTACGTCTGTATATTTCAACACAAGAACGGGTTTACCACCTATTACGTGGTACAGGACTACACACGATAAAGCTACACACTTGAGCGATTGCACATTCAGCCTTCATTATAATCATCTACATATGAAATCTTGATACACATCGTAATCTATTCAATATTTCGCAAAATGCATAACAATCATATATTTAAAAACACGCGCTGCGACATTGCAATCTTATTGTCAAAGTGTACAATAAAATTGAACCAGTTATGTCATTGTTGACACGTCACGACGCATCTATTGTCATGGTGGTTGCGGCATTAGCTATAGTTTGAGCAACAGATAATAATCCCGTTGAGGTCAATAGGAATGAATAAAAGAAAATTAAATAAAAGAATATACTGAAATGGATAATATATGTAGTAATTTTTTAATAAATAATAATTTAAATAAATAATTGAAGCGCTCTCGGACCCACGGACTCAGTGTTCTGTAAACGATCACTGAGTTACGCATCTTTCACTATGGCTGGTCCTCGTATGGGTGACCACTCTGTGGTATTTAGCGTTTCCGTGCTTCGGAAGGTACGTAAAGCTGTTGGTCCCGGTTGCCAGTAAGTAGCCTCAACCTGTGTCTCTCTATTTTCAACACTGCAATGGGCTCACCACCTATTACGTGGGACAGGAATACACATTGTGAGAAGTGGGCATATAATATGCCTACGCCACCCCTTCGGGGATAAGGCGTTATAGATAAATAAATAAATATTGTTTTTTAATATTGAAGTAAGAAGATGATGTAGCGACTAAAGCTATAACATTGATTGTAATTCAATCGCAAATTTGCAATTTAATCGCAGTTAGTATGACTATAATACAACTACAATTCAACCATGCAGTCCAATTACAATCGGTTTTCAGTTGTATTGCAGTCGTACTAACTGCATTCTAATTGCAAATTTGCAGTCGGATAGTGGTTAGTACGCAGTTTGTGAGTCTAGAGGAAGGTATAGGACATATTATGGAAAGTTATTATGAACATATTGTCACGCCTTTTCCCCGAAGGGGTAGGCAGAGGCATACTATAGTGTTTAGGTAGTGAAATGAATGAAAACATGCTTAACAATTTTGAGAAGAGAAGTGATTTTATAATTAAATGTAAGAAATACTTTCAAACTGCATACAATCGTGAGCATGATTATAATCTGAATTCAAAATGTAGAATATCTTAATGAGATTGTTAAATAAATTCAGATGTTATGAGCTAGAGTGAGCATAACTGTATCAGATTAGTGTTAGACATGTGCTCTGGCATCGTAATTTGTGTATAATTAAATTTCTAAAAACGTCGTTGTAAATACTCGAAAAATGTATTCAAAAGAATCATCTATTGCTGTTAAGATGGCCCCGATATACGTCGATACGCTGTAGTAGAGATCTCTATCTACCCTCGGTATATTTTTAGATGGCCGTAACGGTGCGTGAACAGAACGTAATAGCGTTAGTTGTAGCTTTGAAGTCAATACTGGCGCCATCTCTTGGTGGGAGAGAGAAGTTGTTGCATAGTTTTTTTTTGTAGTTTTATTAATTACCGTTGTTTTTAATTCGACCAATTATGTTGATGACTGATAGAAAGCTGTTTAAAACATTTTAACAGACTGGAGTCTGTCCCATCCCGGCCATGTCCATTTCAATACAGCAATAAGCTCACCGCCTATATTACTTGGGACAAAGTACTACTGGCTACCTTTTTAGGAAAAAGGTATGGTTTTTTAGTACACCTGAGATGGTAGGCAAGTACTGCAGCCGACCCTAGAGATAATCTCAACTACGTATATACATACACACATATTATTACGCCTGTTTCCCATCTGGGTAAGCAGAGACTATGGTTTTACACTTGCTACGATCCTGACATACCACCTTCGCTTGTTCTACTTTCATGAGTGTTTACATACACGCTCGCCGGCTAAGGTTACTCTTGACCTGGCCTTTTTTCAAAAGCTCTTCGGTTTGATTGACATACATACGCCGAGGTCGACACCTACCAGTTTGCCCATTCTGTCCACGTGTCGAACCATCTAAGCATCCCTTTTTCCCGGCAAACGTTGTTTTGATATATAAAGAACTACCCTTATGTCACCTAGGAATATAAAATATAGGACCTACTATTCTCAGAGCTAACAAATATACACCAAAAAATATAATAAGAGTTGGTGAAGTCGTTTCGGGGGATTTTGACAACAAACGCCGTGACAAGTGATTTTATTCTGATATACACAATAGACCTCTCAACCATGAAGGGCGCCTGCGTCGTTGCCTGGGCCGTTAGACGCAGGTGCACCGTTTACAGGTGAGGTCGTTAGGCCCCAAATATCTTAGAAGAATATTTTACATTCAATATAGCTCTCCATACTGTTTATATTGTTTAATGATGGCACTTGGTGGATCTTAGTACACATTTTGAATAAAACAATTGTAGTTTTCCACAAAATTTACTTTTTAACCTGAACGGTTTCCTCTTACAGCATTTTCAAAGGTTGACTCTTTTAGTTGACTTAATCAACCTTTCAAAATGCCGTAATGACGAAACCGGTCAGGTTAAAAAGTAAATTTTGTGGAAAACTACTAGAAAAGTACAAGTGTATTATTCAAAATGTATAGTTCTTCTTAAGTACAGTGAAGAAATTATTGAGAAATAAGTAACGCTCACTTCACCATCGAAGCGAAGGAATTAGAGGACTCTGACAACTTCAAACGACAACAGTTTTAAAACCGCAAATGGCAGAAACTGGGAACCTTAATCAAATGCTGCACACCATTTGTCTCTTAAGGTTCCTGAGAAATTGATGGGCACAGACTGGCGGACGGATATACTTACTTACTTACAGAACTAGACGGTTAAAAGTTTCAAATGAGTAGGATAATAATTGTATGTCCAAACACACTTTATTTCTATTTCACAGTAGTTGTGTAGAGTTGGTTACGTAGCGAGACGCAATGTTTAATATAATTTTTATTAAAGTATGTGTTCAGAGGAGCGGAGCTATCTGGGACCTAATCGTCGCCTCTTGTGATTACCTTCACGTAATTATTTCAAGCGGCTTGCTGCCTTTGTGCCGAGCTAAAGCCGCTAGATGAATCAGTCAAGCGTAGTTCTTGATACACTACAAGCGTAGTTTAAAAGAATATATCAATATATACAAAAATCAATGACACTTTTCGTTGTAATTTTATCACTCAAGAACGGACTCACCTATCCAAACCAAATGTTCATGCTTTGTTCGGATTATTTCGTAGATGGTTTATTTGAAGTTTGTGGTGGCGCTAACGAAGTTGCGCGGGTCAAGTAGTTCAGTATCTATATATATTTCGATTTGAGATCTGTATTTTAGTGAAATTAAGAACAATTTTATTGTTTCTTAATTTATTAATCTTTTAATAAACATTTAGTATGATTTTATAAAAAAGCTCTAACAGAAAAATCCTTTATAGTATTGTACATAATCGTATATTTTTTAAATTTTCTGTGTAAATTATGTTTGAGGAACTGCTTGAAAAATATAATACATAACAGGAAGTTTTTCAGCAGGCCTGATGAACACTGTAGGAGGTTGAAATTTTGGAGCCTCAGCTTACAGTGAGAGACCTCAGGGCGACTTTTGATGGCCTTCGTGGTTTGGAGATAACTCCGTCGGTTTTTCAGCAGTCATTTTGCCATTTCAGCCCCGAACATGCAATGTTTGTGGTCAATCAAATGAATGAATTCCGGTTTATGTAACGAATACATGTGAAAATGTAATTTAAAAGATACTCGTGTCGCGGTGTTTGTTACCAAACTTCTTCGAAACAGCTTAACCGTATTTGGCAGGTCTGAGAATTGGTTGTAATCTATTTTTCATACCTCTAAGTTTTTTATTGTTTTGTTTTTTTTTTTGGTTTTCGCGTGGAATGCCTTTACGCACCGTCATCCATGCTGCGGGTGCTACAGGGACGGTGTCTGAGGCTCCCGGCCCCTGCTAAGTGGGCGAATATTTCATTTCGAGCAGATTTGACGTTATGGAGAATAAAAAATAAATGAATTTAATGATAAACTAAATTTTATGAAAGGCACAGCAATTACCCTTTTCTGCTGAGAGATATTGACGTTTCTTTAAAAAAAAAACGGTAATGAGATTTCCCAAATACGGTAATTAGATATGGTAGTGATATAAATTGAAATGGTAATTAGAAATAAAATCAAAGGTTAGAAAAATAACCTTGACACAGGAATGGAGCAACACCTGACGTGGTCCTTAGGATTGCATCTTGATGCATTCACTAGGGACCTTTCGGCACCTTTGTAACACTCGTGTGCTACGTTTCTGGGGCCTCAGTGCCTGGTGTACCGATAGCGGAGATGCACGCTGCGTGCACATTACGATCTCCACCGGGAATCAGGCCTGCACGATATCCCGGAGAGCCCTTGATTCAGGCGTTTGACAGCCCAATGTGTACCGAAGTATTTAGGATAGCCATTGGGTGGCTAGTTGGAGGAGAAACGTCTAGCTAAATATAACTATGGACGAATAACGCCCCTCCTTCCACCACATGCCAATCCTGGACGCGGCGTGTGCGATCAGGGGTTGCAAACGATACATCTACGATCGAACCGCGCACACGTCCACACACAGGTGGTTATACTTTTCCGGTCATGGATTGGCCACCCAGACCACCGGTTTTTCGGGAGCTTCAATTGTCACCCCCAGGCGTTGAAATTTTCCAGGACTGGGACGAAATGCGTAAGAATGACGTTTTGCTCAGCGAGCCATAGTTGGAATTGATATTGGTCACAGGTTGGCGAGAAATAAGCGGCCTTGATAACCATTCCGCTGCAATCAGCTGCAACGCAGCATCGGCTCCTAGCAATAATTTAAAGGCGCGTGGTGTCCGCGTCAACACCCAAAGCTAAAAAAAGCTAGCTGTCTATGGTGACTGGGCTCCCGTGGTAGACCCAGTACGGCTTGGCAACGGTGACCACGTTATAGAACCTAATAGACCTTTCGTCATCGCAATCATGTTACGCAACCAGTTGTTAAAGAAGAGTTTTCCGTCTTCCTTGATAACCACTTGCGGTAGGCGAATGTCCACTGCGCAATGCTCTGGCACAGGATATCCTGAGCAGCAGAGCAGTGGTTTAGATTCAACTGTAGGATGCGGATAAGTATGTCCATTTATAAACCTCCATTCCCCCACCCTGTCGTGAACGTGGCCGCTCTTGACCGGTAACAACAACTACCCATACCTGACGGGCCTCAATCTCGAGGTGGTCTTTAGCACTACGCAACGCAACTAAAGTAGTGCGGTGAGACAGCGGTAAGAGCTTGCTTTGTGACAGCACTAACTGCAACGGAAGCAATGGTTCCCCACGCTAACTTTCACTATGCACTGTACCCCCACACTTCCTCCGGTCAAGGACCTGTACCACCTAGTTTCGCAGGACTGTAGGAGATACACTTTGGTCTTTCGGAAGTCCCAATGAGGAGGTTCTGTTCGTCCGCTGTTTTTTACACGCTGGACAGCTGAAGATCGTGACCGGTGAAGTCGAAGCGTCTAGGTTTGGCTCTCGCCTGGTCACTGGGACAGCCGCTGGCCTCCACGATGGGGGAGATTACCACCTCAGTCATTGCTACGTCATCCACACTCAATAAAAAATCATTACCGTTTGCTTCTTCTAATTACCATTCCATTTTAAAAAGAGTGGGAATTTATGGTAATTACAATAATGGCAATGAGATTTGTTTTAATTTCTTGAATAAAAGGATATTTTAAGTAGGTAACGATTTGTTAAGTTTAACACTGTATAGAGGGCTATATATTGGATATATCTAGTAAATAATTATGTAAAAAACATAAAATAATTACCTTCTAAAAGGCAAATGGTATGTAGAAATATTTTGAACCAAACCAGTTTTCGAGCAGGAGAACTCTAAATTACATAGTAAAAAAATGTACTTTCAGGGTTGTGTTGTTTACGACCGTAATGCGGTGATGGTCAGCGAATCTTTTATGTTTAATCTATTCCACAACCGTTCGAAAATGCGAAAATATTGGGTCGTAAATGTCTTTCAATGGTAATTATGCGTGAGTGTAGGGACATTTTTCTAAGCAGTATGATACCACTTAAATTTGTTCTTTCGTAAACGTTACTAAAATATAATATGGATTAATTAATCTATTAACCGAAAACGTTTTGAAAAAATCGTTCCCCCAATAGACTTTTTAGAAAGACTTATAAATTTATTAAAATCTGAGAAAAGGGACACGGATGGTGATTAGATTTTAGCTTTTATTTTCAAAATTTCATGCATTTCTAACAAAAATCTAGATGTTTTAAGGATTGCGCCTAACGCACGATAGCCACATCTAGTTAAAAAACACAGAGCCACTATTTCATTACGGTAATCGCAATTTTTACGTAATGGGACCCGCCATGAGCCGTGATAGTATCACGATGATTGCCAACTAGTGGTTGATTACTAAACGCTGTGGCTTGCCTTACCCACGCTCTGAAACAGCCACTGGTGCTTCAAATGTGATCGTGATTCTCAGCCAATATAGTGGAGATCACACCGCTAAGTAGGTACTACTGTGGACTCATCTTAAAGTATTAAAAAGAGTTACAAAATTTAACGTTACATACATAATAATATCATCACGCCTGTCTCCCATCGGGGTAGACGGAGACTATGGCTTTCCACTTGCTACGATTCTGGCATACAACTTTCGCTTTTTCTACTTTCATGTTTTTATACAATATCGCCGGTTAAGGGTAGTCTTGACTTGGCTTTTTGTCAAAAGTTCTTCAATTTGATTGGCATGTGTACGTCGAGGTCGACCCCTACCAGTTTGCCCAGTCACTCTACGCGCATAAATCTGCTTTGTCAGTCTATTCCCATCCATCCTTTCTACGTGTCCGAACCATCTAAGTATCCCTTTTTCTATCTTGGTCACCACATCTTCTGTCATAGTGCAATGTTCCCTTATCACGCTGTTCCTTTCTTTGTCCATCAATTTCACTCCAGCTATACTTCTCAGACTTCTCATTTCCACGGCAGAAATTTTACTTTTGTGCTTCTTCTGCCATACCCAACTTTCGCTGCCATACCCAAATTTAACGTTAAATATCCTAATACATTTTCTGTAAATAAGCTGACAGTGTGGTTGTTGGGTGCAAGGGGTTCAGACTGTTTTTACTGTTGATTGATGCACTTGGTGGAACTTGCTACACACTTTGAATAAAAACACTTGAGATTTTCACAAATTTAACTTTTTTACCTGACCGGCTTCGCATTACGTCATTTTCCAAAAATTCAAGTTTCTAAAATGCTGTAAGGTGAAACCGGTCAGGTTGAAAAGTAAAATTTGTGGAAAAGTACAAGTGTTTTATTCAAGACTAGCTGTCCCGCCCGGCTTCGCCCGTGACATACTTCGGACCCCGTCGCACCCATTTAATCCCGTTGTTTAATAATTATATATTCACAATAATGTATGAACATTTTCCAAATTCATTGATTACTTCTCCGCTCTCCAGTACCAGTACCTAGGTACCTACCTACCCGCACGGCCCGGTCGAATTAAATTAATTTCTTTGCGCCTATTTTTCAATTTGCGATAACACGTAAGATATTCATTTTATTAGCAAGGTGTAAAGGGACAAAATAATTTTCATGAAATGCTGAAGCCAACTAACGTAGTAAAATGATAAGGATTAATAGCATATTTGTGTAAATAGCCTTCAAATTACCGCTTAATAACAGCTATTTTTTTAAAGTTTTAAAATGGATATAGTATGTTATTCTTAAGAGATAGACATATGTCTTCGCGGACTTTTTTGTAGACCTTTATTAGATACACAATTGCACCATACATTATTTTGTTATATCTCAAAGGGCAGCGTTTTTGTTGAAAGCTCCCAGACGGCTTATTTTTTTCGACATCCCCAACAAACATCGTTATAATTTGGTCAATATATACAAAAACTTAACAAATTATACATAAAAACCTTCTATGAGAATCACTCTAACTATTAAAAAAAAACCGTATCGTAATCCGTTGCGTAGTTTTATAGATCTAAGCATACATAGGGACAGACAGCGAAAAGCGACTTTGTTTTATAATATGTAGTGATGATGATACTCAATTCTCAAAAATCTTGAGTTTTGAGGAACATTCTGTAACACGCCATTAAAAGTTTATTAATTAGATGCACTAAATATGTTCAACTTCCCTTTATATACATTTTATTCTACTTAACAGCTATTTTACAGCTATTAAAGTACCAATCACCTGTTAGATTATAATCAAGTGCTAAGATAACAATTAAAATAAAATTTAAACACTTCAAACATACTCATTTGACATACTATACCTATGCTTAAAAACAAGATATCATAAAACTGGTTTTCATCTATACGTCAACAGGTGTACCCAGCTCGCAGGTGAAGTTGACTTAAGCTCCGTATATATAGGTGGGGCCTCCTATGATATAGGATAAGGTAATTGACCCCCAAAAAGGGTCCGCTGGGGGCCTCCGTGTACGCTTGTGACACACTCTCTGCCTATCTTTCAAACGTTTATAGTATGGGGTTCTTAAAGACGCGCCTAAGACGTGACTTCAAGTCTGATAATATTTACTACCTTATACCGACGTTTCTAATGCATTACAGCGTCTGTGGTCGCGGTTAGACTCATAAAAAATTATTAGAGATAGAAAAATAATTAGTAGAAAAATTAAAAATAATTAATTTTAACCTATAACTTAACGAATATTTTTTTGTATATCACTACATATTATAGAACAAAATCGCTTTTCTCTGTCTGTCCCTATGTATGCTTAAATCTTTAAAACTACGCAACGAATTACGATGCGGTTTTTTTTAATAGTTAGAGTGATTCTTAGGCAAGGCTTTTCTCATTTTGTAAGTCTTAGGTAAGTAGATTTAAGTGAAAGGCTTTTTCTTAAGTCTTAGGTCTTACTCCAATAAAGTGGCAGAGGCGCTATTGAAGCTTCTATGGCGATAAATTCGAGTGCTTCCTTCACTAAAGCACGTCATTAAACGTTTTACGTTGAATCTGCCATTATTATAAATTATACATTAGTTTTCGAAAAAGAAGTCCGCCCTTCTTTAAGATGCCGCCTTAATTCGGCGCGACTGTTATACCTTCAGTCTTACAAACATCAACGTGACCATTTTTGATCACGTTGGTTTAATAAGATCGAGTCTGACATTCACATCTAGTCGTAGAATTCTACAAATTAAAAAAAGTTAAGCCGCCTGTAAGGCCTTCTACTTGGCTCAACCACTACCTTGTTATTGGCAATCTGGACCAACGGCTTAACGTGCCTTCCGAAGCACGGCAACGCTCGTAAATGGAAATGCCACAAAACAGTCACACATCCGTAACCAGCCATAGCAAAAGTTGCTTAACACAGTGATCGTTTACAAAACAAAGAGTTGACAACGAGCGCTTCAAAAAAATACAAATTAATTTTCACACCTATTAAATTTTAACACTTATTAATTCTTAACTTCAGTAGGACCAAAGCTTTATGACCGTACCTGATCTTAGTTTGATTCAAAATTCTCGTCAAAATATATCTTACAAGATATCAAGATCGACTGAAATTCTTAAAAATTTACCCAAATTTGCAATATACTGTTGCCACTACCGCACGGTGTCGATTCCAACAGTCGAGATAAAAACGATAAACGTTAACGATCGATATAACGAGGTAGATGTCAAATGTCAGTCGTCGGCTTTACACTGTACCGGCTTGACACATAAATCAGTATGATTTTCATATTTAATATAAGAATGGAAGAATTTATACAAAGTTATTGCCGTTTCTTGGAAAATCAGAGTTGTGACATGACGACTTGGTCAGTACTGGTCATGACAAAAATGTTTGACGAAATAGAGTTTATTTTTTCCCCTTTTCTACTATTAGTAAATCTAATATGGACCTGTATTTTCTTTAGCAGTTTCGTAGACCGGATCCATTATGAATCTTTTCAAATATTTTTTTACTATTTACTAGTTTTTTTAGTAGATCGATTAACGGAATATTCTACCACAAAGAAGTATTTTTGTTTTTCACGTTGTGCATACTTAGGTACACCAATGTTTATCAATCACGCCTTTATCTCCGAAGGAAAGACAGTGGCACATTATAAGCCCACATTTCACCGTGTGCATTTTTGCCAAACTCAACTGGTGATGAGCCTATTGCCGTGATGAAATTAATGTACAAGCGCAGGATATGGCGACCCGCTGTTGAAAATTTTCAAGAGTTACGCCACTATCACTATGACTGGTCCTCGGATGGGTGACCACTTTGTGGCATTTACATTTGCAGCGTGTCCGTGCTTCGGAGGGCACGTTAAGCCGTTGGTCGTTAAGCAGGTAGCAACAACCTGCATCTGTCTATTGCAACACGGCAATGGGCTCACTACCTATTACGTGGGACAGGAATACACACGGTAAAAAGTGGGCATATTATATGCCCCTGCCAGCCCTATAGCCCTATAGGATAAGGCGTGATGGATAAATATAATAAACAAATATAAACTAACTTATATCTCTCTCTAAACTTTTTACGCCTAACCCATTCACGCATTCACCAGCTTACTCCCCAAGTTCAACATGTTTAAAAAAGTATTACTTCAAAAAAAATATTGTTTCCAATTTATATGTAGACTCTATGAAACTACTGCAAAATCCCCTTTTCTTCTCATTCTGTTTGGAATGTTGGAAACATTCCAAACATTCTATGCAACTTGATAACAAAAAATATCTAATTTCTCCCTCAACACCGCCAGGTGACACCCATATTTTGAAATTTAGAAGGTTTTTAAAAGGTCGGCAGCGCGAGTGCTGCACCTCTGGTGTTGCAATCGTCCTATGGTGACCACTTTCCATCAGGTGGGCCGTATGCTTGTCTGCCACATAAGTGGTATAAAAAAAATTAAAAACAGGCGGCAGAATGAACCATTACCTCCCACGTAGATTTCCCTTGCAGTTTATTAGCCAACTTAACACTTTTCTTCACACCTGTCCACTAACTCCACACGTCCGCGCGTGCAGTACGTTTCAAGATGCCGAAACCCGATAGAGACAAACGTACGACACCGAATCCGTCACTGACTATACGCTTACTGTAAAACTGTACATAGTAGTTACTAGTTTTCCTAATTATGTATTTAGCTGTACTGTTGTCATAGATACGTCAGCCATTTTTATTAATCTGGAGGCCGAGACTACTATTGACAAGCCGTAGAATAGAACCAGAATCGCTGTTTTTAGCTGTCAAAATGTTAGTAGACTATCAAAATGCAACTGACTAACGGCCACTGGCGCGATACGTGTTAGTAGAATTCTATCGGCCGACCGATAGAAGTCTATTGGAGTACGATTGTAATAGTAGACTACGAAAAACTGTCAAAATTGTACCGGTGGCTTTCTATTGAGCGACGATTTCGATTTTATTTCGACACGATTGAAATAGCCGACTCGGCCCCCAGTAATGTATTTGCAGGGGCAATTGAAACGTTCGTAGCTCCGTTAACTCAGTACCCTGTGTC
This sequence comes from Thumatha senex, assembly GCA_948477245.1. NCBI lineage: Eukaryota > Metazoa > Arthropoda > Insecta > Lepidoptera > Erebidae > Thumatha > Thumatha senex. The sequence goes on along the minus strand of OX419744.1, from coordinate 22,755,799 downwards.
TTCGGATGGGTGACCACTTTCTGGCAATTACATTTGCGAACGTTTCCGTGCTTCGGAAGGCACGTTAAGCCGTACGTCCCGGTTGCCAGTAACATGGCAGTCGTTAAGTCAACAGCAGGTAGCCACAACCTGTGTCTCTTCATTTAACACGGCAATGGGCTCACCATCTGATACGTGGGACAAAAATGCATACGGTGAAATGTGGGCGTGGAGTATGCCTCTGCCTACCCCTTCGGGGATAAAGTGACCACTTGTCACCCCTCCAAGGACCACCTATAGCGAATGTTGCGTAACTCAGTGATCGTTTACAGAACACTGAGTCCGCGGGGCCACGAGCGCTTCTTTTTAAAATTATCTTTAATAAAATTGTCTCTTTGCACTTTATTAAAAAAAATATGAGAAATTTAGCAAATAATTGCTTTAAAAATGTATCAATATACTGAGTGAAGTCCATTTCGTCAATGTTTAAAAATAGTTGTAACACTGTTCATTGGTATCGAGTTGTTCATTGGCTCGATAGATGGCTCTGGTCATACTCTTAAAATGACGATATAAATATGGTGGAGAATTTCAACTTGAATCGATACGGTTCGGGTAGTTCAGGTGGCTAGAACATTGCCCTGGTTAGGCAAAGGTCACAGGTTCAATCCCTGTCTCGAATCAAATTGTCTTTTTCCACTTTATTAAAAAAAATATGAGAAATTTAGCAAATAATTGCTTTAAAAATTTATCAATATACTGAGTGGAGTCCATTGCATCAATGTTTAAAAATAGTTGTAACACTGTTCATTGGTATCGAGTTGTTCATTAGCTCGATAGATGGCTCTGGTCATACTCTTAAAATGACGATACAAATATGGTGGAGAATTTCAACTTGATTCGATATACGGTTCGGGTAGTTCAGGTGGCTAGAACATTGCCCTGGTTAGGCAAAGGTCACAGGTTCAATCCCTGTCTCGAATCAAATTGTCTTTTGCCACTTTATTAAAAAAATTATGAGAAATTTAGCAAATAATTGCTTTAAAAATTTACCAACAATCTTAGCGGGAGAGTCGCATACCTATACCTACTTACCACTGCCTTCAATTTACACGATTGAGTAATAAATTATTTAAATTATATGACCGAGTAATTATATTCGGAGTTTGTAAAACAATATTATTTATTAATTTAAATAATCTAGACTAAAATGATAATGTTGAATTCTTTTCAACCAATTTGCATATGGAGATTTATTAAATGCGATACTATTCAAAATGTGATACTATACAGATAAATGTATTATTATTAAGCTCATAATAATAATACATTTATCTGTATAATATCACATTTTGAATTTTAATTTATTTGATAATCTATCCTATATTAAATTCAATTTACTTAATACTAGGTGAACCTCACGGCTTCGCCCGTGACAATTCAAACTCCCGTTGCTCTTATTTATTCCGTCGTTTATAAATTCTACATTAATGTTTAAAACTTGCCCGATTTGTCGACATTTACAAAAACTGTTCCGCTCTCCAGAGTAGTAGCGTGTTGATATATAGCCTTCCTCGATAAATGGACAAACACGAAAAGAATTTTTCAAATCCGAATAGTTCCTGAGATTAGCGCCTTCAACTAAACAAACCAAGAAACAAACACTTCAGCTTTATATTTTAGTACTTAAATACATTTCGCGACTTATTCGTGATATTGGGCGCCAGTGTCAATAGACTTTCCGACTATATAAAGCGAACCACAATCTTGGACATTGCATCGCCTAATTAAAAAAAAAAGTATGTGTGTACTTATGTACACGCGTTATCTTAATAATATTATAAACGTGAAAGTTTGTATGGATGTTTGTTAATATTTCACGTAAAAGCTACTAAATGGATTTTAATGAAACTTTACATTACATAGCTTATACATCAGAATAACACATAGGCTACTTTTTATTCCGGGAACAAGTTTCTGTGGGAAACGGGAACGTGAAACTTCTCAACGCGGGCAAAGCCGCGGGCGTCAACTAGTAAGTTTTACTTCTTTCGGCTTATCCTACGTTTGTTGAAAAAAATAAAATGTGACTATAGCTAACTTCAGGGTGTTTAAAAACTACTTTAAATAAGTTGTCATGGAAACACTTATCAGCTAACTTCAGGGTGTCGGTTTTTCGTGCCGGTCTGCGCGCGCATCATAAAAATGACCTCTCTTCATTTTTCTCAAACGCGCCAAATAACTTCAAAAAATTACATCTTATGTCCAGCTATTTCTGACATTATGACACAACTGAAACACAACGTCGCTTACTTACAGTATAAGTCACAAATAAGTTCCGAAAACTACATTGAAAATAAGTAATGCGATGCGATATGTAAACAATAAGTGGCTTAGTCCTGTTAGTTTATAATACAAGAATAAAATGTGCAAACTTACTGTAGTTTTAGAAAAATCATTATATTCTCTTCTTAGAATAAATATTTTTTAAACCAAAGCACAATTACTTTAAAGTTACTTATAACTTAGACTGTATGTAATAGTTTAAAGTGGACTGCCTCTGTGGCGCGGTGGGAGTTTATCCGACGACTACGCAAAAGGACCTGGGTTTGATTCCCACCCAGGATAAAACTTTGTGTGATGAGCACGATGGTTTATTCTGTGTCTGGGTGTTATTTATCTATAATATGTATGTATTTTGATTTATATAAGTATGTTTGACAGTCATCTTGTTACCATAGTACAAGCTCTGCTTAGTTTGGAATCAGATTGTGTTGTGTGAGTTGTCCCAACGATATTATTTATTAATTTATTAAACCTATCTTAGTTAGGATCCATTTTATACTTAAAAGACAAGAAAACTAGTCGAGATGCCACGGAATAACCATGTACGGTTGCTTTGATAAATGTCTGTTGAATTTTCTTGATTGGTGATCAGAATTCATGCTGAGGTTGTATCTGTGGTTCTATCATAATAGTATCAAAAATAGCGTTCCTGCCTCTTTTTTCTAAATATTTCAGAAAAAATCCATGTTATTGTGTAGGAATGGCATATACCATTCCAACCATCTAGTCATTTGACGAAAGAACGAAACTTCCGCTCATAGTTACGTTATCTATAATTTATAATATTTAAGACATTTTATAATAAAAGAAAACATTAAACCAAAAAGCAATTCGTTGAAAAACCTGACCCGACCGATCAACCATCAAATACAGACATAAAATTTTATAGCAGTGAAAAAAAAGTTAAAAAAAAATACCAGTTTCGATAAAATTCGATAAAAATCGGTAAAGAAACGAACCACGTACAACTGTTTCTTAGAAGCGGTGGGTACCATAGAGTATGGCATATAAACAGCCATTGAAATGAGGTGTTAGGCAATGTAATTGATTTGAAAGTTGGACGTGAGTTGATGATCAATGATTATTAATAAGATGGAGCATGTATTGCTTGTACGATTTGGATGTTTCGATACTGTAACCGTATTGATTGTATGATTAAAGTCTGCATACATTACTAAATAGGCTTAGAAGACAATTCACATGTATACACTTCAAACAGGTAAACCTTGTGATAAGCTAATGGACCTACTGATTCCTCTGAGTCCCGATTGCTCCGTGTTCTGTTAATGATCATTTAGTTCATCATACGTTACGTCAATCCTGAGAAGAACCATTTTTCTACCAATCAATCAAATCTGTCTATGACAGTCTACTGCTGGTAGCTACCTGCGCTTTCTTTTCATCCAGTCATCAGGTGACTGCCTCGGTGGCGCAGTGGTAGTGTATGCGACTGCCGCGACTGAGGTCCAGGGTTCGATTTTCGGGTCGGAAAAAATATTTGTGTGATCCACAAATTTTTGTTTCGAAGTTTGTGTGTTTTATTTAGATAAATATAAGTATATTTATCAGTCGTCCAGATCCCATAACACAAGCTTATATATTAGCTTCTTCTTACTTACTTTGGGCTAGACGGCGCTGAGTAAATAAAAAAAACAAGATATTTCATTTAAATAAAAATTGTTTTTTTTATTTAGTGCTATTTAGTCCCTCACTACGACATTTTTGAGGTCGTCAGTTTGTTTGCTGAAGGATCGTCCTATCTTACGTTTGCCGAATCATGGTCTCTATTCCAAAATTCGCTTGCATCATTGACCATCGGTTAATCTACAAAAGTAGACATCTCACTGCACTCTCTCACTTTAGAAGCTAAGCTGACTAATCGTGTTCTGCGACGGAGAAGCTCCTTTCTAAGTTTATAGCTCAAGGACGCCCCAAGCATAGCTTGCTCCATAGCTTGTTGTGCAACTTTCTGGGTAGGCAGAACGCACTGGTTGTATACTTTTGTCTTCAGACAGGCGAATGGAAAACTCGACGTAGTTTCCTAAACGCTGTCTAACCCATTTTAATAATTCTGGAGATTTCCTGTTTCTGACTTATCCATTTATGGACATTTATGTGTTATAGGTCCCAACTGCTATTAACATGGTAGTCGGTAATCCAAACTAAGGGCCTTGAATAATTTCAGCATCAAGAAGCATCGACATCAAGAGTGTTACAACTCTGGTGTTGCAAACGTACAAAGACTTTAGTGACATTCTTGATCAGGTCGTATGCTTATCTGTCACATAAGTAGTATGAAAATTAGTAACCGTCAGCCTAAATTGTAGGCTTGATAATTTAAACAGCAGCTCGCCATAAATGCCTGTCTACTATTTTAACAGGCAGTAGGTTCACCATCTATAACGTGGGACCAAATCTGGAAAAGTGTAGGGCCTGATTATAATTCTATGTTTATTAGTTCTCCCTCTTTCTACTCAATCCTGTCATCAATTTTTGAACAAACTCGAAACAAAATTTGAAACGAATTTACAGAACCAAAACACTTATAAACACAAACATAAGTAGAACCATTACGAGCAGTATTAACATAAGGACTTTGTGGCGAAACTTGGGAGCTCACAACACAATAATTTACAATTCCTTGACTGTTAATAGCCAATAGGATTTTCTGTCCCCGAGCACAGAATTCGGGAACTCATTAGGGGTATAATTTTCGCAGCTATAAACACCCCACTATAAATATCAACCGTCTAAAGGGTTGAATTTTTGGAAATTGATGTGCAAAGTTTTCAACACGACAACTGTTAAAATATGTGTAATAAAATGCTTTGCCTATTCATGGTTTATATGTGTTTCATATTGAACGTTTATATTAGAGGGAGTTTCAGCCATTTTTGATTCTGACTGAATTGCAGTTCGACTTTTACGTGGAAGGTAGTCTTAGAACGCTGGGAATATCTCTAATTCTAAATATAAAGAGTAATAATTTTCAGTCTTGAGTTGGACTCAAAGTCGCGTCTGACCCGGCAAGTCAGAAAACGCTGGTTTTGGTCTTGTCGGGTCAGACGCTTTCCCAAATACGCTACCAAAACCTCCTCGGAACCTCCGAATAAACCCCCCTCTCTCTGTCTTAAAACGACGTATCTCTAATTCAATTGCTTGTGGGTTCAGAAATGTGAAAGCCGGACAGCAGTACAAATTCAGTTCAGATGAGCGAATGGTGTATCTACTGCTTCTCCGGAAAACGTCCGGCAGGATTATCCCCACCAGATTGACGAACGACCTGGAAAAGGTCGCAGAGAGGGACTGTATGCGGAAGGCGCAGGAGCATGTGTTCTGGCGTGAATTTAGAGAGGCCTATGTGCAGCATTGGACTGCCATCTAAGAACAAAGTCCGAAGGTAGTAGAAAGAACAGCTGATGTTCTGCGAGTACCTTCACCCATTTCTGTAAAAGCTTGATGTAAATTGAAGAAAGATAAATTTGACCACCTACAAACACACACGCTTCTGGAAATCGATCAACAACAGGTGTATACACTAAATCGATTAAGAAAAAACTCGTATCGAGCGTCGTATAACCCTTCAACAGTAGCCGAATGGACTAGTCAATAAATTCGATATATTACTACGACTCTTCTAGATACAGATCAGTGAGCATCGAAGGGTTCAATACCGTTTCCGAGTAACTGGTGATAATAATCGAGAAACCTCATTTATTTCGGTATAACTAATTAGAGAGGTAGAGATTAAAAAATAATGGTATCGTTATCGATGTAGATGAATAGTTTTCGATATAGATATTTCTAGAAATTGAATCGTCAAATCGAGTAGTAACTGCATACTTTCTGATGTTGAATAGTGACTTGTTAGTTTGGTTGTCCAATGAGATTGTGTCCCATCCTGATAGAGAGTATGGTAATAATTAGTTAATCAAATAACCTATTATTTAGGTATCCATATGCTTCACTCTACTGGCACAGATAGTAAGTCTGCCAGTACTTTTTTAGGACGATTTAACCTATGGACGCGCTATCTTACAGTTTGCACCTATACCCCGCTTGCCATCACTCAGTCTATCGTACACCATCGTATAGGTAAATTTATACTAATATTATAAAGCTACCATTTACGTCCGCGGCTCCGCACACGTGGTGTAGTTTTCACGTTCCCGTTTCTCACAGGAACTTGTAAACGTGGGAAACGGAAACGCGAAAACTTCTTTTCATACCTATCAACATCACAATTAGACATCTAGTGAACTTTATATAAAAAAAAACAATTTTTCTATTCAGTCCAGTACTTCCTGAGATTATCGCATTCAACTAAACTAACAAACAAACTGTTCAGCTTTATATATTAGTATAGATTTGAGGTATAGCTCAGCAGCTTGAGCGTGCATGGATCAACAACAAGGACAAACTATGAATGTGTGCCGACACTCACACATTAACTATTAATATACCGATACTCCCTATTTTCTCAATATTTAGCCCATAACTCACAGTTTCCCTTTATACTGTACTCATTTTAATTCCTCTGATTCTGATCGGCACCGGAATGTTGCGGCGTAATTATATGAACCCTTTCGGCACTAAATTTGCACCGTGTCGCAATTTAGCGCAATGTTTGAATATGTCCCATAAAATGGGCTCCTACAAATTGATGGCTCTAAGGTCAATTATTAAAATAATTAAGGGATTTTTGGAATTCCCTTTAACTTGTTTAATTATCTGGAAGATGTTAATGTTTAAATAAAATTATATTGTAGGTTTATTTTGATATAATTTGCTCAGCTTCAGTTCAATCTAAAAATACTTTACTGATAGGCAGAGGATCGCTAAACCAATTTAAAAAAAAAAAAAATTAAAACAGCCTTAATTTCGGATCCTATTTCCATCAATAGTGTATATTTCGCACAATATATATTCTTCGTCAATCGTTCCTCACTCATTCGTTGGACTTGTCCAAACCAACGGAGCACGCCCGTTTTCAGCTTAACGCTGACACTTTCATTCAAACCTGCCATATTGCGTATCACTTCGTTACGTATTCGGTCGGCCAGTGTTACACCGCACAATTTTCGAAGTGATCGCATCTTCACAGGATTCAATTTACTTTCATGCATCTGCTGACATACCCAGGTTTCGCTGCCGTGAAGCAACGTTAGCACTAGCACTGCGTTATGAATCGCGAGTCGTGCTTCATAACGCAGTTATTTCACTAATTTGAAAGAGTTGGAAAAAGAAAAGAATCTATTAAAAGGGTATATTACTTATTGTTTGATATATGATCGAACACGTTTTGCTGATCCAGCAACAAACAGTATAGCCGATTTGGGTACACGGCACCATCAGTGCCTTTATGGACAGCAAACCGCGTGCACTCGTAGCAAACAACTATCCATCAGCATTAGCCTAATATTAGCATAGTTTGAGTGTAAATTCAGTAATAACTTTTAAACTTATTTTGGTCCTTACGTTATCACTTAGCTAACATAACCACGAACGTCGCATATCGTACACTTATGTAAGGAGTAATATCACGAATTAGTATTATGCCAGGTATTACCTAAAATAAGTATTTCATAAGTTGTGGATGACATCAAATCTGATAACATTCTAAGTACACAAACAAAACTCTAATTATTCTTTATCAAAGTGGTTCTTCAAATATTCATCCATTGAGTAGAAACATTCACGAGTTGAGATTTCTTTCACTTTTTCGCGAAACACTATCTTTTCCATACCTATCAACATCACAATTATCGCCATTAGGTACCCATCGCGCCATCAACACTTTTAACCCTAAAATCTTCAGTATCTTGAACAGAACATAAATTGAAGGCGGGGTGTTTTCTACCCCTGTACATAAATCTAGCGTCTGAACCACCCTTAATGGCGTCTTTGTATCCTAGATGGGGGTTCGATCGAGATGCAAATGCGCTGTTATAGAAATGAGATAAGGATTAAGGCTATCTTGGATTAGGTATTTATTGCAGAAATGTCTGAGACATGTACAGGGTATGTATTTATATTAGGTATAATGTGTGACTAAGGACTTCCTTAAATTACCACAAATAAATCAATTTTTTGAGAAATTCCCACAAATCGCATCGTCATTTTAAGTGTATTCCCAGTTGCTTATAAATCCTGAAGTTCCTGAAGTCCTCGTAATTGTATATAACATACTTCGAACTCCCTACGCACCTTTTTAAACCCGTCGCTTAAAAAAAATCCGGAATAATGCATAGAAATTTGCCTGATTTATCTACATTTATTATTACTGCTCTGCTCTTCTGCTCTCCTGGGTAGTAGCGTAATGTTATATAGCCTATAGCCTTCCTCGATAAATCGGCTATCCTACACAAAAAGATTTTTTCAAATCCGACAATTAGTTCCTGAGATTACCGCGTTCAACCAAACAAACAAACTCTTCAGCTATGTTAGTATAGAATATACAAATACATATGAGTATAGAAGTATAAGATGTGGAATAGGACGTCATCGACAGTGATTCGTTGCTCGGTGCTATACACCAATTGCCTAATTTCAGAGCCTTAGCCCAGAGTACTTATCTAAATACAATAATCAAAGCGCAAATAGGCTCGGAGTGTCTTTGAGGTATAAACTCCGAAACAAAGTATCCGTCATAGAATCAGAATGGTCTTCTGTAGAAGATCCGATGGCCGATGTAGCAAATGAGTTCTGGGGGCCGAGTCAGCTATTCTGATCGCGTCGAAATCGTAAACGTCGCTCAATAGAAAGTCATCGGTGCAATTTTGACAGTTTTTCGTAGTCTACTATTACAATCGTACTCCAAAAAACTTCTATCGTTCAGCCGATAGAATTCTACTACTAATTCTACTACAACGTCAGTAGCCGCTAGTAAGGTGCATTTATGATAGTCTACTAACATTGTGACAGCTAAAAACAGCGATTATGGTTCTAGGCTACGGCTTGTCAATAGTAGACTCGACCCCCTGGAGTGGAGACCGCGACTCGTCAAACGTACGGTAGGACGACCCCCTGACAGATGTACCGACGACCTGGAAAAGGTCACTTCTGGATGTGGAAGGAGCAGGACCGTGTGTTGTGGCGTGAACTGAAGGATTTTTTTGATTGATTGAATAATCAATAAATCGAGGTCTGGTCTTGTGGAAACACTTATCAGCTAACTTCATGTTGTCGGTTTTTCGAGACGGTCTGCGCGCGCATCGTAATAATTTATGCTCATCATTTTTTCAAAAATAACATTAAAAACCAAGAATCACCAAAACATGGAACTCTCTGCCAGCGCATGTGTTTCCCTCCTCTTACAATCCTGGGTCCTTAAGGATAAGGTTGTGATAGCGGTCCTCAATCACGGACCTTTGCTTACCATCAAGCGGGTGACGCCATTTTGAAGTATCAAATATGAAAAAATATTACCTAGGAACATCGTATACTGTCAAATACGTAATTAGATATCACCTCTACATCAACGCAAAGCCTAATTTATATAAGCGCAGGTAACGATAAACGGGATATATGGTTATATTTCTGTTATTTCGATCGTTAATAACGATATAACGACCGATAATAACGATAACAATAAATATAACGACGTGCCGTCACCGAAGTTGTCTGTTGTTGTATAGAAATGAATTTGTTTGTTTGTCTGTTTGTGCGGCGTAGAGCGTTTTTACATTTTCAAATGTGTATACATATTTAAATGTAAAAAAAGTAATTTAGACCTATTTGTGCAAAGGAGTAGGCAGAGACATCTATACATATAATATACTAAAATTCAAGTGTCTGTTTGTTATTCCAAATACACAGATTTTTACTGCATGCATAAGAAAGTATAACTTACAGGACTGATTTAAAAAAAAAAAAGTTATAGACTGTCTGTTCGTTTGTTCTCAGAATTGACTTGACCGATTTTAACGGAACTTTCATTGACAGATGGCTACATTTTATCCCGGAATTCCTATCCACGGGATCTATGCGGGTGAAACTGCGGAGCCTCCGCTAGTTACATATAAAATTTTTTCATCAATCACGCTTTATCCTCTAAGGAGAGGCAGCGGCATATTATATGCCCACATTTCACCACATGCATTACTTGTCCATATAAAAATATTAGGCTGATTCTGGGCTGGACACGTCCAACGAATAAATGTGGGGAAAGATTGACCAAGAATATATATTGTGCGAAAGTAGAGGGTAGAAGAAGTCAGGGTAGGCCGAGATATGAATACCACGTGAGCAGATTGCTCAAAAACGAAAAGGTCAAAAGTACTCGGATATCCAGACGTGCGTGTATGAAGCGATTGATGAATCTTGAAGAAGCTAAAGAAGTATGCATGGATCGCGAAGCCTGGCGATCTGCCCTTTCTGACTACCCCGTCAGGGATACAGCGTGAATATAGTTAGTTAGTTATAATAAGGAAATTAAAAAAAAAAATATTTTGAATCTTAACTAACGTCTTTTAGTATTAGATTATGTAAAAAAAATTCGTTAATGTCAGACAAACTCGCAGTGTAAAACAAGTTTCTACAAAAACCGTAATAACCGTAAACTAAACCAACACTAATATAGTATCTTTATTCCACGTTTCAACCGAATATCGAAAGTTACCGATAATAATCGGTCTTCAAGTATCATAAAATCGAAAATACACGTGTTTATGACTTCAATAATGAATTCTGAGTTTTGAGAGTATGCCAGAATAATGCGTTTGTTTGAATATTTCTGTAGATCGTAAAACAAGTATTAATTGCATATTATCTAGCAAGTTATCGCTGCTAATATCTGAAATATTTTATTGTCATTAGGTTTAAAGAAGTTTATTTCTCATAAGTAAAAATGAGATTAACAATTTTCAAACTTGTTAATTGTTGTATTTAATGCCTCTGGCGAATAAGAAGCGTTACACAATATTATAGGTATAGGTACTTAGAGGTAATGTATCTTAGTCTAGGTCCATTTATTTAGATTTAGATTAGTATTGGAAGTATTTAAATTTGTGTAACTTATCGATGTAATTTGATGGATATCAAGTAGCTGAAGCGGACCCGATACCTTCAGATATAATACATACTTACAGACATACATATAGTCACGCTCTGTTCTTTGAAAGTGTAGGCAGAACACACATCACCAGTTGTATTTTTGTCCAACATAATAACTGCTGAGCCTTAAGTCAAATTCAAAACCATAAAATTCGAGAAATGTCCTTAATAACGACAGTGTGTGTTGGTTGGATGGCAGAAATGATCTTTTAGAAATATGGCTTTACTAGGCTACTCTCCCGGCTTTGCCCGTGACATACTTTGAACTCCCGTCGCACCTATTTAATCCCGTCGCTTATAAATTCTACAATAATGCATTAAAATTTGCCCGTTTTGTCGACATTTATGACTACTGCTCCGCTCTCCAGGGAAAAAGCGTGATGATATATATAGCCTTTCCCGATAAATCAGCTCTGTAACACAAAAATAATTTTTCAAATCCGATCAGTAGTTCCTGGGATTAGCGCGTTCAATCAAACATACAAACAAACTTTTTAGCTTTACAGTATTATTATCGATTGCAATCTCCACATTGTCAATACCTAGTAACGAAATTACTTAAATGTAAATATTTAATAAAGTGGAAAAAGACAATTCGATTCTAGACGGGGATTAAACCCGTGACCTTTGCCTAACATTTACAATAGATGGCTCTGGTCATACTCTTAAAATGACGGTTAAATTATGGTGAAGAATTTCAACTTGATTCGAAACGGTTCGGGTAATTTAGGTGGCTAGAACATTGCCCTGGTTAGGCAAATCACGGGTTTAATCCCCGTCTGGAATCAAATTGTCTTTTTCCACTTTATTAAATATTTATTAGAAATTTAGCAAACTAATTGCTTTAAAAATTTATCCATACTTAAATGTACTGATAGTGTTGTGCCTATTTATGCCTAAGTATTGGCCTGACCTGGAGTAGAGTAAAACAGGCCGGTTTGAAGTCGGAACACTGTGTGGTTTACCGACTTTATACCGACCAGATCATTCCAGAGGTAAAAAAAACAATAAATCTTCTTCTTTACTTTAGTATTACTAGCACGAAGCAGGCGCTAGTAATAAATTAATACCGATAAGTATTAAATTTTTAAATTAATTAAAATCATAGCGAAATAAAAGTGGTCCGGACCCCAGGCTCCGAATCTAGATAGGGTTTTGGCTGACACTGGGAATGCACTAAAGTAAAGAAGAAGATTTATTGTTTTTTTTACCTCTGGAATGATCTGGTCGGTATGAAGTCGGTAAACCACACAGTGTTCCGACTTCAAACCGGCCTGTTTTACTCTACTCCAGGTCAGGCCAATACTTAGGCATAAATAGGCACAACACTATCAGTACATTTAAGTATGGATAAATTTTTAAAGCAATTAGTTTGCTAAATTTCTAATAAATATTTAATAAAGTGGAAAAAGACAATTTGATTCCAGACGGGGATTAAACCCGTGATTTGCCTAACCAGGGCAATGTTCTAGCCACCTAAATTACCCGAACCGTTTCGAATCAAGTTGAAATTCTTCACCATAATTTAACCGTCATTTTAAGAGTATGACCAGAGCCATCTATTGTAAATGTTAGGCAAAGGTCACGGGTTTAATCCCCGTCTGGAATCGAATTGTCTTTTTCCACTTTATTAAATATTTACATTTAAGTAATTTCGTTAATAGGTATTGACAATGTGGAGATTGCAATCGATAATAATACTGTAAAGCTAAAAAGTTTGTTTGTATGTTTGATTGAACGCGCTAATCCCAGGAACTACTGATCGGATTTGAAAAATTATTTTTGTGTTACAGAGCTCATTTATCGGGAAAGGCTATATATATCATCACGCTTTTTCCCTGGAGAGCGGAGCAGTAGTCATAAATGTCGACAAAACGGGCAAATTTTAATGCATTATTGTAGAATTTATAAGCGACGGGATTAAATAGGTGCGACGGGAGTTCAAAGTATGTCACGGGCAAAGCCGGGAGAGTAGCCTAGTAAAGCCATATTTCTAAAAGATCATTTCTGCCATCCAACCAACACACACTGTCGTTAATAAGGACATTTCTCGAATTTTATGGTTTTGAATTTGACTTAAGGCTCAGCAGTTATTATGTTGGACAAAAATACAACTGGTGATGTGTGTTCTGCCTACACTTTCAAAGAACAGAGCGTGACTATATGTATGTCTGTAAGTATGTATTATATCTGAAGGTATCGGGTCCGCTTCAGCTACTTGATATCCATCAAATTACATCGATAAGTTACACAAATTTAAATACTTCCAATACTAATCTAAATCTAAATAAATGGACCTAGACTAAGATACATTACCTCTAAGTACCTATACCTATAATATTGTGTAACGCTTCTTATTCGCCAGAGGCATTAAATACAACTATTAACAAATTTGAAAATTGTTTTTCTAATTTTTAGTGAACTTATTGTTCTTATGAGAAATAAACTTCTTTAAACCATTCTTTCTTTAAACAATAAAATATTTCAGATATTAGCAGCGATAACTTGCTAGATAATATGCAATTAATACTTGTTTTACGATCTACAGAAATATTCAAACAAACGCATTATTCTGGCATACTCTCAAAACTCAGAATTCATTATTGAAGTCATAAACACGTGTATTTTCGATTTTATGATACTTGAAGACCGATTATTATCGGTAACTATCGATATTCGGTTGAAACGTGGAATAAAGATACTGTATTAGTGTTGGTTTAGTTTACGGTTATTACGGTTTTTGTAGAAACTTGTTTTACACTGCGAGTTTGTCTGACATTAACGAATTTTTTTTACATAATCTAATACTAAAAGACGTTAGTTAAGATTCAAAATATTTTTTTTTAAATTTCCTTATTATAACTAACTAACTATATTCACGCTGTATCCCTGACGGGGTAGTCAGAAAGGGCAGATCGCCAGGCTTCGCGATCCATGCATACTTCTTTAGCTTCTTCAAGATTCATCAATCGCTTCATACACGCACGTCTGGATATCCGAGTACTTTTGACCTTTTCGTTTTTAAACAATCTGCTCACGTGGTCTTCATATCTCGGCCTACCCTGACTTCTTCTACCCTCTACTTTCGCACAATATATAATCTTGGTCAATCTTTCCCCACATTTATTCGTTGGACGTGTCCAGCCCAGAAACAATTATTTGCCTAATATTTTTATATGGACAAGTAATGCATCTGGTGAAATGTGGGCATATAATATGCCGCTGCCTCTCCTTAGAGGATAAAGCGTGATTGATGAAAAATTTTTATATGTAACTAGCGGAGGCTCCGCAGTTTCACCCGCATAGATCCCGTGGATAGGAATTCCGGGATAAAATGTAGCCATCTGTCAATGAAAGTTCCGTTAAAATCGGTCAAGTCAATTCTGAGAACAAACGAACAGACAGTCTATAACTTTTTTTTTATAAATCAGTCCTGTAAGTTATACTTTCTTATGCATGCAGTAAAAATCTGTGTATTTGGAATAACAAACAGACACTTGAATTTTAGTATATTATATGTATAGATGTCTCTGCCTACTCCTTTGCACAAATAGGTCTAAATTACTTTTTTTACATTTAAATATGTATACACATTTGAAAATGTAAAAACGCTCTACGCCGCACAAACAGACAAACAAACAAATTCATTTCTATACAACAACAGACAACTTCGGTGACTGATAGTGTTGTGCCTATTTATGCCTAAGTATTGGCCTGACCTGGAGTAGAGTAAAACAGGCCGGTTTGAAGTCGGAACACTGTGTGGTTTACCGACTTCATACCGACCAGATCATTCCAGAGGTAAAAAAAACAATAAATCTTCTTCTTTACTTTAGTGCATTCCCAGTGTCAGCCAAAACACTATCTAGATTCGGAGCCTGGGGTCCGGACCACTTTTATTTCGCTATGATTTTAATTAATTTAAAAATTTAATACTTATCGGTATTAATTTATTACTAGCGCCTGCTTCGTGCTTTATCCGTGAGTCGTAGGTGCACCGCTAGAAACGGGGGTCGCTCGGGTTTCAAAGCACCTTACATCCTAAAATAAACCTAAAAAGTAACAAAGTTACTTACCCTACCCAACAAATAGATTCGAAATATTTATGTAAATCTTTTCACGATTGTGAATATTCTCTGTCGATAAATATCCTACTAATATTATAAACGCGAAAGTTTGCAGGAATGAATGTTTGTTACTCTTTCACGCAAAATCTACTGAAGGGATTTTAATGAAACTTTACAATAATATAGCTTAGATACACATCAGAATAACACATAGGCTACTTTTTATCCCGGGAACAAGTTCCTGTAAGAAACGGGAAAACTTCATCACGCGTGCGGAACCGCGGGCTTTAATTAGTCAATAAAACTAAAAAAACTAAACTATCTTCACGCTGTATTCCTGACGGGGTAGTGAGAGAGGACAGATCGCCAGGCTTTGCATACCATGCATACTTCTTTCGCTTCTTCAAGATTCATCAATCGCTTCATACACGCACGTCTGGATATCCGAGTACTTTTGACTTTTCCGTATTTGAGCAATCTGCTCACGTGGTCTTCATATGTAAGTCTCGGCCTACCTTGACTTCTTCTACCATCTACTTTCGCATAATATATATTCTTCGTCAATCGTTCCTCACTCATTCGTTGGACGAGTCCAAACCAACGGAGCACGCCCTTTTCCAGCTTAACGCTGACACTTTTATTCAAACCTACTATATTGCGTATTACTTCGTTACGTATTCGGTCGGCTAAAGTTACGTCGCACAATTTTCGAAGTGATCGCATCTCCACAGCATTCAATTTACTTTTATGCATCTGCTGACATATATCGTAAAGCAAAGTCATTAATATTACTAAGTCATTCTTGTATTTGCCAAACCTACCAGCATTGGTTGACTCATCGCCATCACAAAACAAAGCATGAATGTAAAGTTCATCCAAACATAAGGACATCGACACGATCTACATCCTTATTACGTGCACCGTTCTAAGCGTGTTGATTATTAATTAAAAATAATTACGATTACGACCATATTCAATGACTCTGGTGTTACAGCTATTAACACTTCTAGGGTGGGGATATGATGCGTGAATGATATTATATCGATAATTGCATTAATTTTCAATTTGCATATTAGGTAGATATTATCGCCGTGTATTTACAACCTGGCCAACTGGATATTATTTTATTTTAAAGAGGAGAGGTGGCAGTGCCTGCGCAGCTTTTTCGGAGGGTCAAGCTACGTTTTGACGCTTCTCATGAAAAGGGAGCAAAAGGGGGGAAAAAGAAGCGCTCGTGGTCCCGCGGTCTCAGTGTTCGGTAAACGATCACTGAGGTACGCAACTTTCACTATGGCTGGTCCTCGGATGGGTGACCACTTTGTGGCATTTACATTTGCGAGCGTTTCCGTGCTTCGGAAGGCACGTTAAGCCGTTGGTCCCGGTTGCCAGTAAAATGGCAGTCGTTAAGCCTGGTTGAAGGCCTTATAGGCGGCTTAAAAAATTTCAACAGCAGGTAGCCACAACCTGCGTCTGTCTATTTCAACACGGCAATGGGCTCACCACCTATTACGTGGGACAGGAATCCACACGGTGAAAAGTGGGCATATAATATGCCTCTGCCACCCCTTCGGGGATAAGGCGTGATGGATATTTATATATGAAAAGGGACCTCCGTTAGATCCGAAATTAGTCGAGCTATCCCGAAATTCACACGTGAGTAAAACCGATTAGTTCGTAATATAAGGAACAACGCTCACAAAAATTACAACATTACTAAGTACAAAGGCCCCACTGAGTTCACTAAGGCCCCAGCGACTTCGCCTGCTATCGGGGCACCTGCTGACTAACGGTCGAGGCAACACCGCAGGCGCCCTTAGAGATTTGTGAGGTCAGACGACAGTCAAATGAAAGTGGGCGTCAGGCTACAAATTTGAGAAGAGTTTAGAAGCAACTGGGATTTCATAACGATATTTGTTTATCAATCACGCCTAATCCCCAAAGTGGTGGCAGTGGTATATTAATGCCCACTTTTCACCATGAGTATTCATGTTCCAAGTAATAGGTGGTGAGCCCATGCCGTGTTGAAATAGGCAAACGCAGGTTGTGGCTACCTGCTGTTGAAAATTTTCAAGCCGCCCTTGAGGCCATAACAAAAAGATGAAGATCGAGAGTAAATTAAAGCATTATTTACATCCTGAGTTTATCAGTTATCTAGATCCCATAACACAAGCTAATATTAGCTTACTTTGGGCTAGATGGCGCTGTGTTAAAAGTGTCCCACAATATTTATTTTTTTTATTTATGCCTATTATATTTACTTGATATCATTTGGGATTCTTCTTCATTTAAATATCATCTTGTTGGTTTGTATCTAGTGGGTGAATGCAAGAAAATTCGTTGCGACAGCGAGTGTTGGAAATACTCAACGTAACAAGAACGCGAGCACCAAAGTCAGATCTTCTTTGGGGATGAGCAGATGAAGCGTGATTATTTCCTGAAGATCTTAGACTTCTTAGACGAACATCTTACAGCTGGAGGACTTTGGAACGATTTTAAGTCATGTGGTGTTCATTCTCAGAACAAATGCTCTTCTCCAAATAAATAAATGCCCCAAAATTAACAATAACAGAAAAGTATAATTATGTTGAATAAATTAACAAATTATTAAAATAAAAAAATCTCGGGTATTAATAAATATCGATAAAACCATCGACACTCACACATGCGATAGAAATTATCGATAATGCCGCAGTACTTGTCCAGTTCTAATTAAAGGATCATTCGTGCACCGAATGTGAGTTTAATCAAGCATACTGCCGCCACATTTGTTTGTTCTGCAGTTGCGTCGGCGCTCAATCGACGCCATTATTGTAAACATTCAAATTTAAATAATAGAATAATACGTTTGATAGTAATTGATTATGGTATTATTTATACTAATATTTAAAGCAGAAGAGTTTGTTTGTTTGGTTAAACGCGCTAATCTTAGGAACTACTGGTCCGAATTTAAAAAAAATAATTAGTGTTGGATATTCCATTTATCGAGGAAGTTTATGGGCTATATAACATCAGTCTTCTACTCAGGACAGAGGACCAGTAATCATAAATGTTAACAAATCGGATATTTTTTTTTATACCTTTTTCTAATAGTAATAAGCAACGGGACTAAATGGATGCGACGGGGATTCAAAATATGTCACGGGCGAAGCTGTGGGTGTCAGCTAGTCACTATATAAAACGGAAATTGCCCAATTTTTCTGTGTTTACGTGTGGGACTCAGAAGAACTTCTCCAAACGAAGCGATCGAGCCTTCCCGACATCTTCGAGCCTAGTGGCAACATTAAAGTGGACCCCAATTCCAGGTAGGGTTTAGAAGTATGTGGGAATACACTACTTTGAAAAAGAAGAAGAGTATGTGATCCGTTTAAGTTGAGAATGAAATTCTGAGTTCAAGTAAAGAGCAGTCGATTCCTAATACTCTTTCTTCCTCTCAATGGTCTTAATTTAACTATCTTCACGCTGTATCCCTGACGGGGTAGTCAGAGAGGACAGATCGCGATCCATGCATACTTCTTTCGCTTCCTGTAGATTCATTAATCGCTCCACACATGCACGTCTGGGTATCCGAGTACTTTTGACTTTTCCGTTTTGTCTCAATAATCTTACTAATATTTAATGCTTGAAGGTTTGTAAGAATGTATGAATGTATGTTTGTTACTCTTTAACGTAAAAATGACGCAATGTAATTTGATAAAACTTTACAATAATATAGCTTACACATCACAATAACACATTTACTTTTGATTCCGAAATATAGATGCTATGGGAAACTGGAACAAGAAAACTGCACCACGCGGGCGGAACCGCGGGCGACAACTAGTACATTAATAAGACTTAGTTATTCCACAATCACTCAAATTCTTGTACGTGTTTAATACGACTCACAAATGGACAGGCACAAGTAGTGGTGACCTGCTGTTGATTTTTTTTAAGTTGCTCATATGTCTGTTCTTTCTGACTACCCCTCAGGGATACAGCGTGAATCTGGATCATGTGGTCTTCAACTTAGTTTAACGACTGTCATGTTACTGGCAACCGTGATCAATGACGTAAAGTGCCCTTCGAAGCATGGAAACGTTCGTGAATAAAAATGCTACATAGCGGTCACCCACCCGAGGGTCAGCTATAGCGAAAGTTGCTTAACGCAGTGATCGTTTACAGAACACCGAGTTCGCGGGGCTACAAGCGCTTTATTACGATAGTCCTTATAAAGTAATTTTAGATCAATTTTTATCAATAATTTAAAAAAGTTAAATTAAAAAAGCAACCTACGTCAAAACGTCTGTCATTTTACACTAAAGGACAAAAAAAATGTAGCACCACCACTATTTAACGCTGCGAAACAAAAAGAAACGTCTTACAAATAGAGGAAGCACAAAACATTAAGCTATAAATCTTAATAGTATCGGACATAATTTAATCGGTACCTCTCGATTTTGGTATCATAAATAACAGATTTTTACATTTTATAAAAACGAAAACAAAACATTTAATACGCCGTATCGGGTATAAATCACTCGAAAGTGGCGTATTCGTCTTTGGTGGTATGCCATATTACGTTGTAACAAACAAAATAATACCTTATGACTCAAAATATACGCCTCAATTTAAAAAACAGTTATCTTAATATCATCTTTAACTTGTATCAAAAGAAAGTAATCTTTGTAGAACACTGATAAAGTTAAATTTCCTTTGGAGGAAAACTGTGATTTCTCATATAAATCAATGAGTTTCGGTGTTTGTCCTGATCTTCGATAACCGACTATTGATACGGGGTCCGAGGTGTTTTGAGATCTCGTTCGTCACGCCGAATTATAAAATTAGTGGTATGTACAGAATTTAAGGAATTACTATGGTAAGGACGAAGTAGACAGGTGTATTGACCAACCGCATAGCTCTCTTAAATGTGTACACTTCTAAATATTGCGGGGGACTGAACTCGCTTGCTGCGGGAGGCACTGCTAGCTGAAGGGACTTTTAATATATTTCGTAACATATTTACATGAGCTGGCTGCCGTACTAGAACTCTAAACAAAGTATCTACCTACTACAGTTCCAAAAATAAACTGGCATTCGTTTGAATTGAAATAACTTACGGTTGTCAGACCTGAATCAGATGGCTAAGACCACAGAGTTACCTCCTTAGCCATATGCTATCATCAAGATCAAAGAGTGATCACCATCCCTTGATCATGGTCTCCACAATATTCTACCATTTGCCGCTTAGTACCTTTATTTCTTTAAATAGGAATTTGGTCAACCACTTTTTCTTTCTTTCATCATGTATGGACATAAAAATTGGTAACTTTGTCAAAAAGAAAAATTTCATCATGCTCTCAAACCTTTACCAACTAGAATAATAATCTTTATTAGGAACGTTAAAATTACAGATACAGAAATACAAAATTGACACGATGACAGCTGCCAAAGTATAAACTGTAGCGCAGCCGACAACGCCTCACTCCATATTACAAGGATCATTGTTCCAGACCCAGCTAAAGATAAAAGTTACAAGAAATGTACCATTTACACAGGGTAGAGTGTTTTCGGAGCACAACTTGGATCACAAACAGCTTTTGGACTGTCAACACCTCTCACACAGAGTAATGTGTCGACGTTAAGAACCGTTTAGGTTTCTTGGCCATCATCTTAAAGAAGCACCTTTTCTAAGATTTTTGAGGTATCACCATGACTAAATTTTTTTTTTTGTCAATCATCTTAATCATTATTTTATTCATCAGTACCTTAAGATAAATCATCAGTTTTTGAGATGTTAAACACGACTTATAATCCCCAATTAAGTGGGCTAGAACAAAAACAATAAATACAAAAAATCTTTTTTTTTTTTATTATTTTATTTATAAGAACTGAAATACCTGTGAAGACTGAAGTTAAGTTAATGTAATGTGGACTCCTTAATTATATGAATTACTGCCAGATTCACGCGGTTTTCTTCGCGTGAATTACCTACTCACTTACTGAGACACCAGGAACCCTTTGCAACAAGAAAAATCATATCACTTATATCATACAGCGTGAATTTAGTATAGTATGTACTTAGATAAGAGTATGAGAAAGGCTCTAAGATTGTTCTTGCAAAAGTTGCTTCACCCCTCAAAGAAATAGCATAACACTCGAACCCCCTCAATAAAGTGGGATAACACCCAAATCCACCAGATTAATCGGTATATGGCCAGATAAAAGCTGAACCCCAGAGGCGAGGCCACAATGACGTCCAAAGTGAGGTTATTCTTACGAGGTTGACCCGAGATCATCCCATAGCGTTAGAGATTCATCTAACGCTACAGTATGAACGTGCTACGAATGACATGAGTGGGATACTTACTCGACGAATGAATTAACCTCTTTTCCATAAGAATTAATTAGTAAAATCTAGTATGTATTATCTAACATTTGTTTTTTTTTATACCACTGAGGTATCAAAATCAAGCATCATCAATATCAGAATCAAAATCAAGAATACGGCCACCTGATGGAAAGTGATCACCGTAGTCTATGGACGTTTGCAACACCAGAGGTGCAGCACTTGCGCTATCGACCCTTTATAAACCTTATGGGGTATGGTGTTCTTCAAAAGGGGTCTTAGCCCTTTTGAAGAACCTCATACTTTAGACGTTCGGGACCACTTTTGAAGAACCCCATACTGTAGACGTTCGGGAGAAGAACCCCATACTGTAGACGTTCGGGAAAACCCAGGCAGAGAGTTCAATAAACAATTCGCTGCTATAATATACGAATAAATAAATATCCATCACGCCTTACCCCCGAAGGGGTGGCAGAGCCATATTAAAAGCCCACTTTTCACCGTGTGGATTCCTGTCCCACGTAATAGGTGGTGAGCCCATTGCCGTGTTGAAATACACAGATGCAGGTTGTGGCTACCTGCTGTTGAAAATTTTCAAGCCGCCCATAATGCCTTCAACCAGGCTTAACGACTGCAATTTTACTGGCAACCGAGACCAACGGCTTAACGTGCCTTCCGAAGCACGGAAACGCTCGCAAATGTAAATGCCACAAAGTGGTCACCCATCCGAGGACCAGCCATAGTGAAAGTTGCGTAACTCAGTGATCGTTTAAAGAACACTGAGACCGCGGAACCACGAGCGCTTCAAATTCTAATATACGAAATATGTAAAAATATTCTGTTAATGTTGTATAACATCCAAAGAGCAATACGCAAAGAAAACAATAATAACATAATTCAAATAAATTCATTGAATCGACAGTACGGTCGGCGCGGGCGCAGCGTAGGCGCTTGCAGGATGTTCAGTTAGTTCGCAATCAATTTTATTGCCGACTGGTATTTGCTGCTTATCTTTACACTTGGAGTAAAATTCTCGTGTGCAAATAAATATTTTTGTCACTTTGAGTGCGAATTTTTGTTTCGAATTGAAATTGCACATTTTTCTCGTGAAATAACTGTTCACCGAAATAATTAATTAGTACGAATTCTTGACAAGTGGTAATGTTGAAAAAGGAGATAAGAAACATATATTTGTTAAAATTAATTTACTAGAATACCATAATGTTACAATTGCGAAATTTAATTAAAATTTTAAATTTTTTGATTAAAATATCAGTATTTTAAGCAATCAAGTAAGCGATTTTGTTACTGCAGATGATCATCATCATCCGAGCGTCTGTACCAGTTGCGTCTCGCGACGCCCGGGGTCTGCTTTCCCTTCAACCGGATCGGCATTTTAGGGTCACATATGACACCGGTCATCTCCCGCCATTCGGCCCACGCCGCCCACGCAGCAGCAATGCGTGACTTGACATCGCAATCGATGTCACTGGACGTGTGAAAAACAGATCCCAGGTATTTAACCTAGTCCGTGCGCTCGACCAAATCACCGCCTATGCGGACGGATGTGGGATCTGTCGAGTTTAGTGCCAAGTACTTGTTACTGCAGATGATCAAAAGGCCTAAAATCTAGATGCCTTCAAATTATAGGGAAAACGTAGTTACTAAAAGATATCCACATTGACTAGACAAGGAATCTAGTTTATGTAAGACTGTGTCATTAATTTGTCTCGCACTCCACGCCGCTAGATAACCTCCAAAATTATGAGTAAACAAGTGATGATGTGGATTGATAGAGGAAACCCGTCTGATGTCAAATTGTTACATGACACCGTCTGCTCTAATGGATGACTAATGTTAGCCTCATTTAGCTATGTACTATACAATCTACAAAACTACTGTAGAGATGTACCTATGACAATTTTTTCAAAATTAACTTTTTACTAGAATTTAAGTTCATGAAATAACATAAACCAGGCGAAGTTTAAGTGTCATTTGAATACTTAAATTCTCGTCTAGGTACAATATTATTTGTTATCGATTCACTTCCAGCTTCAGTCAGATCAGATTAATAAGGAAACAAAAAGTGAAAGCGGTTTTGCATATTCCAAAGAGAATCTGTAAGTTCTTTTTTTTTAAATTACATAGTAATTAAAAAAATAATTTCAAGTAAGGGCATATAAAAGATCAATATAAAGAATATCAAATAAAATAATACCAATAAGTGCTCTAGCAAAGCAGCAATTGTTAGAAGGACATAATATTAGAAAACGGAAACGAAAAACCCCACAATCAAACCTTTCTCATATTTAGTACCTACATGATGTGAAAAGAAGGTGAAATAATAATTGAAACAAACTCTTTCAATAAACATCCAACTAAATAACAACAATTTAACTTTATTTACAAGAAAGACAATCAAAATCGAATCTTCAACATCTAAACCTCCTCAGACGATCCTTGCTCGCATAACTCACGTTTTGCGACCGCTAATTTATCAGCACCACATAAATTTATACGCGAGAGTTCTCGCCTTGCAATCGGCCAACATTTAGCTTTTTATCGACTATTTGATTTAAGGTCTGCGGGTAAGCCAATCCCTCAAGTCGATATGTAGTCGACGTGATCGGACATCACTATTCTAGAAATGTTTTTTCAGCGTTCATGCAATTGACATTAATACTCGTATTCTTACTTCAGCTTTTCCTGCTCACGATTATTTTTATAATTTCGAATTTTAACTTTTTTCTATGGTCGACGCTATGTAACAACATAAATATATTTAGGATCATACTTCAAGCCTGCAGCTACGTATCATTATACGCACTGTTTTTTATTCTTTTTATTCGCCACATGCAGATATCCTTCATATCCCTTCACAGTTAAAATTTACGTTTGTGTTTATATTTAGTTATACTAAGAAAATTACTCGGTAGGTGTACCAAGTAACTTTTTTTTTACAATAATAATTAGTATATATCAAATAAATTTATTATCAATTTTTTTTTAATTACCTCATAATTCTACGCCTATGGCGTTTAATAAAAATAGTTTGATGATGCGACGAGATCTAAAATACTTGTAAACTGCTTATATTATTGAATCAGATATTACACTCTTAGAGTATTTTGATCATAATATATGGAATCAGCAAAGTCAAAGAGAAGTCACATTTTTTGATAGTGGATAAAAAGAGTAGGTATCAACATTACTTTCTCAAGCAATATCGTTTTATGAATCCAGAATAATCCCGTTCAGCGTCGCGTCAGTACGTAGGAGTAAACAGCAAACTTTAAAATTATTGCTCGCATATTGGGACTCGTGTCGCCCAGTTCGTGTGTTTGTTTGTTTGTCGTGTCGCTCGCTGTATTGGCAATTAATCTTGGGCTATGGTTCTACGCTGAGGCTTTTTTGCTCAAACTATAGGTACAGTGAATAATATTATTGAGAAACAATAGCTAGTGTTCGAAAATAAACCACATTTTATCCGGTTAAGAAAAAAAATTTAATGTATTGAATTTTATTAGCCTAAGTTTTACAATATTTGTTTTTTATTATTCCATAATAGTTTTTTTATCTTAGTGCATATTGCCACTTGCTTCTAAAATTTCACCCATTGAAGTGCACTGTCTGCTTTGACCTGACTTAGGTTATTATACCAAGTTAAACAGAAATCGCAAGGAAGCGCTCGTGGCCCCGCGGTCTCAGTGTTAGGTAAACGATCACTGAGGTACGCAACTTTCACTATGGCTGGTCGTCGGATGGCTGACCACTTTGTGGCATTTACATTTGCGAGCGTTCTCGTGCTTCGGAACGCACGTTAAGCCGTTGGTCCCGGTTGCCAGTTAAATGGCAGTCGTTAAGCCTGGTTAAAGGCCTTATAGGCGGCTTAAAAAATTTCAACAGCAGGTAGCCACAGCCTGCGTCTGTCTATTTCAACACGGCAATGGGCTCACCACCTATTACGTGGGACAGGAATCCACACGGTGAAAAGTGGGCATATAATATGCCTCTGCCACCCCTTCGGGGATAAGGCGTGATGGATATTTATTTTTATTTATTATTTTAAACAGAAATAGACCGTGACATGGTGTACCGCCACCTTTATCATTAATCGATCAAACCAGTGTATCGCAGTCCACTGCTGGACGTGGGCCTCTTCCAATTTTCGTCATATGGGAGAGTGATTGGCTTTTCCGCTACAGGATGGCCAGACGGGTTGGCAGAGGATTTTGTTTCGATATTTCCTTCTTTTCTGTTAGTCTGACGGTGTACCACTTGCAGGTGTGGCTGGTGTGGGCCTTAAAGATCTAGGCTAAAGCCCCATCTTCCGCCATTACAAGGCATATGGGTATTTCTTAGACAGATGATAATTTCACCTCTCACCAAGGACACGGTGATAAAACACTTATATAGCGTAGTATTGTAGACATTCAAAAAAGAATACGCTCATTCGGAATTACTCGAATTTTAGTTCGAAAGTAACAGATTAACTGCTACAAGCTCTTCTTGAGATGTGTTTACATTGGTTTTACTAAAATGTTTGCTGCATTAACGTACACATACCTACTTCTCCTCTTCTTTATCCCAGTCTATTCTCAGTTACTTCGAAAGTCAACCTGGATAACCCCCAGACTCCAAGCCTGGGGTTCACTTTTATTTAACTGCTAGAAGCAGCTATCGTTTATTTTTTGGTTTTCTGTATTGTTAGGAGTAACAGCCGTCTGACCTTTCAACTCCTATTTCGTTGCCTTGTTCGTTAGCCAGTAGGTGAGGTCATTTGAGCCTCGGAGATCTTGACGAGGTCCCTATACATTCTTACCTACTTCTGATTTCTCACATGTTCTAGCCCAAGCCCTTATTATTAGCACAATATTAGTAGATTATAGGTCACAATTGAAGACTTTAATAAAAGAAAAATAACAGGCTCGGTGGCGCAATGTTAGTGAAAACTGCTGTTGCTTGCCGTTGGGTTCAAATTGCAGTCTGGAACGAGTAATAGTGTGATCGGCGTTTCGGAGTTTAAATGTTTTCTATGTATGAAATGTATGCTTAATGGTTTGGCGTACCTTCCGAAGCAATGGAACTGTCGATCTGTCCTCTCTGACTACCCCGTAAGGAATACAGCGTGAAGATAGATAGATAAAATGCCTCAAAATGTTACTTATCGCAAGATCGATTGAAGCGTGCGATTTTTAATGCACTGATCGTATATAGAACTAGAGCTATGAGCCAGTGGGCTGCGAGTGCTTCATTTATGAGACGTTCTATCACTTTCTCATATCTCGCCCTACAAGGAGTTATATTTGTATAGTGTGAGATGTATCTAAAGATATCAATGACGAATAAAGCTCCAAAGCAGAAGTAATTGTCAGTTATTAGTGTTGCTATTTACACCTGTGAACACGGCTTTATAGATGTAATCAAAATTCAGGTGCAAATACCGATTCACACGTATTTCGGTCAGTTAAATACGGTTTTAAGAAATTATTTTAGGATTGTCTGGTATTAAGATTGCAAGATTTAACACAGAGAGTTTTAGTACCTAAAATATTGGGACGCTGACCAAACAATTACGCCGGAAGAGCATACCGGTATATTCTATCCAGAAGCAAAATGATAATTTCTTTAGAAGATTCTCTACAAGGGTATAAATGTTAAACAAACTATTATTTTTCTCATTGAATCACAATTGCTAAAATACCAACTTTTATCTCTCGCGTTGCATGAATTTAATTAGTCGTGATCACAAGCAGACTGCTGGTGACAACGGCTGGTCCAACCCAGTCAAAACGTCAAGCTATTTAATGTAAATTAAGCATGATTGCGTTAATACTCGTATTTTACGCTAATTCTAATTGCTAAAATTATTAGTAAACGATATGGGTATGTATTATAAGCTTTTTTAATCTGTGGAAATTACCACGGATGTCATACCAGACTTCGTACCCACTAAAGTAATACTATTTCTACCGATAGGTAATCGGGTTACTCTTCGGTAGGATGTTCCAGGGTTGATATAATAGCCTTATATAAATATTGGCTTATCTTATAAATGCCAAAGCTTTTGTTTGTCCTCTCTGACGTTGAAGCGCTCGTGGCCCCGCGGTCTCAGTGTTCGGTAAACGATCCCTAAGGTACGCAACTTTCACTATGGCTGGTCGTCGGATGGGTGACCACTTTGTGGCATTTACATTTGCGAGCGTTTCCGTGCTTCGGAAGGCACGTTAAACCGTTGGTCCCGGTTGCCAGTAAAATGACGGTCGTTAAGCCTGGTTGAAGGCCTTATAGGCGGCTTAAAAATTTTCAACAGCAGGTAGCCACAACCTGCGTCTGTCTATTTCAACACGGCAATGGGCTCACCACCTATTACGTGGGACAGGAATCCACACGGTGAAAAGTGGGCATATAATATGCCTCTGCCACCCCTTCGGGGATAAGGCGTGATGGATATTTATTTATTTATTTACTCTCTGACGTTGCAAAACTGTTATAGATTGACAAGTTTATTTTTTAAGGTTTATAGAGTGCCAGTTAACCCGGAAAAATATGTAATTCCCGAAAGAAAGCATGTTTAAGCGATAACCGTTTCACGCCGGTGGCTAATCATAAATAATTTGAAACCATAATTTAATTTTAAATCATATAACGACATGTGTATTATATTAATTATACCCAATACAATTTATCTTCACAACCTGTAGTCGTCACTCGGTCTTTGAACCAAAGATTCCTAAATTAATAGTATTAAATTTATAGCATAATCTTTATATAGACCAACACAAACACCGGTTTGTCATTTACAAACAACACGTCGATTTATTTATCGATTGGTTATCGAATTAACATAATCGCACAACATAGTCTAGTCACCTGCCGCTAGTTCATTATGGACACAGACGAAATAAATACACAGATATGGCAAAGTATTCTACCTACGGAAGTTAATTTAGTGCTGATGAAATTTCTTTCTCGTACCATATCTTTATATTATTATAAATTTCAGAACACAACGTGTTAAAAAAGCTCTAAAAATTACTTGACTACTTGCTAATTAAAAGACCAAACTGACGTCTTGCAGAGATGGAGTGAATATTATGGAAAGATGTATGCAAGAAAAGACAGAGATGCCACATCGGGAAGTGAAGCTCACTTCGATGCTCCGGATCCCGATGTCATTGAAGTCATTAGTATGAACGAAATAGAACAAGCGATAAGAAGTATGAAATGTGGTAAGGCTGCGGGAAAAGACAGAGTTACTGCTGAGATGATCAAGTACGGTGGGTCGCGTGTCTGGGACACACTATGTCTGTTATGCAACTTGTGCTGGCGGACGGGTCAGGTCCCGGATTACTGGCGAGTAGCAGTTGTAGTACCTATTTTCAAAGGGAAAGGCTCGCGCCTAAACTGCTCCAGATACAGGGCGATCAGCTTGGTCAGCTTAGCTAGTAAGGTGTATGCAAAGGTTATAACGGCACGAATACAAGAAAAGTCTGAAAGGTATTTATAGGAGGCTCAATGCGGATTCCAACGTGGAAGAGGTTGCATGGATCAAGTGTTTTCTCTCCGCATGATCGCGGAAAAGTTTCTGGCTGTTAGCCAGAAGGTTTTCTGCGCTTTTGTGGATCTAGAGACTGACTTTACAGTAAACTGTCTGCTGTACGCTGATGATGCGGTGCTCATGGCCTCATCAGAAGCCGACCTTCAGGCATTAGTCACTAATATGAAAGAGGAGTGTGAATGTAAGGGTCTTCGCTTGAATGCAAGTAAAACTAAGGTTCTAGTATTTGAAAGAGGTGACGTAAGAACTAAATGCGAGATTAGGGTAAACCAGGAACGTCTAGAGCAAGTGAATGAAATTGTGTATTTAGGAAGTATGTTTAGCGCGGATGGAAGATGCGATTCGGATGTAGAACGGTGAGTAGCTGCCGGAAACAAAGTTAACGGTGCTTTGTCCCAGTTAGTAAAGCGACAAAGCATCGTAAAAGAAGCACGCATGGCGATTCATAACGCAGTGCTAGTGCCAACTTTGCTTTACGGTAGTGAAACCTGGGTATGTCAGAAGATGCATGAAAGTAAATTGAATGCTGTGGAGATGCGGTCACTTCGAAAATTGTGCGGCGTTACCTTGACCGACCGAATACGTAACGAAGTGATACGCAATATGGCAGGTTTGAATGAAAGTGTCAGCGTTAAGCTGGAAAAGGGCGTGCTCCGTTGGTTTGGACACGTCCAACGAATGAGTGAGGAACGATTGACGAAGAATATATATTGTTCAAAAGTAGAGGGTAGAAGGAGTCAGGGTAGGCCGAGATTTACATATGAAGACCACGTGAGCAGATTGCTCAAAAACGGAAAGGTCAAAAGTACTCGGATACCCAGACGTGCGTGTATGAAGCGATTGATGAATTTCGAAGAAGCGAAAGAAGTATGTATGGATCGCGAAGCCTGGCGATCTGTCCTCTCTGACTATCCCGTCAGGGATACAGCGTGAAGGTAGTTGGTTAGTTAAAAATTACTTCGAATTAAATTTCTACTTGGATTTATTCGGTATATATTTTTGAATTTGTTTAATAAAGAGACTACTCATGACTACTGGCTATTGCAATACAAATAGCCGAAACGTCGAGAGGCAACTGTAGTTATAAAAATATTAGTCAACTATTTATAATATATAAAAACAAATATATATTATAAATAGTTGACTGCCTCGTTGGCGCAGTGGTAGTGTATGCGACTGCCGCGACTGAGGTCCAGGGTTGGGTTCGATTCCCGGGTCGGAAAAATATTTGAGTGATCCATAAATGTTTGTTTCAGTTTTCGGATGTTTCCTATGTATAATATGTATCTAGGTATTTAGAAATATATAAGTATGTTTATCAGTCATCTAGATCCCATAACACAAGCTTATATTAGCTTATTTTGGGCTAGACGGAGATGTGTAAAAAAAATGTTCCACAATATTTATTTATTATAGTTATAAGTCGTAAGAAAAATAAAATACTTGTATTAATAATTACTACACATAAAACCCGTGTTTATCAAAAAGTGGAGAACTGTTTAAATGTATGAATAAAGAGATCTTTTTCGTATAAATTTGTCGAATTAGACGGTAGTAAAAGCTGTATATGATCACGAGTCTACTTCATCACACATTTATTGCTTCAAAGTTAATTTTGATAGGTATTAAACTTTCTTCAAACTTTTGTGTATCGTCTGTGTCTACCTTAATACTTGGTCTATGCATCTTAACCTGTTATCTACAATCGAACGGCCATTTAGTTACATCGCCCAATAAATCGTGGGGGGGACCCCAATCGGTCACATTGACAAACCAACAGCCATATCTATTTATTATTAACCTAATTAAAATTCTAACATAATTGCTTCGAAAATATCGGATTTCTTATGAGATATAAATTTCAGTCAAGATATGGGTTCCGAGTATATCTGCTTTGAGTTATATTTTTGATTTTGGAAAAAGGGTTATTGCAGAATCTCAACTAAAATATAAAAAGAGATGTACAGGATCCAATGGCTCCTATTTTTTTATTGTACTTAGCCATCTTGACCTGCTGGCTGTCAGACGAGACTATAACGCTGATGACAGTTAAGAAGTTAGTTAAAAACAATCACAGCCATGGGCTCACCACAATGCGGGGACAAAAATACATTCGTATTATATGCCTCTGCCTACCCCTTCGGGATAAAGGCGTGACAATATATATGTATGTATGTTAAAAACAATAAATATTGTTGTCAATTTAAAGCTGATATCTCCTTAGACCTTGAAGGCGTAGTAGTAATGCGAGGCTGTAACTGCAGTAATGCGGATGAACAGGTCTGGAATTGTTCATCCACATGACTAAAATACATACATACATACCTATTGCCACGCATTTATCTCCGAAGGGGTAGGCAGAGGCATAATATGCGCCCAGATTTTACCGTATGCATTTTTGTTCCACATAACAAGTGGTGAGCCCATTGCTGTGTTGAAATGGCCAGGCAAAGGTTGTGGCAACCTGTTGTTAAAATTTTTCAAGCCGTCCATAAGGCCTTCAACTGGGCCATATTACTGGCAACCGGGACCAACGGCTTAACGTGTCTTCCGAAGCAAGGTAACGCTCACAAAATGTAAATGTCACAAAGTGGTCACCCATCCGAGGATCAGCCTAAAATAACCAAAATATTAAGTTGCCAGTAATGTAACTTATAGGCATATACAGTTACCAGTTATATAATACGTATCCTCATACTGAATTAGAGTTTTAGTTGTAACTAACTAACTAATTAACTATCTTCACGCTATATCTCTAACGGGGTGGTCAGAAAGGTCAGTTCGCCAGGCTTCGCGGTCTATGCATACTTCTTAAATTTATTCTTCTTAAAGCTTCTTTTTGTACCTAACTGGGACTTATAAATCACCTAAGAGATGAACACCATTTTCAGGCTGATAAGAGGGCCCCCACTAAGATTTTTGGGGTTTAAACAAATCTGACCTGCAAGGCTCTGACTCAGGCTTTTACGAGGTTCGGGTACAATCGAAATCAAATCACAACTGCTCTTAGTAGCCATTAAAATCTAAAGTAGTTCGGCTACAGGTTTAGCTTAGGTTTCACTCCAATTTGACTGCCTCTGTGGCGCGGTGGGAGTGTATTCGACGGCTACGCAAGAGGTCGTGGGTTCCCACCCAGGATAAAATTGTGTGTGATGAGCACGATGGTTTATTCTGTGTCAGGGTGTTATTTATCAATAATATGTATGTATTTATAAATATATAGGTATGTTTATCAGTTAACTGGTTACCGTAGTACAAGCTCTGCTTAGTTTGGAATCAGATGGCGTTGTGTGAGTTACCAACGATATTTATAATTTATTTACTATGGTAGTGGTTTGGAAGCAAATGAGGAACATTTAGATGATGAAGAGAGTGGTTAATAATATAAAACAAAACAAACTAAGGGCCGTATTTTAAAACGTTATCAATACTCAAGAAACGCTTGAGGCTAGTTTTTGCCTTAAAATACTACTCTCAAGTGATTCTTGAGTATTGAGTAACGTTCTAAAATATGGCCCTAAGTATCCAAGTGAGTACACAAAGGCACACCCACTTAATTCTACATAAATAATGCGAGATAAAGCAAAGCCAGTAAGTTATCGAGTATATTTTTTACGCATATTAATCAATAGTTGATAGTCCATACAATTGATTCAATTATTATTTAAAATGTGCAGCACAATAAGTGAATGGATGTTCCCTTATTTGTTACTTGGTCTTTACTTATTCTATGTTAATGCTGTGGATGGTTGGCATGGAGTAGGATTTACTTAATTTACTAATCTCAGGAACTACTGGTCGATTTAGATTTTTTTTGTGTTAGATAGCCCATTTATCGAGGAAGGCTATAAGGCTATATATCATTACGCTACTACACTGGGGAGCAGAGCAGTAGTCATAAATGTCGACAAATCGGGCAAATTTTTATGCATCATTGTAGAATTTATAAGCGACGGGATTAAATAGGTGCGACGGGCGATCGAAATATTCCACGGGCGAAGCTGTGGGAATCATCTAGTATATTATAAGTCTTTAGGGTTTGTTTGTTTGGTTGAACGCGCTAATCTCAGGAATTACAGGATGGATTTAAAAAAAATCTTTTTGTGTTAGCTAGCCCATTTATCGAGGAAGGCTATAAGTTATATATCATCACGCTACTACCCTGGACAGCGGAGCAGTAGTCATAAATGTCGACAAATTTAATTTTTTTTATGCAGTATTATAGAATTTATAAGCGATGGAATGAAATAGGTGCGACGGGAGTTCAAAGTATGTGATGGGCGAAGCCAGTGATCATACTAGTAATAAAATACTTTATCTTTAGTTCATGTATGACATTTTGTAAGCACCATTAAAATGGACTGTGAAAAATAAAAATATTTTTTTTTATTTACTAACAGCTTGCTAATATTAAAATGAAACTTGCCAAGTCCATCTCCACACAATTAAACGCAATCGGTCAGCAGTGCGGGCGGGCCGATCTAGCCGATCGGAGCACACCGTGGGTCGCTACTGTGGGCGTGCACCCTTACAATGCACAGTGTGCACGCGTCCTAAATCATCTTGTACGAGTCTCTTATAAATGTAAGCTTGTGGAAGATATTGTTTCAACCATTTGTAAATATGTTGCGGTTTTGTTCGACAACGCAATATAGACGCAGTTTTGTGAACTATGTGTGTGATTGGTCTTGATTATTACCAAACTGGACTGTGATAGTTCTCCAGTATCCTTCGTGTTCGTGATATGAGAAGGTAGAGGATGGCTGGACCCACCTTTACTTATACAGTCATTTTTGCGCTATTAATTTGACTACGTGAAAAAATGTATTTTTCTAAACCTCCTAAAAACCGACCGCGCTAAAAAAAAGGCAGAACCAAAAATGGGCAATGGGCAATGGCTCAAAACAAAAATATTTACACAGTTATGCTTTTTTACGTGTGAAAATCCTCAAGAAAGAATAGTTTATTGGTGCAACACTAAAGTAAAAGAGGGAAGATTCATGTTTAATTTCTTGTATACACATAAGCATTCACATGGATGCTGTTCCAGAATCCTACTGACTAAAACCACGCGTTGGGGCGTGCAAGGTTCGGGTTTTATTCCGCTTCTGCCTATGGCCAGGAATCCCGGGTGAGCCTTCAGAAGGATAGACCCGGGGTTCCTGACAGACTTTTTTTTTGTTAGTGGTTATCGTCGCCTATAGACACGTGCAATATTAAGGTTAACACTGCAAGTGCGTTGCCATCCTGGGGCCTAAGATGATATGCCTTCCGTGCCCAGTAATTACACTGGCTACCTTTCGCTTCAATCTGGAACACAGCGGACTGCTTCACGGCAGAAATAAGAAAGGCGGTGGTACCTACCCAGACGACCCTACATACGGGTCTACCAGCTAGTGAGTAATATTTGGAATAAGCAAACAAAAATATCATATTTTTTGTTCATTGGCATTAATTCTATAAGGCTTGTTATAGTTTAAAAATATATCGTTAGATACATACAAACATACATATTGTCACGCCTTTATCCTCGAAGGGGTAGGCAGAGGCATAATAAACTCCCACATTTCACCATATGAACTTTTGTCCGTTCCGTACGTAACAGGTGGTGAGTCCACTGCCGTGCTGAAATGGACAGGCGCAGGCTGTGACGACCTGCTGTTGAACCTATCAAGCCGCCCATAAGGCCTTCAACTTGGCCTAACGACTGTCATTTTATTGGCAACCAGGACCAACGGCTCAACGTGCCTTCCGAAGCACGGAACTGGGGTGGGTCTAAAAGGCCCAATAAATTTAATAAAATCAAATATATACCCATAGTTTATGGGTGCAAGGGGTCCCACCAAGATCTTTGGGGGCCCAAGCGACCTCACCTGCAAGTGGCGCACCTGCTGACCAACGGACGATGCTCGCTTTAGGGTACCCACGTGGTGGTATGACTCCCGTGTGGGTGCCAGGTGGTACAATGTGTTGGTCCGGGGGGGTACCACCGTGCAGCTGTGTCAGGCCCCCCAAGTAACCCAGCTCCGATTGGGTTGCGTTAGGGGCTCAGCAGCTGCACAACCGGGCCTGGGGCAGCGCTTGATGCAGCAGGCGAGGGACCAGTGGGCGCTTAGTGGAGTCTAGTGTGGGGGATGTGAGTCGATCCGTCGGCCAGGGAGACCTGTAGAAACGGTGGTGCCGCTGGCCGCCCGCGGCATAGTACAGGTGCCCAACTGGGACTAAACACGTCAGGAGGCTGCCCCACCAGGTCGCGCATAATCCCGATGTGGATCGTCATGCAGGATGGTGACCGGCGCGGGGTCCCGGCGACCACATTCGGGGGGGTACGGGGGCCCTTCCGTCCGGCGGGTCGGCTTCCATCTAACCACACATACATAGTCAAAGCTAGCGTCTGCGCCTTGTCACTCACTGCTGCAGCAAATGTTGCAACAACTTCACGCATTACTTCAAAAAAAAAAATGGCTACGCAAAGAAAAAGAAAGAAGATCACAGTGGCCGCCCAAAATCCCGCAAAATTTGCTTTCGAGGTGGAGTTCACTAACATCCGTGGACTCCACTCAAACCTCGATGCCGTCCACCACCACCTTGAGACGGCACGGCCAGCTGTGATGTTCCTCACGGAGACACAAATACGCCGCCCTGACGACTCGTCTTACCTGTGTTACCCCGGCTATATCATCGAGGAGCAATTTCGAGATAAAGCAGGGGCGTGCGTGTTCGTTAGGGCGGATGTTTGCTGTCGCCGGTTGCGTTGCCTCGAGAACTCCTCCTACTCTGTCCATTGGCTGCACGTGGATCATGGCTCCATGAGCCAGATCTACGTGTGCGTATACCGTTCCCACACAGGGGAAGCGGAGACGACTAGGCTGTTTCAATACCTCAGCGAGGGGGCCGATGACGCGCAGGTGCGGTTCCCGATCGCCGAGTTGCTGTTTCTGGGGGACTTCAACGGTCACCACACTGAGTGGCTGGGGTCCCTCAAGACCGATGTTGCGGAACGTGCCGCCCATGCATTTGCTCTCTCCCATGGTCTGACCCAGATGGGATCACGCGGATACCAGATTGGGCAACTCCGACCACTGTGTTGTGCAGACTCGCATGCTGGCGTCATCTCCTGCACGTGCAGTAGAGGTAACGCGGCGATAATGGCATTACTCGTCGGCAGATTGGGATGGTCTTCGCGAGTACTTTGCGTCCATCCCATGGAGTCAGCGCTGCTTTGCAAGCAAAGCTATGTCGGATAGTGCCTCCGCGATTGCTGGCGAGATCAGTTTGAGGATGGAATTTTACATTCCATATACTGATGTCGCCAGCATTCGCGAAACACGGCCCTGGTTCGAGCGTGAGTGCGCCGAGGCTGTTCAACAAAAGCAGACGGCGTATCGCGCCTGGGTCAGGGCTCGGGCGGTGCGCGATCCGAAAGTAGGCCGCCTCAAGGCAGCGTACAACAGGTCCACTAGGGCCTTCAGGAGAGCGGATGACCAGCGCGTCGCGCGGCTGGGCCGGGAGCTTACGTCACGTCCAACGGGCAGCCGTGGATACTGGCAACTGGCCAAAGCCGTGCAGGCCAACTTCTGCCAAACCTCGTTGCCCCCGCTGCGTTACCCTAATGGGTCACTGGCTCACAAAGCTCAAGAGAAAGCCGACTTGCTTGCAAATCTCTTTGCGGCTAATTCCCGGGTCGACGACTGTGGCCTGCAGCCACCCACCATTACTAATTGTGGCTACACAATGCCTGATATTGTGATCAGGCAATGTGACGTACGGGCAGTGCTACGGTCACTCAACACGCGGAAAGCGAGTGGCCCTGACGGTATTCCGGCGGTGGTACTTCAAAAATGTGCAGCCGAGTTGTCTCCAGCGCTAACGCGTCTGTACCGTCTTTCGTATTCGAACGTCTTCGTCCTCTTCGTCTTTAAGGAAGCGAACGTACAACCGATTCCCAAAAAAGGGGATCGTTCAGATCCAGCCAACTATCGCCCCATAGCCATTACCTCAGTTATCTGTAAAGTGTTCGAGCTCATTGTCAACAAGCAGCTAATGCGATACCTAGAGGATCACTCGTTGATCAATGATCGGCAATATGGCTTTAGGCCCAAACGCTCAACGGGTGATCTTCTAGCGTACGTAACACATGTTTGGGGTGAGGCTATGAAAGGACACGGTGAATCCTTGGCTATAAGTCATTGGTCAAGTGGCTTGGCTATTTGGACATTGCCAAAGCCTTCGATAGAGTTTGGCATGCGTCGCTTCTTTCCAAGCTACCGGCATATGGTCTACCGCCTCAATTGTGCTGCTGGATGGCCAGCTTCTTACAAGGGCGTCGTATGCGGGTCCTCTGTGATGGCCAGGCTTCTTGCTTTTTGTGGGTTAATGCCGGGGTACCAGGGGTCTGTATTGCCGCCAACTCTCTTTCTTCTGCATATCAATGACATGCTGTCCCTCGGGAACATTCATTGCTATGCAGATGATAGCACGTTGCACGGGAGTTATTCTGCCCGTCCAGCAGTGGGAAGGGCCGACATTGAGGAAAAAAGACGGCAACTTGTGACTGATGTCGACCGGGTTCTGAATCGCATTTCCGGATGGGGTTCTGAAAACCTGATCGATTTCAATGCCCGAAAACCGCAGGCGTGTGCGTTCACAGCTAAAAAATCCCCTTTCCTACCTCTACCATCTCTTCAGAACACTACAATACCAATGAAGGACAATCTAGACATCCTCGCCATAGACGTTCGTCGTGAGCTCAGTAACAAATCTTATATAGAGAGCTGTATTGGGCTAGCCTCGCGGACGTTAGGAGCCCTGAATAAGGTGAGACGTTTTTTCACGCCTCATCAGAGATGTATGTTGTACAAAAAACAGATTCGTCCCTGCGTCGAATACTGTTCTCACCTTTGGGATGATTCCGTGAGGTACTTGCTGAACGCGCTCGATATGCAGAGATGTGCTATTCGCATTATAGATTGTCCTGAGGTAACAGGAAGCCTTGAGCCGATGGCGCAGCGTAGAACCATATCGTCCTTGGCTGCATTTTACCGCATGTACCATGGCGAGTGTTCTGAAGAGCTCTTCAACCTAATCCCACCCTCTCCTTTTCGTTCCCGTACAACGCGTGCTGGGCAGAAGTGCCACTCCCATACAGTGGAAAGAATTTTCGCCAGAACGGAACGATTTAAAAGATCGTTTCTCTGTCGAACTATAGTTACCTGGAACGCTCTGCCAGCGCACGTGTTTCCTTCCTCTTACAATCCCGCGTTCTTCAAGAGGAGCGTGAAGAGACACATCATTGCGCCGCCAACTTGAGGGACGCTGTCAGTAGGCATGTAGACTAAGAGAGTGCCCCTCAATTCGCAATATGTCGTCATGGCAAAAAAAATGTGTCTATTTTAGATGTTAAATTTGGAAGAAATGTTGAACCCATTGCCTTTTTAACGCGGCATTCTTTCTTCGGGTTTAGGCGTGCAAGGTTCGGGTTTTATTCCGCTTCTTTGGGGGGGGGGGGGGGGGGGGGTTCGGGTGCCATCCTAGAGCTGCCCAAGCGCCGTCCTCAGGCCCCCGGTCATAGAGACCTTTGTCTTGAATAGTATGAAGTTTATATTTTTCCATTATTAAATTTATTCAAATAAGTATTAAAGTTTAAGAAATTTTTAGGGTTGTTGAACGCGCTAATTTCAGGACCACAGGTTCAATTTTTTTTTGATGTTAGACATCTCATTTATTATAGGCTATTTCTCATCACGCTTCTACCCAGATAGCGGAGCAGCAATCATAAATTTCAACATATCGGAAAAATTTTCGTACAGTATTTAAAATTTATAAACGATCGGATTACATCGGAGCGACGCGACGGGAGCAAGTCCCGGGCGAAGCCGCGGTGGTCGGCTAGGTAATTAATATGATTTCATTATTGAATACTTTTAATAAATTATTATATATATTATATGCCCACTTTTCACCATGTGTATTCCTGTCCCACGTAATAGGTGGTGAGCCCATTGCCGTGTTAAAATAGACAGACGCAGGTTGTTGCTACCTGCTGTTGAAATTTTTAATTTTTATTTTTTTTTTAATTTTTAATTTTTTTTTTTTTTTATATATGCCTCTGCCACCCCTTCGGGGATAAGGCGTGATAGATAAATAATAATAATAAATAATAATAAATTATTTATAGAAAGAGACCCTCTTAAATCATGCATTGTAAACACACAAAATGTTTTAATAATCGCCGTTCTTAATTATATGTGACTTGGTAATTAGTTAGCACGCACAAGCGCATTAATATAAACAACTGGTATTTTGAACTTATTTGAACATGAGTTTATGGGTTTAGAATTATTGGTACAAGTTGCTTTATTGATATTAGCTGCTGGCTTTTTCGTTTTTATATCTATATAGATATCTAGATAATTTTTATTTATATAAATAAAAATTAATCGCATAATATATTGCTAAGCGCAAAACTCAAAGAGGGCTGGACCGATTCGAGTACTTTTTTTTATATTTGAATAGACTTCAAGAAATATATTAACTTTCGCGGTGTATACCAAACGTCGGTGTATGTAAGTAGAATTTTGTTTCGCGCGTAGTCCCGAGTAGTAAATAAAATACAAAAAAGAAGGGTTTTTATGAAAAAAAAAATTGGAAAAGTTGCCACGGGAACGGGAAAGCTTCTTTACGCGGGCTGAGCTGAGATAAATAAAATGGCGTGTGTTATGACAATGGAATTGTCCGTCAAATAAATAAACAGTGTTTAAAACTTTTCGCACAGCGCCATCTAGCGCAAAC
Source organism: Thumatha senex (assembly GCA_948477245.1). Classification (NCBI taxonomy): domain Eukaryota; kingdom Metazoa; phylum Arthropoda; class Insecta; order Lepidoptera; family Erebidae; genus Thumatha; species Thumatha senex. Next base: position 22,715,676 of record OX419744.1, on the reverse strand, counting down.
TAAGTTGTAGGCTTGTGCTATGGATGGATATGGATGGATCACACGCACACACACACACACACACACACACACACACACACACACACACACACACGCACACACACGCACATACACACACACACACACACACGCACACACACACACACACACACACACGCATACACAACAAAGAAAATTGTTATAAATTCAATTATATCTTACCAATCGCAGATTACCACGAGTGGATCAACGCAGCGTCACTAGCTATATAATAATTTTGTTAGAAAAGATTGTAGCCGAAAACTGTTCCTTAAGACACAGGCCTAGCTTAGTTTAAGAGACAGGGTTCATTTCATTCATACATTATAATTACTTACCTGTAACATATAGCACCATTGTTGTTTGTACTAAGTTGTAATTAATCTGTTACTTGAAGATCTACCACTGTAATATTCCTTTCTTGCTAATAATAATAAATACCCAGACATGCGTGTATGAAGCGATTGATGAATCTTGAAGAAGCGAAAGAAGTATGCATGGAATGCCTGAAGTAATGAATCGCGATGCCTGGCGATCTGTCCTCTCTGACTACCCCGTCAGGGATACAGCGTGAAGATAGTTAGTTACAGTTATATATAACTAAATACGTACATATAATACATAGTAAACACCCAAACTCCGAAACAAACATTTGTGGATCACACAAATATTCTTTCCGACCCGATAATCGAACCTGGTACCTCAGTGCGGCAGTCGCATACACTACCATTTACGCAACCGTGGCAGTCAGTCAATTATAGTGACTTACGTTACTATAGATGGCAGAAATGTAACCTAAAATTTATATGACAAGTAATGTGGGATAAAACCTTGCTGCACACTCTTCTACTTTTCCTACTACTCTTCGGAGGACATATGACCAGCCAGCAATGGGCCTCTCCATCGCTACCTTATACCTCTACCTACACTAATCTATATATTAACTAGTTGACGCCCGCGGCTTTGCCCGTGTAGAGAAGTTTACCAGTTCCCGGGAGCCTAGCCTATGTGTTATTCTGATGTATATGCTATATTATTGTAAAGTTTTAATTAAAATGAATTCAGTTGTTTTTAAAATAAACAAATAAATATCCATCACGCCTTATCCCCGAAAGAAAAACAAGTGAAGGAGTAACAGACATTCATTCTTACAAACTTTCACATTTATAATATTAGTAGGATACGTTAAGTAAAAATTTTGTACCCCTTTGGATAATTTTTAAGCAATAGTATTTTAACTTACAAGGAAATTTTAAATTAATTTGAAAAAAGTCAACTAAGTTATACATACACAACATACATACTCTTTAATGACGATTAAAATATAGTGAAGAATTTCAACTTGTTTCGGTACGGTTCGGTTAGTTGAGTGGCTAGAACATTGGCCTGGTTAGGCAAAGGTACACGGGTTTAATCCCCGTCTTGAACCAAGTTGACTTTTTACTCTTTAATAAGAATTTGTCGCACTTTAATAAAAAAAGAACAGACTAGGTGGTCACGGCTGGGTGACCACTTTGTGGCATTTACATTTGCAAGCGTTTCCGTGCTTTGGAAGGCACGTTAAGCCGTTGGTCCCGGTTGCCAGTAACATAACAGTCATTAAGTCAAGTTGAATGAATAAAGGGCGGCTTGAAAAATGTTAACAGCTGGTAGTCACAACCTGCGTCTGTCTATTTCAACACGTCAATTTGCCCACCACCTTTTACTTGGAATACATATGATGAAAAGTGGGCATAAAATATGCCTCTGCCATTCCTTCGGGGATAAATAAATAAAATAAAATAAATTAAATAAAATATTGTAACATAGCGCGGAAGGATGAACCTGAAATGAACACAACTGAACTGAAATTTGACACAAAGTAATTTCTTTTTATTTAGTCGTATTTCGACTAATAGGCGACCACGAGTATAATTAAATAGATTAATTTGAGTGTGTGTTTCTTCAGGAATTCGTAATTATTTGAAAGACTTTGTAATAAACTGTTAATAGGTCAAAGCGTTTAACATTATTATTGACAAATATTTAAGGTAGTGCCACATTGCAGGCTGTATCCGGGAAGGGAATCATTGGTGATACTTCAAAGCGGTTTTTACACGACTGGAACTAATTATAGGGATCAATTAGTCCACTGGAGCTCAATGTTATAAACTGTAACTGAATTTTATAGACTTTTTAAGGTATAGAATTGACCAGGCAATAATAAAATTATAATGGAATATATACCTATATTAACTTTAATTATAATTTAATTTTTATAGCAAATTTAATATCTTAATAATAGTAAATCTTAATCTTATTAATATTAGGTAAAAATGCGAAAGTTTGTGTGGATGTTTGTTACTCTTTCACGTAAATACTACTAAATAGATTTAAATGAAACTTTACAATAATATAGCCTATCAGAATAACACATAGGCTACTTTTTATCCCGGGAACAAGTTTCTGTGGGAAATGGGAACGGAAAAACTACTCTACGCGGGCGAAGCCGCGGGCTAGTTAATTAATGACTGCCTCTGTGGCGCGGTAAGAGTGTATCCGACTGCTACGCTAGAGGTCGTGGGTTCGATTCCCACCCAGGATAAAACTTCGTGTGATGAGCACGATGGTTTATTCTGTGTCTGGGTGTTATTTATCTATAATATGTATGTATTTAGAAATATTTATGTATGTTTATCAGTTATCTGGTTACCATAGTACAAGCTCTGCTTAATTTGGAATCAGATGGCGTTGTGTGAGTTGTCCCAACGATATACAACGAAATAATAATTCATTTATTATATTTTTAGTTTTTATTAATAAGTGCTATTTTTTCGTGCTTCGGAAGGCACGTTAAGGCGCTGGTTTCGGTTACCAGTAAGATTGCAGTCGTTAAGTCAAGTTGAAGGCCTTATAGGCGGCTTGAAACACTTAAATAGCAGGTAGCCACAACCTGTGTCTATCTAAAAATACGGCAATGGGCTTACCGTCTATTACATGGGACAGGAAAACACACGGTGAAAACTTGGCGTAGAATATGCCTCTGCAATCCCTTCAGGGATAAGGCGTCATTAATAAACTTGATTGATAATAACTGACAAGACCTAGCTGATTAGATACATAAATCCAAAGGAACACTGTAAGTGTAATTTTAATATTGTAAGCCATACCTACATTTTGATTGATGAATCTCGAAGAAGCGAAAGAAGTATGCATGGATCGCAAAGCCTGGCGATCTATCCTCTCTGACTACCCCGTCAGGGATACAACGTGAAGATAGTTAGTTTTTTTTTTAGATAATAAGTAGATACTACTTAATAATAAAACTCTGCTTAATTACAAGACGTTCGCAAAAACAGCAGCAGAGGTTCCTGATTGATCTATGTTTGTTATTATCAGACTATTTAGATTGCGATAATAAATGCCGAATATGTAACTAAGTGATACGCAATATGGCAGGTTTGAATGAAAGTTTCAGCGCTAAGCTGGAAATGAGCGTGCTCCGTTGGTTTGGATACGTTAAACGAATGAGTAAGGATATTGTGCGAAAGTAGAGGGTCAGGAAGGAGTCAGGATAGGCCAAGACTTACATGTTATGAAGACCACGTGAGCAGATTGCTCAATAGCGGAACAGTCAAAAGTACTCAGATACCCAGACGTGCATGTACGAGTATGTAGCGATTGATGAATCTGCAAGAAGCGTAAGAAGTATGCATGGTTCGTGAAGCCTGGCGATCTGTCCTCTCTGACTACCCTGTCAGGAATACAGCGTGAAGATAGTTAGTTATAATAAATGCCCATAAGAGACTCATTTTGGAATGGTACCCTATTCTTAAAAATTAAAATTTTCAAATTTTGCATATTTATTTTTGTCACATCTATCCTGATATCAGACTTACCTTTCCAAAATAATTAACGATTGACTACGTAACAAGTCGCGTGCTTGAACCGGACAGTAAACCCATTAATACCGGCAATTGACGCGCAATCACCTGCTCGGCGCACTTGTGGCACAGATCTACATGGTTGAAATAATGTGGACAAGTCCATGGCAAGTCAACAAATAAATTAACCGATATATGAAAGGGATCTTAGAAGGTTTTCACATGGTCAATAGCGCGAGTTTCGTACCTCTGGAGGCCGACTCTACTATTGACAAGCCGTAGAATAGAACCAGAGTCGGCCGACCAATAGAAGTCAATTTGAGTACGATGTAGACTACAAAAAGCTGTCAATTTTGTACCGGTGGTTTTCTATTGAGCGACTATTTTATTTCGACACGATTGAAATAGTAGACTCGCCCCCTTGGTGTTGCAAAAGTCCATACAAATAGGCTACAGTGGCCGTTTTCCATCAGGTGGACCGTATGCTTGTCTACCACCACAGCGGTATTTTTTTTTTAATGGGACTAATCCCACCCACATTCCCATCCCACCTCAGCGGTATATAAAATACGGCGCTAACAAAATACCTTACATAAACTAAAGGTCAAGTATTATATTACTGACATGACCACCGGTTCGGAACGTACTCCACCTAAGAAGAACCTGACAAGACCTAGCTGATTAGATACATAAATCCAAAGGAACAATGTATGTGTAATTTTAATATTGTAAGCCATACCTACATTTTAAAAGAGGATCCATGGACTTTCCTGCCAGTTTCTTCTTCATAAAAGGTGGGCAACAATCATAGAACTGGTAACTAGAATCGCTTTCATTTTGATTTGATTTTGAACACAACATTGATTTTGTTTCGTTTGTATAAACTCATTACTATATAATTGGTCAAATATTACGTAAATCAAACTTTTGTAATTACTGGCGGTTATAAAAGAGTGGCCATTAGTTTTATTGCCAGGTTTTTCCTCAGGCTCTACCTATTGATTTGCGAATCTGGCAGTAAATGTAAATGTAGAAGCAATAATCTTGACGTTCATAAATGTTACTTTGTGACCTACATGAATAAAGATTTTTCAATTATATTTTTTTTTTTCATACTCATTTTCCAATCGTCTTCAGAAACAGGAAGATTTTTCTTCTTCAGTCCTGTCCTGATTTTACATTTTACCTGACCCTTGACATCAGAGATACGTTATAAGTTACAACGAACTTATGTCCGTGTAGCAGATGAAGTTATGGACAGTTTCGTATAGGAAGAATAATACAAAAAGAAAGAATACTCTGGCGTTTACAGAACAAGATTTGGTCGCATTGGAAGTCCCTACTGACTGACTCACAATTTAGTTTCTAATTCTGATATAGGAGCCTGTTAATAGTTTCAACAAAGGTCAAAGGGCAATAAAAGTCAGACAATACAGCGTACCTCAGTCACCAGAATCATTATTTTTGTTTAACCTCGATGATATCAAATAAATTTGAGAACGAACATTCCTGTGCCATGTCTTACTGTCTAAAGTTTTCTATTAATCTTTTTAATTTTAAGCGATTTTCACTCATATTAACATCATATTTCGGGTCTAATTTGCGACGTATATAATTAGGTACAACGCCTTCCTTATACTTCCCGACGTTTCGACCGGATTACACCAGTGGTCACGGGTCACCACCCGTGACCGGTAATGTCGGTGTACATAATCCGGTCTTATCGGTGTTTTTTTATGTTACTCTAAAACACTTGTATTGTTCCACTTATTTATTATTTAAACCTGATCGGTTGCGCCTTAAGGCATTTTCAAAGGTTAGCACATGTTTAATGTATTTCGTATGTCATTGAGGACAATAAATAAATAAGTGGAACATTACAAGAGTTTTTATACAAGATGTGTAGCAAGTTCCACCAAGTGCCATCAATCAACAGTGTAATCAGTATATTTACTTAATTTTTTCAAATAATGTATGTGCCTACTTCAAAACCAGCACAAAAAATATGTATAAATCACGCCTTTATCATTTTTTTATTTAATTTATTAATTGATTTCACGCCCACATTTCACCATGTGCATTTTTGGTCCCATGTGGAAGATGGGGAGCCCATTGCCTAGCTGAAGTGGACAAACACAGGTTGCGGCGACCTGATGTAGAAAACTTTTAAAGCCATAGCATTTACGAGTAACGACTGTCATTTTACTGGTAACCGGGACCAATGGCTTAACGTGCCTTCCGAAGCATGAAAGCGCACGTAAATGTGTATGCCACAAAGTAATAATTATAATAATAATTATTACTGTGTGGCATAAAAAATTAAAATAGTTTTAAATAGATTTTTTTTTTATAATGTATCTATTTTAAATGTAATTTATATGTGTATTTATTTAAGAAATGAAATAATAATAATTTCTTTATTTTCTCTTCACAACAGTTATCTACTTATATTTAAGATAAAATATAGAAAAAAAAATACATTGTGAGAGACTGGTGCCTGAAGTAAGTTTGTGCATGCACAACCTGTATTACTGGTCCTCCCGCAGGAAATTATATAACTGAGATAGGTTAATCTATCTATCTATCTATCTATCTTCACGCTGTATCCCTGACGGGGTAGTCAGAGAGGACAGATCGCCAGGCTTCGCGATCCATGCATACTTCTTTCGCTTCTTCGAGATTCATCAATCGCTTCATAAACGCACGTCTAGGTATCCGAGTACTATTGACCGTTCCGTTTTTGAGCAATCTGCTCACGTGGTCTTCATATGTAAGTCTCGGCCTTCCCTGACTCCTTCTACCCTCTACTTTTGAACGATATATATTAATAATAGATAGATAGATAGGTTAATGATATTGTATAATGTGTAAGTAGTAAGTGTATAAAGTGGTCACATATCCGTGACCAGCCATAGCAAAAGTTGCTTAAAGCAATGACCGTTTACAGAACACTGAGATAGCGGGGATACGAGGAACAGAATAGAAAAAAAAGTTACTGCACTAGTAATTTAATTATTTAAATGAATGGGTAGAGTATCAGTTTTTCTTTACGACTATAGCCACAAATAAATAAATATTGTGGGGAATTTTTTTACACACCGTCGTCTAGCTCAAAATAAGCTAATATAAGCTTGTGTAGTGGGATCTAGACGACTGATAAACATACTTATATATTTCTAAATATAAACATATTATGGCGTAGATGATGATTGGCACGAAAAAAAATTGGCACGCTCGCGAGTTTACCATTTTTGGACAAGCTAGTTGTCGACTGGCACTATTGGTTTTGTGATACCATACGATAGCAATCGTAAAAAGCAGATGGAGTAAAAAACGCTAAAAAAATTGTGATATTTATTGGTTCTGTAAGAGTAGAACGAATTTACATAGGCAACACCGAAACTCCGAAACAAATATTTGTGGACACACAAATATTTTCTCCGAACCGGGAATCGAACCCGGGACCTCAGTTGCGGCAGTCGCATACTCTTCTTCTCGGCACTCGCCACTGCGCCACCGAGGCAGTCAAGCAAGCAGTCAAGCAAATCGTAGTGACCTAACCTACGGTCTATCCTGCGACTCGGTAGAGAGCAAAAGAGGCAAGGTAGAATACTGTGCTAGTTCGGTGAGTAGTTTTGCCCTCTTCAGGGCTTAGGGGCTCACAAAGAGGTCTCTTCATCAGACACTGAAGCGCGTAAATGCATTACACGCCAAAAACAAATTAGGTGTTTATTACTCGTTCCCACAACAAAAAAAAATAATTTGGATAAACTTTATGAATTACTTAAATATCCTTACCAGTAAAAGGATCGTATCGATAATTCTACTGATACATGCGAAATAGCACACATATTAATCAGGTTGGTACTCGGAAAGATATTTGTTAAATAAAAATAAATTATAAAAAATATAATGAAAGACGACTTTTGCGTGTAGATCCAATCAAAAAGTTTTTCAATCTAACCCCATCTATAAGTTACAACGTGTTTCATACAAAAACAAATTAAACAATTCTATAAGAGTTGTAAATTTTGGCTGCGCTAAAGAGGAGAGCGTCAATGACAAAGTATAGCTCGAATTCTTTCAGGACTTATCCCTTTAAATATAAAAAGGTTTTATAGGGAAACTTTTAATCAGGGCCATCTGGAGTACTATTTATTCTCGAATTAGTTTTTAACACATTTGCGGTTCAATGAAGTCGCGAGCATAAAAAAAGAGGCGATAATTTAACTGTAAGCCCATAATACAGAAATCTAAAAAAGAAAACTACGGAGAACGAACCAAAAGGAAATAAAATCAAAAAAGGAGTTATGACATAACTACAGATAGTTTCATTGCATTTGGTGCGTCTGTCATTATTTATCGGCTTCCTTTTTAAAGTTGGATTTATGTAAAAGGCTTAGAGTTATCACCTCTTTTTTATACCAAGATCTCCAAGGGCTAGTCAATCCTACCAACCACGTGCTGACTAACAATGGTTTAGAATGTAAAAAGAGCAGGAGTTTAAATAGAACTAGCATCTCACTGTGTAAATCAGATAACTGAAACTGACTACGGGTTCGAGAGGCGATTCTTTAGAAGCAAAAGCGGAAGACGAGCCTATAAAATGTCTTTCTCACATTTTTTCAGCATTCATTTATTTATCTATCACGCTATATCCCCGAAGGGGTGGCAGTAGCATATTATACGCGCCCACTTTTCACCATGTGTATTCCTGTCCCACGTAATAGCAGTTTGTGGCTACCTGCTGTTAAATTTTTTCAAGCCGCCCAGGACTAACGGCTTAACGTGCCTTCCGAAGCACGGAAACGCTCGCAAATGTAAAGCCACAAAGTGGTCACCCATCCGGGACAAGTCGTAGCATAAGATGCTTAACGCAGTGTTCGTTTAAAGAACACTGAGTCCGAGGGACAACGATCACTTCTAAAAACTTCGATAAAACGAACTTCATCATCGCTTTTACTGTAATTTAGTTACAATAACTATAGAGAATATTGATAAAAACAAACTTGTGTATTTGATGATGACGATAGACGATTTTTTGCTATATTAATTTGAGTGATAACTCTTCGAGTGGTCTAGACCCTTAGTAGAGGTATGGGGACATTGAGCTTAAAAATGAAAGCATAAATCACGATCTTTGGCCCTAATTAATTCCTCGAGGCTTCGTTAGGGGGATGTGCTATGGGGTTGAATTATCTGTAAAAGTTTCACCTCTTTGTACTGTTGCATTATCTTTTGGTAGTCACCTGTATTCGAGCTTATTGCTGGACTTATTGTAAGTTCAATATTATTTTTGGTACGAAATAACAGTAATTTCCATTTTTCTTTACACATTTTAAAATATCTTGCAGTGGAATATGTAAGCAATCCGTTGGAACGACCTATATGACGACTATTCTACATTTCACTATATGCATTTTTATCCCACGTATCAGAAAAGGAGTCCATTGCCGTGTAAATGGACAGGCGCAGGTTGTGGCGACCTGCCTTTGAAACTTTTTAAGTTGCTTACAAGGCCTTCGACTTGGTTTAAAGTTACCTTCTGTAGCACAAAAACGTTCGTAAATAGAAAAGCCACAAGGCTATCACCCATCTGGGGTCAGCCATAGCGAAAGTTACTAAATACAGTGACCGTTTACAGAACACTGAGTTAGCGGGGCTATTATTGTGGAATCCTTCCTAAGTACCACAGCGAGTGTTATGGATCTTTTTCTTTCTTTTGTTTATTTTTCGCTCTATTTTGTTGAAATATCGTTATCGTTGGGACAACTCACAGAACGCCATCTGATTCCAAACGAAGCAGAGCTTGTACTATGTAACCAGATAACTGATAAATATACTATACTAGCTGACCTGCCCGGCTTCGTCCGGGACATACTTCCAACCCCGTGACACCCATTTAATCCCGTCGCTTATTACTTTTCTAAAAATGTATGAGAGTTTCCCCGATTTGTTGATATTTTTGATTACTGCTCCGCTCTCCTGTGTAGTAGCGTGATGATATACAGCTAAGAACCTTCCTCAATAAATGGGCTATCCAATACAAAAAGAATTTTTCAAATCGATCTAGCCGTTTTCATGCTATGTCGTGACAACGGAAAACGGGTTTTTTATATATATAGATTTTGAAATACATACATATTATAGATAAATAACACCCAGACACAGAATAAATCATCGTGCTCATCACACAAAGTTTTAACATGGGCGGAAATCAAACCCACGACCTCTTGCGTAGCAGTCGGATACACTCCCACCGCACCACAGAGGCAGTCAAAATCGTACTACAATTCTTTTCAAATAACACTTTACTGTCTGAAAACATCGATTAAGTAAGTAATTTTCGTTGAATATTGCCACATTTTAATTTCTATCAATCGTATCGGATCATCGTACTCTACAAAAAGCTAATCCAAATTTAGTCGACGAACGATATTATTCGATGCCTATGGGAACTTGCGCAATCAAGAATCATCCTACTTTTTGTGGCCAAACTTTTAATAGAATCCGTCTCTGGATTGTCAATATAAAATTTTCACTTACAAATTGACGTTACCAGCAAATTTAAACCTTAATGAACAGCAATAAAGACGTCTATCTTTTAAAACATAATTCAACAACCGAAAAATAAAGTTTGTAATTTCACTTCATTGAGTTAATATTGCATTAAGAAAAATATTCTAAGCCACCTTGAAATAAGATTTATTTTCTTCTGCTCATTGCAACTGACAATGAGAAGTGACAGTGGACAATAGATCAAGAATCGATGATCATAGCTTCGGAATTGATTTCAATCAGGCGGTCGGTAGGTGGCAACTGTATTACGATGACCATTAGGGTAATGGATATCAACGGATAAGTTGCTCTACTTATTAAATGTATACCACGAAAATTTTGTGGCAAAAATATTTATGTGGTTTAGACAAAACTGCATGCATACGGGAACTATCAGAATAACTTAGAGTGGAACACAAATTCATTCGCAGTTCTTTATAACGAAACCTATGATTAGCTTTCTCGATTGCGGTAGGCAATTCATAGAAGAAAACACAGCTTAATCGAGAATTTATTTGTAGAACGATAATAAAGAATGGGTCATTTCTTCTTTGGTTATAATTTCAACAAGATCAAATGTATTTAATACATAACTGAAAAATTTAAAGATAACTAACTAACTAACTAACTATCTTCACGCTGTATCCCTGACGGGGTAGTCAGAGAGGACAGATCGCCAGGCTTCGCGATTCATACATACTTCTTTCGCTTCTTCGAGATTCATCAATCGCTTCATACACTCATGTCTGGGTATCCGAGTGCTTTTGACCTTTCCGTTTTTGATCAATCTGCTCACGTGGTCTTCGTATGTAAGTCTCGGCCTACCCTGACTCCTTCTACCCTCTACTTTTGAACAATATATATTCTTCGTCAATCGTTCCTCACTTATTCGTTGGATGTGTCCAAACCAACTGAGCACGCCCTTTTCCAGCTTAACGCTGACACTTTCATTCAAATCTGCCATATTGCGTATCACTTCGTTACGTATTCGGTCGGCCAAGGTAACGCCGCACAATTTTCGAAGTGATCGCATCTCCACAGTATTCAATTTATTTTCATGCATCTGCTGACATACCCAGGTTTCACTACCGTAAAGCAAAGTTGGCACTAGCACTGCGTTATGAATCGCCATGCGTGCTTATTTTTCTTCTTTTAAATTGAAAGATAAACATGTATATGGGATTTAGTATCTCGACACAAAACTTGTAACTCTTTTAGAAACTCTTTGTTGTCCGTCCGTCTGTCTACCAAGGTTCTTTATCTCGGAAGATAATAAAGTTGAAATCATAACTGTATATTCAGGTTTGCTATGAAAAAATTTAACATTTAAGTCAATGAAACAATTTATGGCCGTTTATACCGCAAAAACCGAAATTTTAGACTCTCTCAAGGGAATTGAAATTCGCCGGGGGACACAGCTAATTATTTATAACATAATTTACCTACATTTTTTTACGGAAACCTTAGTGGGTAGGTTCGGGCTTGCACTTGTCCAGTTTTATTAATATGTTGCGGTTGTTATAATATAGATTAAGAAGATAATTATTCTCAAAGCTCTTATTTCAAGTAGAGCCTCTTTACCATTATCATCAGCCACTGACAGTCAATCAATACTTCAATTTAATTAAGAATGGATTTATATTTTGGTTGTGATTACATGCACAATACAAGTTCGGTGCCTCTGAACAATTACTTCCCATCATTCATTGGTTACTTTTACACAACCTTATTCAATAACAAATGGAAAACATGCTCATTGATGGTAATGCATTCACTTTTAATTTTTCTGTTTATTTCTTTTTTGACTAAATGGTAGTATCTGCGACTGTCACAATTTCGATTGCTGTTGGAACCAATATTCGTATTATCCCGCAAACCTGTTTTTTTTTTTTTTACATTACTGATGTGGCATACTGCCCACCTGATGAAAAGTCGTCACCGTAGCCTATAATATGGACGTTTGCAACACCAGAGGTGCAGTACTCGATCTGGCGACCCTTTATAAACCTTCTAAGACCCCTTTTGAAGAACCCGTACTGTAGACGTTCGGGAAAACCCAGGCAGGGAGTTCATTGCGCTCCGGACACAAAGTGTGAGGGTGAACAGCCTGTCCATGGCGTGCGGTGCGATGTGCTTTGTTTCAAAGTTTGGGTGGTTTTCTATGTATAATATTTATGTATTTAGAAATATTTGAGTATGTTTATTAATTGTAAATTCAACAGCAGGTACCCACAACCTGCGTCTGTACATTTCACACAGCAATGGGCTCACCACCTATTACGTGGTACAGGAATCCACACGGTAAAAGGGGGCATATAATATACCTCGGCCGGATATTTATCTGATGGATATTTATTTATTATTTATTTTATTTATTAATTGTCTAAATTGGGATCTAGACAACTGATAAACACACTTTATCATTTCTATTTTTTACTAATATAAGATTACTTTGAGCTTGATGGCGCTGTGTAAAAAATAGTTTTACAATCTTTATTTATTTTTACCTGGGACTAAAATCGCTTTTGCTAGTGGCTCATCTAAACTAATATTATAAACCTGAAGAGTTTGTTTGTTTGGTTCAACGCGCTAATCTCAAGAATTATTAGTACAAATTGAACAAATCTGTTTTGTGTTAAATAGCCCAACCATCTACGAAGGCTGTAGGCTATATATCATCACGCTAACACTTAGGAGAGTGGAGCAGTAATCATAAATGTCAAGAAATCGGGTAAATTTTCATACATTATTTTGAAATAAATGATGTGAGAAAATGGATGGTACTGTGCTCGAAGTATGTCACGGGCAAAGCCGGTAACAGTCAGCTATTACTTACACATAACTCTGAAAAGGAACGTGCTAAATGTGAGTATAATCGTTTAAAAGCGATTCATTACGTTTTCGCTAAGAGAATTACAGTAGTAATCACACATTGTGAGCAATGTATTCTTCATTAGACTTCTTTGTGAGTTATTGATGGACTTAAACAGTATGAAAGTGATTAAACTTAACATTCGTAAGTATAACAAGCCAGATCCAAAAATTACTTATACTAAGTACTACTTAAGACTGCCCCTGTGGCGCGGTGGGAGTGTATCCGACTGCTACGCAAGGGGTCGTGGGTTCGATTCCCACCCAGGATAAAACTTTGTGTGATGAGCACGATGGTTTATTCTGTATCTGGGTGTTATTTATCTTTAATATGTATGTATTTAGAAATATATATAAGTATGTTTATAAGTTATCTGGTTACCATAGTACAAGCTCTGCTTAGTTTCGAGTCAGATGGCGTTGTATGAGTTGTTCCAATGATATTTTTTTTAACTTGGATCGAGATATTCTTAACTGGACGTTTGGAATTCAAAAACACATCATAATCGTGATGTTTTAATTTTTGAGAATTTCATAGGGCACGAGGCTGAATTTCCAGGTTCATTTATATAATGTTTCCGCCTTTAGTTGTATTCATAGTGGAAGATTTTGTGCTCTATATAAGTATTAGAATTTAAGTCAAAAGTAATAATTTGAAAAAGAAATAAACACTAGAGTCGCTTATAAGCTGAATATTTATATTGGTAATTTTTTTTGATTCATTCCAAAAAACATGTTCAATAAAAATGTTAAGCTTTTAAGTTCCGTAACACGTGACCCCTAAGGATTTTCAAAATCTATATTATATAAAAAATGAATCCCTATTTCCCTTGTTCACGCCATCAAGCGTGAACGGCTGGACCGATTTGGAAAACTCCTTCTGTATTGTATAGCCCATTTATTGAGGAAGGTTCTAAGCTATATATCATCACGCCACTACACGGGAGAGCGGAGCAGTAATCATAAATGTCAACAAATCGGGGAAACTTTCATACGTTTTGCCACGGGGTTGGAAGTATGTCACTGACGAAGCCGGGCAGGTCTGCTAGTTTAAAGATAAACACAGATTTTTTAGATTGTCATTTTAATTGGTATCCAGTCCAATTTTTAGCTTCAAAACGATTATGAGTTCATGGTTTGTACTATCAGATCCAGACTCAAACAAGCAATGTTTCCAGACCAGACTCAAAAAATAACCGAAATATTATAGAAGAAGATGTATGAACATGATGAAAAAGTCATTAAATTTTTTATATTAATAGGTTCTTATATCAAAGTACAACAACACAATTGTAATATTATGTAAACAACCACATTAGTGATTTTGTACGCGCATTGAGATATGACACTTTCATCCATTTGGCGCTACAAAACCGTCTTACAAATGCACCAGCACCGCTTCATGTCGACTTAAAGGGCATTTTTTATCTTCAAACATCAACCATCTATCCTTGTTTAATGTATGTGTTTATTGATGTAAGAAGGAGACAGTGGATCTCGCCAGTAACCCTTTTGATGTCGCCGCCCGCGGTCATTGCATCGCATAAGTTATTCGCTTACTTTTTATTTCATATCGAAAACTAAGAAAAAAACTGGTAATGATTCTGTGTTGGTATTCTCTGTCGGTAGCAATTTTTGGTAATCCAAAATGTCGGCTTGTATATCCTACGATTACGTTCTGCAAAAGTTTCTTTAGGTACTGATTTAACTAAATTAAATTGTATTTCTATACAGCTAAAGTTCATTTTGAACTATCCGACGTATAGACGTATTATTGTTTCGAAGATTACAAGGGGCTAATTGATTTTGGCAGCAGATCGGCGGCTTCTAAAATTGACCAATTCACGTTTGTTTGTTTGTTTGTTTGCCCCATTGTTTAATGGATACAAATGATTGAAATCACAAATGCCGTTTTCAAATTAACGGCTCCTGAATAAAAGATCTTGGGGTGTAATTGAAAAGAGATTTTGAAATTAGCTTTGATTTTTATTTGTGTTTCAACCTTTATTCCTTTTCATATAGGTAAATCTATCTATCTAATACTATGACCCACTGATGGAAGTAAGCTTCCCTCATTTTGTGAGGGTATAATTGGCCTTATTGTCTGCCTCTGAGGCGCGGTGGGAGTGTATCCGATTGCTACGCAAGAGGTCGTGGGTTCGATTCTCGCCCAGGATAAAACTTTGTGTGATGAGCACGATGATTTATTCTGTGTCTGGGTGTTATTTATCTATAATATGTATGTATTTAAAAATATATAAGTATGTTTACCAGTTATCTGGTTACCATAGTACAAGCTCTGCTTAGTTTGGAATCAGATGGCGTTGTGTGAGTTGTGCCAACGAACGAACGAACTATATTGTACCTCTCTGACCAGACGAGTTAGTAACTACAGAGTTTTGTTAAGAGTGTTCTTTTCATTGCCATAGACTCTTCGTTAGTCAACAGGTGCATCACTTGCTGATAAGGCTGGCTTGAGCTCAGAAGACTTTTGTAGGGCCTCATCGCATTAACGTTGGTAACAATCTTTAAGATATATAGCTTATAATAAAATTTATAAGATAACAATAGTAATAATAAGCTAAATGTAAACGAACTAATTAGATGTTTGTCTTTAATTTTTTTTTATACAAAAATTAAATAAATTAAAAAATAAATAAATATAAATTAGAAATAACTATCGTTGGGACAACTCACACAACGTCATCAGATTCCAAACTAAGCAGGACTTGTACTATGGTAACCAGATAACTGATAAACACACATATATTTCTAAATACATACATATTATAGATATATAACACCCAGACACATAATAAACCATCATGCTCATCACACAAAGTTTTATCCTGGGTGGGAATCGAACCCACGACCTCTTGCGTAGCAGTCGAATACAGTTCTACCGCGCCACAGAGGCATTCAATTATTATTTTATTTATTACATTTTTTCATTATTACATATTTTTGTTCGTTACATTCGGGTGCAGGCCGGGTCGCTAGTTAGACATATTTTTTTGAAAAGCATTTTCGAGTGTTATGCTGACTATCATATAAATTTAAAGTTGAAAGGTTTCAGCCTCAATAGATTAGTTGGTTAAGCAGCTCACCCAGTAAGTAAGAAGTCACGATTATGAGACGAGAGAAGCGCTCGTGGCCCCGCGGTCTCAGTGTTCTGTAAACGATCACTGAGTTACGCTACTTTCACTATGGCTGGTCCTCGGATGGGTGACCACTTTGTGGCATTTACATTTGCGAGCGTTTCCGTGCTTCGGAAGGCACGTTAAGCCGTTGGTCCCGGTTGCCAGTAAAATGGCAGTCGTTAAGCCTGGTTGAATGCCTTATGGGTGGCTTGAAAAATTTCAACAGCAGGTAGCCACAACCTGCGTCTGTCTATTTCAACACGGCAATGGGCTCACCACCTATTACGTGGGACAGGAAAATCCACACGGTGAAAAGTGGGCATATAATATGCCTCTGCCACCCCTTCGGGGATAAGGCGTGATGGATATTTATTTTATTTTAAGTTCAAATCTGAATAAATCAATCATAAACAAATGTTTGAGGGAGCCCCCTTGACGTTATGATCGAGACGATCTCAAGGCTCCACTTATGAGTATTTGATAACCATACTGTATAATTTTAATGATAATTATAGTAAATTTTAATAATTTATTGATAGAACAAAAAGAAGAAATATGCCGAGATGGAGGCTAGGTATTTGTTTGTGCCCATTGCCGTGGAAACCATGGAATGCTGGGGATCCGAGGCAATAATTTTAATTGGGGAATTAGGACGCAGAATAAGGGAGAAAACAGGTGACTCCCGCTCAAGATCATTCCTGGTGCAAAGGTTGGCTATAGCTATTCAACGTGGAAACACGGCTAGTATTATGGGCACCTTTGGGCCGGGAGCGGTCAGGGGCGGGTTATTTGAATTTGACATGTAAATATATTTTGAGTTGACATTGTACTTATTATAATAGTAAATTATATATTGTAGCGCTCGTGGCTCCGCGGTCTCAGTGTTCTGTAAACGATCACTGAGTTACGCAACTTTCACTATGGTTGGTCCTCGGATGGGTGACCACTTTGTGGCATTTACATTTGTGAAGCGTTTCCGTGCTTCGGAAGGCACGTTAAGCCGTTGGGCCCGGTTGCCAGTAAAATGGCAGACGTTAAGCCTGGTTGAAGGCCTTATGGGCGGCTTGAAAATTTCAACAGCAGGTAGCCACAACCTGCGTCTGTCTATTTCAACACGGCAATGGGCTCACCACCTATTGCGTGGGGCAGGAATCCACATGGTGAAAAGTGGGCATATAATATGCCTCTGCCACCCCTTCGGGGATAAGGCGTGATGGATTCTTAATATCTTAAAGGTATCTTATACGAATAAATACTATTTCATTGTAATTGTATTCTAAAAATTATCAGTATATCTTTTTCTAAACGTTTTCTATCGTAAATTTAGAAACAAAATTTATTGATTTAAATATTATTTTTTATTTTCTTTAACTGAAGTTCTATAAAACTCAAGTTTTGAAATAACTGACCCCGTAAAATTAATTCAAAAATAAACTTTAGAGTATAAAGTCGCTCTCACTGACTGCTAAGGTTCAGTAATGGCTAGTACGGTCGCCGTAATTCCCAGCTACTCCATAGACATAATCTCAAGCGTCTATTGCCCAATTGAATATTTCTAGGTGATTACTTATACTTATACTCCACGAATTTCCACAATTCAATGAATGAATGAATGAAATATCTTTATTCATGTAGGTCACAAAGTAACACTTATGAACGTCAAGATTATTGCTTCTATTTTACATTTACTGCCAGATTCGCAAAGCAATAGGTAGAGCCTGAGGAAGAACCTGGCAATAAAACTCATGGCCACTCTTTTTTAATATACTAACATGTCAAGTTTTGCTCTACAGCTAAGCGTAACTATGTAATGCCTATTGTGTAAATTATATAGTTCGAATAATGCAAATTAAATCTTATATAAAATAAAGTCGTCTCTGCTGTGTGTTTGCTTAGAACTTTTAAACTAATCAACGGATATTGTAGTTTTCAGCAATAGAAAGAGTGATTCAAAAGGAATATATTAAATAAATAATAAATAAATATCGTTGAGACAACTCACACAACGCCATCTGATTCTAAACTAAGCAGAGCTTGTACTATGGTAACCAGATAACTGATAAACATACTAATGTATTTCTAAATACATACATATTGTTACATTCGGGTGCAGGTCGGGTCGCTAGTTATACATATTTTTTTGAAAAGCAATTTCGAGTGTTATGCTGACTATCATATAAATTTAAAGTTGAAAGTTTTCAGCTTCAGTAGATTAGTTGGTTAAGCAGCTCACCCAGTAAGTAAGAAGTCACGATTATGAATCCAACTCGAGGTTAAGATTTTTCCACTTTAAATTTAAATCAAAATCAAGTTCAAATCTGAATAAATCAATCATAAACAAATGTTTGAGGGAGCCCCCTTGACGTTATGATCGAGACGATCTCAAGGCTCCACGTTCGAGGATCTGAAGGATCCCTGTAGTGTTCTCAGAACAATCTGTTGGAAAATGACGAGAGAAAAACAAACCTTTGTCACGATTCATCGAATTGTTTGTTACGTGTCAAATAAATGTATGTCATTAAGCATCGAAATAATAAACATTTAATAAATAAATATATTTATTTATTTTTTTCAATATTGTGGGACACTTTTCACACAGCGCCATCTAGCCCAAAGTAAGCTAATATTAGCTTGTGTTATGGGATCTAGATAACTGATAAACATACTTATATATTTCTAAATACATACATATTATAGATAAATTGTAGTGCAATTTTTCACAGTGCCATCTTGTAGACATTAGGCTCATAAAAGATTAAGGTATAGCATCTAGACGACTGCAAAACATCTTTATATACTTCTAAATGCATACAAACCCAATACACCCAGTGTATAACTTAAATGTGTCCTAAAATATTTAAACGAAATTGATTCAGTGATGACACTTATACTCGTAGTTTATTATATAGACTTTTTTGGGAATTACTTACGATATTTATCAGTTAACATTACATTTAAGGTGAAAAAAAAAAACTATAGGTCTATACGAGTCTATACATTGTCTCTGGCCTACTCTCGAATGGCGTTTACAATGAAGAATTTTAGCACTGTTTCGGTACAATTCTGTAGCTCAGGTGGTTAGGGTATTGCCCTGGTTAGGCGAAGGTTAAGCGTTCAAGTTGCAAGTCGGCTTTTCTCTTAAAACAAAATGTATATGAAAAGAATATTATTTATTATTTCAAATGCTCTTATTTAGATTGTGGAACGAACTTTCTGCCTGGGTTTTCCCAAACGTCTACTATGGGGTTCTTCAAAAGGGGTTTTAGAAGGTTTTAAAGGGTCTGCAGCGCGAGTGCTGCACCTCTGGTGTTACAAACATCCATATACTACGGTGACCACATTCCATCAAGTGGGCCGTACATTTGCCTGCCAACTCAGTGGTATAAAAAAATCTATCTTCTTCTTTGGTCATCGAACTCAATTCTTTTAAACCGAAAATTTGAAATGTATCTACTCTTAATAATTTAAAAAAGCAATTACCTTTTATAGCAATTCAATTCCCTTCAAGACACGTAACACAGTCGAGTGTCAATCGGAAAATTCTACAAATCAACTGTTTGAAAATTTCCGAGTCCAACATCAGACTGTAACAACCCTTTATGGAGATCTCGAGAGCCCTACAGGGGCCCTACAGACGTTGTCCCCGGTTCGAGTGCTCAATTGTTTTGTTTCCCTTGACTATTCACTTTGTATTTTAAACTTTTAATTAATTATAGTTTCTTTAGCCTTGTTGAATTTTTTATAATTTCTTTTATTTAATTACATATAGGTATTACATGTAGGTATCTCCAAATCAAAGTAAACAAAAGGTGGAAAAAATAAAGACAATTGGCTCCATTCCTCACGAAGGTGCCCTCCAATTTAAGAATATAATCTTAATGGACCTGTGCCGCTAATACTAATTACAAAATAAAAAAATTACGACATCTTAATATTGGTTCCGATTTGTGTACCGTTAGCAAAGAAGACAATTATATTTTATTTTTCAACTGGGGCTACGGTAACCATTTCATTAGGCATAAAAAAACAAACAAAGTATTGGGTATATAATTTTATTATTTATCTATCACGCATTATACCCGAAGGGGTGGCATGACCGGTGAGCCCATTGCCGTGTTGAAATAGACAAACGTAGGATGTGGCTACCTGCTGTTATGGTATTAGCAACCGGACCCAAGGGCTTAACGTGCCTTCCGAAGCACGGAAAGGCTCGTAAATGTAAATGCCACAAAACGAAAGTAAATAATTTTGTTGACAATATAGCAACTTGGCGAAAGTTGCTTATTCTGTTGATTGATGGCGGATATTCAAAAGTCTTACTATTATCTCACTCCATATACTGAATAATATTCCAGGATTTGATTTGAATTAAAATAGAACGCTCACTTATTTTTTGGAATAATATTTATAGGAATAAAGGTCCTTGGATGAGTGACCACGTTGTGGCACTTACAATTGCGAGCGATTCCGTGCTTCGGAAAGCATGTTAAGCCAAAAAATTTCAACAGCTGGTCCCCACATGCTGCGCCTGTTCATTTCATTACTACCACGGGCTTACCACCTGTTACGTGGGACAAAAATGTATACGGTAAAATGTGGGCGTATATAATGCTACTCTACCAACCCCTTCGGGGCAAAGCGTTACAATATATATGTATGTAGACCTTGTACGGAATAAGTTCGTATTTCAAAAATTATAAATAATTTGTAAATATTTTTTATCACACCGTACTAATTTAGATTAGCACTTACCATTTTGTTTTTTTTTTGAGTTTCGCCAAATGCCAAACGTCGGTCTCTCGGGAGCTACTTAACGTGCCCGCTCCGAACGGTACTTAATCCCATGAAATGGCTTCTTTCCAATCAGTTTTAATATTTTCCTATTCTTCGTTCCAAATAATGTTATTTTTATTGGTTCCACAATAAATTGTTTGAAGAAGGCCCTTTGAATAACAATAAAATATATTACAATCTAGCTTTTCGCTTTTAATATAATTGTCAAACTGTTAAACAAACTCTTCTGTTTTATATACTAGTATAGATTTCATAACAATTAACCCAACAGTTTCAATTACTGGTGTTATTAATTGACAAAAGATAATTGTGACAACAAAAACTCGGCTTCAACCCACCGCGTCCGAATTTCCACATCGACTCCCAAAAGAAAAAGTCGTAAAAACAGTAGAACAATAATAAAAAACAGTTTTTCAGCAAGTTAATGATGACGCAGGAAAACAATTCGGTACGCCGAAGTGAAAAGACTGAAAAATGAACGAAATCGTTTACTGGAAGAAAACCTTCGGAATAATGCGGGGCGCTGAAAAGAATAGCAGAGACAAAAGGGCAATTGAAGTCGAAAATAATGAAGAACAAACAATTAACACACAACGTACCCGTGGCGCTGGCCAGGCAAGTAGTCGGGGAGCTGGTTACAATGTTCAAAGTCATAAATAACTATTGATAAATAAAATGAATCTGCAGGAAGCGAAAAAAGTATGCATGGGTTGCCAAGCCTGGCGATATATCCTCTATACTGGATACTGATACTGGTGTATCTACAAGAGATGCCGAAAATTAAAAAAAAACAATATAGCAGGAAGTGGTATTTTTTAAACATTTACCTTTCACACCCTACCAAATTCACCCCTTCAGGGCTATCAGATTATAAACAATTACAACCACAGGGTCCCTCATGATTATATATAGTCAAAAATGGGGTATGCCTTCCGTCATCCCGTATTCTTGTTTAAGGCTGGATGCCATTCGCAAGACTAGCGACTTCTGCTTGATTTTTTTATTAGTCTTGTATTTTTAATAGTCTGACTATAACTAACGATACAGTTCAATTTGAATATCGTTTGCTAAAATTAAAATAAACTCTATTTCACATACACCCTCTACTGTTAACGGGGAAGATTTATCATGTCCACCTCCCTGCCTAAAATATGAAAGTTCGAGAAAAAAAGCTCATGTATTGTTTCGACTTTACTTTCCCTTTAAAGAGAAAGGGTTGTTAAATCCGCCCTAAGAAAAAGTTTAACTGGAATGAAGGAAAAATGCGTAGATCTTTTATATCGTTCATAATTTTTTTTTTATTTGTTTGTTTTAAAATGTTTCATAATTGTTTGCCTTTGATCAGGACGGACGGTTCTAGAAGCTTATTCATTATTTTTCAGATTTATATTAGTATGAATTCTTTTTTTATGTTATTTAAAATAATGTATTTAAAAGTAAGTATATATGAGCTCACTGTATGCGGGCTAAATCAGATCGAATGCCGCGGTATCTCTGGGTAGCCTTAATCTCAGTATAGGGTATCAATCGACTGCCTAATATTGGGCTTATGACATGCTATAATATACTCTTTGTCTATAAGTTTGATATTTAGCAAAAAGTTTGTCCTTCGCTGGTCACACCACGTTTTGAAAAGATTACCTGGATATTTGGGGAGAAGCGTCTGACTATACCACATCCGTCAGGTCGCGGAAGGAGAGACAAATTCAAGAAATTGTGGATTGAATGACCAAGGATGACATGTGTGCTATTATCCTCACTACTAGGGATGCTAAAGACTTTGCCCAAGTGGAGTAAAGAGTAGGAGAGTGGAACTTGAACTCTGAAGTGGAGGGTTACGGATGCAACCGGCATTTATACGTTGATGAAGATTTTACAAGAAGTTATTGCACCATTTAGAAAGGTATTCCAATCAGTGAATTACCTTATTAAAGTTTGGCAACTTAAAATTAGATTTATAAGTTGTCAATTTTTAATAAGACGCAGATAGAAACCATAGTCTAGACAAATGGTAGTACGTATAAAAGGTGAGCGCTCGGTTGCCGCACTTTGCTCTTTACTAAAAAGCTACTAAGGCCTCCGCAGACTAGCTTCTTTTAATATCGGCAACCCTGGACTTAGGGCAGTATTCCAGAACGTTTCTCAATACTCAATCAACGCTTGAGGCTTGTTGGTTTTTGCCTTATAAAATCTACTCTCAAGCGTCGATTAAGTATTGAGAAACGTTCTGGAATACTGCCCTAAGTCCAGGGTTGCCGATATTAAAAGAAGCTAGTCTGCGGAGGCCAGAGATTCCATAGACCTCCTTCCATCAATCAATCATCAGATTAGGCTTCTTATCGGTAGGTAGTTCTTTTAGTGTTCATAAAACTCTAAGAGTGTGGTGTATAGAGCAGGAAAATTGCTCGCTTTTTCGACCGCACCATAATACAGACGAAACTAATAATATTACTGCTTGCTAAGTTTACATCCAGCTGTAGATGAATATCGCATACGCGGCCTATCTGTTGCTACCTGCTGTTAAAATATTTCAACCAATAAACTAAACTTAACGACTGCCATGTTACTGGCAACCGGGACCAACAGCTTAACATGCCTTCCAAAGCACGGAAAGGCTCGTAAATGTAAATGTCACAAAGTGGTCACCCATCCGTGACCTGCCATAGCGAAAGTTGCTTAACGCATTTATCATTTACAGAATTTTCATTTCTTTTTTGATTTGTATGAAATATATAAAGTAAGGCGTCTTTAGTAGAGCACGATTTGATTCCTTGAACTATGGTATGGTGGTAGCTACTTAAGTGTAGCACGCGAACAGACACTAAAATTTTATAATACATATAAAATAAAATCAAACACTTCGTCACAACATTAAAAAAACAATCGAAATCAAAATGGCGTGTCAAGTTTTAATATCACCTTGTAAACAGTAAAGACAACTGGCCATTGCATTCGTGACTAACAATTTTAGTAAATACCAACTTGTTATTAGCATTTCACAAAATATATTACACGCTATTCTAATCCCTATACCAAGTCATATAAAGACTAAATTCTTGTTTATGTTTAAATTCAGATTACAAAATAAAGTTTGTGAATTAAAAAGATAGCATCTACCACGTAGTATATTTTCTGATGACAGATAAAACAGTATATAGGGGATTTTTGGAAACGCCGCTCCTGTCCCATAATTGGCCCAAAAGTTTATCTTTTCAAAGAAGTTATGGTCATTTATGGTACAATATAGTGTCGGAAGCCTCGTAAGGTACGTTTTCTGGTAGTTTCCATTAAATTATGGGTTCGTGACATTCAAAATAACTTATTTGTGTTTATATTGCCATGAGAATGTTGTAATTAGTGACTCACAGCTCGTTGAATTGCGTCAACATCTTTTAAAAACGAATAAACCCCATTAATATAATTAAGTTTACTGCTTCGGTGATGCCAGGGTCTCAGGTCAGAATCCCAGGTCGGAATAAATAATTGTGTGATCTGCAAATTTATGAAATCCGCAAAAATGTGAATGGTCCATAAATAGTTACTTTTATACTTCATATTTGATATATACCTTCCTTTTTTTTAATTTGTGTAAAGTTGTAAGTTGTAAAGTAGCTGTAAGTTTATATAATATTTACAACTTACAGCTACTTATAGTAGCTGTAAGTGGTAAATATTTTTAAACAAATAATTATATACACATACCTACATACATATTGTTACGCCTTTATCCCCGAAGGGGTAGACAGAGGCATACTATGCGCTCACATTTCACTGTTTGCATTTTTGTCCCACGTAAAACTTGATTTTCAAAGATAAGATTTTAAAAAATAAGTTTGTTATTCCTGTCAAACGGACAACAGAAAAATGCAACAATTTTGAAAGTTAATTTCCAAAACCGAAAATTCGTCAAAAAAGCAACTATGAAAACCTGTTGTAAAAGTGGCCCTGGAATAGTTATCGTAAAATTAATCTGTTGGTCGACTAATGAGTGAGGAACGATGGACGAAGTATATTTTTTTTGTACGAAAGAAGAATAGAGTATACAACGCGAGCTGATTGTTAAAAAAAAGGTCATGAATACTCGTATACTCAGACGTGCATGAATAATACTATTAATGAATCTACAAGAAGCGAAAGAAGCATGCATGAATCTGGCGATCTGCTATCTAACTACCCTACTTATTATCTATACTATTAATCTTCAAGCTGTTTTTTTTTATTAAATAATTATTTAATGGCCTGGTTTCTAAGACCTTTTAGCCAAATCTTATTTTTTATATCATATTTCTTCAATCTTATCTTCTAATTAGTCCTGTCCAGTCGATGTCGGGTCCTCAGGCTACGTCCTGGTCCTTGCCCTCAGTATAATGGTGATTCTTATACTAAGGTTGTCAGTGGACGTTTCGCGGCAAGAGAGAAAATAGCATTTCACTGCATAAATATCATTGTCTTTCACTATAACACGTTAACACAACTTTTATGTCCAAGAAACCACCACTCCCGCACATAAAACAAGATAAATGCACTAGTTTTAGAAAATAATATAAAGCAAGCGTCCGCACTTGTCACTCTTCCCGCCAAATGTCCTCTTCACGCTGTGAATAGAATAATCTATAGAAAAAGAATATCTAGAATAGACAATATTTATTATTTTTTTATAAATTTATTCGATAAAACATTCCATTATGGTACTAAAAAATATAATTACAAACATACATATTGTCACGCCTTTTTCCCCGAAAGGGTAGGCAGATACATATTATAAAAATATCATTATAATAGTAAATATAGGCTAAGCCGGGAGTACCGCTGTATAACAATCAATTGCTTGAAAACGCATTTTACCCAAAACCTTTTTTTCTCAACGAAATTAAATTATAAATCTTCACTAAACCCTTTTTTTTCTTTATCGTTGACCCTAAATCCTTTGAAATCGATACATCAGCAGTGATCGAAGCCGGGGCATAAACAATAACTATATGTAACATAATCCGTTTCGGGAGCTCCGTAAAGTAAGACATAAATAAAAGAGTTATGACGGGAGATATGAGACGCTCTGTTCACACAACGTAAGTGTGACTGTTGTGGATTTATGCTGTGGTTTAATTTCTTTTTTTTTTAAATCTCAAGTAGCATAAATACAAGGAAACTATACCACAGAGTTTATATAATACGGATGTCAAGACTGGTCACTTTTTTCCACAGTCCAAGCTAGTGGCTTCCGGAGTGAATTTTCGTGTCTTTAGGACTAGGACTACACCTAGGACCCTTTTTTCTAAAAGACATACACGTAGTTAGTTAGTAGTAGAAAAAAAAAACGGTGTATCATTATTTTTCCAACTCCCTAAAATTTTCTGATTAATTTCGATGCCGGTATCAAGAGATTTTAACTTCTTTTGGGACTACACCGAGATCGAGCTTTGAGTAACTTTTCTGTTCTTGGTCATTGCTGTAGATCCTGGTTTACAGGAGTAATGGGAATACGGGTGTGATTAGTTCTAAAACAAAAAGATCCAAGTGATACGAATCCTTCACATTAGTTCAAAAACGTTCGGTGCCGTAGAGTTTGCGCACAATGTTAATTTCTAATCTTCAATGCTAATTATCGTTACAAAAAGGCTCTTAAAGGGATAATTAATGGTAAGAAGGACGTGTGACTCATTGAAGGTCATCTACCCTTATAATGTTGGCACGCACTAAGACAAAATTTTAAAAATAAGGGGTGAGCGGTTGAATAAAAGTTTGTCATTTTCAAAGTTAGAGATGTGAAATTTAATTACAAATAAACAGTCACGTATACCGCGGTTTTGCAAAAATTAACCTATAAAGAGGTAAAATTGAGGTCGTCATTTTATTATTATGAGCTACTCTTATATAGAAGGCACCCACTAAAAATGTATGGCAGTTTATCATTTTTTAAATTGGAAACAAAATTACGTACACGTGTTTCTGGTCACATATTTAAAGATAGCAACCAAACTTTCCACACCTCCTTATGAATTTAAATAACTAAATACGTGTTTCAGGATTTTCCAACATTTTAAAAGTATAAAATAGGGGATGAAAGTTTAAATTAATGTAAATATTTGAAAATTTGTTAGGGTCAAGGGTAAAATAGCGGATCAAGTTTGTTTAAAAGTATAACAGAAAGGCTAAAAGGTCTTATGTGCTAGACACTAATTAGCACGACCAATTAACTTCCTGGTAGTCTCGGACTGTGTGTAAAACATTACAACATTTCATAATTTTAAATATGCACAGCTTTCTAAAGCCCAATCCACAATAATTTACACTGGCCATTTCTTATGCGCAAACGCATGCGATGTCTATCAGAAAGATGAAAGGTGACCGAGCAGCTTTACTGTGAAGAATATTAAACATAACACTTGTTTTGTCTATTATTATTGCCTGGCTGTTACGAAGGCCATATAAGGCCTATGGATGTCGCAATTGAAGTTCCACAATTTTTGGTAGAATTTAGAATAGAATAAAATAAACTTTATTGCACACAAATATAAAACACTCACATAAAGAAATTACAGTTTCATAAATGAACATAGGGCGGCCTTATCGCTAAAGAGCTATCTCTAACAGGCAACTTTTGGATAGAAAAGTTGTCTAGGACCATATGGGAAATGGGTAGCAATTGGTAGAATTTGGTATTCTTCAACACATACAGCTCAACAAGATTTATATTTACAGAGAGAAAGACTAGTATTTATATTTATTCGTCATTTTACATGACTTAGATAGCAAGTTTCTGAAACTTGGCAACAAATCGACGTAGAGGAGTCTTCAACTCCGTCAATTTTTCTTCTTATTTATTTCGATGCGGGTTCCAAGACACTTTAACGTCTTCTAGGACTTTACCGACTTCAAACTCGCTGTGACTCTACTTGTTTTAGACATTGCTGTAAGTTTTTATTAGTGATGTGCCGATCCTATCCGATTTTATTGAAGATCGGATCGAAAGCTTACGATTCAGTCGATTTTCGGATCGGATCGAACCCATGCGATACGATGACGGATCGATACATCTCTATCAAGTATCGGATGTAATTGTGGGTATGTTATGTATGTTGGGTGGTCAATCAAAGCACCATCTAAATCTTAGTTATGTTATATATTTAAACAAAATGATGGTACTTTACAATATAAAAAGGCTTTCAACTTGGTTTAACGACTGCCATATTACTGGCAACCGGTACCAACGGCTTAACGTGCCTTCCGAAACATTAAATCGCTCGCCAATGTGAATGCCTCAAAGTGGTTACCCAATCCGTGACCAGCCATAGTGAAAGTTGCACTTTGGATATTGACAATTTTGGATCCATCTTTTGAGAATCGGATCAAATGCATACGAACCGATCCGCGGAACGAATCGAGACAATGCCATCCATTACGAATTTCAAAATCTGAGCAAGTTTATAAAATGATGATACAATCCAGATGAACTGACGGAAGTAGAAAAGGTTGCACGGACTGGATGCGAAATGCTCTTGACCGTGTTCTATGGTAAAAACTGGGGCAGGCTTACAACCAGCAGTGGACTTCTTTAAGCTTATTTCTTGATTGATTGATTGAGATATCAATCAAAACTTTTGATACGAGTACATTTAATTTGCCTTGTTAATCCTTTTAAATTCTTCTAATGACTTTATTAAAGAATCTCATACTATACTTGAACACTTAGAAATCTTACTTATAACAAACTAAACTAACTAACAATCTTCACACTATATCAGGGTAGTCAGAGAGGACAGATAGCCAGGCTTCTTTAGAGCCGAGTTGTTTCCATACCCCCTTTATGGAAACGGTAGAGGCACAAGTAGATCTGGCTTATAGAACCATGATCTACGTAAAGCCAGAGGACAGAGAAGGATGGGTCTTCCAGGCAGCGCAGACGGCCAACTTCTTTTTTACTTCTTTTTATTTTATCTTTTCTTTGAGGCCTTCTTTTTATTTTTTTATTTTCTTTTTCTCACATGGCAGGAAACCTTTTCAAATATAACTATACGCCATGAAGTTATCTAAGTTTGAGGATGAACACCACGAGCAAGGAATCAATGTCATTCGCGCGCTCTCAACTAGAGACGCCTTATTATATATATTTCGTGTAGTAGTGAAGCCCTTGACACGCTTGGTTGTAACCAAGCGTGTCAGGGGTTTCACCCTTTTTATACGATTATACACAAATTACACCAGACGAATGGTCGCCTAACTGACAGGACCCGTATGCGATTTCGCATACAATTTGACGTACTTTCGTCACTCGTCGCGAGCGTGAGGCAGCGAGCAAAATTCCTAACTATGTCGTGAACACCTTGATGTGCTATTGCGAGACAATTTAAGTAATAATATTAGATGATTATTAATTGCCTCGGTGGCGCAATGGTAATGTATGCCACTGCCGCGACTGAGGTCCCGATTTCGATACCCGGGACAAAACAAAAATTTGTGTGTTTGTTTCAGAGTTTAGGGGTTTCATATGTATAATATGTATGCATTTAGAAATATATAAGTATGTTTATCAGTCGTCTAGATCCCATTACACAAGCTTATATTAGCTTACCTTAGGCTAGACGGCGGTGTGTAAAAAAAATGTGCCCAAACATTTATTTATTTAAATATTTTTTCATAAAAGATATTTTAATTATAAACTTCTGAATCTGTGCGACAACTACCCTCGTCTCGCAAATCTCTTAAGCCATCTCGCGCCATCGCCTCATACACCGTAATAATAAACGTCTGCGCGTGCGCACTTTATTGATATTCCTTACCGCCTCGAACAAAATGACAATGAACATGAAATATTAATTTGTGCCGATTGGGACATGGTATTGGAATGTTAGTCCTTGTTTTACGTATTGAGTTTACCACTTCGATTTATTGAGTGTTTGGCTTATAAAATTTAACATAACCATAAACTCTTGTTTGTATTTTTTATATTTAATAAACACTATGTTAATAAATTTAAACTTTTAATCAACATACTTACATACATATTGTCACGCCGAAGGGGTAGGCTGAGGCATAATATAGGCCCTCATTACCCCGTCAGGGATACAGCGTGAAGATAGTTAAGTTAACTATTTTTTTATTACACCTTATGCATTTTTGTCCCACTTAACAGGTGGTGAGGCCATTGCCGTGTTGAAATAGACAGGCGCAGATTGTGGCGACCCGCTGTTGAAATTTTTAAAGCTTTCAACGAGGCTTAACGACTGCTATTCTACTGGCAACCGGGACTAACGGTTCAACGTGGCTTCCGAAGCACGTAAATGAATCTAGTCAATATTAAATTGTACTTTTTTCATGAAAATTTTAATACCAGCTGTATAGTTCAAATAAGTCTATCAAATGATCGACTTATTTGGAATCACAAGAATCTGGGGTCAATTAGACTATCCCGAACCGACATATTATAATGCTGTAATTTTAAGAGAAGGTAATTACTTGATGGCAGCAAGTTCCAGGCTACTATGTGGTGGAAATACTCATAACATACAATAATCAAAGAAGCAGTATATAACATTTTGGATCAAATAAACTTGTGGATTTTAGCGAGATCCCGTCTTCACCTCGGAAGTAAGCTGATGAACTTCAAAAATCTATACTAATAATATAAAGCTAAAGAGTTTGTTTGTTTGTTTGGTTAAACGCGCTAATCTCAGGAACTACAGAACAGATTTGAAAAATTCTTTTTGTATTTATCGAGTAAGGCTATATATCATTACGCTACTATACTGGGAAGCAGAGCAGTAGTCATAAATGTCGACAAATCGGGCAAATTTTTATGCATCATTGTAGAATTTATAAGCGACGGGATTAAATAGGTGCGACGGGAGGTCGAAATATTTCTTCAGGCAAAGCTGTGGGGGTCATCTAGTTAAATATAAATATGAACGGCTTTTGAAATAAAGAAATCGCATCAAATTGCCATAGACAGAGCATACTTAGATACTCAGGTTAAACTTATATTAATACCCCTCGTTTTACGCTGGTGTGTGGGTAGAATTTTTTTTACACTTGCTGCAGTTGTCAAAACAATTTCATTTTATAATCACTAATGTCACACGACACCACGAACAGACTAGCACATGGCCACACCTGATCAAAAGTGAGCTTTTACAAGAGAGTGCCTCACTAGCGCTGCCAGACCCTAAACTTTAAGCGTTCGGGTAAACCGAGGCAGGGAACTCGTGTCATAATCTATGGGCCGTATATTCCAGAACGTTTATCAATACTCAAGAAACACTTGAGAGTAGTATTTATAAGGCACTTACTAGCCTCAAGCGTCGATTGAGTATTTAGAAACGTTCTGGAATACGGCCCTAAGCGTAGGTATGCAGAGTGGAACCCCTATGAGACCTCATCTTATTATTCTTTTTAACATAGAAATACGAACATTCCTTTTTTTTTCTTCATCTTAAGTGTTTTCCCAGTTGCTTCAGAGCCTTACCTGAATTTAACTATTGAATCTTTAAGTTGGCTGCTACTGCCATCTGACCCCGAACCGCGTAAGGGCGTTGCGTTGTTGCCTTTTCAAGTCAGCAGGTGCTCCGCTATCAGGTATGGTCACTTCGAACCCGATGATTTTGGGTAACCCCCTTACACCTAAAACTACTAATGTTCTATTGTTGATTGTAAATTAGTTGCGCTTAATTCAATTTATACAAAACATTGATAGATTAACTCCCAACCGATTAAACAGCAAAATAGGAAGATTTTATTAATGACATTGAACGAAATAAATAGCTAAATCAAATAGTACAATATCATCAATTGCTTACGTACCATTACAAACCAACATCGCTATTATTCGCTGCATTTTCTTTTACAATAAGGTTGTATTTTGCTTGTCGATCAGCGGTATAAACATTAGCATGCAGGCGGCAATCGCAACCCGATATGACACGGCACCGAGTCTGTGCTTTATGATTGTAGATTTTTCTGTTAAACGTCAAACTCACCGCTGCGGTGCCTCTGCGCAGACGAAGGAGTGATTAGACTAGGCTAAACAGTTTTATAAATACCCGCGATAAACGCGACGAAGTCTTCCCATACCCGTTTTCTATAGAAATATGTTCTTGGGATAAGAAACAGCATTCAGGGATAACACACTTTAATAAATCTCTTTTTAATATACATAAATGACATGCCAAATATAACTGAACACTTTATGACATTGTTTGCTGATGACAGCACTATTCTATTCATCCATAACGACTATAGTACTTTGGAATCTGAGATTGTTGAAACTTTGACATCTATTGAAAACTGGTTGACATTCAATAATCTCAAAATTAATTTAAATAAGACACACCTTATGGACTTCAAACAAAGACTGACTAAAAGAGTACTAGGAATAAAGTATGTAGATACAACATTCACTGAAATTAATTCAACACGCTTTCTCGGACTAACTATTGATGACCAACTGACCTGGAAACTACACATTGACAATGTATGTAAAAGTTTATATAAGTTTTTGTTTGCCCTATATAAGTTATCTCGAATAGCAAATCGATCGACAGTTATTACTGCATACTACGGCCACATGGACTTTACTCTCAGATATGGGATAATATTTTGGAGCAACTCAACAGACAAATCGTACTTATTGCCCAAAAACCTTGTGTCCGATCTATTTTAGGTTTAAAAAAAAGAGAATCGTGTAGAGATAAGTTCAAGGAATTAGGCATTTTGACAGTACCTTCCATTTACATATTAGAGACAGCAGTATTTGTTAAAAAGAATCCCCACTTGTTTTCTGCAAAACCGTCTGGTACTAGACGTGAGGGTAATTTAGAACATGTGCCATGTAGAACGCAATTACTACGTGGAAGTTTATTTTGTATGGCACCAGTAATATATAACAAAATACTATATAACTATCCGATCAAAAAGCATGACGTTATTCAAAAGGAAGTTGATTGAGATTCTAGTAAACAAGGCCTACTATTCTATAGACGAATTTCTAAATGAAAGACATTTTAATGAAAAGTTGAATTTGAATAATGCTGTACCTACTTGACATTTTTAATAATTTTATATTTTTTTTATTAATATTATTATAATTTAGTTTTTTTTTTATTTGTACACCGTATTGTGTGGTAGGACATAGCGTACTAATATGTAATATAGATTTAAGACCTGTAAACTATCATATGCTCCACAAATAAATATATAGAAAAAGAAATTGAAAAAAAAAATTGAAACAGTGAAATAATTTTCAAATTTGGTTCAGTGATTTACAGAAACACTGAACCAATTTTAAAACCCTCTACAACCTCACATACTCAATACTTTATCTCTTTAAAATACATATTTATTGTCACGCCTTTACCCCTGAAAGTTTTCGCATAAGTTGGGCGCATAGTATGCCTCTTTCTACCCCTTAGGTAGAAAGAGGCATACTATGCGCCCAAATTTCACCGTATGCATTTTTGTCCCACGTAACAGGTCGTGAGCTCATTGGCGTGTTGAAATGGACAGGCGCGGGTTGTGTCCATATGCTGTTGCAATATTTCAAGCTGCTCATAAGGCCTTAAACTGGGCTTAACGCCTGCCATGTTATTGACAACCGGGACCGACGGCTTAATGTGCCTTCTGAAGCACGGAAACGCTCGCAAATGTAAATGACCAGCCATAGAGAAAGTTGCGTAACTCAGTGAGCATTATCAGAACACTGAGTCCGCGGAGTCACGAGCTTCATTATAATATTAGTATAGATACGAGTAAATACTAATAATACAGATAAAGCTGAATAGTATGTTAGGTTCTTCTCTTCATTTTTACGTATTCCCAGTTAATCCAAATCCTTCCTGGATTTAGAACCTGGGGTAAGCTTTTATCGAATACTAGGAGCAGCTTATTTTATCTTTTTTTTAACTGGGGTTTGATCACTCAGTAAACATGTCACCCTCATAGGGGCTGATAGACTATTTATATGTAGGCACAGCTTTATTGAGAGCAACTGCCGTCTGACCTCCCAAACCCGGAAGGGGACTGCGTCATTGCTTCTTCCGTTGATAAGCAGGTGAGGTCGCTTAGGCCCTGTAGATATTAGTTAGGCTCCTTACACCTCAATAGTTTGTTGATTTAATGATCTAATCTTAGGAACTACTTCTTCGAATTCAAACAAATTTATATTGCACGATAGATAGATAAAGTCCGAGACTACCAGGACTTTAATTGGTCGAGGTAATTAGTGTCTAGCACATAAGACCTTTTAGCCTTTTGTTACCACCTCACTAAAAAGGCAACGGGTTGAAAATTTCTTACAAATTTAACATCTAAAATAGACACATTTTATTAAATTTATTCGGACCTTTAGACCCACCCCAGTTTCGTGCTTCGGAAGGCACGTTAAGTCGTTGGTCTCGGGTGCCAATAAGATGGCAGTCGTTAAGCCAAGTTGAAGGCCTTATGGGCGGCTTAAAAAATTTCAACAGCAGGTCGCCGCAGCCTGTGCTTGTCCTTTTCAACACGGCAATGGGCTCACCACCTGTTACGTGGGACAAATATGCATAAGGTGAAATGAGGGCGTTTAATATGCCTCTGCCTACCCCTTTGGGGATAAAGGCGTGACGGTGTGTATGTATGTATGTTTAGATAGATAAAGTAAATTGTGGGTATAATTTGGTTAAAGGCGAACGCGTAAGGTACAACTAATTGTAAATCAAAGACTGTAAAAATGCAGGGGTGTAATAAAGCCGAGTCCACTCCAGTCCGAGTCATCTGCGTGCCCAAGGCAACCTTCAAGGCAAGGTCTAGCGAAGGATTTTGTAGACAGATTGTAAAATAAGATTACAGTTACTGCTGAACCTGGGTTGCATGATAGTTGGAATCCTTCTGGTGCCTTAAAAATTTCATGAGTGCTTAACCACAGCCTTACTTTCTGATCCTGAGTTGCCTACTCTATTCGTTTATGAGTCTACAAGCGCACGATCTTATAATATCGTTGTCAGAGTTCATACGTATTCATTGTTTTTATATTATTTATACTTAAGCTTCAAGTACAAATTAAGACATGAGATAGGCAGAGGGCGTGCTGCGTAGTACTTTATGGTGGTAGAAGGTACAACTTTATAGCGAACGTATTGTACCTGTAGATCTGAAAGGCTCTTGTTACAAACTGACCTTGGATATGAAAGAGATTATTGATTTGTTAGTGCAGATTTTTTTTAGGGTTCAGCACCTAAAAAAAAGGAACCCCTATATGATCACTTTCTTGTACGTCTGTCTGTTTGTCTGTCCGTGAGTCACCGTCGATTTCTCAGGAAGGGGTGGACCTGGATGAAATTTATACCAGATCCTGAAGTCTATGGTCCCTATTAGGGGTTGCCGGAAGAACTGGGACATCTTTCCGAGGAGTTACCCGTCCGGCAATAGATAGTTAGGCAGGGACCTTGTGGTTTTAGCCGGTTTGAGTCCGGTATGACATGACCGAGGGATTTCCACAAGTTAAAAAAAGGTCCCTAATCGGTGTATAAAAATCAAGGTTCTGAGTCAACACAATAAAAAGATACGGGCAAATTTAGATTTTCGCGAAAATTTGTACAAAAATGTACTAACCTAACCTACACAAAGTGTACTAATAGGTTAGGTGTCCTCATACATACATAGTAAAATCCAATTAACATAGAGCTCTGAATTTGTATAGGTGCCCATACAATTCGAAGTTCTAGTTTAATTAGCACTTATATGGTGGTATAATGGGTAGGTACGGAACCCTCGGCGAGTTCGACTCGAGCTTGACCGTTTTTTTTTGTTTAACGTCAAAATAGCAAATATGGCTACGTGGTCCAGAGATCGACTGCTAGGGGTCTGTGACTGACTACCCGTGATGGATGACTACCCCGTCAGGGATACCTACAGCGTACATAAATAGATGTTTTTTTTTAAGTTTCACGTTATATTATGGGAATAAATAATAAATAAAACACACGTACCAACGCTATCATGCTTATTGACCTTGAATTCAAATCAGAAGTCGCGGGTTCAAGTCCCGCTCTACGCTGAAAATTTTTTACATTTATTTCCAAAATAATAGGCAAATGATCGCTATCATGTCTCAACAGGGATGTACAAATCTATCATACCCGTCACTTATATTCGTAAAATATATTCTCCAAAGTTCCTAGTACTTAAAACTAATTATTTCATTCGCAAATTACTGCTGTGGGCGTTTGAATTATAAATGTGGTGGATATTATTGCCAGTTAATTGGATGCAGTGAACAATTCAGATGGATATAATTAGAGTTCTCTTTAAGCTTGAAGTTTGTCCTGTTTGGACTTTCTCCAGGAAACTGTTAAGAAATCTGGATGGTAATGATAATTTCATTTGTTGGTATGAATATATTTGGCGCTTATTTTACATTTACAGAATATTCCAGGTTACAATGTTGCACTACTTCTTGCAGATGCTCGGACTTTTTTTAGATTACTACGGATTATTTTTAGAATATAATATAATTGAATATTCTCTATTACACCAATCATGATATTATAGCTAAGGGTTACATAGTTATTTTGATATGTACAATCGGCGGATTTATCGCTAAAAGGAATTTCTCACAGGCAACATTTAGATGGCCACAAATTAAAAAAATAACGATTAATATAATATTTTCAAAGAATAAACATTTTCAAATAAAACTTTTCATAGATATTACTCTTTGATTATAGATTTTTTAAATTTATTCTGAGTTCTGCGTTTTCTTAACCATTTTTAAAATTTCTGACGAAACTTGAACAGCTCTTCCGAGTATTTCCAATAGGAATAAAATAAAATAAGTAACTCACAAAATAAAAGACTGGATTTATACATTTTCTTTTTAAAACTTTGATTGTTTGTCGGAACTTTAAGAATAGTCGTCAACGGACCAACATTAACAATTTGAAATTCTGTAAAGTATAACAATTAAAATCACCCACATCCAAAAAAATCTCTCATTGGGCTTATTGGACACAAAGACTATAGTATCTCCATCTTTTTCTTCTACAGAAAAAGAGAAGGAGTAACATTTATGTTGTTTTTTTGTCACGAGATTTAGTAAATAAAATTAACATGGTAGCATAATAACAAATTTGAAACGTCATATGTTTGTCAATATAGTTTATGAAAATGTATTATGTGGTTTGTTTTGTTAAGTGTAAGTGTTGCTTTGATCTCAGTACTGCCACCCAAGCAGGATGCAATATGTCCATATTTGTTTTATTTATTGAGCGTTTCTGCGATTTTAATTGTTCTAATTATAGAAATTACTAAAGTACGAGTATTAAGGACTCGTACTGAGTGAATTTTATCATAAGACTGTTCAATTTAACTGTTATTGAATCTGTTTTACGCTAAAATTTTGTGTTCGTTTCGTGGAAATCCATTTATCCAATTTAAAATTATTTTTTATTTATCTATCACGCCTTATCCCCGACGGGGTGGCAGAGGCATACATATTGTATGCCTACTTTTCACCACGTGTATTCCTGTCAAAGGTGGTGAGCCCATTGTCGTGTTGAAATAGACAGACGCAGGTTACTGACAACCGGGACCAACTGCTTTACGTACCTTCCGAAGGACGGAAACGTTCGCAAATTTATTTAAAAAAAACATCATTCGATCAATCATTTTTTCGTTTTGAGCGCTCTTGCCAACCACTACGGGACAATTTCCCCTCCCTTGCATCCATTCCCCCCCGATCGAAAAACCCATTCGCTAAAAGTTGTTGTCTACATCAAGGATTGTCCATGCCAAGTTGCATGCAAATTCGATAAAAATGCGACCTGTAGAATGGACGGACGGACATCAATAGCATTTTTCCCGTACCAGTGGATGTTGTGTTAGTTACACCATTTACAACTCAAGAAGAAGAAGTTCACCCGGAACTGATTTTTATGACACTTAATTTATTGGATTTGTTTCTACCCCGAATAGCAGAATAAGTAAAACAATACAAAAATAAATATTTTATATGAAACGGGATTACAAGGCGGTGCAGAATTCACCGGAAACCATAATAGGTATTATAAGAAGTACAGTACACAGTTATAAATATAATGTTTGCTACTACTAGTTATATAACAACGACATAATTACACAAAATATTATACTTAGATCGGCTCTGTTACAGTATAAAAATCCATACAGAAAAATGTTCCTAGTCGGGGATTGAACATTTCGCACTTTGAAAGTATCTTCCCATATTCCATTTTAGATGACCAGAGGTGCTGTAATGCGTTTACGTCCAAATTCTCCAACTGGTAATGACCCTAAAAAGAAATAACAACTCAGTCATTAATGAAGAGGCAATAACAAAATGAATCCTTATAAAATCTATTTAATTTCAAGCCCTTCACCCGAGAGATCTACGACTAACTTATAGTTACTTGAGTCGGAACAAATATTTGTGATCCACAAATGTTGGTTTCGGAGTTTAGGGGTTTCCTATGTATAATATGTATATATTTTTAGCAATATATAAGTATGTATATCAGTTGTCTAGATCCCATAGTACAAGCTTGTAGCTTAGTTTGGGCTAGATGGCTCTGTGTATAAGTGTCCCACAATATTTATTTAATTATGACAATCATTTTGATTCTCTTACGATCATAGGCAACTTCTTGAGAAATTTATACATTAACCAAACGCCAAGCATAGCTCACTTCGAAACACGTTGCGCATCTTCAAACATAGTGGGGTTAGTTTGTACTCTCAAGAGTAAAAATGTTACTATGTTCAGCATATGTGCCAAAATCTTCCATCATAACTAGTAGAATGAGGTTTTATAGGTGAAGAGAAGACTAGTTGAAACCAAAGACCAGACTGATTGTCAAAAAACATCGTTGAGCTAAAATGACATCTATTTTCTTATCCGTAGGGTAGCTATTTTCTTATACGCAGTAGCTAGCTAAAAACGGTCCTGGCGCGAGAGCTCCGAAAGGTGTTGGGTCCTTGTCTAACGCGCTGCCAGCTCAAATAACCATTGGATTTGGTAGAAATGGTAGAAAATGTTTTTAATAGTAAATTGGTTGAGCGGGCGAGATAAATAAATTCGAAGTGGACTGTAATTGCGGGGAAAAACAATAATGAAATTTACACGCGGTTGTCGACGAAAAAGAAATGGAAACAGGAATGGGTACGCTACCTTGCTGCTGCTGCGAGATGCTGAGGTGGAGGCTGCCGGGGGCGACCCTGGACTTGAATTCCTGGTTTCCTTGCAGGAAAACACTATTTATCCATCGAAAACACAACTATTAAGAAAAGTTTGTGCGAGCGCGCGCGCGGCCATTGCAGTACTACGTTTTCAGTCCGTCTTCGTTGCCTGTGTGTTGACAGCGCTGCGGTGGAGTTTTAGATGGCGCGTAATACAGCTGTCTCGCTCTTCTTTTATGCGAGACAAGGTAGGTGCGAAAGAGATATGGAATAAAGGGAAGAGGGGTGGGAGTGTCGACAACTAATTAATTAAAAATAAATGGAGATCGGCAACATAGAAAAAATAACGTTCGAATCGTATACCGGCGCAACCATTTCCCCCCCGGCTTGAAGGGTTACCTTCGAAAAAGGAACA
Organism: Thumatha senex; assembly: GCA_948477245.1. Classification (NCBI taxonomy): domain Eukaryota; kingdom Metazoa; phylum Arthropoda; class Insecta; order Lepidoptera; family Erebidae; genus Thumatha; species Thumatha senex. The sequence continues at coordinate 22,675,858 of OX419744.1, read as the reverse complement.
ACTGACTATACAGTTGCCACTAAGCTTTAGCTGCTAAATAAACAAAATGCTATCGAACTAAACTAAACTAAACCTAATCGAACAAGCTAAATTTGTTATTGACGTTACTGTTGATTAGGCAAAGGACAAAGACGAATAACTGGTCGCAAGTACGAACCAGTTGCGGTTTTAACGCGAACTATACGGGTGATCCCATTTGACCCAGGGAAAACTTCTTCTACCACCCCAAGAGGCCAATGTAATGGAGGCATATTTTCAGTTACAATAACTACGACAGTAACGACAGTAATAGGGTTCGATGGAGTATTCCATTTCTGACGTGACTGTGGAGAAGGTGAAGAGTAGGACAGGAATCCACACGGTGAAAAGGGGGCATATAATATGCCTCTGCCACCCCTTCGGGGATAAGGCGTGGTGGATATTTATTTATTTACGTGACTGTAGCGTATGCAAATAGTCTGTTCTCCAACGCTTCCAAAACGATTGAACGAGTTCGAAGAAGAGAGAAGAAGATAAAGTCGATCTTCCTCTATTTCAAAAGCGCCACTACAAGGTTTATTTAATTACAAATTTCTAATTTCAGACGAAAAATAAAATCGCTGAAGTTCACGAAGCACGATTAACTCAGCCCTGTTTAAGTCAAAGGCGGTAACATGCTCGCGACGAGGAAGGATTTTCAAAAATCGACAATTGAAAACAACCTTACGTAAAAGAATCGGCCACGATGAAACACGGCTAGCCAACTCTAAGATAGGCGATTTTTCGAGCGGTGCGGTAGTAACTAAAGAGGTTTTCTTTTCCTCTGGCGGCGTGGACACAGTAGCGGGGTTGAAAGGACTAATAGGCCATTCATCAGGTGGGGCTTGGCACCAGAAAGAGCCATGGAACCACAACGGATGATCCAAAATCTGTGCAGGTGTTAACCCACGAGACAAACAATCCGCAGGGTTGTCAGTACCTGAGACGTGATAAAAGTTAGGCGGCGCCAATTCCGACTGAATTTCTGCCACCCTATTTGCGACAAATGTATCCCAACGATGGGGCGAAGAATGTGTACAACACAAAGCGACGGTCGAGTCCGAGAATGCGAAAATTCTATCTATATTAATGCGACAACTACTAACAAACGAACTAACGAGCTGGGCTAGAACCAATATAGCGCACAGCTCGAGACGAGCGAGAGAGACTATCTTACTAGCGGCTACTTTAGATTTAGCTCTGATAAGGTGAAATGAAATGTCATCACCGTTACGAACGTGGAAGTACACAACACCCCCATACGCTTTCTCACTAGCGTCAGCGAAACTTAAAACAGTTACAATACTATCATCGGAGATGCCAACATGGCGCGGTATTCTAATTTGCTCGAGCATAGGAAGCTCGGCTCTAAAGCGGTCCCACAATTTAATGATGTGGTCGGAGGAGTGTCGTCCCAGTCACAGTTGGACAGCCAAAGTTCTTTCATGAGAAGCTTTGCGTACAAGACGACAGGTACTACAAATCCCATTACATCCCATATGCGTGCGACACACGACAATATAGTGCGCTTAGTGCAGTTTTACGGTGTAGGACAAAACTTCAACCTAAACATGTCGGACGAAGGTGACCAACGCAAACCGAGAACCTTGTGCGTATCATTACTATCAAACTCCTTGACAGTCGACAAGCGATGCGACGGTGGAATCGAATCCAAGACTGTTTGCGAATTACTAGTCCATTTTACGAGATCAAAATTACCAGCCTTCATGAGATCAATTACTTTAGCAGAGCATGAGTATATGAAGTGAGTATGAACCAACCCGGAGCAGAGAAATACCAGAATATATAAAGAGAGGGCGCCCGGTATCTCTCCATCAAACAAATGATGCAATTAAAAACACAAGTACCTATTTTTAATTACATTTATTTAAACCATATCCATATGTAGACATAAGTATTTATATACGAAGGATAAAAGAAATGGCTTAGTCATGCATAGTAAGTAATGCATAAGTCCATATATATGGCAACTTAAAATAAGTTTATATTTAGTACAAATAAAAATTTAAACCAAAGTATGGGCGTGGGCGTGGCCTAAAATGACAAATATTAAAGCAGTTGTCAGATACCTTAAAATTATCTAAATTATATACAGACATACAGTTAAACTATCTCTGAGTTTTGTTAACACACAACACCGCTTCCTATGATCATCATCATCATACACCACAACATAACAACATAGCAAGGTAAAAATAAAGTTTCACATTGATATTCCTTTGTAATAATAAAAAGATTATAAAATATATGTAACTGGAACGTCACATAGGTAGTCCAGTATATTACAGTAGTTGAAATCTACATAGGTAACAGAGAAATGAATATTTAAAGTTAAAAGTTATTCCTTTTAAACTATCAACATCAGTCGGCCTTTACCGAGTTATTATACATTAAAACTAATTAAGGATTACTACTTATCTGGATATAAGGTTGAGGAACGTCCAAATCCTTCACATCTCTTCCTATTTTAGAAGTCCAGGTAGTAGGTAACCAGAGTAGAGAAAAATATCCTCTTCTTTGAACATTGTCTCAGTTTTAATAGAGGTAGGTGTCTTCTTACAGACATTCACAATGAGTAAAAAAACGTAGCTTACTTAGAACGTGAAACACGTTAAACCATAAAATGTCATGTAATTCTAAAATAAAGAACTAAAAAAAAGAACGAAAAACCCGTAAAAAGAAAACCCCCTGTAACAACAGAAAAGTAACAGATATTAGTAATTTGTAAAAAAAATCACTTTATGCTCAACATTCTGTTAAGGAATAGCGTCTAAAACGTTATATAGTTTCAACTTACCACTTATTTCAGTGGGGTTTTAACTAGATCATTCTACCATCAATCTTTTTCGTGTTATTTGTTAAGTCTCTTGATAAGCAGACTGAAATACAAAGTACAACCATTGTAAGAACATATTATTCGTAAACGCCAAGTAATCTTACCGATTACGAAGACAACAATCAAAACAAATATTCTCACCTTATAACAACAATTATTGTGTATACATATTTGCTATAAAGACTCTACGGATATTACATCGAATTAAATCACCATGACCAGGCATTTTCTCATGACGCCATTTCGTAGAAAAAAAACGAGCTCCTTTCTTTTCATTCGCTCGATTACGGCAGGCTAAAATCATACGGCCTATACAGCCTTGACAAAACATTGGCAGAATAAACAAAACCAACATGAAGTTAGCAACCTTACTATTCCTGTTTGTCACACCGCACGCAATACGTTATGTGTGGATGCAAGTCAGGACAGCTAATCTGTCTAAGTTCAATGTCCAGTACCTAACTGAAAGACCATAGACAGCACGCGTTAATTTTGGAACGCGCCAAAAACTTGAAACGACTGTGACAGTTTCGACAACGTCAAACTCATGTCGTTCAAAACAAAAAACAAACAGTGTGAAATGTTATAACATTTTAAATATTTAGCCAAATAAGTTTAAAGTTATAACTAAAGTATTGTGAAAATTGAGTTTGTTTCCACAAAAGGGATGTATACATAAATACGGTTAGTAAATCAAATCTTATGAATATGTATCCGACACTCAGAAGTGTTACACTGTTTTAGGATGTAAGAGTGATAGTGAAAAAAAAACTGTATCTTTTCATTCGTAAGTACTACCAAGTTTTATCAGTTACTAGGTTTTAATAGTAATATATTGTGTATCTTGCATTCAAGATCGAATTTCATTAATAAATAAGATCAAATATCATTATTTAAGAAGTCAAACACCTAACATATATAAAAGTAAGGGTCGCCATTTCATGTATGCTAAATTACCCCAGATCTGATTTTATTTTAAAACAAAATGCTGGTTGTGTCGTACATGCTACATTTATTTAAACCTAATAGACGCACAAAAAGGGAGACGTACAGAAAATTAACTTTGAGAAGTATATTAGCCTACTTACCGCGTAGTTAACGTTACTTATATATTGTGCGACATAAGTTTAGGCTTAGGGTATAATGGAAATAACTACTCTCGGACCTCCCAACCAATAACCTACTACGTGTATCAGCGCCCTGGCTTCATTATTCAGTTAGCATCAACATGCATGCGACGCGGAAATCTGGATTGTGTTTCAAGTGGAAGTAGTTTATAGACACGCAACTACATACCTAAGATGTTGTCGAAACTGCTCTAAACTTCACCATTTTATTTTTAAATATTGTATTACTTAGCCGTGACGTCTCGGTTCGCCCAAATTTTCCGTGAAGCGCTCGTGGCCCCGCGGTCTCAGTGTTCTGTAAACGATCACCGAGTTACGCAACTTTGACTATGGCTGGTCCTCGGATGGGTGACCACTTTGTGGCATTTACATTTGCGAGCGTTTCCGTGCTTCGGAAGGCACGTTAAGCCGTTGGTCCCGGTTGCCAGTAAAATGGCAGTCGTTAAGCCTGGTTGAAGGCCTAATGGGCGGCTTAAAAATTTCAACAGCAGGTAGCCACAACCTGCGTCTGTCTATTTCAACACGGCAATGGGCTCACCACCTATTACGTGGGACAGGAATCTACACGGTGAAAAGTGAGCATATTATATTATATGCCTTAATGGATATTTATTTATTTTATTTATTTAAGATGTTGTCGAAACTGCTCTAAACTTCAATATTTTATTTTAAATATTGTATTACCTAGCCGTGACGTCTCGGTTCGCCCAAATTTTTCACTTTAGTGGTCGGTGTCTGCTATGGTAAACTAATAGTAGCAGCTGTAATATCTTTGTTGTCGGTGCTGTTAGAAACGACTGCTGCCTAATCTCCCAAACTCTATTAGTAGGTATCCGCTCCTGTGCCGACCTTGTTCATTTGTCAGCAGGTGTATCAGCTTTCATTGCATGTATATATACTTAAGCACCTGTTATGTTTTTTTATTGTGTTGTGTTTAGTTAAATAATTATTGCTTTCTTGCAGCTTTCCTAAAAGTGACGATTCGCGTCAGATTTGGATAACAACTACAGAACGAACCAATTGGTCAACAAAACCAACTTCAAGAATTTGCAGCAAACATTATGAACAAAAGTTTTTATTTAAAAAGAAGAAAAAGACTATTACATAGTGTTGAATTTAAAAGACATAATAATATATATTTTTTGAGAGATACGTTTTTTTATAACAGTCTGCTTGCTTACAAATGTTTATTATGTCAATTAACAGCAAAACTAAATAAACATATTAAAAAATTAACATACTGTATTATTTACTCACAAAAACTAGAACCTATCATGCCTCTGTGGTGCAGTTGGTAGTGTATGCTACAGTGAGGACAAATACTTGATTAATCCGCAAATGTTTGTTAAGGAGTTCAGGTATTTTCTATGTTAGTGTAAGGGTGTTTCCAATTACCCTCAACTACTAGCGGTGTAACTGCTAACTAACGGATGAGATAACTGCGCATGTGCTCTTACGGGATTGGGAGGTCAGACGGCAGTCGTTCACAACAATTCCAAAAACTAAAAGCCAAATGATCAAAAGTACGGATCGTAGGTAGATACTTAAAATTTTAATAATACAAAATTTGGGGAAAATTTCTTCATATGGTAACCCAGTTATAACACTACCTGTAGTAGTGTAGTATTCTCTGTCTACGGTGCACAGTCTAGTTATTAGTATAAGGTCTTTGGTTGAAACAGAGCTCCCATAGAGCAGAGTCAATGTTTGATGTTGAACTCCACCGTACCGACATGACCTATTTGAAAAATTAAAAATACATGTGATAAAAGTTAATGAGGCGTAGGTTTTAAGTTGAGACATTTATGAATCAAAATTAGTCAATAAGTTATTGCAAAAATTGAATTGTCTATGGTAAAATCCCATGTAATAACAAAAGCGCGCGTTTTTGATTTCTTTATATAAATAAATAAATATTATGGGTTATTTGTTTTTACAGCATCATTTAGCCCAAAGTACGCTAATATCGCTTGTGTATAAATTTAGGTTTATAAATAGGTTTATGCTACAAGCGAAGCAGTACTGCAAACGACTGCGGCCTCTCTAGTTAATATTTGTTGTGGTTTGATTTTAATTACTCACTAAATCTTATGACATATCGCAATGTGTCCTTATTACCCTGATCCTTTCTTTGTCAATCAACTTCGCTCCTGCTAAACTTCGAAGACTTCTCATTACCACTACATACATTTTACTTCTATGTTTCTTGTGCCACATCCAACCAACCATGTGATATTTGATTTTATCGAACCATGCTGACCAAACAGATTGGTACCGGTTGAATGAAAGAAAACCTTCTTAATAGCAAGTGCACCACTCTATACCTCTTTCATAGCCCTTACCTATTAATACATAAATCCTTATTTTATTTGACTAGAATAAAGATTTTAATATCTACCTTTAAAAAAGTACATCTCTCTCTATCGTACTTGATGCCAACAGCTCCTACAATATATTGCAGAAGTACACCATTACAGCCAATGTCATTCATTATATGGTTTGGTATCCATTTGTTATTCATCCAAATAAATCTCTTCATTCTTAACTAGAAAAGAAAAGAACTAGAAAATATACAGAATAAATGACAAACTCTACTAGTTTAATTTTTAAACTATATTCAAAAGACATAGCTAATACCTAATATTTTAGCGCCTCTTATACGTTCAGGTCATATTAGCATCATCAACGAAGAAGTTGCGTTTGATGGTTAACATCATGCATGCGGCGCTAATAAGCAAAGGAGTGAAAGTGAATGTAAATAAGAAGAACTATCTTCAGGCTGTATCCCTGACGGCGTAGTCAGAGAGTACAGGTCGCCAGGCTTTACGATTCATGGATACTGTACTTCTTTCGCTTCCTGTAAATTCATAAATTGTTGCATAATTGTTTTTGAAAGAGAGGAAACTATGACGGATTAATCGATTTTTGTGCAAGGTAAAAGTGTGGAACATGTAAAAGAATTATATTTATTAATATTTAAAATTTGTTATTGAAGTCAATTCAATCCCGATGTCATTGAAGTAATTAGTATGAAAGAAATTGAACTAGCGATAAGAAGTATGAAATGTGGTAAGGCTATGGGAAAAGACAGAGCTTGGTCGCTTAGCTAGTAAGGTGTATGCAAAGGTTATAACGGCAAGAATGCAAGAAAAGTCTGAAAGGTATTTATGGGAGGCTCAATGCGGATTCCGACGTGGAAGAGGTTGCATGGATCAAGTGTTTTCTCTCCGCATGATCACGGAGAAGTTTCTGGCTATTAGCCAGAAGGTTTTCTGCGCTTTTGTAGATCTGGAGAAAGCATTTGATAACGTTGTGAGATAAACTCTATGGTATTTGCTGCCCGGATATGGTGTGGACAGCTCGCTACTGCGGGCAATACAGTCGCTTTATAGGGACTGTAAGGCTTGCGTGCGAGTAGGGGGGGATGTGTCACCTCTTTTTGATGTCTGTATAGGCGTCAAACAGGGTTGTGTCATATCCGCCTGGCTGTTCATAGTGTATCTGGACAGTTGCCTGTAGAAGTTGAAAGATTGTGATATGGGTGTGAATTTGGGTGACTTTAAAGTAAACTGTCTGCTGTGCGCTGATGATGCAGTGCTCATGGCCTCATCAGAAGCCGACCTTCAGGCATTAGTCACTAATATGAAAGAGGAGTGTGAAAGTAAGGGTCTTCGCTTGAATGCAAGTAAAAATAAGGTTTCTTGTATTTGAAAGAGATGACGTAAGTACCAAATGCGAGATAAGGGTTTACCCTAATCTCGCAATCTGGTTTACCAGGAACGACTAGAGCAAGTGAATGAAATTGTGTATTTAGGGAGTATGTTTAGCGCGGATGGAAGATGTGATTCGGATGTAGAACGGCGAGTAGCTGCCGGAAACAGAGATAACAGTGCTTTGTCCCAATTAGTAAAGCGACAAAGCATCGTAAAAGAAGCACGACTGGCGATTCAAAACGCAGTGCTAGTGCCAACTTTGCTTTACGGTAGCGAAACCTGGGTATGTCAGCAGATGCATGAAAGTAAAACGTGAAACACAATATGGCAGGTTTGAATGAAAGTGTCAGCGTTAAGCTGGAAAAGGGCGTGCTCCGTTGGTATGGACACGTCCAAAGAATGAATGAGGAACGATTGACGAAGAATAAATATTGTGCGAAAGTAGAGGGTAGAAGAAGTCAGGGTAGGTCGAGACTTACATATGAAGACCACGTGAGCAAATTGCTCAAAAACGGATAACCAGACGTGCGTGTATGAAGCGATTGATGAATCTTGAAGAAGCGAAAGAAGTATGCATGGATCGCGAAGCCTGGCGATCTGTCCTCTCTGACTACCCCGTCAGGGACACAGCGTGAAGATAGTTAAGTTAAGTTATATTTAAAATGTGTTAGAGATGGAAAGTGTAACTATGATATTGAGCGATAGAGTTTTGGCAGAAGGTAAAACAGTCTATACATTGAGGAGTGCTTGTCCCTATAATTAGGTATGTAGGCAGTGAAAGATGGGTGTGGTAGGAAAAGCATAGCATTAAAAAAAGCTAACAGTGCCTCTGTAATTTTTTAAGGAAAATTATAAATATTTATAGCATATTACATTAAAAAAGTTTTCAAAGCACAAACACCTAGAAAAAAATATTAATACTATGCAGAGGAAATATGAAGTCTGTAAAGTGTAGCTAAGTAGAGTGAAGTTGATTGACAAAGATGAAAACAGCGTGATAAAGGAATATTGAGGTATGACAGAATATGCAGTGAGGAAATTGAAAAAGAGGTTGGATGATAATACTGACTAAGCAGATTTATGTGAAGGGAGTGAATGGGCAAACTGGTAGTGGTTAACCTCAGCGTACGTCAATAACATAGAAGACCTTTTGGGAAAATGCCAGGTCAACAACAGGTACCCTTAACCGGTGAGCGTGTAAATGAAAACACTCTTATAAAAGTAAAAGAAGAATCGTAGCTACTGGAAAGTCAAATTCTCTGCCTAACCGATGGGAGACAGGCGTGATGATATGTATGTTTATATGTCTTATTTCAGTTAATAATTATTTCTTACCTTAACGTTTTTAAATTCTTTAAACACGGTAACGTTACAATTTAGTATGATTTTGTTGGATATATTGTAAACTGCCGCTTCCAAGGCTGCCGGAGGATCTTTTAAATATGGATGAGTTGGATTTTCACATTTACTTGCACTTGAAATTGTAAGTCTGTATGGCCCCTTAACATAATTATTAATAAATATCTTTAGAGTATTTGAAGAGCTAATATAAACTATAAGTTATTGAAAAGCTGTTTGGATTAAAATTGATTTAAAATGGTATTTAGCGTAGCATTGTTACTAAGCAACATAAGTTGTAGTATGGCGTTTTACAGGGCTATGTAAGTATTATTAACAACGGGCTTGTTCCCATAATTATTTTAATGTTTATAATTTGTACTCTAGTCTTTGAAAATTCAAAAATTGTCCCAAGTTGGTTCTCAAGCTGTATTGTTGTATGGATTTGAACAAACTTACTATTTACCTATGGCAATAATAGCAGTAATTCCATTAAAAATATGTGTAGAATAAAATACTTACTGAAGTAGCCATCCTTACGGCATCAATAAGATATAAAAATAGATTTAAAATTACAGTAAATAATATTTTCACCCAAAACTCATTTACAATCATATTGCTATCATAGGCCGCTGTCGCTGTTATAATAGCCAAACTGTTATTTAATGGCTGGTGTTTACGCTCATTAGTTACAACAACGAATCTAAAAATAAATAAGTAAGTAACCTCGGCTTACCATAGGCTTATCTGTGAATGGCGGTCAATTGTAGTTAGAAAAAGCAATTTAAAAAAAAATGCATTTTTGGCACATTCACTTAAAATTGACACAATATTGATATTTGTGTGAAAGTAAAATTGAAATAGCGACACGGTGTATATGTAGTTGTTATTATTAATAATAATGATATCTTTATTTGCTAGAACTTTGTTACAAAGATGGTACACAATATACTATACACAATAATATACACAATAAAAAAAATAAAAAATAAAATAAAAATAAAATAATCTTAAAATTATTACCTATATCAAGTTCTGCCTAAACTGGAACTGCAAACATTGTATAATAGGTATAGATTTCAATACACTATCAATATAAGTAGGTATTAAAGCAATTACATCCACATATCGACGTAAAAAATCATTTTTATTACGATTCATCAGCGCCGAACATCGCTCTGAATCATTGATACGTTGTTCCTTTTGATCAGTTGTAAGCAAACGCGGCACCCACTTGGAAAAAAGCTTTTTCATGGCCAAATTTTTATGTAAAATAGTGAAAACACTACCAGCTGAAATCTTCACTATCTCCGCTATATCGCGCACTTTTTTCTTCCGATCTTCCATTACGTATTTGAGGAGTTGGTTAATACTCGTATTTTGTTGAGTCACTGCTTCATTTGGACGACTTAAATGTTCCCCATCGTTTGTGTCCATGCGACCGCGTTTGAAGTTGGCATACCACCGACAAATGGTTGCTTTAGAGGGAGCTGATCCCGCATAACATTTTATAAGCCATTGCTTTGCTTCAACGGTATTTTTTCCCATTAAAAACAATGTTTTATCAACACGCGATACTCGTTTTTTTCAATTGGATCGAAACTACAAGCACGTCACTTAAATGTCTGCAAAATCAATATTTTACTGTTCCATTTTTAAAAATTTGACACATTACTTATATTCAAGGCCAGTACTTTTTAAAAATCAAAAGAGTTTTTAATATATACGCCATTTCCAAGTTAGTCTCGGGACTTATTGAACGATCTAGTACATTATGAACGGCATCGTATGTGAATAACACTTCATTGTGGCCCAGAGATACTGCTATAGAATAGAAACCGTTTTCTAGAAGCCATTCCTTTAATGTCTCAACAATTTAAGCCTTTTATAGAGGCTTGCAACATTTCCAAGGAATTGCTTTACATATGGCTTTAAAACATTTTTTTTGATAACGAATGGTTTGTTTAAGTCATTAGAGTTGCCCCATAGGATGAGTCTAAAGCCAAGAACTGATGGCGATGAGTTACGATTATGTGCTGATGTGATACGGTTTTACTATGAAGAGATGTGTGTAAGACTGTGTCATATTAATATTTTTTTAAGAGGTGTTATACCAACTACAACATAACATAATTAAGCACGCGGTGAAATACGGTTTTTGCTGTATCTCTCCAGGTTACCAGATGTCTGTGTTTACCAGCTGATAAAACAATTGTGTTCAGCAAAATTGTATCAAATGCTTCACTAAAACTTCACTTCACTTAAGAACTTCACTTTCACTGTATTTATTATTTTCTTGTTATTTAGTTTGTCATGTCTAGTCGTTTGTCGATGTCAAGTCCTCAGCCCTATGTCCTAGTCTGAGCCCCAATAAGGCAGTGGATCCCTTATTGCAGCTCTCCATGGAAATTTGGCACCAACACAAACAACACCGCTATTCATTGCAATATATCACTTTACTTCACTAATGCACTTTTCCGAACTCTTTATGTGTAATATTCCACCATTATTAAACACAAAAACACGAATTTTACACTAGTTTTGGAAAATAATATACGACAAACGTGCATCATTGCCAATGTTCGCGCCAAAAGACCGTAAGCATAGTGATAGTGGAACGTATTATTTTCTTTTTGTAATTGTTTTATGGCCTGGTTATTAAGACTTTTTAGATATTTTTAATTGTTTCCTATTTCTTTAATCTTCTTATTGTATAAAAAAACTATAATTATTTTTGTTTTTAAATGTTATTTTTGCAAAATTCCGCTTTTTTAGAATGTCGTACGATGTCGACACGTGTTTCACCTACACAAGAGGCATTATCAAGACTGTTTGGCAGCAAAGGTACTTACGCGTTCACCTCAACCTTTTGTAGTTCGAACGCAACTAAACGATAGCGCGATGTAGACTTCTAGTTGTTTTATTTATTTTTGAATAAACCAAGCAAAACCGAAGTGTGGAAGTCTGTTTGTTCGTTCAGCAAAATACACCCGTCCCGTTTTATAATTTTTAACTGCTCTAATACGGACATTTTTAGACCCTTTTCACATAAATGAAAAATTTAAAAACTGTTGTTATCATTCAAAATAAGCCCGGTGTGCAGCAAATGCTTCGCGAAATGTGATTCCCGCAACCGACTGTACTAAAGCAAAAAATACAGTTTTAAGAACAGGGAGCTCTAAAATAGAGCGTAGCCTCCTAAAAAGATACATAAGTTTTCCAATTCCGGAGGGGTTGATATGTTCTTTCCAAGAGAGATAATTATCAATCCAGACTCCTAGGTATTTGATGTCGGACTCACAAACAATCTGTAAACAGCTGCAGATGGGTTTTTTTTACAAGATGGTACATGGGCGACAAGGGTAAAGGAAGAAGGTGGAAGTGAGATGGAGTTATGTGCAAAAGTCAGGTACTTGGTTTCTCAACATTTAATGTTAATAGGTTCTGCGAGAGCCAGTGGCTTACTGTAGATAAAGCTGCCTCGGCATACAATTTAGTATCAATCCAATCGGCCCCATGAACAAGTAAGACGGTGTCATCAGCGTACGTGATTATCTTGCAATTTTTGATAGTCAATTTACAGAGGTCGTTGATGTAAATGAGAAACAAAGTAGGTCCTAAAACGCTACCTTGAGGCACCCCAAAAAGCGGGGGCTCACGTTCGCTAATAACACTGCCCACTCTAACGCACTGGAAACGGTTTTCAAAATAATCTCGGATTTATAGGAGATTGTAGACGTGTATCCCTCTAACTACGATGCACTCCAGCTTTCTGAGTAGGGTGGAAACAGGGACAGTGTCAAAAGCTTTCGAAAGATCTAGAAATATAGCAGCGGTTTATAAAATAAAAATAAATAAATATCCATCACGCCTTATCCCCGAAGGGGTGGCAGAGGCATATTATATGCCCACTTTTCACCGTGTGGATTCCTGTCCCACGTAATAGGTGGTGAGCCCATTGCCGTGTTGAAATAGACAGACGCAGGTTGTGGCTACCGGCTGTTGAAATTTTTCATGCCGCCCATAAGGCATTCAACCAGGCTTAACGACTGCCATTTTACTGGCAACCGGGACCAACGGCTCAACGTGCCGTCCGAAGCACGGAAACGCTCGCAAATGTAAATGCCACAAAGTGGTCACCCATCCGAGGACCAGACATAGTGAAAGTTGCGTAACTCAGTGATCGTTTACAGAACACTGAGACCGCGGGGCCATGAGCGCTTCATAGCATAGCATAGCAGCGATTTTAAGGTTTTTATTAAGATTTATAGAGCCTATTAGATATATATTTATATTGCCATATCTGTTAAAGTAAGGACTGCATCCTCGGTAGATTTCCCAGTCCTAAAACCAAATTGATTATCAGCAAGAACATTATTACAATTTAAATACTTCATTAATCTATCATTAATTATTTTTTTGAATATTTTAGAAAAGGTTGTGAGAATAAAAATAGGTCTATACCTAGTCAGGTCATAAATTCTGTCACATGTTTAATATAAAATAATTGAAACAAGTTTATTAATTATGTAACCATTTAACATAGATTGTTATGACAATAAAGTTTATTCAAAATGACCTCCGTGATTTTGAATACAGGCCTTCAATCTGCGCGGCCAGTCGTCTATCGCAGCACGAACGAGGTCCATGTCACTATCGGCGGCTGCCTTATCAAGGATGTCTTGAGTGACTCTAAATTGGGATGAGGCTTTGAGGACGCCTTTTTCTCCATGTGTTGCCATATCTTGTAATCTAATGGACTCAAATCTGGACTGGAGGAGGGCCAGTCTTCGTGCCGGATGAAGTCGATTTCACGCGCCGCCAGCCAGTCTTGTGTGCTCTTCGCTCTATGAGCTGGCGTTGAATCTTGTTGGAATACCCAGTGCCTGTTATTGAACATGGTATGAGAAACAGGTTCCACAAGGTTCGTCAGGACTGTGTTTTGATACAAAACTGCATTCGTTTTTACACCTTTCTCACAAAAATGTACCTCTGTTAAGCCCCAATAAGAAACTCCAAACCATACCATGAGCGAGGGTGGAAAATGACCTCGTTAGACACGCGGAATACGGTTGCTCGCTTCTTCACTACTGTGTGCGTACACCTTATCCTTTTGTTTGTTGTAGCTCTCTTCTACGGTAAAAAAATTTCATCCGAAAAAAAGAATTTCCCGATATTTTTTTCCCGCGTAAAGCTTCAACAAAGCGCGGCATTCTTCATATCTTCAGTCTCAGGTCCATCAGACGAGCATTTAAATGATATCCTGTTTTTCTTCGATATGACCGAAGCCCTAAGTCTTCATTTAACACCCTTTTCACCGTGGCTTAACCCCATCTGAAGGGCCAACAGTTTCTGCTTACGTTTGGGATTTCTTTGAATTCGCGCCTCCACAGCTTTTATCACTGCTGGAGTCCTAACAGACCGAGGGCGACCACTTCTTGACCTGTCATCTACACTAGAGTCTTCATTGTATCGTTTGATGGTACGATAAACGAATCTTTTGGTTATATTGAAATTTTTCAGTATGTCAAAAATTTGAATTGGCGCGTAACCGCAACGATGCAACGCAATAATTGCAACACGGTCTTCTTTAAGCATTCCACTCCATATTTAAAAATGAGTAAAATTCTAAAAAGTATAAATTTCTAATTTCATGAACAATTCGAAATTCGAATTAGATAAACTTTTTTGTGGCCATCATTCTAAAAGAAAAGTTTTTACTGTGTGACAATACTTATGACCTGACTAGGTAATTATGGACACTGCCCCTATTACCACCCTTGTATATCGGCAAAACGAGACTAGTCTTGAACACAGTCGGGGAAAACACCCTCCAGAAAACAGACATTAAAAACATGTTTTCCACAAAGGTATTAAAACAGGTCTTGCTTGTCTAATAATCGATGTAGGTATGTCGTCCCATCCAGTAGAAGATGTATTTTTGAGCCCAACGATAAAATTATAAATCTCAGCTCAATCAGTAGGAGCATAGACATCGAGGTCAATGGAGGAGCACTAACATCAGAATCGTGGTAATTAGCATTGAGAACGGGCTTTAATTTTTAAAGCTAAATTTTTGCCTATATTAGCAAACTATTTGTTAATGTTATTTACAGTAACGCTTGGGTCGGTATGTGGACTCAAAAGCCTGTTACCAGATGTTCGATTTTTATCCATTTCCCGTGTCTCTTTATAAGTTCCCACGTAAACTTTGCGTTTTACTAGCATGCTAAAATTCACCGCGCTCGTACTCTCTTCTAACCTTTTTCAGTAAATTATTGCAAAAGATTTTGTAGCGATTGTAAGTCACAGATAAGATAGGGTATTCAGGGTCTTTTTTTTTATTTGATATACAGTTTATCGCGATTTCTTATGCACCGCAGTAAGCCAGGAGTGACCCAGGGTTTTATTATTTTTTTCCTGCTGGGAATAGATAGCATACGTACATGGCTTTTAACTATATCAGAGACAGTGGGAATTAGTAAAGATGCAGCCTCACCTGCATCTTGACAGGAAATCACAGGATCGAAATTGGTTTCGGCTAGTTGATTTAAACAAGCCTTTATGTCTAGACACTTGGTGTTTTGCTTTATATGCTTTGATTGGATATTTATGCTGAAACTAAGAATCACAGGCACACCATCAGTAATACGAGTATCGACAACTAGAGTGACATGTTTGGATACGGTTTTCAAGATCACATGATCCAAGCAATTGTTGTTTCGAGTAGGCAGATTATGATTTATGATGATGTTTCATGGCCTTATGCCCGGCCATGAAACATTAGTGTATTTAGATACCTGTCGTGGTCCCTATCATCACTATTTGGTCCTATGTTGATATTTATGTCACCGATAAAGGCTATGTTTTGAAAGTGCTTTAACGAGCTTAGGGTGTCAATTAAAGAATTCGTGAAGTTATAAGTGTTTCTAAAAGATGGTGATCGATAGATAGCAATTAGAGCGAATTTATTTTTATGTTTCATTATAAGGCAACTCGAGTCAGCTAAATTCGGAAACTCTACAGAGCATATTAAGTTATGTCGTGAAAATTACCACACCATCATTTTGAAGACGGTAATCGGATATGTGAGATGTGTAACCATTTAGTGTAGGGACAATAGGACACTGGCTTAACCGCCACGCAGTTAAAACTATGATGTCCATAGGTACCTGGATTCTATGTATTATGACTTGGAATTGGTCAAAATTACGTGAAAAGCTTCTGATATTAAGTTGAATTATTTTTAATGTAGACGCGTTATTGTTTAAATGTAAATAGCATTGTTCAGTATAGGATTCAGAAACTTCCAGTTGTTCAATATCATTCAATATATCCAAGCCATCCATAAATAATTTGTAAATAAACAGAAGGTATGAATTGCAGATCTGGGTATGTGAGGTTCTTTTTGGTAGACAAAACAGGCACTTGATGCAAATTGAGGCAGTATATTTTTTAATACTAGCATAATCACATAGAATATTACTAGCGGTACTGTTTTAATTTTTTTTACTCCACCAATTTTCAGCCAAATTGGTTCAGTGGTTTAAGCGTGAAAGCGTAACAGACAGACATACAGACAGACAGAGTTACTTTCGCATTTATAATATTAGTAGGGATGTGGTAAATGTATATAGTGTAGTGCAATAGTTATTTGTGTGAAAATAGAAGTGTAATAGTTGAGTGTGGAGTGTATACAACAATAATGTTAAAATTGACAGACATGAAGAGTAATAAAGTTATAAATCTCAGTTTATTCTTATATAATAACTGTAATTAAAACTCGGACAACTTTTAGGCCATGGGAAGGAGCTTAAACATGTTTAAACTATTGATACAAAAATATGAAAGTAGTGTTCCCAGGCCACAGTAAAATCTATTTATTAACATAAGAAAAATTAGTCACTTTGGAACTTTGCTTGGTTAATTTTCATCTTTTACTACATAATGTAAGGCGCCCTTCATTCTACGTAGGTATACTTTTCCATGTGATGATATAACTCATGTCCACTCTTTTCTGACCGCGAGTAATTACATTAGTTTTATTTACATGATATTTGAACAAAATTTATAGTAATGAGTTTATACAAAAGAAACGAAATCAACATTCAAAATCACATCAAAATAAGAGCGATTCAAGTTGCCAGTTTTATGGCAGCCTACCCTTTATAAAGAAGAATCTGGCAATAAACTCCATGGATGCTCTTTTAAAATGTAAGTATGGCTTACAATAATGTGGTGGGGGCAACCCCAGGCATAACAGCTGATTTGAATTGGCTCCGTATTTTATATTGTAATATTGCAAAAATAATTATAATTTTAACTAAAAACCAATTCATCATTGCCAAATAATACCATATTGAGTGTTAAATAATCATTTTCACTATTTATTGTGCTAAAAGTAGATAAATATAAACTTAAAAATTGTACCAGTGTAGTGACAGTTAGAACATCGGAAAAAATTTCAATATTTGATAGTATTACTTGGATTTGGCAAGATTTATAAAACATAGTTTTTTCAATCAAGGTTTGTGAGTTTATTTACTTTTACATCCTCATATGTCCATTAATAGTGCGATTTTGTAATTTTCTATGAATAAAACATAACCATGTTTTGTTTCGCATTTCTTTGCTCTGAGTCTATTTTGCTAATAATTAATGATTCTGTAGTACGTAATTATAACAAAATGTCGAATACTATTAACATGAAAATGACGCGTAAGGCCTTGGTTCGTCAGCAAGAGACAAGGCTTCAATTAACGTTGAATGAGTTACGGATTTTGAGTAAGAAGTGCGATAAACTGAACAAGGAAAGGGACGAAAATGAGTTAGAACTGCTAGGTATTTTAAGTAAGAACGAACAACTCAAAAAAGAACTGGCACAGTTGTATTCGCTGTATACTGATACCTTACAGGATCGGGATAGGTTACAACTTATAGTTGACAGTTTTGACTCATGTAGGGATCATTATGAACAAACTCTGCACCAAATAAAAAACTGTAAAAATAAACCTAGAATACTAAAGGAGGAGCTACAACGATCAGAGATCAAAATATCGCAACTAGAAAACGAGAAACAGAGCACAGTGGTTCAATCTAATCAGAGTTTGTTCGATGAACTGATGGCTACAAGCTTAAATACTGCTACAGCTTCCATTGTCATACCTCACTTCTGATGATGAAACCGGGGGCTGTTCTAAATCATTAAAAATTATTAAGTGTAGTAAACTGTATTCTCCCTAATTTTGGGGTAATTTTCTAAACTGGTAACTTGTAATCTCGATATATCTACATTGTACGGTTATTAGTTTTAGTATACTTTCTAGGTCCAGTCGTCATATTGTGTACCTTTGAGAATGCCGTGAGGCGAAACCGGTCAGGTTTACAAAGTAAATGTTGTGGAACAGTACAAGTTGTGTTATTTAATATGTGTAGCAAGTTCCACCAAGCGCCATCAATCAACAGTATAAATAATAAGTAGTAAGAATAAGTTAAAGAAATATTTAAAAATTAAAAAGTTTATTACGAAATCTAAAAAAATGATACGTATATACAAGTTTTTTATAAATAGCATGTCACTTAATAGACAGAGATTGCAACTGATTGATCAGGTAAAAATGTATATGTTAGAACTTGATACTGTCGCACAACAGTACAAAACTGATACACCGGCCCTTCAATGTCAGATTGACCGACTTCAAGACTCTTTGAAATCAATTTCATATAAATATGAAACAGCAGAGAAACAGAGTAGGGAACAGGTGTTAGCCATAGGTAAATTAGTAAATTCATGTCATTGTCAAAATGACCAATTAATATCCGCAGGCCATGCCTCCCTCCTCACCCTTTAGTTGTGAAAGAATTAGATGCAATGATGAATTTTCACCAATTAAAACTGTGTGCAGTGTGGATAATAGTATATTAAGTTCAAGTAGTACTTGCAAGGCATCTATAATAGAAAAGTTGCAAATAAAAAGTGATGCAAAGAACATAGTCTATTGCGATGAAATAGGTAAAAATTTTGGACATTATTTATCACAGTTAGGTCATTCTGTAATAAATCATACATATCCAGGAGCTTCATACTCTCAAATTATAGATTTTATATTAACTGGTACACACTGCATGCAGTCTACTATAGTGGTGCTGGTTGGTAGAAGAGGCAATATTAATAGTGACAAACTTTTAAAAATTTTTGATAAGTTATCAAGTCTGCAAGTAAAACAAGTAATTTTGTCCACCTTGCCATACAGCACTGCTATGAGACACAAGGAAAATCACTTAAGATACAAATTAAATATGAAACTACATACCATGATATCATATTCCAAAAAAAATGAATTGTTCGATTGGAACACACTTTTCAATAATAATAGTTTGTTGACATTAGATAGATATTTTGTATCAATTTTTTTACAACGAAAGGTAGCTCTGTTGCTATCTATTTTTTTTATTTTTCAAGGTAATTTATTAGCAAGTACAACTGCTTTTATTGAGCAGGATAGTTTTGACACTTCACATTTGGAAAATGAAATTCCAAAAAACTAGTTTATAGGACAACAGATAATAAATCTGGCCAGTTGACTTTGGCCCTGAGAATAATCTTAGTAAAAATATTGTTTTTATAAACCTGGTGAACCATAATGTTAGAGGTTTAATAAATGGTAAAGATTTAGAGTTAGTGCTGTACATTAATGCAAATTCTATTAATATTTTTTGTGCTACAGAGTACTGGTTAAAAGATCATGAAATCATATTGTTGAACTTCGTAAATCACCAGGTTGCTAGCTAAAACATTCCAAACGTGGAAGCTCTTTAATATTAATAAATAAAAACTTAAAATTTAAAGAACTTAAAGACTTAGTAGCCCTCTCCATTGAGCGAGTTATTGAGATTGCCAGTATTGAGTTTGAGCATTTTATCTTGTTAAGCGTATACAGTCCCCCTGATGCTTCTTACATTAAATTTGAAGAAAAGCTTGAAGAAGAACTGTTCAAATGCCAATGTTCTAAGAAATCTATAATAGTTTGTGGAGATTTTAATGTTGATATATTAGATACATTATTAACTCCATCAGAGAGAAATAAAATGAAAAATTTATTTAAATCCTTTAATCTGCATAGTACATTCTTAGAACCCACTCGTATTACAGCCACCAGTGCAAAATGTATTGATAATATTTTTACTGATATTAAACCTATAGATATAGGTATTGTGGATCCTGTAGAGTCAGATCATCGTGGCCAATGGATAAAGTTTCCTAAAAGTAGTAACAAAGTCTGCAAAAAACAAATTAAATATGTAGCAATTAACCAAAGTCATTTGAATAATTTTAAAGGAAATGTATTAAAGAGATTACCATATCTAGCTAACTTCACTTGTGTAGACCAGTCATATAAACACTTATTTAATTTGATTAATGATGAGTTTGGCAAAGTTTTTACCTCAAAAACACTACAGATTGGTGGTCGTCCTGTTTTCAGTAACTGGGCAACACCAGGTATCTTTAAAAGTAGAAATAAATCACTTGAATTATATTCAGAAAAATCATATAATTTTAGGCAAACCTTTCAGGAATATGTTAAAAATTATTCAACGATGTTTAAACAAACGTGTTATCTTGCTAAGTCAAACTTCATTAAGAATAAAATTTCTAATTCTGTGAATAAAATAAAAATGACTTGGAACATCATTAACTCTGAATGAGGTAGATCTTTGGTGATTGAAAGGGATTTCCAGTTAAAAGTAAATGGTTACCATGTTACAAGGGACCTGGAAGTGGCGACGGAGTTTGAACATTTTTTCAAAAATGTACCTATATTGACAACAAAATCTCTCCAAGCGTCTTCCAGTTCCGCTGAACATTTATTAGAAGAATCTGTTCTTTGTTGCAGGGATGCATTTGTAATCACAGATATTTGCGCTCATGACATTGTAAAGACATTAAAATGTATCGAAATTAAAAAAAACCGCGGACCTTTGGGGATTATCAGTCAAAACTGCATCATGTATAATTGAGGTCATTGCGCCCCATCTAGCAACTGTGTTTAATGACTGTGTTTCTAGTGGTACATTTCCTGATTTAATGAAATACAGCAAAGTCGTTCTCTTGTTCAAGGCTGGCAGCGCTACAGACCCGTGTAATTTCCGACCAGTGTCGGTGCTGCCAACTTTGAGCAAAGTATTTGAAAAAATAATCTTGAATCAAATGCTATCCCATTTTAATAGTCATAAAATATTTCATGTGAATCAATTTGGGTTTACGAAAGGGCGCTCAACTTCCGATGCTGGTGTTGAGTTATTAAAATGTATTCATGAAGCCTGGGAAGACAAGCACGATGCATTAGGTGTATTTTGCGATCTATCAAAGGCTTTTGATTGCGTTCAACATGAAACGCTGTGCAAAAAATTACACCACTATGGAATAAGAGGCAAAGCTCTCGACCTTCTGTCTTCATATTTGAACAATAGAATACAGAGGGTCGATATTAATGGTACACGTTCTGTAGGTTCCATGGTTACTATGGGTGTGCCGCAAGGCTCGATACTTGGGCCATCCTTGTTCCTCATTTATTTTAATGATTTACCATTTTAGGAATGGGATTGTTTTGTTTGCAGATGACACCTAATTAATTTTTAAAATTAAAAGACAATTAGATAACTATGGAATATGGATAACTATGGGAACCTACTACATTATTTATCCCATGAGAGTTGCAATGATGAGTACACGTAAAATACGAGTAAGATCGCCTGGCAACCCGCGTAGCGACCGGCGCCCTTAGTTTTCCGGGACTGAGGGTGTGAAATGGGATACCGGCCATCAAGGTGCAGGCAACCAGGCATCTTATGGAAAATATACTACTGGAAGAAGCGGAAAAAAAATTAACTTAAGAAACGACTTTCGCTTTACATGGAACGTTCGAGGGCTTCTTGAGGATGGAAAGCTTCATATTCTGGAACAAGAACTTGAGCGATGTAAACTCACTGTTGCGGGAATCAGCGAGAGACACTGGAAGGATAGCGGCCACTTTGACTCAGAGAAACACACTATCTATTTTTCGGCAACGATAAAAGCAGCTTTTCGGGTGTAGCTATTGCGATCCCTAAGTTGTGGAAAAAGTCGGTGCTTGGATACCACCCTATTAATGATAGAATTATTTCCATCAAACTTAGCGCTTCACCGACCCCAATCAACATTATCCAAGTCTATGCTCCTACAAGTTCTGCCGGCGATGAAGAAATAGAAGACTTCTATTGTCAACTTGAGTCTTCCATAGCTAAGATTCCTACAGAGACCTCGATACAGAGCAGACATGCCGCATGGAGAGCGGGTATCGGAAACAACGACTCTAACTTCTTGTGGACGTCGGCTAAAAAATATATTGTGGAAGTGATAGCAGAGTTACAACCGAAAACCGTCTTACTAAAACGACAGCATTGGATGACGGAAGACACCTGGCATTTGGTTGAAGAACGCCGAAAACTTAAAGCCAGTGGTGCTAGCATTACGAAGCTAAATGCCAAGTCAGCTATTATACAAGCTGCTTGCCGATGTGACCGCAATAACCATCTGAGTAAGATATGTGATGAACTGGAACAGCACTCCGATAATTATCAAACTAAAGACTTACATGATAAGGTGCGATACATAACACGCCAATTTAAACCTAAGGCGTGAGCTATTGAGGACTCCGCTGGGAAAACGGTTACGGAGATAAAGGATATCGTGAATGTGTGGAAAGAATATTGTCGATCACTATTTTCCAGCAATTTGGCAGCAGGCTTCACATGTTCTCTCAAAAACATACGTGACCGTGAACCCGATAAAGTACAAGCAGCAATTAAACACCTCAAATGCAATAAAGCCATAGGTTGTGACGAAATCCTAATTGAGGTCCTCAAGGCGATGGGTGAGTCTGGATTTGACGTCTTATATACCGTCTGCAGTAAAATATGGGAGACCGGAATATGGCATGTTGACTGGTCGAAATCCATTTTTATTCCATTACACAAAAAAGGGTCCACCAAGAAATGCAAGCAATGCACCAACAATGCAAGTAAGGTGCTGCTCCACATAATTAATACAAGACTGTTGGCTTACCTCTCAAGGCAAATCACACCCGAGCAAGCCGGATTTGTTAAGGGAAGAGGCACTCGCGAACAAATTTTAATATTGCGTCAGATTATTGAGAAGGTCAGAGAATTCAATACCACCCTTTATATATGATTTGTGGACGTTCTCAAAGCATTTGATACGGTCATATGGACACACCTTTGGAAGATACTTGCGGAAATGGGTGTGCCTCCCCATTTAATAGTTTTGTTGAGGAGGTTGTATGAGGACGGTAATGCAGCGGTACTAGTGGAAAGAGTATCTCTTTCAGGTGAGTTCAAATCTGAGGCCGGTGTACGACAAGGATGCATCTTGTCGCCATTACTCTTTAACATTTACACAGAGTACATTATGCGCGTTGTCTTGGAGGATTGGGACAAAGGCATATCTGTGGGGGGACGAGTGATAAATAACCTTAGATACGCTGATGATACGACCCTTCTCGCACAGACTAGAGTAGACATGGAAAATTTGCTAACTCGTCTAGAAAGTACCGTTCTCCAATTCGGACTTGATATCAACCGAGACAAGACAAAGATGTTGATAGTAGACCGGGCCGAACAAACTGGAAACAACGTACACAATATGGCTAAGTGTGAAGTGGTACAGAAATTCATTTACCTCGGCTCTACTATATCAAGTACCGGAGGATGTGGCGACGAGATTGCACGACGGTGCGCCATCACTAGGTCTGCAGTGGGACGACTGGGAAAGATTTGGAGGGACAGCAGAATTACCAAGAAGACTAAAGTCAGATTGATGAAATGCCTTGTGTTTCCAATCTTTCTCTATGCAGCCGAAACTTGGTCTTTAAGACTACAAGATCGCCGTAAAGTCGATGCATTGGAGATGTGGTGTTGGAGACGCCTCCTAAAAATCCCGTGGACAGCATTTCGTACTAATGTATCTATCCTAAAAGAACTTCAAGTTAAAGACAGACTGTCGTCAGCTGTGCAACTGCGAGTGCTGAAGTTCTTTGGTCACATCTCTAGAAATAAGAACTCGATAGAGAGACTGGTAGTTCAGGGCCAGGTGGAAGGCAAGAGAGCACGCGGTCGATCGCCAACCCGCTGGATAGACGCCATCACAAAGGCTACTGAGTCCAATATGGTCCAGTGTACTCGCGACGCCTCTGACCGTCAGAAATGTAGGCACATCGCCAGGAGAGCTACCCTCGGAAATAATATTGACCTACTCAACACTGCACTGTGTGCCTCGTCGGCGCAACCACGACCACTCTGACAAGAGTGTCCGACTAAGAAGAAGAAGAAGATAACTATGACGATGTAAACAATGCAATTGCAAGAGTAGTTCATTGGTTCAGCTCAAATAATCTTTGCCTTAATGAAAATAAAACTAAATGTATAAAATTTACTCTACCAAATGTAAAACAAGTTGCGGCCAATGTTCAACTGAATGGACAAGTGTTAGAGTTTGTAGAATCAACTGTGTTCCTCGGTATAATTATTGATGCCAATTTGCAGTGGGGCCTACACATAGAAAAGACAGCCTCTAGGTTAAGTTCGGCTGCATACGCTGTAAAAAAGATACGGCTAGAATGGTTTACTTCAGCTATTTTCATAGTATTATGTCTTACGGTATTCTCCTTTGGGGGAGTGCTGCAGATTTAAATATTATTTTTGTTCTACAAAAGCGGGCTGTACGCGCTATTTATAATTTGGGCCCCAGAGTTTCTCTCCGAGAAAAATTCAAAGAAGTAAATATTCTAACCGTACCATCACAATACATTTTGCCAATCTTATGTATGTCCAGCCAAATCTATCACAATTTTCTAAACTCTGTGATAAACATAATATAAACACTAGAAATAAAAATAATCTTTCAGTCCACCACAGACGACTACATAAGATTGGCGATTCTTTCCAGGGTAACTGTATACGCTTTTACAACAAGCTTCCCTGTGACCTGAGAAATTTACCATTAAATACATTTAAAAAGTTAATTAAATACAAGCTTTGTGAAAAAGGTTATTACTCCGTTAAAGACTATTTGCAGGACAGGGACGCCTGGAAATGATCTGCTGGCAAAGTGAAATAATATTAAATTGTAAATAGGCCATCAAAAAAAAAAGCCTTCCTAAGTTTCTTGCCGGTTCTTCTCAGGTGGGCCGCGTTCCGAACCGGTGGTCGCTTTAAATATTTTAAATAGTGTTTGATTGTAAGCGCCGTTAAAATGGTCTATGCAAAATAAAGATATTTTTATTTATTTATTTTATTTATATTTATTTATTTAATAAGCTTACATTGTTCTTTTGGGGTTATGTGAGAACAGTTGACTAAACATAAGTTGCCTTAGATTTAAATAATATTATTTGTGATAACTGCTATAACAGCTATGAACTGACCAGTCCCAACAGACCCGACCCATACGCCACCACTGCCACTCTACCTATTGCTTTGCGAATCTGGCAGTAAATGTAAATGTAGAAATAATAATGTTGAAGTTCATAAGTGTTTCTTTCTGACCTACATGAATAAATATATTTTCATTTTAATTTTCGTTTCTTTAATATAAAAAGTAATCTATGCTAAAGCTGAATTGTTTGTTTGTTGGATGTTTGTTTGATTGAACGCACTAATCTCAGGTTTCGAATTGAAAAAATATTTTTGTTCTGAATACTTATCAAATCTATTATCGAAGAAAGATATAGGTTATATATCATCAAGCTACTATTCAGGAGAGCGGAGCAGTTATTATAAATGTCAACGAAGCCGGCAAATTTTCATACATTATTTTAAAATTAATTAACGACCAATAAACGGCGAAGCCACTTGGGTCAGCTAGTATTAAATATAAAACCGTATTTAGAATAATAATATCAAAAATAAGTATTTTATTATAATTATCAAAAAGCGCTAAGCTGGTTCTGTTCTGGTAAAAAAATCCATACAATAAAATGTTCCAAATCGCGGATGAA
The DNA here is from genome assembly GCA_948477245.1 of Thumatha senex. Classification (NCBI taxonomy): domain Eukaryota; kingdom Metazoa; phylum Arthropoda; class Insecta; order Lepidoptera; family Erebidae; genus Thumatha; species Thumatha senex. Next base: position 22,649,751 of record OX419744.1, on the reverse strand, counting down.
ACATTTCGCCTCTCCACATCAACTTCCCATATACCATCTTTTTTGCCCAGAGGTGCTGTACTGCGTTTATGTCCAAATTATTCATTTGGTAATGGCCCTGGAAGAATGTCCATACTAGTTTAAATATTGCTGAAATTTGTTTTATTTTGATTATAGTATTAGTTAGAATTATATTAGATTATAGAAATAGCTTAATACCTTCAAAAAAGTACATTTTTCTGCATCATATTTGATACCCACAGCCCTGGTCATGTACTGCAGAAGGGCTCCATTACACCCGATGTCGTTCATCATGTAGTTTGGTCTCCACTTGTTGTTTGCCCAGACATAACTCTTTATTGTCAGCTAAAATAATGTTCTAGAGTATAGTGTTTAATGTACCTCTCAAGAATTGCTCGCAATTTACTCTCGAGAAGTATAAAGGGTAACTTTTAAAACACCAGCAACCAGCTATTAGAGAATAGTTAATAATCAACATAATTTGTTCTTCGAATTTTGACAATTGGTTACAAAGCCATGTTTTGGTTTCCCTTCAAAGAATTCCTGGATTTTTGTTCGCCACGTAGTGCATGCTGCGATGGTCATGGACGCACGCACATTAAGGCTGCTACCATAGGTCAAGGTCAAAGGTTCTAGCACCGGAGCATGGTAGCAATATAAAAGTACAGAAGCAGTATAAAAGTAAAATATAGAAAATTAAAATATTGAAAGTAATTATTTCATTAAAAGTCACAGCCCTAATGACTGTTTATAAATAAATATGAGTGGTTAGCCCCGCCGCTTTCCCTAGTCTACTCCTGACCACGGATATACTACAATTAAGCTGAAACGTCAAACGTGAGCAAAAGTTTAAACTTAATATTAGGCGAAAATGACCCGAAACCCATAATGCATTATACAAGTAGTATAAGTTTAAAAACATTCAACAGTTTTGTTTATAGTGTCTAGTCCTGGCAGGATGTTGGCGTTTACAGATGACACTGTACATTATAATGCCACCCACTAAAAATCGCAACAATAATGCAATGTATTACGTAAAATTGTAATGTCATTAGTACTCATTTCACTACTGTAATAATCTTCTTAACTACCTTTGTATTTTTAATCTCTCGCCTCACAGTCAAGTTGCAATTCAGTATCATTTTATCTGAGACGCTATAAACTTCTGCAGCCAATGATATGGGAGAATCTTTTACATATGGATGAGATGGTTTCTCACAATTTTGCACACTCAAGATCATTGCTCTAAATGGACCCTGGAATCATTTTGTTTAGATTAAGAAAATGCATGGTTGATAACATGTTTCGTAAAGTTAGATAAATAAGTGTAAGGGACCCAAATTGACCTCACCTGCACGTAGTGCTCCTGCTGATCAACGGACGAGGCAGCGGTGTCAGGAACCCAAAATATTATGGACCATAGTGGACTAGTGGTACAACCATGCACCCAAACAAAGCCCATCAAATAATGATTGGGGTTCAGCAGCAACAGTTTGGGCTTTTTTGCATAAAAGCATATTTTTGGGCCATCAACCGGAGTGCCGCTAACGGAGCTCATGCTGGCTATGATAGTGACCCTCAATGACCTTTTACGTCAGGCGGCCGCGATATTTTGCCGTGTCAATATAAAACAAAAATTAATATTGTGGAACATTTATGACAAAACGATATTTAGCCTAAAATAAGCCTATAATATAAACTTGTGCTATTAGACTTATTTATTTATTATTTATCTATCACGCCTTATCCCCGAACGGGTGGCAGTATGCCTACTTTTCACAATGAGTATTCCTGTATATAAGTGGTGAGCCCAATGCCGTGTTGAAATAGGTAGACGCAGGCTGTGGCTACCTGCTGTTGAAAATTTTTCGGCCTTCAAATTGACTTAACGACTGCCATGTTAATGGCAACCGGGACCAACGGCTTATCGTGCTTTCTGAAGCACGGAAGCGCTCACAAATTTAAATGCCATATTGCTTAGACTTAGACAAATAATAAACATACTAAATGTTGCTTTAATAAGCTTATACTCTTAAAACTCACTCAAACTACAAAACAAACGATAAGTGTAAAAAATGCCGTAAGGTAAAATCAGTCGAAATAAAAAGTAAATAATGTGGAATGGTACATGTATCAGAAAAATAAAATATCAAAAAATATCAAAGTATAACATGAATAATCTTACCGAAGTAGCTTCCAGTTTTGTATCAATGGCCAATACCAATAAGTTAAATATTAAAATTAATGATACGTTCATATTCAATCAGAAATCGTTCACAACCATATTGCTCACAGCTCTGCTGTTGATAAACTGCAGATTTTAATGGCGTATCATTAGAAATGGCTCATTTGATGCAAAATCATTTGTTACATTAAATACTATAAATGTTTTTACTGCTGAAGATAATTCTATGTGACACTAGAAATAAATTTGAAAAGTATGCTTGCTCTAGCATGCCCTGCTCGAGGCTAAATATTTTGTCCCTTTAAATCTACGTATTGGTGCTGAAGGTAATTGGGCTCCCCAGCAAACATTTATTGGTTAAAACGAGAACTTATATAGTCAATTAAGTGTGAAAAGCGTGTTCACATTATTTATTATCATAAATAATCAAGGCCATCAGTCATCAAGGTCAAAAGTCGAAATGCTAGGGCAAAGTCGACCCCAATATCAATATCAGATCACGATTGGTCCAGTCGTTTGAACGTGAAGAATTAATAAGCATATGTAATCACAAACTTTTACCAATCTCTTTTATCAATGCCATATTCTCCGAAATAGTAGCTTTACATACCTAATAGTCAGATGAGATGAGGCTTTAACTTTATATCGAGGTCGTTAAATGACGTTTTCCGCCAGACAGCAAGTCAGGCTACACACAAAGATTGATCTATCACTCAACCGTAAAGGCTTCATTAATCATCATTTAGAAGATCCATCGTTTATAAGAAAAAGGAACACGTGCTCTAATACAGCAACTGTTTCCCAGAGGTGTTTTGGTGAGTTTGACAGGTCCCAGAACACCTCTATTAGGACAGAAAGGTAGCCGAGGAGTTTTAGTGGGTATTCCCAGTAACACCACGATTAGGTGCTGGGCGACCTCCACACAAGCCCATTGCTAGCCAGCAGTGGATAGTCCGTAAGCGTAACTTTCCTCGTATAAAAAAAACAAAAGCTTTTTGGTAAGGTACGACATAATCCGCTTTACTTGTTGGGTGTTTTGTATTTTCTGCCTTAGACCTCTCTAAGGTAGCTTGAAATGTTGTTCTGATATATTTTATAAATGGAGCATGATTTTACGGATCTGGTCATATTAAAGGACCAAGAATAGGTGGTTAGAACAAGAACCACAGCAATTTCAAAATTATTTATCTTTCAGAAGAGTTGAAAGAACCAGTTCACGCACACATACACACACACACCGACTGCTATTGTGGTGTAAGTGGTAGGCGATGTGACATCCTCGTTGAGGTTAGGTTCTCGGGTTGGAAGAAATATTTGTGTGATCTGCAAACGGTTGTTCTGGAGTTTGGCTCTTTCCTATATTAAATATACAATATATTTCTAAATACATATCTACTATTTTAGTTGCTTATCAGTCACACCTTCATCCCCAAAGGAGTAAGCAGAGGCATATTATACGCCCATATTATACAGTAAGCAAATTTATTTGTCTTCCGTAACAAACAGCTGGTGAGCCCATTGCCCTGTTGAAATGGACATTTTGTCAAAATCTACAACTTAGCTCAATGACTACCACGTTACTGGCAACCGACACCAATGGCTTAATGTGCCTTCTGAAGCACGAAAACGCTCAAATATGTGAATGCCATAAACCGGTCACTCATCTGAAGACCAGCCATAGAGAAAATTGCTTAACGCAGTGATTGTTTAAAGAACACTGAGTTAGCAATCCTGGCATACAACTTTCGCTTCTCCAACTTTCCTTATTGTTTTCATACACGCTCGATTACGTCACGCCTTTATCCCCGAAGGCGTAGGCAGAGGCATATAAAACGTCCACATTTCACCGTATGCATTTTCGTCCCACGTAACATGTGGTGAGCCCGTTGCCGTGTTGAAATGGACAGACCTTTTGTCAAAAGATCTTGAATTTGATTGGCATGTGTACCTTGAGGTCGACCCTTACCAGTTTGCCCATTTACTCTTGTCGCATAAATTTTCTTCGTCAGTCTATTTTCATCCATCCTCTCCACGTGTCCGACCCATCTAAACATCCCTTTTTCTATCTTAGTCACTACTTCTTCTGTCATACCGCAACGTTCCCTTATCACGCTGTTCCTTTGTTTATCTATCAATTTTACTCTAGCTATACTTTGCAGATTTTTCATTTCTACCGCATTAATTTTACTTCTATGCTTCTTCTGCCGTACCCAACTTTCAATGCCATATGTTAGCGTAGGGACAAGCACTCTTCTAGGTACAGCCAGTCTTGCCTTTTTAGACACGTTCTGGGTGCTCATAAAGGTGTACATTGTTCCATTCACTTGATTGCCAGCCAAAATTACAATTAAAATATTCATTTATACAAAAATAGAAACAACAAGTCCAAGATTAATATTGATGTGTGTCTGCTGCGATGGACATTTAAAAGTACTAAATATATAAATAGCTGCCGCAGTAGCTGCGGTCTCGGTGTCCATTTTTCGAGCATACGTGTTGCGTCTCTCGAGAATCAACACAGACTGATCTACCTACAGAAAAATGTTCTCAACCGTGGACTATACAGCTCGGCTTTGATAAGCATATAAGAATGCGCCCATCACTACTTTGGAAGTATAGCATTTGGTGAAACAAGCAATATAATATGCTAAGCAGTTTACAAGTAACATCAGGAGTAGTTTACTATGCGGAACTCTTTGCATCAGGGGTGAATTTTCGTAAAATATATCCATAAAATTTAATGAAATTTTAATAGGACCCGTAATATACTATTACCGTGGTGCTTCTCTTTTTTTATAGGATTTACACCTAGTTGCTTTCCAGGTCCCCGCTTTGCAAGGGAGGGAAGAAGCGTTTCGTTCTTTTTCCAACGTTCTGAAATTATCTTCTGATTAATTTCGTTGCGGGTTCCAAGACTTTCTAACTTTTCCTCAAGATCGAGCTCGATGTAACTTTTGTGGTCTTGGTCATTGCTGTAGATCCTGGTTTACAGGAGTCACACAGTAAAAGAAAGGATGATCGATTTTCAATAAGCGATATAAATGAAAAATGACATCGTTATTATCGGTAATAATTTACTTTAAAATAGCATTTCAAATCCATTTATAAGCTACTTTCTTCATACATCATTATAGTTAAGATTTAGCTTGCTCTGTCACTGAATAAAATTCATTACAGAAAAACGTTCCTTCCCGTATATTGAATACTTCAGCTTTCCATAACATCTTACCATACTGCAATTTTGATGTCCACATATGCTGAAGAGCATTTACGTCTAAATTTTGTAAAGCGTAACTTCCCTGGAACAATGACATGAATATTTTGAGAAAAAGATTAATTTAACATTATAAGAGAATCACATTAAATGCAATTCAAAAAGAACGAACTCTAATAAAGAATTTACCTTCATAAGTATACATTTTTGTCTATCATACTTGATATGTAGAGCCGTGGTGATATAATGCAGCAATATGCCGTTACACCCGATGTCGTTCATAACATGGTTCAACCTGTACTGGCCGTTCTCCCAGATGAAGATTTTTTGTCTGTACTGGATAAAAGTAGATAGTCTAAAGAAGAAACATTTACGCTCGAGGAAAATGAATGTTTTCAGTAAAATGTTGTCAGTAAACATAATTCTGAAATTGGTCAAGCTAATATTTCCCTATGGAAACTCTAAACTATTATTATAATACGACCAAACTACGAAAACGATTAAACTGATAAAAATTCATTTTCCTTGAGTCCATCGATAAAATTATACATTTTCTAATTAAGTTTATTGTTACTGTTTTTAGTAAAACAGATGCTCCAAGTATCACGAACATTATTGTTTATTAGAACTGCCGCATTTGAGGTCACTATTCACTGACGATCCCTATGTTATGATTACTGAGCTTTGTGCCAGATTTGACTTACAAAAGCGTTTACTTACATATTATTTATGTAAATTAATAAATGACTAAAAACACCTTCGCAAGGAATGTGTACTTTTTATTTTTTGTCGAGTCTGCTAAATGTCCTATGAAATTTATTATAAATATTACTTTCTTTTATTAATAAGTATTAATTTCAATATTTACCTTTACATTCTTGGTATCCCTTAGAACGGTCAGATTACAATTAAGGATGACATTGTCAGAAGTATTGAAAGTTTGAAAGATTAACTTTATGGAGGAGTTTTGTACATACGGATGAGATGGCTTCTCACACGGTTTCACTTCGTTCACGATAGCCCTATATGGACCCTGTAACAACAATGCGTATATATACTGTCAAACATTAGTTTGACAGTATATATACGCATATTGTATTAACAATATTATAAATGTAAGAAATTATAGTCTGGAAATCATGTTATCCCCAGAGAAAACTTGTTTTAGGATAAAGAAATTCCGATATCTAGTTAATATCCGTTTTTATCATCTTCAACTTGGTAGTAAATCTACTCGAGTCTTGAAGGCAATATAAATACATTGAGCTACTGCCTATATCGTTTGTCATGCTTTTCTCAACACTATTAGTTACGATTATACTTGAATCTTGTATCCGTTGGGACTGACAAACTGACCATCTCATCGTTACATCTCACTCATCATCCATGATGTCTAAAGTAAAGACACACGTACTTACAATAGTTGATCCTTTTGTAGCCTCAACAAAACATATATCAATAGTAAAACGTATTATAAATATTATGATAATATGTAGTCGTACCATCATACCAGATAACCAAATTACACTGACGTCAAATGAGAGTGGAAAATTACGTGTTATTTTTAATGATCCTTTATTTTTTGGTTCATGATTAGTAAGCTCAGCTCTAGTAAATGAGCCAGTCATAATAGTTTCTGGACATATCTGAGATTAAATCAATTGGTATATAATATTGTTTTTAAATAGACAATTTATAGTTACTTATTTTCAGTTTTTCTGGTTTTTTTCGGGTATTATGAATATATAAAGTAGTACTATACTGTAAAATGATTTTCATGGCACCGGATAGTTTTAAGAAATACTCATCTACTGAGGTTAGTCAAATGGACGAATCTTATTTAAAATATAAAATAAAAAAACCCTTAACGAGGTTTAGCCTATCTCAAATTTCCCTCAATCCACAGAAAGTAAGGAGCATAATATAACAGTTTACTTAAGTGCAGCAATCACTTAAGTAAAACAAAGTTCGGTGATTTTAGAAGCCTATGCGCCCTTTGATCAGTAAACAAGAAACTCATGTCCGTATGTCACATCATATTATAATGACCAAATTGCAGTAACTACAACAAAGACCAAATAATGACATGTCTTAAAACCATAATTTGTATGACCTATTTAAACTAATATTTCTGAAAAATCATGTGTGTTGTATAATATGTGCGTTGAATAAGTTCAGAAGATGTTAAGTAAGTGAACGTAACAATTAATGTTGTATTAAGAATCTTTACAAAAAATAAAATCGTAACAAAGTAAAAACTTTACATTGAATATTTTTACAAAAATAATGATACTAGCTGTGTATTCACCAAAGGATTCCATATTGATAAATTTTTAAAGCAATTATTTGCTAAATATCTCTTTTTTTTTTTTAATTTTAACAGGATAGTATTTTTATTAAAAATTTAAAAGGATACCATAGTCAAAAATGTAAGCGCTACCCGTAGCGACCCTAGTAAACAAGTCGGACTGGATGAATACAGATGTTCACGAAACCTCAGAAGTTCTTCTGTCTCAGTAAAGGCACTTTACCAGAGTCTATCCTCTGGTAGACTGCCTTCAACCTTCCACCGTCTCCGTCTACATCTAGCATTCTTCACCCTTTATAGGTACCTACCTATAAAGGGTGCTGACTACCTAGTCAGCACCCTTTATAGGTAGACAGGTAAAGCTACCAGAGTATCTTGATAGAATGGTATCTTTCTTAATGAAACTTTAACCTCCCCTAGCAGAAGGCAGAGTCAGCGGGGCCACGAGCGCAATTCCATACCAAACACGATATTACTATTTGTAATAGTTGATAAATAAATATATGAGACGAAGAAAAAAAGAGCCTAGTTGATGCAACGACCTAAAGTTGCTTTATGCTGCTTATCATCTAGGCGCGCGACTTCGATTAGAGTATCAAAGCAAGGAGGAGCTAATTAGTAAGCGTCAAATCATTTAAAATTTTGGATATCAATTATACCAGTACCGCCCCGGACAAGATTCAGGAAAGTCGTTCTTCCCTGGTAACGATATCTAGTCTTACACCGGTATGTAGCAAATACATTTCTGGTCATGACGCTTGGAGAAGACCAACAGGAAGGTTCGGTTATTAATTTTAAAGGTGACTTGAAGATGGAAAATCATCGAGACCTTAGACATCAGTCTCTCTTCTTAAATTGTTTTATTGCACGAGCAGATTGTGTATATTAGTTAAAATTATTGTATCTGTTTAAATTCCCTAAACTAATAACAATATATATAATTAATTTATTAATTTTAAATAGTTTGTCTTGCCTTTTACAACCTGCACCTGCTCAAACACAGCTAGTCTCAAAGACAATCAGGAAGATGGCAATTCCTTCTCAAACCAACCTCGGTCTACAGAGAGAATGCTTTTAGTGAGGTTCTATAGAAATATTACAACTAATCTTTTACAGTTCAAAATATATCTGTCAACTAGACAGATAATATACAGCAGCATTTTCAAATAATGATACTTAGAAAAAAACAGTTTCAGCTATTAAACATATTTGTATATTAAAGATAATTCAGCTGGTGTTTATAGATTTCACATCAATAGATTGTTCATTTTCTTGATAGCTGCGATTCAAATCGGTTCAGTAGTTGTATAAAACTCGATGCAAAAGAACGTTCCCAAACGAGGATTGAAAACTTCAGCCCTCCAGAATATTTTACCATACTCCATCTTCGTGGCAAATATATGTTGCAAAGCATTTATGTCCATATTTCTTAAAATATACTGACCCTGAAAAAACAACACATAAATATTTTTTAAGTTTCTTTGGATTTTCAGTCTACTTCAGTTAATCATCTCACTGCAACTCTTCTGCTGATGATGCTGGTATTACCTGATCATCAGCATAAGGCATTCGACTTTCCGTTCATTTCTTTGTGTCCATGTCTTTTTATCTTGCTTTCTTATACACCTGTTCCGATGGAATTTTGGAATAAATTTTTAACCGTCTTCCCGATAAGCTAGATTATTGAAATTTGAACAATAGGTCGGCAGTAGATAATGAGAATGCATGAAAATGTGATAATATAAATATAATAAATAAATATTGTTGGGACAACTCACACAACGCCATCTGATTCCACACTAAGCAGAGCTTGTACTATGGTAATCAGAAAACTGATAAACATACTTATATATTTATAAATACATACATATTATAGATAAATAACACCCAGACACAGAATAAACCATTGTGCTCATCACACAAAGTTTTATCCTGAGTGAGAATCGAACCCACGACCTCTTGCGTAGCAGTCGGATGCACTCCCACCGCGCCACAGAGGCAGCCAAATATAAATAGTACGTTTTAAATTCATTGAACATAAAAAAAAAGCTTGATAAGCCATATGCACTTTTGCAGTTCTTTCAAGCAACTATGTCTATGAACAGGTTAAACCACCACGGTGTCGGACATAGCCCTCCTTTTCAGGTTGATCCTCACACAAGCACTGAAGTCCTCACAGAGAGTTCTCAGTACTCGTTGTTGCTTACTCCATACATACCGAAATTTCTGCTCACTCCATACATGGACACACAGTTTATTTCCCTCCACTTCATCAAATTGCTTCCAAGAACAGCGTTATTTAATTGACCATAAATGCAAAAATACAGCAAAATGTACTAAAATGGAATAGAACTGAATACAATGGAACGTAGCAGTCGTTAATTGAAAACCTTGAAGGTGGCTTGAAAAATTCCAAGGGCAGATCGCCACAAACTGCGCCTGGCTATTTAACTCGGCAATGAGGTCACCCCCTGTTACGTGGGACCAAAATGCATACTGTAATAAAGGCGTAACTGATAAATAATGAATTAAACTTTATTGAATTTTGAATAATAAACTATTGTGTATAATAATAAGTGTGTTTGTGCAGACGGTGTATTTTTACTTCACAACTTATAGTCTAAATAACATTAAAAAAATAGAGTATTACCTTAAAAAACATACATTTTTCTCTGTCGTATTTGATGCTCAGAGCCGTACAGATATAATGCAGTAGCATACCATTACATCCGATGTCATTCATTATATGATTGGGCCTGTACTTGGCATTTTTTAAAATGAAGACTTTCAGGCTGTACTAAAGAAAATTCATTTAAAGTAATTACTATAAATATTGTGTGTATAATGAATATTAAACCTATTGCTTTCTTGTCCAACAGTTTCTGAATATACAAACTGTTAAAATAAGTAACAAATAGGTTGATTTTGATGGGGAGGAAGCTAGTCGGGGCATCATTGTCAGTCTTGTAATAATTCCCACCACCCGCCCCCTTCTTTTTGTATTGTTTTCTGTAAATATGTTAAATTTTAATTTGTTAGTAACAAAATATGGCAAGTAGCGCCACCCATGATCCCTTGTGTCAGTCGTTCTCCAATTATTTACTATGTTTCATTATAGGTTATGGGCTAATTTCGCGAGTTAAATCTTTTGGTTAAAATATAGCGCAAAAAGGTCGACAAATCTTATTACAAGTATTGCAAAGCTAAAAGGAAGAGAAAATTATGAAGATGGGGCGTTAGCTGTAGAAAATTACCTCATTTTAGAAGGAATGCAACAGTGCATCACAACCGGCGGCGATCCAAACGAAGCAAAAGCGAAGATAGTTTTAACGATAGATCCCAGTTTATTCGTGCATATCAAGAGTGAATCAACTGAAATGGGACTGTGGCAGAAGCTAAAAAAACTATTTGATGATAATGACTACACGCGGCGCATAAGATTGCTTCGGAACCTCATATCAATTCGTCGAGAAAATAGTGAATCAATGTCTCAATATGTGACTTCGCTGTTAGAAACAAGTCAGCGATTGAATAATACAGGATTCATGATCAGTGACGAATGGATCGGCTCCTTGCTGTTAGCAGGATTGAAGTTGACAACATACACAATTGAATTGAGGTAGAACATTCAGGCATTGAGTTAACAACGGACGCCATTAAAACAAAGCTATTGGATATGGAGGACGGAAGTGAGGTTGGTACGAGTTCTATACAGAATGCGTTAGCGACGAAAGCTTGGCAACATAAAAAAATAAACCAATCACATGCGCTTAGACAAACGTCATCGCAAAATGTCAAAACAAATGTCAGATGTTTCAAATGTAAACAATTTGGGCATTTCATGAGTAAATGTAAAAATAATATAAATACCCCAAATAGTAAGGTATCTAATGCATTCAGCGCAGTATTTCTCAGCGGTAACTTCAATCAAACGGATTGGTACGTCGATAACGGTGCCAGCTGTTAAATAACGTCTATAAAAGTCTGGTTGTTGATTTGTTGTGGTCAATAGAACACAACAAATCAACACCAAGTGCAAGAGATAATCATCGCTGATAAGACAAAAATTCCTGTTGATGGCTGTGGAGATGTGCAAATAACTACAGTTGCTGGAGATACCGAGCATGAGACCATAGTGATGGGAGTGTTTTATGTGCCAAACTTGGCTACGAACTTGTTATCTGTCAGCCAGTTAATTAGCAATAGAAACACAGTGACATTTGATGCAAAGCACTGCTATATTTATAAACAAAAGAGAGAACTTGTAGCAACTGCAGATTTGGTCGGAGGTGTTTATAAGTTGAGAATCAAGCAAGTAAATTGTTTGTTGACTTCAGTGTCCGGAAGTGTGTGGCATAGAAGATTTGGTCACCTGAACAGCAAAGACCTCAATGTTATGAGAGATGGAGCTGTAAAAGGAATGTCATACTCGGACAAGGCTCAGGTCAGTAAAACAAATTGCATTGTGTGCTGCGAGGGAAAGCAGGCCAGGTTGCCATTCAGTCATATTGGCAACAAAGGCAAAGAACTTCTCGAGATCGTACACGCAGATATTATGTCGGGCCTATGGAAGCCAGATCTATTGGCGGAAAGAAATACTTCTTGTTATTCGTTGATGACTACAGTCGGATGACATTTGTATATATCTTGAAAACAAAAGATGAAGTAGTCTCACAGTTCAAGGCATTCAAGATGTTAGTAGAAAATCAGACAGTTAGAAAGCTAAAAGTACTTAGGACAGACAATGGTATGGAATTCTGTAGTAAGGAATTTGAAAAATTCTTGGAACTTGCTGGAATTATCCACCAGAAAACCTGTCCATACACACCGGAACAGAATGGTCTCTGCGAGCGGTTTAACCGTACAGTGGTAGAGATAGCGAGATGTTTGTTATTCGATGCAGGATTGCCTAAGCGTTTTTGGGCAGAAGCAGTGAACACTGCTGTTTATTTACAAAACAGGTCAATCGCATCAGGATTAGACAACAAAACGCCTATGGAAATCTGGACTGGAGCTAAACTAGGTGTCAGTAATCTACGTATTAGGAAGTAAGGCCATGATACACACACCAAAAGAAAAAAGTTTAAAATTGGATAGAAAAGCGACTCAGTGTATTCTTGTTGGGTACTCAAATAATGTAAAAGGTTACCGAATTTACAATCCCAACAATAACAGTATAACTATAGCAAGAGATATTGTTTTGATTGAGGAGGGGATTGAAGAGCAGCAGATGTGATACACTTTGACATTAGTAATGGTACTGATCACATTTTTCCAATGAAGGAAGAAAGAGAATAATGTACCCAAGAAGTGGGGGACATGAAACACATAAGGACATTGGAAGATCAGGAGAAGAAAGAAGTACTGAGCCCCAAAGGAGAAAGTTCTGGTACTGATGAAGAGGACTTTGAAGACTTCATAGATATGCAGGGGCCTGAACCTGCAGAGCCTGTGCAAGATTACATGTCTCAGCCAGGGCTACCCACCGAGTTTCCAGTAGAAAAGCTTACTAAACGTATCCGCAAGCAGCCTGATCGGTACGGTTGGTATGGTAGTGTGTGTGTAGGTCAAACCAGTGAAACAAGTGCAAGTGGAATATCTCTAGATGAAGCGTTAAATGGATCAGAAAGTGAACTATGGAAATTAGCTATGAAAAGTGAACTTAAATCATTTGAAGAGAATGACGTTTGGGAATTAATTGATGTTCCACCCAGTGGCACTATTGTACAATGTAGATGGGTTTTTAAGAGGAAACTTGATAATGATAATAAAATCAGGTATAGGGCCAGGTTAGTTGCTAAGGGCTTCACCCAAAGGCAATGCATTGATTTTAATGAATGTTTTTCACCTGTTGTCAGGCATTCCACTTTGAGATTGTTGGTATCAACGAGTTGAGAAATTGTTAGAGTCCTTGGGTTATAAAAAATCTAAACTAGAACCATGTCTATTTACAAAAATTGATAAATGTGTAAAGATCATTGTTGCTTTATATGTTGATGATTTCTTTGTGTTTTCAAATAATGAAAAAAAAAATCTATTTTATTAAAAGAAAATGTGTCATCCAAATTTAAAATTAAAGATATGGGATGTATTAAAAATTGTTTAGGTGTGAGAGTCATTGTAGAGAAAGAGAATGGTACTATAACCTTAGACCAACAAAGCTATATTGAAGAATTGCTGTTAAAATTCAATATTTCTGATTGTAAGTCTGCAGAGACACCAATTGAACCTAGACTGAATTTACCTAAAGTGACATATGTGATAATAAGTTACCTTATCAGAAACTGAATGGGTCACTTATGTATGTAGCTGTACTCACGCATCCTGATATAGTATTTTCTGTGAATTTCTTGAGTTAATTTAATAATTGTTACAATGAGGAACATTGGACCTATGCAAAGAGAGTTCTAAAATACTTGAAGAAAACCAAATCTTTCTGTTTAAAATTTTCAGCTAGTGGTAATAGCCAGTTAGAAGCTTTTGTAGATGCAGACTGGGCCAGTAATATAATTGATCGTAGATCCTATACTGGATATTTTTTTAGGCTGTCAAATTGTGCAATCTCTTAGGAAACCAAGAAACAGATTTCTGTGGCATTGTCCAGTACGGAGGCCGAATACTTGGGCATTTTGGAAAGTTGTAAAGAAACTGTGTATTTGCGAAACTTGTTATTTGAATTGACTAATGAAACTTATCCTATACCAATATTTAATGCCAATCAGTTGGCCCATAAGTTGTCTGCCAATCCAATTCACCATAAAAGATCCAAACATATAGCTGTGCGGTATCATTTTTGTAGAGAAAAAGTTGCTAGTGAAATTGTAAAGATTAAATACATGTCCACTTCAGAGATGCCCGCAGATCTACTAACTGAGGGTTTATGTAAAATAAAACATTATAAATTTTTTGGAATGTTTGGTTTATGTGATAAAAAATAATATTTTTTTTGATTAATTAGGAAAGATTTGTTATGGTAAATGTATGATGCACCTATTATTTTGTTAAGTGGGGGTGTTAAAATAAGTAAGTAAATATGGCAAGTAGCGCCACCTATGATCCCTTATATGTAACTTTGATTGAATAAAGTGTCAGTCTTTCTCCATCTTTACTGTGTTTCATTATACAAATAAGTGATACGTATTATAAATGTACCAAAGCTTATTTAGTACTACCATAAACTTCAGCGCAGAACCCGAGAAGGGAAACATATATGCGCTGGTAGAGCGTTCCAGGTTTCTCCATCCATCTCGATTTCTCTGTCTAATCAATCGACAAAAAACCATCTTTGTCGTTCTGGCTTAGATTCTGTCACCATATTAGCAGATTCTGTTACCATTTTAGCAAAGTGAACCCTAGAAAGGAGAAGTACCTTTACATTCTTGATATCTTTCTTTACGCTGATGTTAACGTTTAAGCTCATACTCCCAGAATTATTGTAGGTTTTATAAGTTGCAGAAATAGGAGGGTTGTCTAAATATGGATGAGCTGGTTTCTCACAACGTTTGACATCTGTTATAGAAGCTTTAAAGGGGCCCTAAAACAACAAACGTTAGAAAGTTATTGTAGTAAAAAAATGTTTAGAAGGTATTCCGAAAACAGAATTAACTTTATGGAAATAATACTATTATTATTATACTTCATGATTTATGAAAATACTAATCGTTTTTGAGTCATTTACGAATTAGTTTTTCCTTTATCGACTATTTACAAAGTCATTGAAAATTTTAGATAAAGTAATTCATTTTTTTAAAAATCAATTATACCTAATTTTTGCTATTAACTAAGAAACAGCAATGATAACATATTTTATATCGACTTATATATCGACATCAAGTTAGAAATATAAGTTATCTTACCGAAGTAGCCTCTTTTGCAGCGCCAAGTAAACATTTATTAAAAGTGCAAAGTGACATCAATACTATAGGTAGTCGTACCATTATACTAGATGATTTGATTGAAATAATAACTACCAAAAATTTTATAATATACTGTTCTGATGATTGTTTGGTTTGGATTGATGATAACCATGTTGTTGCAAATGATCCGGTCGTAATAATTTCGAAAATCTATCGAACATTATGATACTACTTCCGTAGTGCTTTAGTAATTAATGAAAATAATGTGCAACAGGGCTCTGACTGTAATCCATGGTACTCGTTAATTATATTAAACATTGTCTTAGTGTTAAAATTTACATAATGTCTTTTCAATTTCAAATGAATAAGTTAATTAATTTGCAATTCAAATAGATTACATAAATTCTATATACGGAGTAAAAAAATCCAGCACACTATTAAAGAATGATGAGTTGTTAATGGTAATAATTATGTAAGTCATGAGTCAAGTAGGGCCTCTTATAAAATTATAAAAAATTGAGATTGCAAGACTAAAAGAGATAAATACAGTAGTGGTGAAGCACCAGGACCTAGTTTTAGATAGAGCAATAAGTGTTAAGAAAGTTTCAGAAAAGTCTAAAATGTAATTTCAATGAAAACCAAGTTTCAAAACTTTATGAAGGTAAAAAATTGCTCTTTTGGACTGTTGATAACACACATGGCATATAACACGCTTTCCATCCACTAGTGATTTGTATTCGAATAGATAATAAACTGTTACTTAAACATTTGTGTACAATTTTAAATTTTGAGTCTCATTATGTTCGCCTCTTTTGTCATCATTATGATAAGTAGTTAGTAGATATAACTATTTTATTGTATTTTTAACGGTAGCACAGTATGCTTGTTCGATGGGTTTGGATTCGTTTTCTATTTTTTTATTTTTACATTTGTCAATACATTCAGGTGACACGATGAGTACTTCGGTAAGTATATTTTCGTATTACTTATTTTTATCATGTTGTGTTTAAAAATACAGTTGCTCCTAGCAGCTAATCCTGCTATGATTGCTCTAAGGAGGATTCAGGATTTATATTTTAATGACGTATTTTTATTCCCTTGAGGGCTGACAAGAGCATACAATGATTCGTTTGGTAATCTAACCACGGTACAGCGTCACGCTTGAACTCAATGAATCAATGTGTTATTATCAGAGTTTATGAATGGTCTATGGTATTTTTCTTCTTTTTTATTACCAAGTGATGCACCAAAAAACGCAATATTATGAGCAATAGCAATTTTTAAAACAATATTTTCATTTTTATCTTTGATATTTCAGGGTCCTTTTAGAACAATAGTAGTAGATATTAAGGATTGCGAACATCCGTCTCACCCATATATGAGCGATCCTCCTATGAATATTACTATGAAGGTGTTTAATACTTCAAGCAACACTTTAATTAGTGGCAGCATCAAGGTATTGAAAGATACAAAAGACGCCAAGGTGAGTTACCAGCATAGGATTTAGACAGATGCGCAGTTACGAAGACGAAAAAAAATTCTACTGATAAGATAATTAAGCAGTATCTCTACAAAGAGGATTTTAAATAGCTACCTTTGAGTGACTGCTTAGACCATCTAACTAAGAGTGACGGCAATCTCTGCGCACTAATTTTGTTAGGAGAGCTGCTCTCGAATGCAAGCTTGCTTACAATTACACTTGAGTATGAGTTTCTTCCCTCTGCTTTCCCAAATGTTTTCTTTACAGTTCTAGAGCCTTTAGTGATACCCATTTACATACAATCTTAAATCAAATTATTGATATTTTTTAAAAGCCCTTCTTCTATCTACTACACTTTTAGAGCAAACTTCAAGGGTATATCTGGAAAAATAGCAAATGGAGTATGATGATGACTTTGAACAACACCGCCTGCCACGGCGTAGTAATGCCCTATATCTATACTGTCACTGGCATCAAGTACGATAGAATGAAGCGTATGTATTTGAAGGTAAAATTGAAAGTTTTATCTCTGAATTTGATAATAGCACCACAATTAATAAAAACAGTAGTAAAATAAGTAAATTCTGTGATCACACGGTCCATTCGTAAACAAATTCAATTAAATCCAGTTCAATAAAATACAAAAATTCTAAAAACAATATCTCAGTAGGTCTATATTGGATCTGGTTAATGGATCTAATGATTTTGAAGGACAGCTTCATCTATACTAGGAAATCCTTACCTACTGGCCTAAGGGCGTCCTCCACTTTGGCAAATTACAAAAGTGCGATGTTTCTGTAATACTGTTTTGCATTATATACAACTAACTAACTAACTAACTATCTTCACACTGTATCCCTGACGGGGCAGTCAGAGAGGACAGATAGCCAGGCTTCACGATCCATGCATACTCATTTCGCATCTTGCAGTTATTCCTTTTAAAAAAGGATACTATAATAAAAATCTCCTAGAGTATATGATTTGGACTCGGTTGTTGAACACTGACAGAATAATAAAACGACCTGTTCAAACCAATGTATGAAAGTTCTCAAATCACCCTTTTACTTTTTAGGTAACTATCTTCACGCAGTATCCCTGACGGAGTAGTAAGAGAGGACAGATCGCCAGGCTTCGCGATCCGTGCATACTTCTTTCGCTTCTTCAAGATTCATCAATCGCTTCATACACGCACGTCTGGGTATCCGAGTACTTTTGACCTTTCCGTTTTTGAACAATCTGCTCACGTGGTCTTCATAAGTAAGTCTCGGCCTACCCTGACTTCTTCTACCCTCTGCTTTCGCACAATATATATTCTTCGTCAATCGTTCCTCACTCATTCGTTGGACGTGTCCAAACCAACGGAGCACGCCCTTTTCCAGCTTAACGCTGACACTTTCATTCAAACCTGCCATATTGCGTATCACTTCGGGAAGGATGCGCCATCTTGATATCGAGATGCTAAACGCACATAGATTTATATAATACAATATGAACCAACAGAACTTTTGCTCTTACAGGGACAATATGCTTTTAGGAACATTGATATAAATGCTATACAGCACATGTTTGTCTCCAAGGTAAAGTATGGGAAAGCGTTGTGGGTTTTCGAAGCGTACCAGCAAAGAGCGGGAGCCTTCTACTGCAACGAGTTTTATACAGTGAAGGAAGCTCTTTAGAAGTAATGGTAACTGATTAAGAATATTGTGCTAGAATACATCCATGTATAGGTACTCTGATTATTTTCTTTATATACTAAAGTGACATTTGGCATGTTGCCGCTTTATCGCAATAAAAAGGTAGTGTCGTGACCAAAAATAGGTGGTTAGTTGATTACTTTCAAATTGTGTCTATGCAAATTCAAGGAGTATTAAATGAGAAATTGTAGAATTTAATTAATTTAAATCATGCAGTTTTATTCGGATATTGCGTATATATGTGTATAGATACGCGATTTCGTTCATGGAATGTTTCTCACCAAAACTCCTTCCTTAGTGCTTGCTTGAAACATACGTCTTGTTGCTTGTTTGTGACGCACGAGAATAATAGGTACACTCTGGATCAGCAATAAATCGGATTTCACTCCGACGAGACGTTTATAAAAAAAAACTTTGCTCTTTTCGTTGAATGGCAGAAACTAAGGATTCGTCAAATATAGTCTTTAAAATGGCCAGGTCATTGCGGCGAAGTTGGCATCTAATTCTCTTTAATATCTTTTATACATTAAACAGCGAAAACACCAATCCTCAAAATTTCATAAGGTTTTTGGGCACAGTGGCGCTTGTTTGGTTTGTCACCTAATAGCGTATCGAATTAGCTTTCCGCCTCGTTGGAAACGTATTTAAATACGTTTTGTAACACTGTCTTCTCTGACGCTCAAAGCAACCTGACGTTTTTTTCTTGGAGGCATAACTGCAGTACTTGGTTCAGTGTTTTGCATGATGTTTTACATAAAACAACAAACATATAACCAAACAGCGACACTCAAACAACAACGATGCCAAGCTTGTGGAATTAGTAGGTATACGTAGAACCGATCGGGAGCGAATAAGATATAGCGGTATGGTATTTACTAGCAGATTTTATTGTTTTAGTATATATTATTTATATTTTTTTGTTATTGGAATAAAGATTTCATACTTGTAAAATAAATTTACCAGTAGCACCCTCACGACAGACTGCGGATCGGGTTGGAGAGTTCCTACCCGCTCACTCCACGCCGCCGCCTCTTTAACGAGCCTGACGTGCTCGCACAATCACGTGGCGGAGTCCTAACTTGCTCCCGCAGAAGACCATGACTCGCACCATGGTCTTCAATAAGAGAATATTGAAGACCATGGTAAAGTCTTCATTAAAATATTTATAACATTATTGTATCATTAGTATGCATTTTGATGGTAATTTTAAAAACCTTTCCTATTAGTCGAGTGATTCGATTCATAAACTAAATCGACTAAGTAAGGGACTATGCTTGCACTCTTGCAACATTAAAAGAAAATAATGACATAATGAAATGTCATGATAGTATATAAACAAAAAAATCAGAGTATAGATAGAACCTAAATTTAAATATGATTTGTGGATAACAATACTGTTAGAAGTTCCTTCTTCCTATCAAACCTATTTTAAAGTACTTGCGAGATATCTCAGGGTTGTTTTAAAAAAAAATAGAGCCAATAACACGTTTTAACATTTTTTTTTAATAATGCCATCTAGTCCAAAGTAAGCTAACATAAGTTTGTGCTATGTGATCGTGAGACTATTAACCTACCTACATTTTTTTAAATACAGACATATTGAACGTAGAAAACACCCAAACTCTGAAACAAACATTTGCGGATCACAGGAATATTTGCACTTATAAATAACACTTACTTACCAAAGCGAGGCAATGTATGTCGTGTTTCTACCTATTAAAAAGCATAAGGTCCTGTTACTGTAATTCTTTTTAGGGTTCTGAACGCAAAGGGACGAGACCCAATTGCTAAGACTTCACTTCACTATTCTTTCGTCTGTCACCAAGCTGTATCTTATGAACCGTGATAGACATTTGAAATTTTTACAATAATGTATTTGGAGCGAAGCTCCTATGGATCAGCGTCTATGGCGAAATCTATGTGACGCCATAACTCTTGGAGTTCTTAACCGAATTTCGTAATATTTGTACTAAATCGAATTCACAGGTTATATATAATCTAAATCGTACCGGAGTTATTACAAAATAACAAAAGCACGCGTTTTTGGAAATTTTTAATCTTATAGAATATTAAAATATCGTTCATACTCGTAGATCCGTAGTCTTCTAAGATCTGTTAGACCAGTTCAGTGCTTCACAGTGGAAAATAAGGTATTTATTCATTTAAATTTATCGTATTGTATTGTATAACCCCTTGTAAAAATTATAGTCCACTAGAAAATCATTTATAGTTTTGATGGTATGGATGGCGAAGTCGATCTGTCCTCTCTGACTATCCCATCAGTGATACAGCGTGAAGACAGTTAGATATATTCTATACAACTAAATTGTTGTAAGCATAATCATTGTAGAATCTTCTCTTCAACTAATAAGGAAGGCACGTTCAGCCGTTGGTCCCGGTTACCAGTAATATGGCTGTCGTTAAGCCTGGTTGAAGGCCTTATGGGCGGTTTGAAAAATTTCAACAGCAGGTAGCCACAACCTGCGTCTGTCTATTTCATTTCTCACCACTATTACGTGGGACAGGAATACATATGGTGAAAAGTGGGCATATAATATGCCTCTGCCACCCCTTCGGGATAAGGCGTGATAGATAAAATAAGCTAATAAATAAACCAAACTAATTGACCACAACACCACTTAATCACAATACAGCATAGATATCAGCGTCTGTTGCGTTGATCACTGCATCTGAATGGGCACATCGAAAGATCGACGCAAACCCACGCGTTTGCAACAATCGGTACAGGTAATTACAAAAGTGTCACAGATTACTTTAAACAGCTGCAAAATATTGCTAAAATTAGTTTTAAACTTTCGTGTATCTATATGTAACGCTGAATATAACTCGGGACTTCCCGCGAAATAATAAAAATAGTTCAGCCACGACCACGGGCGCTGCAACACATTCGAAACGTAGCTCGGTGTAAGTAAGTAGTATATAAAGTATTAAAACATTGTAATTACATCTACGTGGAAAGAATGTATGAATATTTAATGCGAGCTGTCGTGAGCGCTGATTGAACTCTGCTGCTTATATAACAAAGTCAGACCAAAGGGTGACAAACCCAATCAATTTTAGCACGTGCCAATCACAGTAGACCTTGGACTTTCAATCAAAGTGAAGATTTTGGAAGTAATCAGGACTTTTAGCCACGATGAGAAATTGACATTCCACTAGTAGTAAAACTTACTACATTGGCCAATATACAGGGTCATTTGTAAAACATCAGCAACCAGCTAGGAGTAGATACCCAAGGTCATAACCAACAACGTTTGTTCTACCACGTTTGGTTATTCGTTACACAGCGTGTAGGAGTGTCGTACATTGAAACTTTGAGCTTCGTCATAGGTTTTCGCTCTTGGATTCACTTTAAAGGACTCCTGTGTCTCTTTTTTGTCACGAACTGCATACCTCGATGAACGATGGAAGTGCGCACATCAATGTGGTTGGAAAAGGTCAAGGTCAAAGGAGTTATGGCCAGTCCACCACCATGCCCTGTGAATTTCACGAGTTGCGTATTACTGTAATTCAATAAGTACATTAAATTAAAGTAAAACTTGGAAAAAAAAATTATAAAATTAAAAAAAAAAACATTGAAAAAAGAATTCGTAAAACATGTTTTTATGATGTTAGCTACATAGTCCTAGCAGGTTGCTGGTGTTTTACAAATGACCCTGTATTTAAAAATTATTCTTTGACTACCTTATTCAATCTCAACATGTTACATAAAATTTCAATCAACGTGTACTTAAATGACCTAACAAACCACCCATACAGCTTTCTGGTTTTTCCTTTTAAAAATTTCAATATCATAAAAGTTTACAATCTGAACGGCCTCAATGTTACCAACTCAATAAATCATAATTAAGAGCGTTCTAACTTTTCAACGGGTGCCGATAGCCAACATAATCCTTAAGGTACGAACCTTATGGCCTTTGACTCGCAAGCCATATTTTATCATTTCTCACCATACGGCGCTAAAATGTTGCTTGTCGAAATTTGTAAGAATACCTATTCACAAAAGTTATTTTTGTTTGAGATTGTTTGATTTATTTGAGATTCAATTTAAAAGCTTGCTTTTGAAATATGTATGTGCAATTTAATTATTTCCTAAAACTGGTTCTTTATATACCAGTTTTTAAAATATAATACTATCGAAAATTTTGAATGCAGATTTGGACGACCGAGCGTGGCTCCAAGCGTCTTTACAAATACGCTGGGGCGGCCTCGGTTTTCGTAACATTTCTGATATAAGTTTACCTGCATTTTTGTCTTCAGTACACGGCACTGATGAATTGACCAGGAAAATTTTAATTCCTACACTGGTCAATTCTGAAGTGCCAGGCAAGATTGAAGCCATAAATGTTTGGAAACTTAAGTGCCCAGATACTGTTTTGCTGACCAACCCGTGCTCCCAGAGGCAGTGGGATAGGCCGCTCTGCAACGAGGTTAGAAAACATTTATTGAACACGTGTTCGAATGTTGCAGAACGTGCTCGCCTATTGGCTGTGGGAGAATGGGAGTCAGGTGTTTGGCGTCGCCCAACATAGGTACTGTGTTGGACGACACTACATCCTTTCTAGAACCTAATGGTTTGGCGCGTGACGATGACAAGAGGCCGGACGGTGTGTCATTGGTGCCATGGAAGATGGGAAAGCCTTTAGTTTGGGATGCAACTTGTGTTGACACCCTGGCTCCTTCTCATCTTCTTAGCACGGCGAGTTGCGCTTGTGCTGCTGCTGCATCCGCCGAGACTCTCAAGCGGCGCAAATATAATAATTTAATAGGTAATTATATTTTTGAGCCGTTTGGGTCGAGACACTGGGCTCGTGGGGCCCAAGTGCTCGTTCACTGTATAGTGAAATCGCAAAGCGACTGGTCGATACTTCTCGTGACCATAGGGCTGGCCTCTTTCTCGCTCAGAGAATAAGCATTGCCATACAACGTGGCAATGCGGCCAGCCTTATGGGAACCTTACCGGTTGATTTTGATGGGGAGGAATTTTTCAACACTTAGTCGGGGCATCATTGTCAGTCTTGTAATAATTCCCACCACCCGCAACCTTCTTTTTGTATTGTTTTCTGTAAATATGTTAAATTTGATACGTTAAAAATATGTTAATTTAAATAATGATTAAAATATCACTTTACTAATCAATAGCGATTCAATGTTGCTAAAAAATACTATCGAAAAGAATAAGAAAATAAGTATGCGTGGATCGCGAAGTTGGTGATCTGTTCTCTTTGACTACCCAGCCAAAAACTGGTTTACTTATATACAGAAAGTCGCTAATCATTGTTTAATTTTCATCGGTTCAATTTATACAATAAAACTACGATAATATTTACGGACAGGAGCTGAACCATCATCATCATCCGAGCGTCTGTCCCAGTTGCGTCTCGCGACGCCCGGGGTCCGCTTTCCTACATTTTCTCGTCCACTTCGCACGGTCTTCGGCATCCCCTGTAGTGAGACCATTGGCACGCATGTCATCCCTTACGACGTCAAGCCAGCACTTCTTGGGTCTTCCCCTCTTACCGGGACCCGGCGGGGCTGACATGGCCAGACATTTGTTACCTACGTAGCCCGGCGGTTGCCGCAAGACGTGACCATACCAACGAAGGCGACACTCTTGCAACTTGTCTGCAATGTCACGGACGTGAAGGCTGCCGCGGATGCAAGAGTTCCTCACGCGGTCCATCCGCGTGACCCCACACATCCACCGCAGCATCTTCATTTCCGTGACACGCAGCTCCTGCTTGTGTCGCTCCAATATCGGCCACGTCTCAGGAGGACAGGAGGACAGGAGCTGAACCATATAGACTTTTTTGATATGTATTAAAAGGAACTGCTGTGTTAAAATTGCAACGTGAATTTCCAACCTTTCAAAATACCTCATTTTTTTTCATATTAACTCTATGCAGCATTTTAGCACCTCAAAATAGGAACATTATTATATCAATAATGTAGTTTCGCGCGATGGTACGTGGGAGGGTACGGCCACAATTGATAAATATCCTTTGGAAAATGAAAATATCTGAGTTAGTAATAAAAATTCATTGAATTTTAAAAATGAAATTCGTATCCGTAGCTCTGCTTGCTATGCTTGTTCTATAAACGATCACAGCCCTTAGCTTACAATATAAATAAAATAAATAAATAAATATTGTGGGACACTTTTCACACAACGCCATCTAGCCCTAACTAAGCTTGTACTATGGGATCTAAACAACTGATATACTGATACTTATATATTTTTAAATACATACATATTATACATAGGAAACACCCAAACTCCAAAACAAACATTGGTGGATCACACAAATATTTGTTCCGACCCGGGAATCGAACCCGGGACCTTAGAGCGGTAGTCGCATTTACTACCACTGCGCCACCGAGGCTGTCCCGATACGGTTAGTCCCGAGATGGGGAATCATTTTTTACATATCGGGCAACTTGAAAACTTTCACCTGCATTGGCGTACCTGCTGACTAACGGACGAAGTGATAAATCCTTCCAAAATGATGGCACACAGACCTACGTAATAGGTGGTGAGCCCATTGCCGTGTTGAAATCGACAGACGCAGGTTGTTTGTGGCTACCTGCTGTTGAAATTTTTTTACAACCTATAAGGCCTTCAACTTGACTTAATTACTGCCATGTTACTGGCAACCGAAACCAACGGCTTAACGTGCCTTCCGAAGCACGGCGGAAACGGTCGCAAATGTAAATGCCACAAAGTGAGACTATCACAATGATCGTTTATAGACTACTACTGTACTGAGTCAGTGGGGCCACGAGCTTCAAAAAACAGCAAATTATTGAAAAATGTTTAGTTTATTTTGATTCTACGAATCAAATCGATAACAGAACATTACCGAACCAATATCTCTCGAATATTTTAAGCAGTTTACATTATTTTGACAGCAGTGACAAATTAAATGCCTCCCTGGCGGATGTCAAAGATTTATGGAGCAACGATACAGGCATGGATTCCGGATTTAAATTAATAATATTATTTTAAATCAATCGAACGTAGAGTGATATAAGTCGATTCTTATAGGTTTTCATATTTACATCTTACTAATATTATAAATGCGAAAGTTTGTAAGAATATATGTTTGTTATACTCTCACGATATAACTACTGAATGGATTTTGATGAAACTTTACACTACTATAGCTCATACATCATAATAACACATGGGTTGCTTTTTAATCCGGGAAAGAGTTCCTGTGGGAAACCGAAACAGGAATGCTTCACCACACGATCGGAGCCGTGGGGGTCAACTAGTATTGTAATAAGTGAGGCCGTGGTGTTGACTAAAGTCTGCCGAGAACACTGTGACATCTTTCAAGGAGTTAACCAGGTTACCGTGACCGTGAGGTTTGTCGGTTCGACTCAGGCACAACACTCGTGGGGTTTCCCATACATAAAAATACTAGTTGCCGCTTGCGGCTCCGCACGCGTGGTGAAGATTTCCCGTTCCCGTTTCCCACAGGAACTTGTTCCTGCGATAAAAAGTAGCCTATGTGATATTCTGATGTGTAAGCTATATTATTGTAAAGTTTCATCCAAATGTATCCTGTAGATTTTGCGTGAAAGAGTAACAAACATAGATCCATACTTACAAACTTTCGCGTTTGAAATATAATATTAGCAGGATTACAAACCGTTATGATAAAAATTCAGGTTATTAGGTGTATTTTAAATTGGGACTTATTCCACCCGCATTCCCATTACTGTGACTCCCGTTAACCAGGATCTACTGCAATGACTAAGAACAGAAAAGTTACACCGAGCTGGAACTCGCAGAAGTCCCAAGAGAAGTTTTAGAGAAGGTTAGTAACCACCTGAACTCCATCCACCCACATATTAGGTTCACTTTTGAGATGGAGGTGGACAGATCGTTGGCTTTCCTCGACTTAAAATTGACAGTAAAGCAGAACGGAACGCTGGGACACTCCGTTTACCGGAAACCTACACACACGGATAGATACTTACATGCTACATCACTCCACCATCCAAGCCACTTGCGATCCGTTGTTAGCTCATTGATCAACCGAGCCCACGACCTTTGTGACCCCGAACAACTAGAGAGTGAGCTCGCGCATGTTCAGGAGGTACTTAAGCGCAACGGATACCGAAAAAACCTGAATGGTTCGAAAAAAAAGTTGGAGCAACATATGGTAAGCAGAGCACCGGCTTTCCTACCTTATGTCAAAGGAGTAACGGACAAAGTTGGAACAGTACTGAAGAAATACTGCATTAAGACTGTATATAGTCCACACTCTAAGGTAGCCCAATGCTTGAGGACACCGAAGGATGTTGTGCCACTACAAACGCCTTGAGTTCATAAGGTGAGCTGCAGCTGTGTTAGTTCCTACATCGAGCAGACCAAACGCACAATAGCGGAACGAGTTAAGGAACACATAGCAGCGGTGAAAAACCTTCGAACTACCAAGTCGGCGATCGCGGAGCACTTGCTGGAAGCAGGTCCAAACCACTGGATAGAACTCCATGCACCAAAAGTCCTCTCCACTGAACGGCATTACTATTCAAGAATAGCACGTGAAGCGGTTGAAATCAAAAAGCACAAAAATTTCAACCGGGAAGATGGATACCGATTGTCAGCCTCATGGAATCCTGTCATCAGCAAGTGTAAAAACGACAGTACGAACGTTGTACGCGAGTGTACAGACATTGTAAGTGTTGTGTGTAGGCCGACCGACTTTAGAACACAAAATCAAAATTGGGACGACCAAGTGCGGGTAGTTGAGAAAAGTACGAGGCGACGCTGAATGCATCAGTCAACCCGTGACTACGGCTGGTGTAATCCGGTCGAAACGTCGGGAAGTATAAGGTAGGCTTTGTACCTAATAATATAAGTCCCGAATAAGACCCGCAATATCATAAATTTGAGTCCCAAGAGAAGTTAGAATGTCTTGGAACCCGCAATGAAATTAATCAAAAGATAATTTGAAGGAGTTGGCTAAAGATAAATAGGTTAAAATCTATACATGTTAACAAATGTACCTATAACTGCAGTAGTTTTACTAGCTGGTAGACCCGTTTGTAGGGTCGTCTGTGTAGGTACCACCGCCTTTCTTATTTCTGCCGTCAAGCAGTCCGCTGTGTTTCAGATTGGAAGGAAAGGTAGCCAGTGTAAAGCTGGGCACGGAAGGCATAATCATCTTAGGCCCCAGTATGGCAACGCAGTGTTAACCTTAATATTGCAAGTGTCTATAGGTGACGGTAGCCACTTACCACCAGGTAGGCCGTAGGCTTGTTCGCCATGTCGTAGTATAAAAAAAAGTCAGATTATAAATACAAATACATACTTACAGGATATTTTTCTTTTCTAAACTAATATCGACAATGGGCTCACCACCTATTACGTCGGACAAGAATACACATAGTGAAAAGTGGGCATAAAATATGTATGCCTCTGCCACCCCTTCAGGGATAAGGCGTGATAGATAAATAAAGAAATAAATAAAATAAAGTAATATTTCTCAAATTCCTACTTATACTCCTTCGTTACGAGTTTATAAATAATATTTCCCTCCAATAAATAACTTGAGGATCACTAAATCAATTGATGGACGGCGTGTCGGTATAATTGCTGCTTAGCGCCCGTCGTATACGCAGTTGGGATATTCTTATTCGGACATAAATCGACGAATATTGACTTAATATTATTTATTTTGGAGTTATTTCTATATCCGATTCTGTAGCGTTCGTGGGCCAGCTAACTCAGTGTTCTGATAACGATAATTGAGTTTAGCAGCATTCGCTATACCTGGTCCTTGGATGGGTGACCACTTTATGGAATTTACATTTGCGAGCGTTTCCGTACTTTGGAAGGTGCGTTAAGCCGTTGGTCCCGGTTGCCAATAAAAAGGCAGTAGATTAGTTTTTTTTTACCACTGAGGTGGGAGACAAGCTTACGGCCCACCTGATGGAAATTGGTCACCGTAGCCTATGGACGTTTGCAACACCAAAGGTGCAGCACTCGAGCTCCCCACCTTAAATGAGTATTCATATGAAATATTGGACTACCTCGGTGGTCGGTACAAATTTTGTGTGATCCACAAATGTTTGTTTTTGAGTTTGAATGTTTCCTAGAATTATGTGTATGTATTTACAAAAATAGTGTAAGTATGTTTATCAGATGTTTATATGAAATACACAAGCTTAAAGCTTAGTTTGGGGTAGATGACAAGGTGTGAAGTGTCACACAATATAAAAAAAATATGGGTTGCACTCTGGGTGTGCCGACAGAAGTGAAAACTAAATTTATTAATAATTTATTTATCTAGACACGTTCGCGTTCTGCTATGTGTACATGCATATATGCACACACTATAGCTGCGTCTCGTAACGGTGTCTAGAGATTTTATCTCTTCTAAACATATGCGTAGCGCGCTAAAAGAAGTTTTCCGCAGAACAGTCAGCAAAAAATGTGAGCTACAACCCTACGGTTGAGATTCATTTGAAAATCAGGAACAAAGTACAATTTTTTCTTGTTATTAAATTATGAAAGTGGTCATTTCTCTATTTGTCATACATTAAACAAGGCGACCCCCCCCCCCCCCCGGCTTCGCCCGTGACATACTTCGAACTCCCGTCGCTTATAAATTCTACAAATATGCTTAAAAATTTCCTCAATTTGTCGACATTAATGATTACTGCTCCACTCACTGGGTAGTAGCGTAATGATATATAGCCTATAGCCTTCCTTGATAAATGGGCTATCCAACACAAAAAGAATTTTTCAAATCCGGTCAGTAGTTCCTGAGATTTGTGCGTTCAACCAACAAACTCTTCAGTCGTATAATATTAGTATAGATCATGACAGTTTATAACAACTGACCCAAAGCTCCGTGACAATAATTAATCCGGTGATAGCTAGATCTCACGGAAACTTTTATCAGAAATGATAGACCATCTTTGCTTGTCGACTTTATAGTTAAGGTTTTGTTTCGATATGTATATATATATATAGGATATATACTTATCAAAACAAGACCCTTACTCCAAGATATCCTAACCTGCAAGTTAAACAAAACGTTGCCGTATGTCACAGAAGGTTATTTGGAACTTATAAGGTATCTTTACTTTATTTCTTTAGTTTATTCATCAGTTTAAATAAATCTAACTATAGATCTTCCTTTTAAAAATCAAACTTAAAATGCAAACCAAAAAGTTCAACTAAAATAGAGACATTAGTTCTTCATTACAAGTTTCGGTCTCAGCAAAAAATAATATCATTATTTATTTATTATGTCAATAAACAAAGAGAACAAATCAGTTACATTGAAGTATGCTAATCGAAATTCAACCTTTACTAATTGTTATAGAATCTATTTTATTGGCCTGTTCAATATCATTGATTTAAAAAGAGTTTGATTAATAGTTGAGACGGACAGTAGCAGTAATATTTTTTTATTTTGTATTTCGAACGTCCGGTGCCTGGCCACCTTTGTATTCGATTCATTTATCAACGTACGAAACGATCAATTCGAATCGAAATTTTAATATCGATATTTTTGTTTGATTCCGTTCGGCATCGTTTTATTTCGTGAATGAATGGGATTAGTAAAGGTAGATGCAGGAATGTATGAATGGATGTGGGATATTTCGAGTATAGTGATCTTATTCGTTGATGGTAGAGTTGTATGTCAGGTAAAATTTGTGTACGTAGCTGGCTGGCTATGTACCTAATAGCTAATAGGCCTCCGAGTCGGGAGGTCAAGGGCTTACTCAAAATCAAAGAATAAGTTGGTAGAACCCCCTTTTCAAACTATTGTTGACCCGATTATGCGTGGATTAATTCATCAGTTTCGAGCAGGTCACGGTGGTGTAGTTAGTAAACGCGTCTGGTGCGTTAAACCAGAAGACGCTGGTTCGAGTCCAAATGGTGACTGAAAAAAATTACTACTTTTAAATTTAATTTCTTTTAGCTTTTAGGTTTTGAGCGGTGTGATTAAATTTGTCACAAAAAATCAGGGCTTGATATCGTAGGGAATGACATGGTAGACCGTTGGTATATTTTGCTTTGGTTCGAGCGGCATATTGGTACATGATATTGGTTTAAGTCATCTAATGGTATTATGAGGAGCCTCAACATGATCTCGGGGGCCCGAGCGCCCTTACCTATTGTTTAGGAGACGAGGTTACACAGGACTTACAGGGTTGGAATGTCAGACGGCAGTTACTCTTAATAATGCCGAAATTTTAATAGCCATACGATAACTGTTCGTAGCTGACAAATAAAAGAGAATTCCAAGGTCGAAATCCAGGTAGGTGGAAGCGCTCGTGGCCAAGCGAATTCAAGCAGTCTTAAAACCCAGTTAAAGGCCTAATGAGCAGCTTAAAAATTTCAACAGCAGGTCGCCACAGCCTGCGCCTGTCCTTTTCAACACGGCAATGGACTCGCCATCTGTTATGTAGGACAAAAATACATAGGGTGAAATATGGGCGTATAATGTGCCTCTGCCTACCCCTTTGGGGATAAAGTAGCGTAGAAGTAACTGGGAGTATACTAAGAAAAAGAAAGTGCTTCGTAAAATATCATAAAAATACTTTTTTATAGTATCCGGACGTACTCCAAACCGGGCTACCTAAACCATGCCGTATTGGCCACCAAAGCGATCGATCAATGTTGTACTTCCTCGAGATAAAAATGATTAGTCTCGCCTACAGATCAAGATAATCGTTATTGGAGTGATAGGCGCGATCGGTGGAAGCCGATCGGGTTGTTGCCACTGCGCGCGCGAATACAGGATGCTCTAAAATGTAGCTTTTGTAGTTGATAAGAATTATTTAGATTTATTTTTGCCAGGATGATGTAGTTCTTTTGAGATTGATGGAAGTGACTGCTATTTTACCTACCAACAACGATACAAAAGTGTCAAGTACAGTGTCCAAATTATGTAGAAACCAGATGATGCAGTATATAGTTTAGTCAGAAATGTCCGAGTTGTCGAAGTTCTTACTTTCAATGTGAATATCCTTGCACTGTGTAGAATCTTTAAACTGGTCATCATTTATATAAATATGTTATCGAATGACAGGCGATGTAGGTACTTAATAACTGTAAAAGAAGTCGGAATCTTTGAAAGCTAATTCAGTGAATTGTCATTAAGATTGAGAGAAAAAGTTATGAGATATGGCTACGTATAGAGACAGTTTCTTATCGCTCTCGGTTATAATAGTAATCTACACGCTGACACCAATTTTATTCAATCAGTTTCAATTTATATACAAAATCTATGTAACGCTATAACTTACAGAGTTCTCAACGGATTTTCATAATTTTTGACAATTTGAATCAACAAGACAAGACCACATCGTGAGTGAGCCCAAATCTTTTGTTTATTTATTACCATAAAACATAATATGATTTACCACTCTTCTAATAAAACGTGACCTCCGTTTCAGTATGTGGTACTAGCGAAGCTTTATTCTTGGTAATTAAAACTGCCTTAAAAGTCATAATAAAATGAGCACAGCCTGTATACAGCCACACAACACTCCAAGATCCCCGAGTCGCGATACTGTCTGTGTGATAGATAATCTTTGGAATCGAACAACGTTCGACGGCTGCGCAACACTTAATACCACATTAATTTATTGGGGGCTTAGCTTCGTATAGATTTTATACTTATCAAAGAGAAAAGGAGTTATTTGGGTAAAAGAATGGTCATCATCATCGTTCTCTTACTAGTCCTGGCACCATCTTAAAGCGACGTCTTGTTTTGTGGGAAAATGATGTTGGTAAAAATGGTAGCAGAAAAAGATGCCTAATGGAGATTATCTTAGATATTTAAATATATTTTTTCTTTTGCGTGTAAATTCTAGATATTTAAACATATTTTTTCAGTAAATTAAAGCGTTATAATATTGCCACAGATAAAGTAATAGATATTGACTTATGAGTATCGTTTTTGTGTGAACATTTCAATCAGAAACCACAATCAATACACATCGACATAATATTAATAGTAGTTCATATGTTTACGTCGAGTATTCAATACAAGCAAAAATATTACAAAACATTGATCTAATACTGCGATTTATCCGCCTATTTTTCTGTATTAAATCTTAAAGAGAATCATTTAAACGACACTAAATTTACAAACTGTGGACTATAATTTGACCCAAAATTAACTCTAAGATCTTGAACATAGAACTTAACATATATTTTGATAGACGTATGTGTATAATCTTGTAAACTCAATAAGGCGTGTCGTCCATCACAATCGATTTGCCCCGAAGCTAGCCGAAGCGACAAAAAAAATTAGATAGGCACCGCTCAATCAATATAATGACTTTATTTAACATTGACAATAAAATATCGCGCTTCTATTGTATGCTGAGCAGAAGAGGGTGGATGAGCCACTTGCAGGTCTTACAATTTTAAATAAAAATATTAATAATGAGTGGAAGTGTTTAAAGTATAAGTTCTTATTTCTAAGTTACGAATCAATAAAATTTAAGAATATTAAAAGATATGATGATGGCTTTGGGAATATTTTCGATCGTTACACAGTACTAATTCGCTAAACATCAAATAATTTAACACGTTAAATATCTACTTATATATGATAATATAAAAAAAAACGTTTACTACTCTCTCTTGAAAAAGCAAACATATTAAACAAGATTTTGAAATTTTGTTATTCATTTTGATTCTAAAAAAAGGTGCTTTTAAGTTCCTCGTATTATCGTGTAAAATACTTAAAAATTTCAGAGATATTGGTAAGAAAACCGCACAAACGTGAACTCTAAGTTCCAAACTTAAGGCTCTAGATGCAGCAGAAACTGATACCTAGTAGGTAAAGCTAAATAAAGTCTTAAAATTGAATGCATCCAATCTAAAGATTACTGAATGAATACTGACAAAATTCAGTTTCAAAATGTAGATAAATTATAAAATCGAACTATGAAAGATTTATATATTTTTTTAATAAACTGATGAAATCTGATTCGAGATGGGGATTGAACCCGTGACCTTTACCTAACCAGGGCAATGTACTAGCTACTGTACTACCCGAACCGTATCGAAACAAGTTGAAATTCTTCACAATATTATAAGGCTTGGTATTCCTGGGGATGAAGAGTAGAAGCGTGCACGTCGCCATCCCTGCCAGCTACGGCTGCAATTCTACTCCAACACGAGTGCCACCAGGGCGAATAATGCTAGGGCGTGCCCCCGAGGCGACGCGCACCAGTTCGTCCCCGCTGGTGCGAAAAGTGTGTACCAGAGCGGCGTAGGGGACCGCCACCCTACACGCGCGGCCCGACACACAGGGAAGTGGAGGATGGAGTGCAGGGTAGCTGCGTGGAATGTTAGGGGAGGAATGACAGATAAGATGAATGAGTTGATGGATGTTATGAATGAGAGAAAGTTAGATGCAGTGTGCTTGACAGAGACAAGCGCAAGGGCAGCGAAGTCTTGGAGCTCCCGGGTGGGATGCTCGCGCTTTGGTCTGGAGTACCAGAGAGCGAGCATGGCAGTCGGGGGGTTGGAATTTTGCTGTCCTCGCGATTGGCCTCCGGTATGTATGAGTACAAACTGGTAGGTCCTAGAATCCTCTGGATCCGTGTAAAACTTGGTTTGACGAAGATTTTCCTGGTAGCTGCTTACGCGCCAGTATCTTTGTCGAACGCAAGTGAGCTAGAGGACTTCTGGGAGAGTATGAGAGAAGCTCTAAATGTGATAGAAGGAAATGAAAGACTTATAGTATGTGGAGACTTGAATGGATGGGTGGGTACCGCTCGCGATGGTTTTGAGTCGGTACTCGGGAAGTATGGGGATAAAAGGCTGGCAAGCTAATACTGGCATTTTGTAAGGAAAAGGATTTGTTTGTGGCGAACACAATGTTCAACCACAAACAAATTCATATGTATACGAGGAGATGTAAGTCAAAGAGAAGCATGATAGATCTATTCCTAATGGATAGTCGGCTCCGTAAACAGGTGATGGACACAAGGGTTTATCAAGGCGCTGAACTGGGATCAGACCACTACCTAGTCATAACTAGGATTAAGGGTCTGTTCGCGGGTTGGCGTCATCGTACCGAGTGTCCTGAACCTGAGCCGACTTATAGCATCAAAAGCTGGAAGCTGCAGGATGCATCCATTAGGGATAAATATAATGAAAGGGTAGCCGAAAAGCTTGGCGACGTCAATGTAAGTAGTGAGAATGTGGAAAGTGTATGGCAGAACCTTAGGGATAGTATGATAAATGCCGCTGTGGAAGTGTGTGGAGAAACGAAAAGAGGCAGTAGTAATAAGCGTGATGCATGGTGGAATCAGGAAGTGAAAGAAGCAGTTCGAATGAAGAAGAAAGCATGGCTACTGCAGACTACTTAGCCTCGCGGAATGAATTTAATATGAAAGAGAGATACAAGCTGCAGAAAGTTAACACGAAGGCACTGATAGAAGAAGCTCGTGAAAGGTGCAGAATGAAAGCGGATGACAGGTTGTCGTCCAATTTCCGGGATAATGCCAAGCTCTTCTGGAAAGAGGTAGGCAAGACCCGGAGTTGTTCGGCAATCTGCAGTATGAATAAAGTGCTTAGTGTTAACAATGACGTCCTAACAGACCAAACCGACGTCCTGCAGAGATGGAGTGAATATTATGGAAAGATGTATGCAAGAAAAGACAGAGATGCCACATCGGGAAGTGGAGATCACTTCGATGCTCCGGATCCCGATGTCATTGAAGTCATTAGTATGAAAGAAATAGAACAAGCGATAAGAAGTATGAATTGTGGTAAGGCTGCGGGAAAAGACACAGTTACTGCTGAGATGATCAAGTACGGTGGGTCGCGTGTCTGGGACACACTATGTCTGTTATGCAACTTGTGCTGGCGGACGGGTGAGGTCCCAGATGACTGGCGAGTAGCAGTTGTAGTACCTATTTACAAAGGGAAAGGCTCGCGCCTAAACTGCTCCAGCTACAGGGCGATCAGCTTGGTCAGCTTAGCTAGTAAGGTGTATGCAAAGGTTATAACGGCACGAATGCAAGAAAAGTCTGAAAGGTATTTATGGGAGGCTCAATGCGGATTCCGACGTGGAAGAGGTTGCATGGATCAAGTGTTTTCTCTCCGCATGATCGCGGAAAAGTTTCTGGCTCTTAGCCAGAAGGTTTTCTGCGCTTTTGTGGATCTAGAGAAAGCATTTGATAACATTGTGAGAGAAACGCTGTGGGACTTGCTGCCCGGATATGGTGTGGACGGCTCGCTACTGCGGGCAATACAGTCGCTTTATATGGACTGTAAGGCTTGCGTGCGAGTAGGGGGGGGGGGTGTGTCACCTCTTTTTGATGTCTGTACAGGCGTCAAACAGTGATGTGTCATGTCCTCCTGGCTGTTCATAGTGTATCTAGACTGTTGCCTGCAGAAGTTGAAAGATTTTAATATGGGTGTGAATTTGGGTGACTTTACAGTAAACTGTCTGCTGTACGCTGATGGTGCGGTGCTCATGGCCTCATCAGAAGCTGACCTTCAGGCATTAGTCACTAATATGAAAGAGGAGTGTGAAAGTAAGGGTCTTCGCTTGAATGCAAGTAAAACTAAGGTTCTAGTATTTGAAAGAGGTGACGTAAGAACTAAATGCGAGATTAGGGTAAACCAGGAACGTCTAGAGCAAGTGAATGAAATTGTGTATTTAGGAAGTATGTTTAGCGCGGATGGAAGATGTGATTCGGATGTAGAACGGCGAGTAGCTGCCGGAAACAAAGTTAACGGTGCTTTGTCCCAGTTAGTAAAGCGACAAAGCATCGTAAAAGAAGCACGAATGGCGATTCATAACGCAGTGCTAGTGCCAACTTTGCTTTACGGTAGTGAAACCTGGGTATGTCAGCAGATGCATGAAAGTAAATTTAATGTTGTGGAGATGCGATCACTTCGAAAATTGTGCGGCGTTACCTTGGCCGACCGAATATGTAACGAAGTGATACGCAATATCGCAGGTTTGAATAAATAATTATTGTACGAATGTAGAGGGTAGAAGAAGTCAGGGTAGGCCGAGCCTTACATATGAAGACCACTAGAGCAGATTGCTCAAAAACGGATAAGTCAAAAGTACTCGGATACCCAGACGTGTGTGTATGAAGCGAATGATGAATCTTTAAGAAGCGAAAGATGTATGCATGGATCGCGAAGCCTGGCGATCTGTCCTCTCTGACTACCCCGTCAGGGATACAGCGTGAAGATAGTTAGTTTTGGTATTCCTGCCGAGGCCACGATTTTGAGTTTTTTAAAATAATGCGAAACGTAGAAGAAAGGGTTTTGATTCTGAAAATGAGATATATCTTAGTTAAGGATCTAGGCTAGTCAAAATCGCATTCAGTTACAAAATCGAATGAACTTTATTGGATAGAAAAACATCCCAAAGTTGCCCCTTTTAAAAATGTTTTTTTGAATGCCAAATCTAAGCCACTGATAATTTTAATAAATATGTTATACTCAACGATAGCTGCTAAATATTTATAGACATGATCGCATACTTTGACTTTATACAATCATTTTTATAGTACAAATCTTTAAATAATACCAGATTCTCGGCGCTGAGGCCTGATTTGTCGCGCGCTGGCGCTTACAGTGGTAGGACCTGTGTCAGGTTTTTTCATTGCGCTCCCCTCGCTATTACTTCGCAATGGCACAGTATATATTTGAGAGCAGTAAATATTCCATCATCATCCGAGCGACCAGTCAAGATATAGCGAGAGTTTCTTAACGCAGTGATCTTTTAGAAAAAAACTGAGTTAGTTGGGCTACAAGCACTTTTTTACTAACGTTTTTACTTTATGTTAGTAGCCTTAAAATAGGTACAACATTTCATGTAACAAATAATTAATAATCCTACCATTTTAAACCAAAGGTTTTCGGCGCTTTTGTGCATCTGGAGAAACATTTGATAACTGTGTGGACAGTCAGCTGCTGCAGGCGATACAGTCGCGAAGTGATACGCAATATGGCAGGTTTAATGAAAGTGTCAGCGTTAAGCCGGAAAAGGGCGTGCCTCGTTGGTTTGGACACGTCCAACGAATGAGTGAGGAACGATTGACGAAGAATATAAATAATTATTGTACGAATGTAGAGGGTAGAAGAAGTCAGGGTAGGCCGAGCCTTACATATGAAGACCACTAGAGCAGATTGCTCAAAAACGGATAAGTCAAAAGTACTCGGATACCCAGACGTGTGTGTATGAAGCGAATGATGAATCTTTAAGAAGCGAAAGAAGTATGCATGGATCGCGAAGCCTGGCGATCTGTCCTCTCTGACTACCCCGTCAGAGATACAGCGTGAAGATAGTTAGTTAGTAAGTATGTAAGCAAGTTATAAACGCAAAACTATGTAAGTGTGGATGTTTGTTACTAAATAAACTTTACTATAATAAAGCTTATATAGATAGAACAAGTTCCTGTGTAAAACGTGAACAAGAATACTTAATAACGCGGGCGTCAACTAGAATATGATAAACCTAAAAATAAAATCCAACACAATAACAGAGATGTTCTCTTTTGATTGTTCTACTGGCAATCATTTTTACTGTGGCTTGCAGCGGAAAATACATCGTCGATCTATCTTGGCGGGGGCCGAGGAAGCGTTTTAGTGCCTACGCGACTTTGACTACCAGCCCTTAATGGTCATTTGAGAGTATGACCAGAGACATCTATCGAGCTTCTCTACAACTCGATTCCATTGAACAGTGTTACAACCACCTTTAAACATTGATGTGATGGACTCCACTCAATCTATGGATAATTTTTTTAAAGCAATCTTTGTGCTAAATTCCTTATACATTTTTAATGAAGTGAAAAAAGACAATCTGGCTCTGGTCTGGGTTTCAAAAATTTAAATAAGTTTTATATTATTGGGTACTATATTATGATGGTATGGGACGATAATTGGCAATCTCACCCTACTAAAAATTCATTCAAAGTCAAATCCAGATGGACTAATATAAGCTGACAATACTGATTGACTCCCATAAAACATCGTATTGAGATATCCGTCACCCGCGAGACAATGGGTTCGATTCTCGCCTGATGTTAGACAGATGACATGATTACTTCGTGACGTATCCATAACATGATATATTTGTGGCTGGTTGAAAGAAGAACTATTCAGTAACTTAGAGTCGTGAGTAGTGGCTTATGAAGTTATACTAGTACATCCATTTTAAATCCGAAATACTGAGTATGTATCTATAACTCGTAACTGCTAATCTTGGAAAAGCTGGTAGCCTCGTTATCTCACTGTTCTGTAAAATGTTACAGGTAGAACTTCGGTGGTTGATGGCAATTCCTTTTAAGAGAAAAAATTAAAAAAAAAAACTTAACTATCTTCACGCTGTATCCCTGACGGGGTAGTCAGAGAGGACAGATCGCCAGGCTTCGCGATCCATGCATACTTCTTTCGCTTCTTCGAGATTCATCAATCGCTTCATACACACACGTCTGGGTATCCGAGTACTTTTGACCTTTCCGTTTTTGAGCAATCTGCTCACGTGGTCTTCATATGTAAGTCTCGGCCTTCCCTGACTCCTTCTACCCTCTACTTTTGAACAATATATATTCTTCGTCAATCGTTCCTCACTCATTCGTTGGACGTGTCCAAACCAACGGAGCACGCCTTTTTCCAGCTTAACGCTGACACTTTCATTCAAACCTGCCATATTGCGTATCACTTCGTTACGTATTCGGTCGGCCAAGGTAACGCCGCACAATTTTCGAAGTGATCGCATCTCCACAAAAAAAAAATATAAGATATAAAATAAGAAAAAATATGCATGTATATAAGTATGCATGGTTCGCGATCCATCGTCATATCGTCTGGCGATCTGTCCTTTCTGACTACCCCTTTCACGGTGACAAAATATAACAAAAATTTATTTATCTTGCATAGACCATTTTAACGGCGCTTACAAAATGTCATACACTGTTTAAAATATTTAAGTCCACCTTAGAAGAACTGACAAGACACTTAGGAAGGTTTTTTTTTATGGCCTGTTTACAATATAATAATATTTCACTTTGCCAGCAGATCATTTCCAGGCGTCCCTGTCCTGCAGTCTTTAACAGAGTAATTAACTTTTTTACAAAGCTTTTTTTTATTAACTTTTTAAATTTATTTAATGGTAAGAGTTAAATGCCTACGAGGCGGTTTGAAAATGTTCAACAGTAATTTTAAGGTGGCGGAATGCGATTGACGCGCTGAGGTCTTGGGTTCGATTTCTTGGTCGGAACAAATATTTGTGTGATCCGCAAATGTTTGTTTCGGACACCCAAAGTGTATAATGTGAAAGTATAAAGAAATATATAAGTATGTTTATCAGACCTATCTCTAGACTCCAAAACACAAGCTTATACTAGCTTACTATATGCTACTCGTAGATACCGCTGTGTAAATAAAACAAGTCACTTAATCCGACTGATCGCAAAATTTGGTAAAAAATAAATAAATATCCATCACGCCTTATCCCCGAAGGGGTGGCAGAGGCATATTATATGCCCACTTTTCACCGTGTGGATTCCTGTCCCACGTAATAGGTGGTGAGCCCATTGCCGTGTTAAAATAGACAGACGCAGGTTGTGGCTACCTGCTGTTGAAATTTTTAAGCCGCCTATAAGACCTTCAACCAGGCTTAACGACTGCCATTTTACTGGCAACCAGGACCAACGGCTTAACGTGCCTTCCGAAGCACGGAAACGC
This sequence comes from Thumatha senex, assembly GCA_948477245.1. NCBI lineage: Eukaryota > Metazoa > Arthropoda > Insecta > Lepidoptera > Erebidae > Thumatha > Thumatha senex. The sequence goes on along the minus strand of OX419744.1, from coordinate 22,609,278 downwards.
TCACAAATGTAAATGCCACAAAGTGGTCACCCATCCGACGACCAGCCATAGTGAAAGTTGCGTACCTCAGCGATCGTTTACCGAACACAGAGACCGCGGGCCACGAGCGCTTCTAAAAAAGAAATTTGGTACCTGTACGAAGTAATTTGATGGTACTCGTATTTCCCAGACATGGTAACTAAAAACTTGCTAGAAACAATTGTGAAAAGCAATTAATATGCAAAATTTTAAATTTGAAAAAAAAAAAATAATAATTTGAAAGTGGAAATAGTTTTCAGTCTCGAACTAGACTCGAACAAGCGTCTTCTGGTTCAACGGACCTGATGCGTTTACCAACTACACCACCGAGACCTACTCGAAACTGACGAATTAATCCGCCTCTTTACGTCTTAAGGCGACGTACTCGTAAGGCACCATCGACCGGCACTTAACTCTTGAAAATTTGCTAACTCAAGTAGCCTGTGGGATACCCAACTCCTCAGAATAATAAATAAATAAATAAATATCCATCACGCCTTATCCCCGAAGTGGTGGCAGAGGCATATTATATGCCCACTTTTCACCGTGTGGATTCCTGTCCCACGTAATAGATGGTGAGCCCATTGCCGTGTTGAAATAGACAGACGCAGGTTGTGGCTACCTGCTGTTGAAAATTTTTAAGCCGCCTATAAGGCCTTCAACCAGGCTTAACGACTGCCATTTTACTGGCAACCAGGACCAACGGCTTAACGTGCCTTCGGAAGCACGGAAACGCTCACAAATGTAAATGCCACAAAGTGGTCACCCATCCGACGACCAACCATAGTGAAAGTTGCGTACCTCAGCGATCGTTTACCGAACACAGAGACCGCGGGGCCACGAGCGCTTCTAAAAAAGAAATTTGGTACCTGTACGAAGTAATTTGATGGTACTCGTATTTCCCAGACATGGTAACTAAAAACTTGCTAGAAACAATTGTGAAAAGCAATTAATATGCAAAATTTTAAATTTGAAAAAAAAAATTAAATTTGAAAGTGGAAATAGTTTTCAGTCTCGAACTAAACTCGAACAAGTCTTCTGGTTCAACGGACCTGACGCGTTTACCAACTACACCACCGAGACCTACTCGAAACTGACGAATTAATCCACCACTTTACGTCTTAAGGCGACGTACTCGTAAGGCACCATCGACCGGCACTTAACTCTTGAAAATTTGCTAACTCAAGTAGTCTGTGGGATACCCAACTCCTCAGAAAATTACAGCATTATATCATGTTTGGGTTTATTAGTACGGTCTAAGCGAGTAGTTGCTGTTCTTGATTGGGTCAATTTAAATTTAAAATTTTCTTCGTCAACAAGTTATTCTCCACATCTATAACATGGGACAAAATAAATATAACAGGTGAAATGAGGGCGTATGGTATGGGTCACGCAACTTCTGATACCTAACCTGCGTGAAGGATAGTAATTCGTGTTGGTGAAAAATCTAACCCCGTTTCTCCATATTAATCTACAGGCCCAAAATAAAACAAAAAGACAAATCAATGCTACCATACAATTTTATCATTGCAAAACCTCAGTCTTGCTATTGAGGGTTGTATCCATTAATGTAAGTGACTCTCAGTTCGATGTGCAGACGTTTTTGTCTGCCTACTTGATTGATAAAGGAATGCTAGAGATACGACACTTTTCGCTACAAATGGTAAACTGGTACACTCTCAAAAGTCTCCAACGATAATAATCCTTATATCAAAGGCCTTAAAGTTTATAATAAATTATGAATGGTAACCGATGTTTACTGAAAACCAATCCCATCCTTACCATTTTTCAAAATTCCGCATTTAGATGCTGTTTTATTATTGTTAGTAACATGAATCTTATGTAGTAAAAATAAATTTCAAAATAGATATTCAGAGTGAAAAGGTTAAAGTTGTTGATGAACAATCGTCTCATTTGCTAGAAAGAAAATTGTTGGTAAGTGTTTTGCGTTGATTTGAAATACCATGCTAAGTGTATAGTGATTGATATGAGAGGGGTGTAGGAGATTTACGAAGATCTTATGAATCTAAGTCTACTCTATGTTAAAGCTGTTAAAACTACTACAACTGATGCACGGGAGGAGCCAGGTTTTAGTTTCAGGAGGGGTTTTCTAATACTTGTAAAGTGTAAATGTTTTTGTAGACCGCTTGTACAGGTTGAAGGGAGTTGGGGGGGAGGGTTTGAACCCCGAAAACCCTTTACCTGGCTACAGCCATTAATTGATGGACTCCTTTTGTAGCTCTTAACAGGTAAGGAGGCTAGAATTCCAGGTAGCAAACTCAGGTCCCAAGTCTAGGCAACATGAAATGCGAGGATAGTATCATCAGGTATTAGGTACATACATACCTACATATTGTCACGCCTTTATCCTCAAAGGGGTAGGCAGAGGCATACTATACGCCCACATATCACCGTATGCACCTTTGTCCCACGTAATAGGTGGTGAGCGCATTGCCGTGTTAAAATGGACAGGCACAGGCTGTGGTGACCTTCAGTTAAAATTTTTCAAGCCGCCCATAAGGCCTTACGATTGCCATTTTACTGGCAACCGGGACCAACGGCTCAACGTGCCTTCCGAAGCACGGAAACGCTCGCAAATGTAAATTCCGCAAAGTGGTCACCCATCCAAGGACCACCTATAGTAATTGTTGCTTCACGCAGTGATCGTTTACAGAACACTGAGTCCGCCACGAGCGCTTACGACGTATTAGGTATATTATCTATTTTAAATGATGATTCGGAATTAAACTTTATAAGTATCTAACTAGTTTAATGATGTAGTTATTAAGCGTGTGAGCCTCAACAAGATCTCCAGGCCCTGCCTATTTTATGCCCACTTTTCACCGTGTGTATTCCTGTCCCACGTAATAGGTGGTGAGCCCATTGATTGCTGTCTGTGTGTTTAGGTATTATCATAATGATTGTGTAATGTAAGTAACTATAATAATGACAACTTTAAATATTTGGACATGCCGTGAGGTTTACGCTCACTTCGTGTTGTATTTAAATATTTGAAAGGGTTTCTGTTAAATAAATCACAAACTTCTATTTAATACTTATTAATAGAAAAATATAAAATTATATTAATATTGTGCCAATCATTCTCCCCTCGCTAATACCCCCCTCAACCTTACCTGGATTTGAAGCCTGATGTACACTATTATTGACTGCTATGTGCAGCTTTGGTTTGGCATTAAATTTTCTGTTCGTTTTCTGAGCGTCTGCTGTTTGATCTTCCAACCCTGCCTGGTGCACCGATAACAGGTCAGTTTGCTTGGACCTTGAAGATCATAGTGAGCCTCACTACTTCCTTCAACCCTTGAGAGAAACACAGAAAACTTAAAAAAATTAAAATGTGTTAATCCATCTTTTTCTATCACAGAACGATATATATTTCTTCTTGAGTAAACTCCAATATAGTTGATACCGATTAAGGTTCGCTTTTGAATCATCATCAAACAAAAGAACGACAACAATAGATTTCGTTTTTCAAACTTCAATGTCAACTGCTATTGATTCCAGCAAAAAATAGGTAAAAAACTCGTGGGACTCGTAAACAGGTATTGATAGTGACTTGTGTCGGATCTTGTGAATTATATCGATTCCTAGGTCTTTTTTTTAATACTTTGTTCGAATCGAATCATATGTGAAATTGTTGCGTCGTGAACTCGTGATTTTATTCGATTGGAAAGATTATTTTTTTTATAGAATATCACTGCTTTTGACGTTTTCGATATAGGTTTTATTTGTCAGAGCTCAAAAAATTGTATGGTAAGGTTAAGTACACCACAAAGGCAATGATAAAATCATGGTAAAATGGTTAGGGAGGCACCAGTAAAGCATCTAATACAGGCGGTCACAGGTGATCGTTGAGCTGGTTTGATTCGGTGAGTTCGCATACTCTAGGAGTACCTAACCAATTGCATATATAAAAATATTTAACAAATAAAACGCGGTATTACGTCAGAGATAGATATAATTGTCACTATACTAGAGAGGATTACCATCAGTATTTAACTATACTAATATAACTGAATATACATAATGAAAACACTAACAATCGCGAATGGCTGACAAATGAAGCAATGCGATGTACGCATCTAAGACCTCTACATGTGTTACACCTGTGAGTAAGCCATGTCGTAAATTTGTAGAAAGATTAACTTTTTTATTTTAGATAGAATGCTTATAAATGTAAAGTAGTACCTAACTGCGTAATGTCCTATGGATCCTACTGCCGTCCCAAAATAAAGAATAAAATTTACATTCCTCGACTCCAATTCAAACTCATAAGTGGCTACGTCCATTATCAAACTCATTTCATTGCATATGATGAAAAAATTACGCAAAATCAATATTGCATGCAATTGTCTGTGATTATGGTAAGCCTATAAAAGTTCAATCTTGCCGATGGACTTATTCTGGATGGAATTTTCGATACCAGTATTGGAGGTAAGTCTATCTTGAAGTTTGCCGTATTGTGAAAGGAGCTAGTGTGATATGAGAGGTTATGTCATTCAAAACGGTCACGTATGCCAACATACATATTTTAAGAGGGTGTATGGCTCGATAGAAAGAAATATTGCCCATTAATTATTATTATCTGTAGTACATAAAAGCATGGAACTCTCTGACAGCGCACGTGTTTCCCTCCTTTTACAATCCTGGTTTAAGAGATGCGTGAAAAAGCATATTTCTGGGCCGTCAATCTGAGGGTCGCTATCGGGGCTCTACCGGCTGGGATAGCGGCCCTCAGTCACGGATCATCGTCTCTGCTTTCCTTTAGGCGGGCGGCGCCATTTTGAGTGTCAAACATAAAAAAACAGGGTCCAAGGCAGCGTCACCTTCTAATGGAGTACTTGCTGACTAATGGACGAAGTTATGGCGAAGAAAAGAAGAATGAATCGAAACCTCATACCAAGCAAGATATTGGTATAAGTTTCATTCTCTTAATAATATTTTTTTCTTAGATACAGGAAGCCATAAATGGAATGGAATCCATGGAACAACAATGTTATAGTCGTTATTTGTTACCAACTTCGTGCATATGAAATCGATTTGTCGATCGAATGTCATATGCATCTCATAACTAGTACAAATTACCTACAGTTTAATGTTTACAACATTTGAGGCGTTGATGTAAGTACTTATCTAAAACATTTCTTTGCTCTTAGTAGTTTATCCAAATAAATGCCGTTTTCTATAAAAAAAAAAACATATCTGGAACACTAGACTCAAATTTGTAATATCTCTTTAACAAAAAAAACTAACTAACTAACTATCTTCACGCTGTATCCCTGACGGGGTAGTCAGAGAGGACAGATCGCCAGGCTTCGCGATCCATGCATACTTCTTTCGCTTCTTCGAGATTCATCAATCGCTTCATACACGCACGTCTGGGTATCCGAGTACTTTTGACCTTTCCGTTTTTGAGCAATCTGCTCACGTGGTCTTCATATGTAAGTCTCGGCCTTCCCTGACTCCTTCTACCCTCTACTTTTGAACAATATATATTCTTCGTCAATCGTTCCTCACTCATTCGTTGGACGTGTCCAAACCAACGGAGCACGCCCTTTTCCAGCTTAACGCTGACACTTTCATTCAAACCTGCCATATTGCGTATCTCTTTAACAGAGTATATTAATAATCGAATCTCGTAAATATAAAACAGAATAGTGCTACCGACACGGTGGCGGCGCACAGGCGCTGGGAACGTGCGCTGGCGCTCTTTAATTTGTAAATTGAGCCGCCGCTAACGCCATCTTTTAGAAATATTGACCACTACGCTACTGTGGTACACGGCGTGTAGTGGGTAAATAGTCCTTTAGGAATTATAGTTATATAAATTTCTGTTGTAGTATTGGGAAGTTTAAAAAAAGTAAGGTGGAAAGAACTGCCAATCATACCACACAACCCTGTCAGTGTTAAGGTCAGGACTTCATTCCCTGTTAAACAGTTTTAAGGCTGCAGAGTTGTAAAAAAATTACTAAAACCTGACTAAGATTGTCTGTAAGAGATTGCTCTTTAGCCCTTTGTACATTTTTGAGACTGTAATCTCTTAATATGAGTGTTTGTTATTGACGTGCAATAAAGTTTCTTCTATTCTATTCCATTCTAAAACCTTACATGGGTTCAATGGGGCCACCAACCTAACGGAAAGCAGAGCAGAAGAAAAGAAGCAGGGTCTCGATAACGGCTTTCAGATTGACAGCAAGAAATATATTAGTCCACACAATTGGGTTATTTGGGGGACTTTCCGTGGCTCCCCGGTCCAAAAAGTTATGCAGCCTGGTAGATTTTGAGTAACTACACCGTTGCCTCGTACGTTGATCAGCAGGTGCTCTACTGCAGGTGAAATCGGCTTTGGTCCCATGCCACACCAGTGATGTTTATGGGGCCTACTGACCAACGAACGAGATCACGTGAGGAACAGGAATCCTATGGCAATTCCCACTGGCCAGCGTAAAACAGTGGAAAAATACCTCAAAAATTTCGAGATCTAAATGCGTCTAACAGTGGACTGCGATGGACTAATTTGATTTGATTCTAATTAAATTTTTGCCACTTTGGTATGTTTCATTAATATATCGATTTCAATTGAGGTTATAGTACAACAAAATAAAAAAATTAACGTCTCTACTTATTTGGTCCATGGTATTATTAATTTATGAACTGCATTAAAATATTTTAAATGACTAATGACAAACAAGACTGAACCGGGTAATAAAAATATTAAAAAATATCTATTAACACTCAAAAACAGTGGCGGGTCTAAAATACCAAACGATGCACCTTTAGATTTAAAATATATTTATTTTTTAACAAAATATACGTTTACTATTCCATTGAAGGATTATAGTACTTATTTATAGACAAGTAAAGGTAATTTTCTATTTTAAAATAGTAACTTCAACTTTATCAAACGATTGTGTTACCAAGTTACTTATAAACAGTTTTACAATCAAAATATTCATTATAGTTTCTATTTTGTATGAAATAAGGTTGGTTTTAAAGTTATCCAAAAGCAAATAGTTTGTTTTATTGTCAGGCATTTCTTACTTGTGGAGGGTCCGCGATAAGTAAATATCCAAAGAGTTTGACAAATGAGTGCACACTACCTTTATGGTGGCCGTCTGAGAACTGGCATAAAATGGACGACACATTTTTAAATACTTATTTTCAAATTAAATAATTAGAATAATTCTTTGCAGCATTCGTGCCTTTGATGTTGAATATGGTTTTGAATACTTTTCTAATTGTTGCATATTAAAGTTATATATTACTGGAATATTTATAACTTATTTGAGGCTAATAAAGGATTTAATAAAGGCTACAAACGATATTAATTATATATTCCTTACCTGACGTAACTTCTGTATGTTGATAAAATACGGTAATGTAACACAAGGACATTTTTTTACTTCAAATGAGGTACCTAGATGATCAAAATTAAAAACCATAAACGCTGATATTAAAGAAACGGAGTGTAACTATAAAAACATAGTCAGGATTATTTATGTATTACAACAACTCGAATCAATTGATAATCAATTGATAACAAAATCGAATTATTTTAGCACATTGTGTGAAATTAATAGCGACTACATCTTTTTTTTAAATTCTTGCACATACACATATGCATAGTCATGACCTATAATTTTAAGAATACTTTTTTAAGATATGCATACTTTTTGCTATCTCAATAGAATGAAAAGCAAGCAACGAGCTAAATAATCGAAATCAAACTCCCTTCCAAGTACAAAACAGAAGTTGCTCAATATATTACTCAATACAAAACAACAAAAACAATAAACACAGACACACAAATTCTATTTTCCATCTTGTAAAACACACACGGAATTCATATTAGCCGATTAATAAATTCTCAGAAGTTTGAAATAAGACATAAATTTAAATAAAATACACCATATCGGCCATTTAAATCTTAAGTGTGTTCGGTCGTGTTTACCATTGTTTTAGATGAAAAAGATTTGAGCTTGCGTGATGTCGAATGGCTTGTAATGTTTGTATATTGTTTTTTTTTTGTCAAGCATTGAGAGGGTTAACCATCAGGGCGTTGGCACTGACTCGAGCTAGGTCGTGATTTAGATCGTTATAATTATTACTTGTTAAACTTTCACAGAATGGTCTTGTGCACTAATATAAACCTATAGGTTTTATATGGCGGTTTTTCCTGCGTAGTTTCCGTTCCCATGGGAATACAGGGATGAAAAGTAGCCTAAGTTACTCCTTATGAAATTCTCCGTCTGCCAGTGATAGTGCTGTTAAAACCGGGCTATTCTTTACAAACATTATCCGGAACAAACAGGCAGAAAAAAAAATGGTTATTTTTATGTAAATATGGTGTACTATTCTATGCATTTAATGAAAAGCTGTTAATTTGGAATTTAAAACAGACACTTCAATTTTGTATAACTTAATAGATAGAACAAGGGTTAAGATTTCTTATCATATGGCTGATATTTACCCTCCCTTACTCTTTACTTTACCTTTAGTTGCAGGTGGTTGTAGATGTGTCGTCGTGGCCAGCGTGGTAATACTAAAGATAATCACCCTACCAAATTGATATATGGGGAGTTTGGTTTTTCATTTAATTGATTGAGTTATTTTTATATAGGACTAGTTGACGCCTGCGGCTCCGTACGTGTGGTGAAGTTTTCCGTTCCCGTTTTCCACAGGAACTTGTTCCCGAGATGAAAAGTAATGAGTAATTACGATGTGTAAGCTATATTATTTTAACGTTTTATCAAAATCCGTTCAGTACATTTTGCGTGAAAAAGTAACAAACAAACTTCGCGTTTTTAATATTAGTAGGATTAAGTGTTACAGAATAATATTTTAAAAAATACTACACAATCAAATACAATTAAGCAAAAAAAGAATTGATATTATCTTTCCTTGCGAAAGAAATTTGGTTTGGTCGATCCAGGGTAGACACCAAACGTCTTGTCTTGTCATCGTATAGAATGACATACTTACTTGTCAAAGATGTTATAAAAGACTTTCAGTATTAAAATAGTAAACAAATAGACAAGCGGACCTTAGGGTCCAGAGTGAGGCTTCAAAAGCAATTGCTATTTGATGACTATGAATTCTGGGCCTTCCGCACACAGTAGCAAATATATACACCAAAAAAAGAACAAACAAAACATTGTCTGCGTAAAATAAAAAGCAACAAACATCTCACAATTCCATTCTCTATTAGCGGATTGCATTGCACGGTGGAATAATCAAAATAATGACAGGCGACCACCGCACAAAATTCGATTACTAAAGCTACCTAATTAGGAGCACGATAGAAACTCGAAGAAATTGCTCTCAGACCGTGATCACTATAATTGCAACGCGTTCGGGCTACCAGTCTTACGGATATCTTTTCTCACTTTTCCTCTCATCTGAATTCGTATACGCATCTTATTCTATCTTTTTGATTTGTAAAATTTTCTTGTATTAAAAACGAGTTGATCGAAATTCAATTCTATTTTGATTTGTTGAAGTTGAGATTCGATTAGTTTGGTGTAGTATCATATGAATTGTTTGGTTGCAAACTGATTGATTTGGTCGTAATCATTTTTGAAATTTATTTTGTTTGTATGTTCTTTTTTGCATATTTCTTAAATATTATCTATAAGTTACTGAAACCTAACTGAACTTAGGTTTATAAGAGTCTATCTGTCGCTCTTTACTATATAAATTATGATAAACAATATAATGTTATTTATTACAATTAGACATTCAAATATCATGTAAATAAAACTAATGAAATTACTGGCGGTTAGAAAAGAGTGACCATGAATTTTTTTTGCCAGGTGCTTTCTCCGGCTCTACCTATTGCTTTGTGAATCTGGCAGTAAATGTAGAAGACATATATAATCTTGACGTTCATAAGTGTTACTTTGTGACCTACATGAATAAAGATTGTTCAATTCATTTCAGATAAACAAAATATAATATTTCATTTGCCTATCAATACCATATCGTAAGTGTATCCTCGGTTTCGAATTTTTCGAGGGAAACTTCAGATGTTAAGTACGATGGTATCCTGAGTCACAAGTCGAAGTCTTTTCCATACTAACCTTCGGAATATACTCTCTTCAGTTACTTCTATATCCTGCTTGGAATTAGGGCTTGATGTCATCGCGGCGACACACACTCATACAACCATGAGCCTCGTCTGGTTTTAGTGGATTTGAGTCCTACATCGCATCTCACAGTTAGCTCCGGTGGGGGATTCCAAACAAAATAAAACGAAGTGTTTGTGGCTCCGCTGACTCAGTGTTCTGTACAGTCTGGCTGGTCGCGGATGGGTGACTACTTTGTGGCATTTACATTTGCGAGCCTTTCCATCCGTTAAGCCGTTGGTCCCGTTTGCCAGTAACATGGCAGTCGTTAAGCCAAGTTGAAGGCATAATGGGCGATTTGAAAAATTTCTACAACAGGTCCATCCACTATTATACTTGCGTCTGTCAATTTCAATACGAAAATGGGCCCACCACCTATTACGCGAGACAGGAATTCACACAGAGTGAAAAGTGGGCATATAATATGCCCCTGCGACTTCTTCGGAGATAAAGGGTGAATGATCAAAAAAAAACTAGGTAGATGCGTTAAAATATCAAGTAAAATGTGATTTTCCTTACATATTTTATTTGAATATGTATTAGGAATAATGTGTGTAAAAAAATAAAAATATGTGTAAATATTTTTCATAAATTATTTAGTACCTATTAGCTTTATAATTCTATCTGTGTTCAATAATTTAGTTTTTTTAAGCAATCGTGTAACCGATTGGCTTCTGTGAAAATAGAACATAACAAACACAGACCGTTGAAAAACCAATTACACGTCAGTGAGCAATCGCGTTTAAATTACATAAATCGATTCATCGGTATTTATCAAAGGCGCCGCATCGATTCTTGTTACAATCGTAATTATACTTTATGAATCGTATTATAATCGCCATATTCTTTTGTTGCTTCCGAATGATTGAAGTTTACGATTTGTTTGAATATTTTATAACGCGATTAAGCTGGATAGGATCGAGTTTTACATATGATAAGTGATTTTTTTTTTTATTTAAACCCTGTGAAATTTAGGAAAATGAAAACTATCGAAAAATCTAAGATTCTGCTTGCTGTGGTAAAGGAAACTGGGCATAGTAATTAATCTTACGTTTAGCGGTTTCACTCGTGTAATAATGTTACTCAATATAAAATCAGCTATCTGCCAGTCAAAGTCCAGTTTAAATCAGTCCAGCCAATGTTAATTCGAATTGCAATCAGACACTCTCCAATTAAATTTAATTTTATAAATTACACGTAACCTCGGCATTTCAATTTTCTGCGGCAAAATATCAACGCGACATAAACAGTTGCATAAATAATTGTAATATTATAACAAAAATGAGTAAAGGATTAATCAATTGTAGTGCACAATAGTTGTTCAGCTAATAGTAGACATTAAGCATAGACTAAGGATAAAGAGCGAGCTGTTTGACCACACGAAGAGGACCACAGACTGGGAAACACAGAGCTACTAGTCACTGGAAGAGATCTATACGCTCAACAAAACGAAAAGGTCAAAATTACCGGAATACCCAGATGTGCATGTTTGTAGCGATTAATGATTTCTTAGAACCCTCGTCGCACACATTTAATCACGTCGTTTCTATCTGTGCTAAAATGTATGAAACATTACCCGATGCTCCGATCTCCAGGGTAGTAGCATGATGCTTATAGCCTTCCTTAATAAATAGGCTATCCAACAGAAAAAAAAAACAATTTGAACCAGTCCTTATGAGATGCTTATCTCAGAAACTACTGATTCAAATTGCTTTTTTTTCACATACATACACACAAACAAATCAGCTTTATAAATTCGTATAAATATGTGATGCAGGAATTTGTCGAAGTCAATGTGACGTAAACCCCTCTTTTTCTTTTACATATAGATTCTTTCTATATCTTTTGGTTCCTGAGAAATAACCCGATTAATATTAATCCGGCCAATTTTTATACTACTTTCCAAACCGGAGGTTTAAGAAGTCTAAACGAAGCTACAAAATTGTTACTGGAATTACCGATCTTTGTGGCTCGTCCAGTTTAACATCATCCGTGACATTAATATGTCACTACTCTATCGCATTTGTGTGGGTGTTTCATAGAACCTGCGAGTGCAGCCGCCGTTTAAATAATAGTTTATTGCGAATAATATAATGTCTTAATGTGTATCATGCATAATAATAAATGAAGGTATTGTATGTGAAGAACTCCTGTATTTTCAGAACTTTCAAGTTCATGATTGAGGATAAGCTGCAGGAGAGACAGACTTGCTATGCAGACTGGTTTGTGGTATTGCCAGTGCATTGCACATAACGTGGCAATCGTTAAGCCAAGTTAAAGGTCTTAATGGCGGCTTGAAAAATTTCAACGTCAGGTCGCAACAAGCTGCGCCTGACCATTTTAACATGGCAACGGCATCACCACCTGTTACGTGGGACAACAATTCATACGGTGAAATGTGGGAGTATAGTATGCCTCTGCCCAACCCTTCGGGCAGAAGGTGTGACAATATGTATGTAAATATTTGGATATACCGACTCTACCAGGTACTAATAGGACAGGTAAAGTCAAGATATTAAACATGGTGGACGATTAAAATACTTTAATTTTAAGAATTAATTACGAATGACGGAAATATTTATTGAATTGGAGAGTAGGAGTCAGGGTAGACCGAGGCTTACATACGAAGACCATGTGAGCAGGTTGCACAAAAACGAAAAGGTCAAAACACTTGGGTACCGCGACGTGTAGGGATATGAAAAAAAAAATGTCCTACAATTCCCACAATATAAAATTACGAATGACTAAGAGACCGCCCCACCCCTGGCTTCCCACGTGTCTTACTTCGAACTCCCGTTTAACACCTATTTAATCCTTTTGCTTATAAATTCTACAATAATGCATAAAATTTTGCCCGATTTGTCGACATTTATGACTACTGCTCCGCTCTCCAGGAAAGTAGCGTGATGATATATAGCCTTCCTCGATAAATGGGCTATCTAACACTAAACGAATTTTTCAAATCCGACCAGTAGTTCCTGAGATTAGCGCGTTCAACCAAACAAACAAACTCTACAGCTTTATAATATTAGTATAGATACTGCAGAAAGTGAAGGAAGTATAAATGTGGCGAGGAACCTGGGCCTGTTTCCCTAACATTGACCGATCGTCTTCTTTGCCTACCTTGTCAGGGAAACAACTGCAGCATGAATATACCTAAGTATAGTTAGTTATAATTTAATGTATAGGTCTCATTACCTACTAAGGATAGTTTGTAGAAAATATCTATAGTACTAGCCATTTAAGTAGGTATTACAGCGGGGTTATGGAGTGTGTACAGAAATTATGTAACGGCAAGTATATCAATGTACATAGTTTGTTGCTTGGCTTACAACAACAAAATGAACAGATAAACATGTGCACAAGCTATTTATAAACTAGCTAGATGTAAGCATTGCAGCCAAATATGGCGTAGTAGGAAATGACGTCACAACTTGTGTCATTAAAAATGGTGACTGGCGTGGCGCTGCACAGGTTACTTTTTTAAATTCAAGTTTATTTCAGTCTTTAATTAATCAATTAATCAAATCAGCCTATCGCAGTCTCAGTCCTGCACATAACCCACTCCCAATCACTTGAGAAGTGCGATTTGCTAGACATCATCGTTTACAAAAGGTTCACGACTCTTTTGCAGGAATTGGCGTACGACTATATAATAAAATTCCTTTAAACATTATGAACCTGCCGTTACATAAATTTAAGGCGGAAATTAAGAGGCACCTCTTGAAAAGGGCCTATTACACAACTAATGATTATTTGAACGATAAAAATAAATGGAAATGAGTTGCTTGCTCTTCGCTTGAGCTATTTAGGATTCGAATGAATCTTGTGATATGCCTTGAATCTGCATATATATGTTGTATTTTTACATCTCTACATTATTAATAATTTGAAACATCTGACAACTAAAGGTTTCTAAATTGGCTGCGTTTAGTCCCGGTATACAATGTAATTTGAGTTTGTTATTGTGTGAGCACCATGTAGACTTATTTATTTCTTTGAAATTGACATGATAGTTGCTGTGCAGTTTTTGAGTATGTCATGCTCGCCTAAGTGTCCTGGCAGTGGTGGCGTTTGTATCGGGTCGCCTTATTCCCTATAATACGGATGAGTAGGGCGATGGCTGATATAATGCGTCATACCCGTGAACGGGTGCCGTCTGTTGGGACTGGTCAGCTCATAGCTGTTATAGCAATTATTAAAAATAATCTTATTTATATTTAAGGTAAACTTAAGTTTAGTCGACTGTTCTCACATAAATCCAAAGGAACAATGTAAGTGTAATTTTAATGTTGTAAGCCATTCCTACATTTTAAAATGGCATCCATTGACTTTCTTGCCAGATTCTTCTTCTTCAAGGGTAGGCTGCCCTTAGAACCGGCAACTATAATCGCTCTAATTTTGATATGATTTAAACACAACATTGATTTTGTTTTTTTTTGTTTGTATAAATTCATTACTATATAATTGGTCAAATATCATGTTAATCATACTAATGTAATTACTGGCGTTTAGAAAAGAGTGGCCATGAGTTTTATTGCCAGGTTCTTCCTCAGGCTCTACCTATTGCTTTGCGAATCTGGCAGTAAATGTAAATGTAGAAGCAATATTCTTGACGTTCATAAGTGTTACTTTGTGACCTAAATGAATAAAGATTTATTATTATTATTATTAGCTTATTTTTGCCATGACCTCGTTGTTAGTCACCAGGTGCACCACTCGCAGGAGAGCTGATTTTGTGCCCGAATATCTTTCATTGAGGGAATAAGTCCCTTACACTTCGCATCCGGAGCACTCGCACACGATTAGGTCCGATAGGGGCTTTCTTTCCTGTACACTTAGATTGTGAAATGAACTATCTGCCTGGGGTTGCCCGAACGTCTAGAGTTTGGGGTTCTTCAAAGCGGGTGCCACACCTCTGGTGTCACAAACGTCCATAGGCTACAGTGACGGTGGTTGTCTGCCACCTCAGTGATATAAAAAAAAATTAAATACCTATGAATGCATTAAATTCTATTCCTGAAAAAGTCATTAAATTCTTATCAAGAAAACCACCACTACTCCTTTTTACGATCTACGTGTCAGCAAGACGATCCATTCCCTACTCGGAAGCTGTACCTTATTCCATGAATTCACCCCTTAAAGATAACCAATTCATCATTAAAAACATAAACTTTAAACGGTTCAGAACTAAATCACGTACAGAATATAACTCACGGGCTCAGTTTTCAATCCTTTGACTTGAGGTCAGCCTTCTTAGAAGTGAACGAACTCTTATGTGATGCTCTCTTGGACGGATCTCGATGTCGCTGTCACGTACACAAACCAACATACAAATATTATGTTTGTATACTTAGTAGGTGCTTAAAGAAGCTAGTGAAGAATCATTTTATTTATTTATCTATCACGCCTTATCCCTAAGGAGTGGCAGAGGCATACATATTGTATGCCCACTTTTCAACATGTGTATTCCTGTCCCACGAAATAGGTGGTGAGCCCATTGCCGTGTTGAAATAGACAGACGCAGGCTGTGGCTACCTGTTGTTGAAAGTTTTCAAGCCGCCCATTAGGCCTTCAACTTGACTTAATGACTGCCATGTTACTGGCAACCGGGACCAACGGCTTAACGTTCCGAAGCACGGGAACGCTCGCAAATGTAAATGCCACAAAGTGGTCACCTACCCGAGGACCAGCCATAGTCAAAGTTGCGTAACTCAGTGATCGTTTACAAAACTCTGAGTCCGCGGGACCACGAGTGCTTCTCTGAAGAAACATGTTATCCATAATTTTATTTATTTATTTATTTTATTTAATAGTTTATGTACACACATACACATTACAACAAAACTATATAGGAAAAATGAGTACAATGGCACTGCTTATTTCTAAAAGAAATCTCTTCCAGCAGGCCGGCGAGAGGAGAGTAAGAATTAAAATAATTGAAAAAGGTAGAAGTGTGAAAGAGAACTAGGTAGAATCAAGTGTTTATACATACTTTACAAACTAATACATACATACAAATACATATATATACATACAAAATACCTACATGTAAATACTTGTGCATCGTAGCAGTAAAATACACATACGTGATATTACCATATGAAAAATAAGGACATTAGAAGTTATAAGTGGAAGAGAGATAGTATTCACGGACTTTGAATTTAAACTTCATCAAAGAGTCAGTGTCTCTGATGTTTGGCGGCAGAGAGTTCCACAACCTAACCGCATGAACTTAAATTTTGTTTTGTATACGCGATTGAACCTACCATAATAATAACACTTCTATTTTTAAATCCGTCTAAATGGCGAGCTATGGTGCTGTTTTCCAAAATGACGTCCGTCACACGTGGAAGCCCTCATGGATGCTAGTGGGTGGGATGCTATATGGACACCTAGCGATTAAAACCACACAGTGCCCTTCAATCTGCTTGCGGCCTGGGGTCCCCGGTGAGCTTTCGCATGGATCTATTAGTATGGATTGGTATGAAAACAATATTATGCACCTAATGCACACGGTGAAATGTAGACGTATATTATACCTTTACCTTTTGCCATTCAGCCGGCGGCGGCGGCGCGACCATGGGCCGTCGTACCAGCCAGTCTTTATTCTAACAATTTTTGCGTTTGATTTCTTTGGCGTTGAACACTAAGATGATGCACATTCAAAAAGTGCGCGGCAATAATAATTGTGGCGCACTGACAATGAGGATTAAATACTCATTACTGCCGGCTAAATGTTTCTTATAGAAAACATCACCTTTGGGTGCACTTAAAGGTGAATCAAGTCGTCCTATTCGAATAGATAGGATGAAAACACAATTTTTTTAAACTAGACAGCGAGTTACTTGGTACTTACAGATAAATTTAATTACATAACTTAGGTATATTTTTAAATCCTCATCATTTTTCTTTGACATTAGTCCTAAAATAATGCCATCAACAAGATTTTTTTACATTCATAAACATTGACGGTGTCTTCGGAATGCATTTTTACGATTAAATCTTTCCGATTGGTTAGACTTTGCTACCGTACACAATAATAAACTACGAAATAACTACGTTTCATAAGGGTAAATCATACCAAATTAGACTTTATGCAATTATAATAGACGTTACGTTACTAAAATTTGAGTGTAGAAATAAAATTTCCAATAAATATTTTTAAATAAAATATCCGAAAGAACGCGCTGCCTGTGCTCAATCGGCCATAGTTCGAACGAGTCAATCGAATTCGAAATTTAAATTCAAATGTGTCAATTTAATGAAAGATTTAAATCGGATTTAACACATTTTTGAAAGTGAATGATTTTGATTTTGATTTGACTGCCTGTGTGGCGCGGTGGGAGTGCATCCGACTGCTACGCAAGAGGTCGTGGGTTCGATTCCCACCCAGAATAAAACTTTGTGTGATGAGCACGATGGTTTATTCTGTGTCTGGGTGTTATTTATCTATAATATGTATGTATTTAGAAATATATAAGTATGTTTATCAGTTATCTAGATCCCATAACACAAGCTAATATTAGCTTACTTTGGGCTAGATGGCGCTGTGTGAAAAGTGTCCCACAATATTATATTATATATTATTGATAAAATGATATTTATGAGACACAGATTTATTAAGCTATTATTATTAATTGTATCATCATCATCATCAGCATCATTTACTCTCTCTTTATCTTTAAGAATTAATTTATTAATATTTAAAAGAAAACCTTAAAGAGCCGAATATTACAATAAATTCAACGTCAAATCCTGGTCAAATAAAAGGTTCTTAGATTCAAGAAAATGAATTCTTTACGTATACCACAGTAGCTAAAGGGGAATTGACGGCATTACGAAACGAGTGAGTAGACGGCAACTATTTTTCTCGCAGTTGCCATTCTGCAAATATCAAGGCCATTTAGTCATGAATGAGTAAGAACGATTAACGAAGAATATATATTGTGTGAAAGTGGAGGGTAGAAGGATTCACCCCACGGACTACTGTCAGAGATATGTCATGAAAATCGTGAATCCGCCTTGAGTTTTTTTTTTTTTTTTTTTTACTGTCGAAAGCCTCATGGATGCTATGCCGGACTCCTACCGACTAAAACCACACGTTACCCTTCTATCTGTCTATGGCCAGGAGTCCCGGGTGAGCCCTCGGAAGGATAACCCCAGGGCTCCCGACAGACCTTGTCCGCTACCGCAGGCTCCTTCAGGGGGGGTTCGGGTGTGTGTCTCGCTACGCCACCTTCCCTGGCCTGCTCCGTCTTGAGTCTAACATAATAGCAGTCCAAATAATGTCGCTGATGGTACGGCGATAAGGAAACACAACAACTATAAAGGGAGTAAATATACCTAAGGAGTCACACCATGCCCCATACTCTGCTGTAACACAGCCTGAAGTCTGACCTTATTTACCAACCTAATGTCATAATACGCACCTTGATCTTGTGGAGCTTGATCCAAGTTAGTAGAATAAATAAAACATGTTTTTGCTGCATGTCAATGACATGCTGTCCATTGACGTTATTCATTGCTATGCAGATGATAGCGCGGGTGACACTTATCGGGACGCTCCAATGTCCCCCGGTCTGCAGTGGAAGAAAGCCGTGAACAACTTGTGTCTATAATCGAGGCTACTCTTGCTAGAGTGTCCGATTGGGGTAGACAAAATCTTGTCCAATTTAACCCTTCCAAGACTCAAGTTTGGGCATTCACCACTATAAAAGTCCCATTTACTGTAGCGCCTTAATTCCAGGGCACACCTCTTTCCATCTCCAATAGTTTTGGGATCCTTGGTGTTGAGATAAACAGTAACATGAGATAACAGTAAGTATACAATTTGAGCAAAGGATGATGTGTCGAGCTTCACCTCCTAAAATCTACAGGGTCATTTGTCAAACACCAGTAACCTGCTAGAAGTGGATAGCCGAGGTCATAACCAACAACGTTTGTTCTACCACTTTTGGCAATTCGTTACGAAACGAGTACTATCACACATTGAACCTTCTAGCTGCGTCATAGGATTACGCTCTTGGATTCGCTTAAGTGAACTCCTGGGTCTCTTTTTCGTCACGTACTGCATGCCTTAAAGAACGATGGACGTGCGCGCATCAATGCCGTTGAAAAAGGTCAAGCTCAAAGGAGCTATGACTGGTTCACACCCATCCCCGTGGTTTTCACGAGTTGCGTAGTACTGTAATTTAATCAGTACAATAAATAAAAGAAAATTAGAAAAAATAAAAAACTTACAAAATTTAATAAATGGTAATTATTAATTTTTTTATGATGTAAGCTACATAGCCCTAGCTGGTTGCTGGTGTTTATCAAATGACCCTGTGTATCTACTCGTATATACATTCCCGGACACCTAAATCGAGCCACCTTGATTTTTTTGGTTTGGAGTACTGTAACTTATAAAAGATGTATGTAGAAGGAAAATGTTTTGATGCAGTTTTGGAGCTGGTATACTCATCATTCATTTAGAGTGCCACTGTTCTAAATTTGAACTACAGTTTATTAAAAAAGTCGACTTATGTTGAAACAAGTCCATATTTGCTTTTTTCAAGGAAAAAAATCTAATCGATTTTTAAATAAAGACATGTTTTACATGAAAAGAAATGTTTATTTAGTAACTTGTATTGCCTCCCAGTGCATTTATGACAGCTCTCATATGGTTTGGCATAGAATTAATCAATGTCGTTATGACATGTTGAGGAATGTACTCCAATTCTTCCAAAATTAAATTTTTGAGCTCCTGTATGGTTTGCGGGGCAGGATGATGAGCTCGAACACGCCTCTTCAGCTCATCCCATAGACGCTCTATAGGATACATATCAGGACTTTGCGCTGGCCATCTCATAACAGTGATACCAATGTCATTTAAGTACTTCCTGACGATTCCCGCAGTATGGGCCCTTGCATTATCATGCATTAAAACGAAATCTTGGCCAAGAAATCCAGCATATGGCATCAAGTGGTTCTCTAAACATTGGCGAATGTATCTATTGCCATCTAGGGGCGGCAGTCATGGTCCCGTCACTACCTCTAGCTCAGTTTTGCCTTCCATAGAGATTCCTCCCCAGACTGTCCATGATCCTCCACCATAACTCACTTTCTCGTCAATACAGCATTGCGCGAAACGCTCGTTCTGTCTTTGGTACACCTTACTCCTTCCGTCATTACCGTATAGCATTATCTCGGACTCATCTGTAAAGAGAACCTGGCTCCATTGATGTCGAGTCCAATTTAGATGTTCGCGCGCAATCTCTAGACTGGCTATTCGGTGTGCTCGTGTCAATTTGGGTCCATTGGCTGGTTTATGGGGCTTTAAACCACGTTCATTGAGTCGCCTTCTAACGGTCCGAGCACTTACAGCCACTCCGTGAAAGTCCCTGAGCTGTTCTTGTTTCTGAACAGAGTTAAGGCGTCGATTTCGTAAGCTAGTAGTGACAATGTATTGATCTTGTCTCGCCGTTGTCACTCGGTAACGAGGTCCTCCTGTTCGCCGAACGAAGCCGCCAGTCTCCAGGTATCGGTGGTACACTCTTTGAACAGCGGAACGACTTATGTGAAGTTGTGAACTCACATCTCGCTGACTTAGCCCAGATTGAAGAAGTGCTACAGCTTGCGCGGCGGTGAAGTATCCATAATTTTATAGCCAAAAACGGTTCAAATTATAGAAAAATAACTCAACTAAACTTTGGTTAACAACAATTGCGAAAACTCAAACCAAATCGAATTAAATTGCTTCAAAAGCAACTTTCAACAGTCATTATTTTTTTCAAATCAGTGACCAAGCTCGACTTTTGTTCTTTATTTTAAATTCTAAACTTCAAATTTGGAATAATACATACGGGAAAGACGATGAAATATGCCAGCATTAAAAATGCATAAAAACTTTTTTGTTATATTGTATATTTTTTGTGTATTGGGCTTTTAGGCCCGGGAATGTGGCTCGATTCAAGAGTCCGGGAGTGTATAAATACCCACAAATAAATAAAATTGAAGTTTCTAATTTCAAACAGCTTTTCACTAAATGCATAAGAAATAACATACTTGTACGATGGATAATTTTTTAAAGCAATTATTTTGCTTAATTTCTCTTATTATTTTAATAAAGTGGAAAAAGCCAATTCGATTTCAGGCGGGGATCGAACCCTGTGGAATGAACTCCCTGACTGGGTTTTCCCGATTTCTTAGAATGTTTATTAGGGTCGGCAGCGCGAGTGCTGCACCTCTGGTGTTGCAAACGTCCATAGGCTACGGTGACCACTTTCCATCAACTGGTCTTTTTTTTTATTTTTTTTATTTGACCATATAGTATGCCTCTGCCTACCCCTTCGGGGATAAAGGCGTGACAATATGGATATGTATGTATGTATGTATTTAACTGGTCTTTTACCGGCCGACAGTTGATGTAAATGAGGAGTAAATTAGGCTACATTTTATCCCCGTATTCCCATAGGGAAGGGTACTACAGTACTACACGAGAAAAACCGCGGAGCTTCAGCCAGTTAGATATAAAACGACAGGCACCTCCATTACAATCAATTTACACAGAGTCCGAGCAAGATCGGAAATACATTGGCGACATTGGACTAAAGTTGAAATGTAAAAATAATATTTTTTTCCAATAACGACGCAGCGGGTCGGCCATTCGTATTGTGACTTGACAACAAAAAATAGGGACACCCAATGCTTTAACTGAAGAAGACATACATTAACCGGGCAATAATTATAATTCAAATTGGACATTACTGTTTTTAAATGGTACAAGTGATTAAAAAATAGCGATTAAATTTCAAGTTCTAATTTGATTTTTACTTATTATTATATCATAAATTATGAAATTTGTAAATTTTTCAAATAATCTCAATAAGCGCTCGTGGCCCCACTGACTCAGTGTTCTGTAACTTTCGATAGTATGCCTCTGCCTAAACCCTTCGGGGATAAAGGCGTGACAATATGTACGACAATATGTATGTTTGTAATCTGAATATAGTTGTTTACTAAAAGTGATGAAGCGCTCGTGGCCCCGCGGTCTCAGTGTTCGGTAAACGATCACTGAGGTACGCAACTTTCACTATGGCTGGTCGTCGGATGGGTGACCACTTTGTGGCATTTACATTTGCGAGCGTTTCCGTGCTTCGGAAGGCACGTTAAGCCGTTGGTCCCGGTTGCCAGTAAAATGGCAGTCGTTAAGCCTGGTTGAAGGCCTTATAGGCGGCTTAAAAAATTTCAACAGCAGGTAGCCACAACCTGCGTCTGTCTATTTCAACACGGCAATGGGCTCACCACCTATTACGTGGGACAGGAATCCACACGGTGAAAAGTGGGCATATAATATGCCTCTGCCACCCCTTCGGGGATAAGGCGTGATGGATATTTATTTACTAAAAGTAGTGACGTAACTGAGTTTTTCTTGCAATGTTAAAATTACCTACCAACTTCAGTATTTAACCTCCAAAATATTATAATAAACTATTAATGGTATCGACTGGTGACCATAAACTTGCAGAGGAAAAACAAGACAACCAATGCGCTTTCAAATAATTTGGTTATTTTTTTTACATTTGATTAAAAATAGCAGTTATTTTGGTTCTAGACTTCCATATAAGAAAGACCCATGTCTAAATTATGATAAAAGTTTTGCTACTTGCCGCATATAAATTGGACCATCCCCCAAAGGTCATTTATGCAACAAACTGACGATTATTGCCTGAATGCGATATTGATGTTGTATTCGGTAATTTGTATTTTGCAATTTATTTTTAAAAGTGCTTTAAACTTAAAGTTATATTCAAACATAAGTTAAACTTGGATCGCGACAATACTTTTATGGTTTTCTTGTGATAATCAGTAGGAACATAATTTTGTTTGTATATTATTTGTAATTGGTTTTATAGCTTCATTTGTTTCTGGACTTAGTTGATTTTGTTCCGTAGACTTCGATATTTTTTTTTTTATATAAATCTTACAAATTTAAATAGGATCGCATTGATGGATGGACCTTTGTTTGTTCCCAATCATATGACAACGGGTTTATAAACGTTGGACTCCAAATTTGATCATTCCATTCAAAGGTGCTAACTGCAACTTTGGTTGGAATGAATAGTAAAATGAAATGTAAATTGCACGATAGTAGAACCACGGGTATAGGATAGTAAAACATTACTATACAGAGTAAAAAAACTCTGGAGTAGCTACCGTATCCTGGAAGACACAAAAGGTTCTTTAAAGGGTTGTTAGAAGGTTTTTACAGGGTCGGCAGCGCGATTAGTGCTGTACCTCATGTGTTCCAAAGGTCCATAGGTAACATTGACCACTTTCCATGCTTGTCTGCCACCTCAGTGGTATAAAAAAAAAGAGTTAAAAACAAATATCCAAACATTATACTCAGGTAATACACCTATTCCAAAGTCTGTTTATTTTATAGTTGTCAATTATGTTTATTGAGAGAAAAGCAGGTTTCAAACTTTTTAACCATCGTGCATAAACAAATGCATATCGTAAAATATAAAAGCGATAATACGAAAATGGAATTATTGCGCGGCTGCCATGACACAAGGGTTGCCATTTAAAAAGTTTGATTGAACCAGATATAACTTTTGATTGTGTACCGAAGATCCGGAATATAAACAAGAAATAAATTATGTTGATGAAAACAAATAAGTAATATAAGTAATGGAGGTTATGTAAGTTTGCCTGCCAACACGTTCCGTGTTTCAGAAGACACGTTAAGCCGCTGGTCCCGGCTGCCAGTAACCAGCAGGAAACCAAAACCTGCTTAGTGCATTTGACTGAATAAGGATTGATTTTTATCAGAAAAAAAATGTTATGACTCATGCCATGGTTAATAAATGAGTGTATTTGAAACCTTACAAACCCTTATACAAATAAATCTATATAAAATTTTCAGAAAATTATCAATCTCTGTACGGCGGTGCTTGCCCAGTGTTTTAAATTCACTTTCAGTTGACGAATTGCTATAGATACAAACCTTAGCGTAATCAAAAGTAATCACAGGTACTAAATATATTTTAATCGCCAATTCAGTTTATAACCGTTTAAATTTTATATCCGTTACCAAAAAATATTATGTCATAAAAACATAAACGAAATAACTTTACTATTATAAAATTTTGTAATTTCTTGTAACTCCAACTTGTAACGCAAGTCTATAATTACCACTATTTAATACAAATTTGCAATTTATTAAAAAAAAAGTAAATTAAAAAACCACTATGTGTATGTGTATTTACTGATTATACTTTTCAAGGGTAAGTGCATGTTATTTAAAAACACAAACGAAGTGTGCTTTATAAAACTATAACTTTAGCGCCATCTGGCTATAAGAGATAGGATAAAAGAAAATGTGTGCTCGCATCTTTCTCTGTCTTGCCCCTACAATATTATACGAAACGCAACTCTCTCTTTTACTATTCTAAATAACTTTTATCTCCCTCTCAGCTTTCTTTCGCCTCGCACGGTCACATTTTTCGTAACGCTAAACTTATTCTTCGTAAACTTATTCTCATAAAAAATCACAACTTGTCGTTAGCTCTTTGCTGTGATGAGTAATGGCGTTAATAAATAAATATGGTTGGGACAACTCACATAATGCCATCTGATTCCAAACTAATCAGAGCTTGTACTATGGTAACCAGATAACTGATAAACATACTTATGTATTTCTAAATACATACATATTATAGATAAATAATATCTAGACACGGAATAAACCATTGTGCTCATCACAAAGTTTTATCCTGGGTGGGAATCGAACCCAGCACGACCTCTTGCGTAGCAGTCGGATACACTCCCACCGCGCCACAGAGGCAGTAAATGTGACATAGGTTTAAAATCTATGTGTTTTATAATACAAATGAAGTTGTCACACAGTTACAGGCTCTTGTTTTACAAGTGTGACACTTCGTCCATGCTTTTCTAAGATCCGTTTTAATTTATGAAAATTTCTTGGCTCGTCGGGACTGACTATCATATTGCATCTCTTTTTCTCTCGTAGTGTTTTTATATCAACGAGTTATTTATTTTTCAATACACTTATTTATAATATGGCTCTAATCTCACCGCAATTAGGCACATAATAATACCTATTATCAAACTGTGGTTTTGTTATTGTTATTAAATCCCTAGTGGGATAATAGTTATTTTTTACTACCTGAAAACTCCAAGGAAAAAATCTATTTGTTTTATTTAGTATTATTCATAAGTGTATTGATAAACGTCGTATGATACACGAGTGTATTGTTGATTACCGTCTTCGACTCTCTTTAGACCAATAGCGCCTCAGCGGTAATCACCATCTTTACACACGTGTACCCTAATCTACTATTTTACACTATCGCGATAACCGTAGTGTAATTCAAAGTGTCACTCGCTTCAATAAAACGAAATTGGACATTGTCATATTTCAACACTTTTTTTTATTACCGCCACCCATTGTCTTTCAGACGACTAGGGTATAAAAATAAAAAGTTATATTAAATAAATAACAATTTGCGACAAATCGCCAGTGGCACCGATTAGTTTTCGCGTTTTTACGACGTATCTGTCAGAGTTCGGTCGATGCCAATCTAACTTTGTCAAGACGTACACAACACGTTTATAGCATTTACATAAGCCACAGTTAGTGTATGAATAATGACAATTCAAGAAAATTTAAGAAAACTGTTTAGGATTGAGAAAGAAATTACTAAAATTTATATTTATAAAACTACAGGGTGACTCACATTGCTGATCCGAAATTATTGCACCTTTAAATTTTTAATAGCTACTTTTATCAATTTCTCTCTCCAGTCGTAATATTACGGCCGTAGGTGGTTTATACATAAAGTTAGTAGCAATACTTCACCAAATTTCTTGTTCCACGTTCCTTGATGTGACCCAAACACTTCCGCCGTCTTCTTTCTCTTCGGTATAAATAGTACAGAAATAAATTACTTAAAATATATATGTAGTAAATCCCAGCAGAAAATACAACTGCATTAATGTCACATCGTTTCTCATCATATAATTAGGTATACCTACTTAATAATTATTTACATACCTACAGCTAGTTTCTAGTTAATCATTCGAATGTGTTAATTCAATATTTACCGTAACACAATACAGATACAAGTTATTTTAAAGTTTTAATGAATTATCTTTGAGTAGAATAAGTCCAAAGTGTTTTATTTAAAAACTTGTGCTTTGTTGATATTGACTCGCCTCATCTCGCAATATTTACCTACTCTTACCAACGAAGACTGATTTTAAAACAGACCAGACAATGTTTGTTTATCAGTCACGTGTTTATCCCCGAAGGGGTCCCAGAGGCATAATTATGTTTTTCACCGTAAGCATTTTTGTCCCACCCATGCACGTATGATCAGGTGAGCCCATTACCGTGTTCAAATATACTGACGCAGGTTGTGGCTACCTGCTGTTGAAATTTTTCAAGCCGCCCATGAGACCTACCACTTAGTTTAACGACTATAATATTACATAGTAACCGGGACCAACGGCTTAGCGCGTCTTTCAAAAGTCGGAAATATTCTTAAACAGAAATACCTACCACAAGGCGAGCACCATCTCTAACGAGCATAGCGAAAATAGCTTAACGCAGTGATAATTTACAGAAAACTAAGTAAGCGGGGCCACGAGCGATTCAAATTACAATGATTATTTAAAATAGTAAGAAATTTACTTTACAATAAAATCTTTTGGTAGGTTCTTCTAGCGTACAATTTGGGCAGGAAATCTCGAAACAAAGCTCTTTCTCGTTTTTTTTTCTCCTTTATCTTTGCGCGATTGTTGCACCTCTGGTGTTGCAAACGTCCAAAGGCTACGGTGACCAATTTCCATCAGGAGGGCCGTATGCTTGTCTGCCACCTAAAAAAAAACCACCCGGCGGACTAGCGTGGCACAGTAAGATCAATCACCATCTTAAAATGATTGGGAGCACAGACCACTGCGTGAGCCCATTGCCGTGTTGAAGACGGCAATGGGCTCACCTGATCATACGTGCATGGGTGGGACAAAAATGTTTACGGTGAAAAACATAATTATGCCTCTGCGACCCCTTCGGGGATAAAGATGTGACTGATAAACAAACATTATAATTTTGCAATAGCCCAACTATTTACGGTCAAAATTTAGTGGGGCTAAGATCCCGAAATTTCTAATAAAATTTTTATAAACAAACAATGCTCACGAAACTTATTATTCTAATAAACATAGTTCAAAATGGGATAGGATTTTTTTTATGTAAAATATAGAAGATATATTTAAACCCAGGTACAGAACAAATCTACCTATGTGCTAATCATACGAAGAGATTTATTATTTTGTCTAGAGCAGAAAGTTGGGAATTGAATCCACGACTTCCAATTTCTACATTCGACAAGCGAACAAAAATTTCAGTTTATTTAATAATATGTCTTTTTAAATAACTATATTTCCAATAATTTATCCAGATAATTAAATTTCGGGCGCTACACTCGAGCTATAATTTTATCCGCCATTTTCCAAACATCGCCGTCCATAATATAATTTAATCAACAAATAACCGATCAGAGATGAAGCAAAATTAATTGACCGTTTAAAGATTCCCCTAAATATCAAGTTTGTCATCAAATTTCTTAGCTTCTGAATTAATTACAGTCTCAATTTTTCGATTAACAGCTTCAAAGATTAATTATAACGATGTGACATCGAATTTTCAGAATGTTATGAAAATTTTACTGATTCCTTTCACTGATTCCTTCTCACTTTAGATTATTTGTACTGTCGGCACTTGGTGAAACTTGCCACACATTTGAAGTAACACTTTTTCAATTCTTATTCTCCTCTCGCCGACCTGCTTGAAGAGATATTTCTTTAGAAATAAGCAGTGCCATTGAACTCTTTTCTGCTTATTAAGATTTATTATAATGTGTATGTGTGTACATAAATTGTTAAATAAATAAAATAAATAAATAAACAAAACCTTGTACTAATTTTGACATTGTTCCCCAACATTTATTTTATAAACCTAACCTCACGGCATTCTCAAAGGTACACAACATGACCACTGGACCTTGTAGGAATTATTTAAGCCAATTCTTCTCTTTACTGTCAACTTGTTTCTCACTTTAGCTCAACTGGTTGCTTCCAAATCTACCTTGATCTGGTGCCCAAAGTTCTATTTTATTGACTGCTAGGAGAAGTTATGATTTAATTTTGACATTTTTGAAATTGACTGTCATCATTGTCAGTCATTCGTCCGTTGGGACCAAAAGGTTTGGGGTCGATAAACTTTTTGGAGGCCCAGTAAATCCTGGCAATATTGCAAGCATTTACATTTGCCTCACAGAGGGACCACGCTTAGCGAACTAAGTGGGACATTACTATCTCTGCTGCACATGTACCGCTGTCATTCATGGCGTTTCTATAATAAAACAAAACATGCATAATGAATAATTGATTCAATGAACGTCAATTATTCCAGTTCGCATTTCGTTTGTGGTTTTGGCCTAAGACCCCATCTAAATCACTTTAATTAGCTAAAATAATGACTCAAACATGGACCATCAAGGCATATCTGTACAGTTTGTTTCATCTTCACGTTTTTAATCTGTGACATATCTTGCTTAATTTTATTTGACGTTTTGACAGCTTTGCTCGCCCAATAAATAGAGACAAAATCATTCGTAAACGTTTTAGTGTGAAAGAGATGACATAGTCTTCGACTGGGATTAAATTGTCAGCAGGTCGATGAGATATTTATGGAAAATATAATACCTGATAAGGAAATATACTGCCATGTATTTAGAATTGTTTTCTTAATATTCCGATATCAAGTCCGAGATAACCAGGACTCTAATTGGTCGTGCTAATTAGTGTCTAGCACTTAAGACCTTTTAGCGTTTTTGTTACCACCTCACTAAAAAAAAAAACGGTTCAAAATTTCTTCTTCCAAATTTAACATCTAAAATAGACACATTCTATTAAAATTATTCGGCCCTTTAGACCCACCCCAGTTCCGTGCTTCGAAAGGCACGTTAAGCTGTTGGTCCCGGTTGCCACTAAAATGGCAGTCGTTAAGCCAAGTTGAAGGCCTTATGGGCGGCTTAAAAATTTCATAAGCAGGTCGCCCCAGCCTGCGCCTGTCCATTTCAACACGAATGGGCTCACCACCTGTTACGTGGGATATAAATGCTTTTGTTGAAATGTGGGCGTTTAATATGCCTCTGCCTACCCCTTTGGGGATAGAAGCGTGACAATATGTATGTATGTTTTAGTAGCATTTTTGTCACCGTTTTACTCCAATTTGTTTATTGTATTTCTTTTAACTACTTTTATACAAATGTTTGTTATGGCGAATGCGTAATGTAAAGTAGGTATGTCCATCATCATAATTGATCCTAATCATTGCACAAGATACCGCCGCGGTGCACGGTAAAACTTTAATGAGTTTACGATACAGCTTTATATTATAGTCTATTAGTTGACGCCCGCGGCTTCGCCCGCGTAGTGAAGTTTTCCCGTTTCCGTTTCCCACAGGAACTTGTTCCCGGGATAAAAAGTAGCCTATGTCCGTCTCCTGGCTCTAAGCTACCTTCCCACCAATTTTCAGTCAAATCGTTACAGCCATTGTTGAGTTATATAGTGTAACTAACACGACTTTCTTTTATATATATAGACTAGTTAACGCCCGCGGCTTCGCCCGCGTAGTGAAGTTTTCCCGTTACCGTATCCCGCGGGAACTTGTTCCCGGGATAAAAAGCCTATGTCCGTCTCCTGGCTATAAGCTACCTCCCCACCAATTTTTAGCCAAATCGGTACAGCCGTTGTTGAGTTATAAATTGTGTAACTAACACGACTTTCTTATATATATATAGATAAAAAAAAAATTAAAAAATGCACAGACATAAAACAGGCCTTAAAGAAGATCGGACAGTATATCACACTATTTTGACGTGAATAGAAAGAAAAAAAGAAAAATATTTTTTTGCAAATAGCACAACGTACTTTACATAGTTACATTAGTTAAGTTCTTTAATATTATTAAGAATAATTTCATTTTGACGACACGGCTGTATAGACAGAGTTGAGATGGGCGAAGACGAATAACAACTAGTATAATGTCTTTGACATAATATGCCAAATTTTGCCACCCTTATCCGGCTGACATTATTTTCAAATTTTGACAAAATTCCTACGTCGCAGCACGTGTTATTAAATACATATACATATCCTTGGAACAACTCACACAACGCCATCTGATTCCAAAGTAAGCAGAGCTTGTACTATGGTAACCAGATAACTGATATATATTTCTAAATACAGACATATTATAGATAAATAACACCCAGACACAGAATAAACCATCGTGCTCATCACACAAAGTTTTATCCTGGGTGGGAATCGAACCCACGACCTCTTGCGTAGCAGTCGGATACACTCCTACCGCGCCACAGAGGCAGTCAAATAAATGTGAAATTATATGCACGCTGTGCCTGCACTTTCGATGACACTCACCAAACACTGTAAGATGGCACTTTTCCATCATAGCACTGATCTTCCGTTCACCCATTCGAACGACATCCGACGCCGCTAAGCAGACGTCAATAATAAATATTTACACAAAAGTTAGTTTACAATCTCTATTAATTACTAAAAACCATATTAAATATAACCTAGAAAACATAATGACAACATATACTAAGGCGAAGTTTTAATTTGTAGTTATAAATTCCTTAATGGAAATGGGAATATTTCTTAGTCAACACACAAACCGCAGAAAGAAGCTAGTTTAACCTGAATTTCAAACTGTGTCATAATTTTACTTACAAGAAGTGTACACACATAAATAAATTGGCTCCCATGATACGTAATGGTTATATTTCTCTGCTGTGTTAAGATTCTTAACGCTACGGTTTGTCCTACAGAATAAGGAATCATTGTCACTAGAGCCCTGCTAGGTACGCCTTACTCTATACGTATATTTCATACAAACCAGACGTGTCACCGTTTACTCATACTACGGACAAATATATTTGTTTCTAATCTTTTTATACCACTGAGGTGGCAATCTAACCTATTTCATAACAAACAAACCACAATATGATCAATGTCTAAGATGAATCGAAATTTCATGTCATTAAAAAGTCGTATTCAACTTCCTTCTAACCCTGAATAATTAAATTATAACTCTACAACGACATTGTCACACAATACCCCATTAAAATAAAAAAAAATAACAATTAACACTAACAACGGAAGCGGCCTTATAGACCAATTTCCTTTGCCTCATAACTTTTGTACCCAAAGTGTCGTTACCATACAATAGTGACCTAAATTGGGATGTGACGGGTTGATCTCTATAATGTATCGAAAATTTGAATGTCGACAGTTCGGATTTGGTTAAGAATGGGAGATAAATGGTCTATTGATAGTGAATTGTTTGTATAATGAGATAAGGACTGGCAGATAAGTTTGGATAAAGTTAAAGCCTACGGAATTGGGCAGGGAGGTACTCGAATTTTAAAAATTGACGATTGTGAGAGTTACACTGCTGAAATATTGTATTTTCCTATTAGTTTAATATGTACTGACATAATTATTTACATATCTACTATAATATGTACATATATTAAAAAGCGCTTGTGGCCCCGCGGATTTCTGTAAACGATCACTGCGTTAAGCAACTTTCGATATGGTTGGTCACGGATGGATTTTTAGGATGTAACCATTCGCTAAGAAAGGATTTTGGAAACTGTTACACTAGGTACATGAGTATAAAGCTGGTTCAAAGAATGTCTTGGGTAAAACAACAGGGCATAACGTTGTACATACCTACAGCTGACCGTACATACATTTATTGCTAACTTGAACTGAACCTAAAAATACCAATGAGTTTTAGGTACACCTAAGAGGAAATTAATCAAAGCGTGTAAATAAATTGAACGCATCAAAAATTTAAAGAACTGTTCTTTGCAAAATTATTTAAAAACAGCGTAATATATTACGACTAAAAAAAACTAAACTATCTTCACACTGTATCCCTGACGGGGTAGTCAGAGAGAACAGATCGCCAGGCTTCGCGATCTATGCATACTTCTTTCAAGACTG
This sequence comes from Thumatha senex, assembly GCA_948477245.1. Taxonomy (NCBI): domain Eukaryota; kingdom Metazoa; phylum Arthropoda; class Insecta; order Lepidoptera; family Erebidae; genus Thumatha; species Thumatha senex. Next base: position 22,577,008 of record OX419744.1, on the reverse strand, counting down.
TTTAGACTATTGATCGATATACTTGATGGAACTACACGTACACAATTTGTTTAACAAAACTACTAGCTACACACAGTACCCGTGTGAAAATTTAAGACAATATATTAAGGACTCTGATGGACTAAAAATATAGACTTCAAAATAATGTCACGCATCTTTAAAAGCGACTATGGAAACTCGCAATGGTACTCATTGCGTAGAAAAGAAAGACTAGACAAAACCCTGCACCTCGTCCTGCACCTGCAACTCGTCTACATTATTGCAAGAGGCCTATGTCTAACAGTGTACTGTAATAGGCTAAATAATTGATTATGAAAGTGGCCACTAAGTCACATTCTATTGTAATGTAATGTGTTCATTCGAATGTAACCACAAATGGCCAGTATCAATATTCTACCTTCTTATCTTACAGATAAAGAGTTGATTTTCAACTTTTGTGACAGATACTTCATTGTCGTAGGTAAATATTTCTAACTATCTTTGGTTATTGAATCCGACATTTTCGTCGATAGATACCGATGGTAACTAGTTTGCTATTATTGTTGGCAATAGTAAAAGACAGATAGGTTATTGAAACCGGCCGTAAGTCACACTCTACTTGTAACCTCGTTTAGATACGAAATCCACACCACAATTGTAGTCAATAAAATAACACTCCCAGAATGAAAATTAACACTCTAATAATTCGATGCTGAACCACCGGTGGTGATGATTGACTTCCTGAGCGTGGGCTGTGCCGCATTGGATTATACTAACAAGATTAGATTGCTCTTAATGGCCGCGAGACACTCCAGGCGTCGATTGTAACAATTAATGAGTCATAAGATTATCAGGTCACACGTATTCATAATTCTTTGTCTACTTGGGTCGATTGCCAATTAATTTTTGGGGGTGGGAACGAGCAGGATCTTGGACGTAAGAGGTCTTATCTTTAGTAGAATCTTAATTATCTGTTTCAACAGTCAGTATGAGTACGTACGTACTAAAGAGTCATAAGAAACAAGATGTAGTTTGCACTTTTTAAAAAGGTACGACTATTTGGGCTAGCTGGGACTCTGTGGTGACACATTTATCTATAGAACCACCGCACACTAAATTCTTTTAGTATCCGCAATTTGATTTTGAGACTGTGTAGATGCTACGTAGCGCTCGGTCGCTGCATCTGGCTTTTAAAAAGCTACTAAGTCGCCAGCAGATACTCAAAACCCTTAGAGAAATGGCGGGCAACTGACAGACAGGAGTCGCTAGAGGGGGACGGATTCCGGTTGGTCAGAATTCCAGGGATTTATTTTGCGCAGATAATGTAACCTTTCGATATTCTAACCACGTTAGCTCCGGTGCGGTGGAGTGAAGTGAGTGAGGATTTCCACATTAAAAAAATGACCATAAGATCAATGCGAAATTAAAAGATAATTATGTAAAATACAGCTGGTGAAAAGAAAGGAAATACTAAAATAAAAAGACACAATTTTATACAACTGTATATTAAAGCCTCGTATCAACTTACCAGAATCAAATTCATAGATAGAGATATATCTAACGAGAATTCTCGTCGTTCTCCACACAAAAGTCTTTTCAAATCATCACCACTAGTAATTAATTATATTATAAATAATAGATAAGTATATTTATCAACAAATAATAATGAATGCAATGATCTGTCATCACGCGCTCATTCAAATTGTATGATGATGGATAGAATTAATAAAACTCATAAAAAGACACATACAAAAGATTGACTTTCAGTACAGACAAATTGTGACTAGATATAAACATTATAATAGTTAATATTTTAGTAGTATATGTAAAAATAAAAGATGCTTAAAAAAAGAGAGCTAAAGCTAAACAATCCAGTCCAGTCATTTAATCGTGTTATTTGTAGTAAAATGTAATGTAGTGTCGTTGACAACACGTAAGAAAAATATAATAAATGTGAATCCTGATGGCGATCTGTTCTCTCTAGCTACCCTGTCAGGGAAATAGCGTGAATAAAAATAGATAGAAAAATAAATACGTCTACGAGTATAACAGCTTTCTATTTAGATATTTGACATATCGTAATCCATAATGTGCCATTTTGTACACGTCACAATACGGATTTATTTTCTGAATATAATATAAAATTGTATTCTCTAATCGGTCCATGTAGCTTTCATTGTGCGTCACTATTATGAAAACAAAAAAGAAATAGCGGCTTTGCGAAACAACTTCGAACAAACATATTTCACGAAACCGAAACCTTAAGAACTATCTACAAACATTGAATATACTACCTTAAAAGAGTACGATATGAAAACTCTTAAAGGATTAAAGGCGGTGACATATCCGTTTCCAGAATAAAGGCTATGCCACAATTGATTTATGACTTCCAGCGAATAAAGCCTCCCGTGTGAGCTTATGTTGCAGTGCTTTATTTGGGCCCATCGTATGAATGAATTGGAGAGTCATTGCCATAGACACAGAGACATACGTCTATATTCCAACCGATATGCGACTTAAGGCCGTTTTACGGTAGTAATGTCTTTTTGAAAGGCATTTGACTGTGATAACCAATAATTTTGACTGCCTCTGTGGCGCGGTGGGAGTGTATCCGACTGCTACACAAGAGGTCGTGGGTTCGATTCGAGTTTTGGAGCTGATACGCTCTCCTGCCCGGCAGTAACAATTCTGCAATAAGACGATACACTTAGAAAAGCGTTTTAAACTCCCCATTAAGGACCCCAAAGGTTGTCGCGAGTCAAGTCACAGGTTATAATCATACATACATACATATTGTCACGACTTTATCCCCGAAGGGGTAGGCAGAGGCATACTATACACTTACATTTCACAGTATTTTTGTCTGACGTGACAGATGGTAAGCCCATTGCAATGTTGAAATGAACAGGCTCAGGTTTTTTTAAGTCACCCTTCTGGTTACTGGCAACCGAGACCTTCAGCTTAACTTACCTCCTGAAGCACGGAAACGCCAGAACGCGGTCACCTATATGAAGCCATATCAAAAGTTGCTTAACGCAGTGATCGTTTACAGAATTCTGAGCTAGGACTACAAGCGCTATTTATAAGCAGTTAAAAATGTAATTATGTACAAACAGTTTCGCAGGCAGCGGTTGTCACTGGTCCAGTATTGTTAACTGCTCCACAATAGGGATTGAATCAAAGCTTGTAAGTTTTGAGCGAAAATATCGCGTACGCGGCCACCGTGATGTATTGGCGCACGCACATCCAGGGCTGCCCGGAGACATAAGTAAGCAATTCAGATAGCTAAAAATATGTCATATAACCTTAGAAGTTATAGAAAGGAAGAGATTGTAGATTATTATAATTTTCAAATTCACAATGTGCAAGTGATTTGAGGTGCAATTCCACTTATTTCTACTTTCTCCTTTCTAATCAAGAAACAGTTTGAATTACTGCATACAGTAACAGTAAAGTACCAACATACTATTAAATTCACCTTATTTTATGAGAATAAAAGCCAATTTTTTTTATATTTGCATATTTTTCTTTTCCCACGTAATATTGGCAAGCCTATTATCGATGCAGGTGTGATCCAATAAGGAGAGAAAAAAAGCATAGAATGTATCAGGTTCTTATCAACGCTTTATTAGAGGTCTTAATGAGTGTTTTTTAAGAGTTTAATGGGAGTATAACATCAGTGATGACCAAATCCGTCAACAAATGTATTACCTCACTTGAGAAGTTCACTTTAGGTATGTAAGCAAAGGAACTAATTTTACTTATATTAGTATTATTCATACAGGATTATTCAAGCATCATTGAAAGGATTCACAAATAGTGGATAATTTATATCTTAACAGAGGGTATTCATAAACAATCTTACGGTGGTACTGGTGACAATCCTGCACAATGCGTAGGCGCAAACACTCAGCCTGTGAATGGTTGACTGTACACCGGTGCACTGGTCGTCAACATTTGAAATCATACGTGTTTATGAAAATATGAAACAACACACTAGATTCATTCCACGAAAGATGCAAAAAACCCGTTGGCGGATATGATAGATTGATATTTAAAAAAAAATGTTTACAATAACAGTAATTTTTTTGTAGTTATCCAAATACCTTATTAGTAGGTTAATAGTGACATTAAATGCTTTGCCCTTCTCGAGGATATATGGTAAAATAGGTTATACCAGTTTCGTATATGCATACTTTTTCTTTATACCTAATGTATCAGCAATAAGTTATTTATACTTACATACATACATACATATTGTCACGCCTTTATCCCCGAAGGGGTAGGCAGAGACAAATTAAACGCCCACATTTCACCGTATGCATTTTTGTCCCACGTAACAGGTTGTGAGACCATTGCCACGTTGAAATGGATAGACGCAGGCTGCGGCGACCAGCTGTTGAAATGTTTTAAGGGCGGCTTAAAACATTTCAATATTTTAATAAGGCCTTCAACTTGGCTTAACGACTGCCATTTTATTTTCAACCGGGACCAACTGCTTAACGTGCCTTCCGAAGCACGGAACTGGGGTGAATCTAAAGGGCCGAAAAATTTAATAAATAAAATGTGTCTATTTTAGATGTTAAAATTGAAAGATTTTTTGAACCCGTTGCCTTTTTAGTGAGGTGGTAACAAAAAGGCTAAAAGGTCTTATGTGCTAGACACTAATTACCACGACCAATTAAATTCCTGGTAGTCTCGGACTATCAATAAAGTTATTTTTAAAATTAATATAAAGTAATCAGTATCATATAACTGAATAACCCTCTGTCTTTGATAATGATTATAATATAACCCTGGCTTCCCATTCAATGTTACGCTTAAACTAATGGCTAACCAAGAGTGCAGCGCAAATGATTGTAAATAGTAAAAAAGGAAGTCAACAAACAGATTATCAAAATAAATCAAAATCGAAGCAGTATAGGCACCGGAGTAGAAACTTTGGATAAAACTGGGACTTAACACTGAACCTAGGTAGCGCTGTGACTCCAACACACCGTTCCTGCTGCACCTGCAGTAGGAACACCTGCAATAAAAAAACTAGTGGGTCAAACGCTAGATACAATACCTACTCCCATTAGGTTTAGATTTTTTTTCTGTCTGTCGTCCTGATTGTCATGTGACTACAAAATGTTGTCAACCCCTTTCTTTACACATGGAACTCATAAAGAAATCATAAATTACATTACAATGCGAAGCCACGATATCCACTAATTTCAATGGTGGATTCAATTTTATATGTATAAAATGTCACCTCGCCAGACTCATCGTATTGTTTGGTGCTGTGACAATAATAGCTTTTTGAGTAGCTTTGATGGTACTACTGTTTTACGAAGTGATAACAGCACGTATCGAAAAGGAAAGTATAAGGCTGAAATAAATACGTACAAAAAATATATTATTTGTCTTTTACAAATAAACTTTAAAAAAATAAAATTAAAAATTAACCTTAGTACCCATAACAATCGAAATGAAAGGGAATATCATTATAGAAGTAGATAATTCATGTAATGTTTTGATTTTATGATATATTTATATTTATTTTTTTATTTATTTATTTAAACTTAATGCACAAACATTTTGTACAACGGCGGACTTAATGCCAACGGCATTTTCTACCAGTCAACCTTAGGACCACCGCAGAGAGTTTCTAGGTACATACCTAGAAACTTTTTTACACATGCATACAGTGTAAAAAAAATACTATGGTACCTATTTCCATATATAAACAACAATAAACATTATATTATAACCTATATTTAAACACATACAAATATTATAACTATATAATACATACAATATTAATATAATACATAGGTAATAAATACATACAAAATATAATTTTTTTTTGATATATTATATTATTTATTTATTTTATTTATTTTATTTATTTATTATTTTATTTTATTTTATTTTAGAGTCTTTCTTTTGTATCACAATTTCAAATAGTGTATCAATTATCGTCTTTGAGCTCTGAAGTTAGAATCACAGATCAGAATAAAATGTTTGTATAATTCTGAATCAAACTTTGGTCTTTTGAGTGAATTTGAAAATATATTGGTATGTCTTAATCCCATAGCATAAGTTTTTACTAGCTCAATTTGGGTGAAATGGCGGTGTATGAGAATGTTTCAAAATATATTTTTTTATATATATTAAAATACGTATAGTAAAAATCTTGGTATTATTAGAAAATATCGAACGGCTATGAGTTAGTATTTGAAAATTTCAGCGGCTATGAGTTAGTATTTGAAATATTAATATAATACATAGGTAATAAATACATACAAAATATAAAATATTTTAGATATATTATATTATTTATTTATTTTATTCATTTATTATTTTATTTTATTTTATGTTAGAGTCTTTCTTTTGTATCACAATTTCAAATAGTGTATCAATTATCGTCGCTGAGCTCTGAAGTTAGAATCACAGATCAGAATAAAATGTTTGTATAATTCTGAATCAAACTTTGGTCTTTTGAGTGAATTTGAAAATATATTGGTATGTCTTAATCCCATAGCATAAGTTTTTACTAGCTCAATTTGGGTGAAATGGCGGTGTATGAGAATGTTTCAAAATTTTTTTTTTTTTTATATATTAAAATACGTATAGTAAAAATCTTGGTATTATTAGAAAATATCGAACGGCTATGAGTTAGTATTTGAAAATTTCTCATTAACCTACTTTAATTAGAAAGAACTGCCACGATACAAGTAATTGATACATTCCGTTGTAATTTAAAAATAATTAGTGAGACACTTGTACTTATTAACCGTCAATTCACAGTCAACACAAACAGATCACTATTAAAAAGCTCGAACATTTTAGTACGTTCTGTTGTAATAGTATTGGTTCTTAGAGTGTTTGAGAGGAATATACTGGGATAACTCACAAGCAGTAACCACAACTTAATGTTGGTGAAAATTATAATATTTTAATTCATGTAGGTCACAAAGTAACTCTTATGAATGTCCAGTTTGTTGCTTCTATATTTACTGTCTGATTAGTAAGGAAGGCAAAGATCAAGTCTGAGAAAGAACCTAGTGATAAAATTCATGGCCACTCTTTTTAATAATGTTGTTAAGTATAATTAATGTTATAATAAATTTATCAAGCTGTCTGGGGCCCTGGCGACCTCACCTACTAACCATTATTTGAGAGATCAGACGGCATGCATACAAAAACCAAAAGATAAATGATTACTGATACGCTCCTACGAGCAAATAATAGAAAGCAAATAAAAGTGAACCCCAAATTCAGTTAGGGGTTTAATTCACCACCACTCAAATCAAGTCATTGGAATCAAAATCAGTCACACACAAATTTAACAAAATAAGTTTTGACCCGGAACACACCATCCATCTCGTTGATAGCACTAGTGAAATCCGTTCGACATCCATTAGTAGTTACCATACCTTTTACAACTATTATATTGAAATCTTTTTCTGTTTTGTTCACATCGTATCGAGCCTGCCTTGTCCGAGTCTAAGCTTTTAATTTATTATACATATTTGTATTGAGTATTCATTAATAATATTGAACGGATGTGGTGATGTCTACACCGAATATTTATAGGATCGATGACAAAATTATGGTTGATTGGACACCCGCCTTGACCCTAAATTCTGAACTCATACAATTCATTAGTATACTATGACAAATATTCAACTCTATCTCGGTCTCTTATTTTAGGGTGATGACCTAGGCAGCAGTGTTGTTTAGAACCGAGAATTAGACACTTACGGTGAGGCTAGTTCATTCTCTCAAAGCAGCTCAACGAGCTATGATGTGTGAATGAAATTTCTCTAATGGTTATCCGTTAGACAACCTGCGTGGTCGATATAGTTTACAGAGTAAACTAAAGTGACTATGGGCTTAGCCACATCTGTAAAAGAACCAATCTCTGGTGGAGCAAACGAATTTTGGAGTGGAGAAATTCAGCAGACTCTCCAACCTATGGACCGATGACCTAGAAAAGATCGCAGGGAGGAACTGGATGTGGAAGTTGCAGGATTGGAGCTTGTTAGGTGAATTGGGTGAGTCCTACACCCAATATTGGACGGTCATAGGCGGCAGTAGGTTTGACAGTACCCATTTATTGATTCTTTTTCTTTCACCTGATATTCCACCACTTTATATTTAAATATTTTTTTAAGGAATCTTTTATTTAATCACAAAAACAAATATAGTATCTAAGTTAATTCATAGGGGTGTCTCCACACTAATGTCATTGACACAGTATTGCGTGAACGGATGTCAAACGTATTTAATAATTAAGACTTTACACTTTATGGACGTGTCAACCCTATATGAATGGTATCTGTTAATGATTTTTGAACTTTATGCTTTTCAGATTAGGTTTATTTATATTTTATATCGTTTGGAGATGTGTCTTTATTCCACGCTATTGATATTGATGGCCGAAGTCATTGGTATGAATATAGGATCATGCAGTCAATTATGAGCGCGGCGATCATCGCACGTACAGCATTAATACTAATTGGGTCTGTTTTTTTAGTTAGGCCATTGTTGTTCTAATAAACGATCGTTTTTATATGGATGTGTCTTAATGGTTACGCTGTGTGGTTTTCAGTTATTATCATAAACGTTTGTAACAGGTTTTGAATACAACAAATATTATTTATCGAGTAATAGTTTATTGAGTAATTTAAAACTTATTCTTTAACATTTATCTCCATCCAATGGTTGCCTGTAGGAAATTGTACTTAGTGGTAAGGCCGCCATATACTTGTAAACATTAATAACTGTTTACAATAAAGTATAATTCTATTCTATTCTATAGATATCTCAACATTAACGGTAGAATTTCATTGTACCTACTCGACTTGAAAATATGAGGTTTTCTATTTAGATATAGCACAAAGTTTTGAGGCAATATTATTAATTAGATACATTTAGGTAACAAAGAAAAGGAGTTTGAGGGCTCCAACAACATCTTTGAAGTTCAGGTGACCTGAGGGCCAAGTAATTCAATCACGTCAGAAGAGAATAGAAATGTGAGTTTTCATAGTCTACTATTATAATTAATACGCTGCAATAGAATTCTATCCGGCAGCCTATAGAATGTTATTATTTTTATTTATTTTGGTGCAAACACTCATTAAAAAAGTGATGTAGTGAATGTTGAAAATTAAAGACAAGGATTACCAAGAAATACCAAAACAATTTTACTTGAGCACCATGGCCGCAAGAACTCGTCACATTTTTTTCTACGCAAATACTAAACAAAATGTTAAAAGAAAAAGGAAAATAAGACAACTAAGTAAAAATAAAACAATTAGGTACATGTCAGAATATACAATTATTCACCTTGGAGCAAGCTTACATCTAGATATCTTCTTATCTTCACGCTGTGTCTCTGACGGGGTAGTCAGAGAGGACAGATCGCCAGGCTTCGTGATCCATGCACACTTCTTTCGCTTCTTCAAGATTCAACAATCGCTTCATACACGCACGTCTGGGTATCCGAGTACTTTTGACCTTACCGTTTTTGAGCAATCTGCTCACGTGGTCTTCATATGTAAGTCTCGGCCTGTTATGTTCAGAGAGTCATTGAAAACGTCAACAAACACCGTGAAAATATTTATTACTAGGTGTCCCCGGCTTCGCCCCGATATATCGAACTCCCGTCGCACCTATTTAATCCCGTCGCTTATAAGTTCTACAATAATGCATAAAAATGTGCCCGATTTGTCGACATTTATGACTACTGCTCCGATCTCTAGGGTAGTAGCGTGATGATATATAGCTTATAGCCTTCCTCGATAAATGGGCTATCTAACAAAAATAGATTTTTTCATATCCGACCAGTAGTTTTTAAGATTTGCGCGTTCAACCAAACAAATAAACTCTTTAGCTTTATAATATTAGTATAGATACATATGTATAGAACGCGGGATAAAATTGTTACGAGTGTAATTTTCACTAAGTAGAGGCGGCACTAAGTTGTCTAAAGTTCTAGAGGAAAGTTTTCGAATCGATAAAAAAGTAAATATTCATTTACACTAATTTATTATACGAGATAATGTTATCACCAGAAAATATGCCTATCTTAGGAATTTTAATACAAGTACTTGTTTCAAAAACATCATCAATTCGCATTTTATGCTATTTAGGTCTTTTTCGCGTAATATTTAGACTATTTCTCACCTCTCGACGTTTCGGCTATATTGCAATAGCCGTGGTCACGAGTAGACTGGGGAAAGCCGTAACGTCGAGAGGTGAGAAAGAGTACGCGAGAAAGACCCGAATAACATAGAAGAAAGAAGAAAAATAAAGAAGTTTAGTATAAGTCGTAAGAGTTTAAAAACATTATCTATACTAATATTATAAAGCTGAAGAGTTTGTTTGTTTGTTTGGTTGAACGCGCTAATCTCAGGAACTACTGGTCGGATTAGAAAAAATCTTTTTGTGTTAGATAGCCCATTTATCGAGGAAGGCTATAGGTTATATATCATTACGCTACTACACTGAGGAGCAGAGCAGTAGTCATAAATGTCGACAAATTGGGCAAATTTCATCATTATAGAATTTATAAGCGACGGGATTAAATAGGTGAGACGGGAGGTCGAAATATTCCACGGGCGAAGCTGTGGGGGTCATCTAGTCATTAAAAAGATTGCGCAATCAACTGAACCGCTCTCCATACGAATTATCAGACATCACTCTGGCAATCATTCGTTATAAAAGTAATTGTACACACATCTTACAAAATGTATCGCATGTCTTCACCTGCTATTAAAATCGCATTATTGATATCCAGTCTAAGAAAATCTCTCCAGCTTCTGTAAAGTACTTCGTTATTGTGGAATATTGGAGATCTAATCAAATTGGTTTAGTCAGGGATGATTAGGTCAATTTATACTCACGAGATGGCGTTGAAAGTACAGTGCGCAGGAGAGACTTGTTTAAGATTTGAGGTTTGTAGCGACATCTATCTTAGAGTAGCAAGAATATTATCTTTATTTTTTAATTCTAATTTTTTTTTTTTTGATGCCCAAGCGCTGTATACACTTGCAGAAATAGGTCTAGCTATAAACTAAATATTATGTACTTATTAAGATATTTAGTCGATAAGTATACCTTTTTATAATTGTTATAATAGGGCGATGTGGTCGCAAAGCGACAAAGCCCTTTCAATAAAAAAAAAAAATTCTAATTTTTTTATAGTGTTGCTGTATTTAATAAATATTTAACTAACCAACTATCTTCATGCTGTATCCCTGACAGGGTCAAAGAGGACAGATCGCCAGGCTTCGCCATCCATGCATACTTCATTCGCTTTCTGCAGATTCATTAATCTCAATACTCAATACTCAATATGTTTATTGCATTCCATAATGTGACTAAACAGATGTTAAGACAAACTATGTAGCAATTATGGACCCTGTCGGGCACAGCAAACATATGGTCGGAGAGAGGAAACATATATTAATTTATAGGTGTTTTCTTTGCCATAATAGGTACTCATTCAAAACTTGAATGCGAATATCTAAAATTAGGCACTATTTCTCTTCCCCCTACTGATCATTACTTATTTATATTATTATGTTTCTTCTTTTCACGGATATCTTCTTTTTTTTTATGAAGATACCCGGGCTTTTGGTAGGCTTACATCGGGACATAGGTCCAACACGCAGAGGCCCTTTGAGAATTTTAATCTAATAGGGAATGGGACCCCCACTGCAGATAGTCCACGCCCGCCTTATGTAGAAGAACGGTAATGGATCACCTCCAATGGGAGTTAAACTATTGTAAAATGTGCTTACTATGAAATGGGCTATTGGGTTGGGGGTTAAATGGATCAGATGAATTAAGCTATTGATGAAAACGGCGTCTGCCATTTTAATATATTATTATTAAACTACTGGCAGACGGTGACTCGCCAACTCACTAGATGGGCCCCCTATACAATCACCATAGGCATGATAAGCCTGTAAGGCGACAGGGGGCAACACCGGTGTGAGCGGCTTGGGGTGTCGAGCGGTGCGGCGCCGGTTTCACCTTCGTGGGACAGGCCCGGAGCGAGCTTCCCCGTATTTATGCCCTTGAAAATGACACTTCCACCCCCGAGCATATCGCTCTGGCGCCCTCCCTCTGACCGGCCAATTAAGGCAAGCCAGAGTTGAGATTTGCTGCACTCCCGGGAGTAGCACTCTCACTGCTCTCCCGTTAGGCCATTAAATCCTAACCGGTGCAGAAGGGCAACAAAACTCTGAGGAATCGGGATCGAGGTGTAGCCCCGCACATTCAGCTCGCCACAAGCTGCCCTGCGGATGTGAGCTTTTCAATAACTTATTGATACATTTTTTGTTGGTATCAGAAAGTGGATAAATCAAAAAGCGAATCTACTATGCCCTCAAAGGGTTGCGTTAATCCTATAAAAGTTAACGACTGTCCTCGAGGGGTAATATTAAATAATAAATTATATAATATAATATTAAATATTATTATTATTATTATATTGAATGCAAAAAAATGTAATTTCATTGTCTAGTCTAGTACTTCAATATAAATTTATGGGTTCTTTGATGAGTCTCTTATGATTTGAAAATAATACTTTTAAATTAGAATATGCATAAATTATTACCATTCTGAATTATGATTATAGGCTATATACAATTAATTGATATGCTCAACATAATGTCATCTGGCTATTTTATAATTAGTTATTATCTACTAATATTTAATTTTGAATTAAATTTTAAATAATTAATTAATAAATTAATCGCTTCATACATGCACTTCATACTTTTGACTTTTCCGTTTTTGAGCAATCTGTTCACGTGGTCTTCATAGTCTAACAAATATTTATTATTTTAAATTGCCAATGACCTGAATAAATCTATGGCTTGTTTTGTGTTTATAATATATTTATGTAGAATTTTAGCAGTAGACTGCCTTTGAATGATTGAAACCTTTTAAAATTGAATTTCTCTAATACCTAAATCCAAATTGTGGCTGAAACTAGCAAAACGTGGCTCATACCGAGTCAGAGCAATTAAAAGAAAATTAACAGCGATTTGCATCCATAAGTTTACATTTATAGGTACCTATATTATATGAATAATAAATACTCGTAAATATACTGTTTCTCTGACAACGAATAAACACGCCATCAATCCGAAGATATAACTAATATATCCTGTAAAATCCTCCATCACTTGAAACAGGAAATAATAATGTCTCATGATAGGTACGTGCGGAAAGGTTTTGAAATCTCTTTTTAAATTTGTTTACATTTTCCTGCACGATCTGCCCACATTCAGCTTATTGAACCAAAGTCCTATACCTAATAATCTCTACTTCTCTATTTGGAGTCATCAAAGAATAAGATTGGTAAGAAAAATGTTAGAGATCGTCATGGACAAACTGTCGAAAAATATAGGGTATACAGATATATAAGGCGGAAGCGAATGCGTGAATTGATAGGGGTCGACATACGCATGTTGATTATATTGAAGACCTTTTAAGAAACGGCTTGATCAAAGATACCCTTAACCGGCGAGCTTGAGTGAAAAGACTTTGGAAAGTAGAAAATGCGAAAATTGTGTGTCAGGATCGTAGCAATGGGAGATGGGTATGCACGTGTGTCACTGGAAAAGGTTGTCATAAAAAAATCAGGTCGAACGGTTTAGAATGACAGCGTAGGACTTCACAGAGTAATACATACATTCATACATATTGTCACGCCTTTATCCCCTAAGGGGATTCCGACATTTTTGTCCCACGTAACAGGTGGTGAGCCCATTGCTGCTCCAAGAAGTCACTACTTCTTTATTATTTACCCTGTAAACCTAATATGGGGGGGGGGCATATGTTTTAATTTCTTTCATTACTAGTAATACCAAATGAAAGACATTGAAACAAAGAGAAGTAGTAAGTAAGTAGTGTACAGATCACATCCAACAAGTCGAAATAATTTCAATGTCGTCCACTCGAAAATTAATCTTTTTGCATCGAGTCCTTGCTTACCACCTAAAAGGAGAAAGGGAAGGAAAGGGCTCAATGGCCCTACTACAAATAAATATTGTTGGGACAACTCACACAACCCCATCTGATTCCAAACTAACCAGAGCTTGTATTGTGTTAACCAGATAACTGATAAATATACTTATTATATATCTAAATACATACATATTATAGATAAATTACACCTAGACACAGAATAAACCATCGTGCTTATCACACAAAGTTTTATCTTGGCTGGAAATCGAACCCAGGACCACTTGTGTAGCAGTCGGATACACTCCTACCGCGCTAGTGAGGCAGTCACAGTCACTACTTACTCTAAATATTTCATACAAATCAAGCGTGAATGGCAGACAACAGACAGACCGCATATGCGACTCTCGCTTACAGCCGGACGTAAATTTCACACGCGGTATTATTAATAATTTCTCTATTAGGACGCGAGTGAGGGAGCAAGCAACATTCCTTACCGCAGCTCTGTGCTCTCCACTCTAACCGCAAAAAAGGGAGATCTTTTTGAGGCCTGGCTTGAAAGAGTAAAAAGATTTCTTTACAAATTTCTACTTTTCGTCACATTAGTTAACAATTAGAACACAATAGGCCAAATAAATAGTTTCTGCAACTTAACTACCTTCCTATTTCTCATTCCCCATGTCAATGACCGTCAAAGTTGACCCTGTCTAGAGAGTTTCACGATTGAGCATTTAAACGTACCTACATAATTATGAGTCATGTCGACATAAACGATAAACACGAGATTTAAACTCCCACGGATGCTGTAATAAAGATAATGTTAAATACAAAGCAGAGAGTAATCGCGAAACGAACATCAACTCATGAAGATCCAAATCATCTGCGCTTGCGCTTAAAAACTGGTTTTTCATTTATCTGATCGATTGTAGGGGCGTGGCTTATAGATCGGTGGGTCTTATACCTGTTACACTCACACTTGTTGACTGAGTATTTAATTGATGTGTGTCAGAAAAGGATAGCTGACGTTACGCCTGATCGATTCCGGTGATGACCGAGGCTATGTATTTTCTCGGAAGAGAAGTGGACACTGCCTGGATTTAGAATATTATATATGTAACAAGTTGCATTGGGCAAATAATGATTGCGTGATTCAGAGGACATACAAAATTAATTCAGAAAATTTGTTTTACAAGACCTGTTTTCCGAATCGCTACGGGTTTTTGTGTAAGATGAAGTTTTTAAATTACTCCTGTTATTATGTAAAATATTTGATAAAGTCTTAAGTACTTAGAAGTATGTATTATGAAATTTATATGTCTTGTTTGATGTGCAACATTGTTTGTCTTTAGGGGACAGCGGAGTGATATGATCTTGTGTTTGTCAATATTTTAAGTATGAAGATTGAGCAAGGTACTTTCAGTTGGTTTGGATAGATGGAAATAAAATATTACTGAAAAAAAAATTAAGAGACATTATTGAAAAGTTCCGAAGAGATTTATAAAAGAATATCATTATCATCATCATCTTAGCCCATTCGACGCCCACTGCTGGGCATAGGCCTCCCACAATGATCACCACAACGTGCGGTCCTGCGTGTTCCGCAACCATCAGTGTCCCTCAAACTTCACCACATCGTCTGACCATTTAGCGGGAGGCGTACCCACTTTTTGTTTTCCAGTTTGACAAATTTTAGGAAATGTTAATCATTTTTGTTAATTTTTGTGCATGGATTAATGAGCATCAAATATCTAGGTGACACACAGACCAATATAAATAACCTTATGATCAAACAGGTACTATCCAACGACCAACTACCTACTTTATTCTTTATCAATTTATTTTTATCTATCACGCCTTATCCCCGAAAGGGTGGCAGAGGCATACATATTGTATGCCCACTTTTCACCATGTGTATTCCTGTCCCACGTAATAGGGGGTGAGCCCCTTGCCATGTTGAAAATATTCAGAAAAAATAAAAAATCTTTTCTTTTATATCTAAGGTAAGATGCAAATACACAGCCTGATTGGCCACAGCATGAAGGATTACCCCAATTAGTGTATTTGGGTGTATGGGACGCCACCAAGAACTCCGGGGTTCATGCAACCGCACCTACTAGCGGTGCACCTGTTGGCTAATGAACAAAAACTACGAGACAGGCGCCTTCATGGCGTTGGAGGGTCAGACAACACATGTTCCCAACAATGCCAAAAATCAAGCTCCTTTCAAGCAGTCTGGATGATGCCTCGTGTGAAGGCAAAACGTTTTTGTTACGATGTAAAGCCAAATATTGCACTTTAATGATAATCTGAGGGGTAAAGTAAATAAAAAGAAATAAATAAAAATATATTTATTTGGAACAGATAGATTTACATTTGATATAGATTGGTAGTGACTGCAGTAGTGAAACACTGTGGCACAGTCACTAACGCCCTCCTCCCGTGTATGTGTTCCTTATAAATAGACTATCTTATAAATAGACTATGTTACAAATAGAGATGCCTACAACCTGCCCGATATACCTACTTCTTTCTTTCAGGACTTTGTTCGTTATGTTTTTTTGTAACGACAAGGTAATTGGGATAACCTCTGAAGATTGTGATAGGATTGACGTATCAAGAGCCTCCCTCGCCTCTCTCAATGATCTACGGACGAGGCAAAGATGCAGGCGCTCTGATGGAAGGTCAGACGGCAGTTTCTCCCAACAGTGTCGAAAACTAAATGACTAATGATAGCTGCTTCTGAACCCCGGCTCCGAATCAAATTTGGAAGCAACTGGGAAAACTCTTAAGATGAAGAAAAATAAAGTATTTATCATTCGCCAATTTAAAAGTTCAAAGTTTACTTTACATAGCCCTCTCTGTATCTATCACTACTCTATATCTACGTGAAGACCTTTCAATCATTATCCATAACGCCATATAATTATTTAGTTATGCGCAAGCGGCGATCCTGTCTTAGCTTGAGGCGTCACGATCATTTTTTGTCCCTTTTGCACATAAAAAAGCGGCCATGTTTTAATTGCTCTAAATATTTTGAGTTTGATGTTAGCGCTCAGATCAAATTGGTTCATTATTCTTAAAATTTGAATTAGTTGTACTTTTTTTTTTATCTTTTTTTATTGCTATTAGGGTTGATTGTCTCACGTTCTAGCTATTAATATTCATTTAAGAGTTAAAATATCAAAATGTCGAGCATAAATTTGCACCAATCTACACGGCGATTTTTTTTTTCTTCAGTTATAGAAGAATATATTTATTGCAAAGCTAGCTTTTAACCTTTCAGTCAGTGATGTAGATGATGCACATTGGTGAAAATTTATTGCATCTTTCGATGGGTTTTGTGACGCTCTTTTGGAATCAACAATAACAGGAGTACGAGATGTGGGCTGCAACTATCCGGTATTGTATGTATTTGTATGTGGGATACTAGTATTTAAACACCAAATACAAATATACATCTAAAACAGTATTTAAATTTGAGTTTATTGCTTATTTTTATGTTTTAACCAACTTTTACACTCGGAGAACAAACGCGACTACAAATTACATGCAGTATCTAAACCGGCTTTATACTTTGTGTTGATGGCAATTAGCAGGTTTCGTTGGTCAGATCGATGGCTAGATCTGTCTAGTGGGAGTATTTTTTCCCAATGTTCAGATTGATTTGATACTTAATCGGATGAGCAGCAAAGTTGTCGCCTAGAAGCTCTGCCATCTAATCCTTGAGGATCCTTCTTAATATCTTATATTTTCCGTTCTTATTTAAACAATATTTATGCATTTACTGCTATCGCTGCGCCCAGCCAGCACGCTTGACATCAAACCGTGGTATGCGTCCTCCATACGTAATATAGGGTCGAATTATAAATTTTGCTAGGATGTGAAATGTGGATGCTGATATCCAATGCTTTTCCAACTTCAGTGAAATATCAAAATGTTCTTTTTTTAATATGTAAATGGAATAAAGATAGACTTGCTTATTAAGAAAATGGCTACCAAATTGGCGCACTGAACGGACCAAAACTATCAATGCATCACCAAAACTACACATGCATGGATAATTCACTTCAAAAATAGATGACGATATTATCTAAAATCTTTTGGGCCATGTCTTCCATCATTACCCTCTCCGGTCGGGTGGCGTCGAGTGGCGTCGCGTATAATTTTTATCGTTGTGCCACATCCACATCTGAAACTTCGGATTAATGATCCGCCGCGTCTAGTCATACGGTTCCGCCGAATGCCGTAAAAACGCTATGCGCAATTCAGTTTTGGGATGAATGTTCTAAAAATAGATATGCTATTTTGATGGGGAGCACACTTGCTCGGTTAGAAAGAGTTTTTAGATTGCAATTACGTTGGTTATTAACTGTAACCAATTAAGTTGTGTAAAAGTCTGATGTGACCAAAAATCACATGAATGAAAGAATCATTCATTCATCAGGGTTAGTTTCATTTTAGCGTTACGTACATATTAGCGTTAGTCTGTAGGGTCTGATACGAGTATCTAAAAACAGTTACCTGAAAAAATATACTGATGCTAAATAAAATTTGTGTTTGATTTTTGATCAATGCCCACAGTGACATTAAAGTATTTGTAGATTTCAACTGTTTTCACACACAGCGTGATTTAATAGATGCCCTGTGAATGCTAAAACCCAGTAAAAATGTGATTATTAAAATGTTATTAATGGAACTTACCAGTATCAGTGCAAGTGATGAGCGTGGCGAAATAAAGAGGTTAATGCACTTAGAGCAAACCGTTTTATTTATCCACTACCCATACGCCTTGTTTGTCGACTAGTAAAGAGATAAAACTGATCTCGGGGTGATGGGAACGGAGTAGCCTTGCCCAGTCGGCAAAAACTCGGCTTAAAAGCTACATTGATACATTTAAATTTTAAAGTGGAAAATTTTTTTTCATTCACGAGCTGGACTCGAACCAGCGTCTTCTGGTTCAACGCACCATACGCGTTACCAACTACACCACCGTGACCTGCTCGTAACTGACGTATTTATCCACCTCTTTACGTCTTAAGGCGACGTAATTACATTGATACATTTATAAAAAACTGAAATTGACATTGAAACATTTATAAAAAACTGAAATTGTAAGTACCCAATACCACATCCAATAACACCTAGCTCCTTCTCTTCCGACCTTTAATTGCTCTCATCTTGATACGGCTGGTATATCGAGCGGGAAAATGGGTTTTTCGCTGTGGTAAACGCTAGCAACATTGTACCCGGCATTATCGGATTTGTACTAGTGTTCCTATCCTTGTACCAATGTTGTTATAACATTATGACATAGTTGCTGATGCTATTTTAAGAGGTTATGTGATGTTATATCAATATGTATAAGTTTTATGATTCTTTTATACTGCGGTGGTTTTGGTGTGGGGGTTAGTGACTTTGACTGTAGAACCATTGATCATGGGGTTGATTTATTTGGACCCAAAACAAAAAAAAGTTTTAAAAATTCAATCATTTGCAAATCCCATCAAGAGTTAATAAACCTTTTTAAAAATATGGCCTATTGTAAACAGTAGAGTACGCTCTCCAGAATGAACACTTACAGTAGGGCTAGTCTATATCCAAAAAGATGAACAGTGAACTATCTGGGGGGTTCAACCATTTTAGTTTCAATCAAAGCATCAAGTTAAAAGTACTTGGATACCCAGACGTGCCTGTATGAAGCGATTGATGAATCTACAAGAAACAAAAGAAGTATGCATGGATCTCGGAGCCTGGCGATCTGTCCTCTCTGACGACCCCGTCAGGGATACAGCGTGAAGTTAGTAAATTTTAATCAAAATTAACACTATTCTCGACCTGCGATGAATTTTGGAAAACTGATGAAATATCTTTCGTCTCATGTTTTGCGTTACTGAATGACGAAACAAATGATATTTCACCAGTTTTCTTGGAAGATGTATGGTTAAAGACTGCCACTCAGATAGCCAACTCGAACCGGATCCTCGATGCCCTTCAAAGCGGGCTTTCATGCAACCAAGAGTCGTGAGTGAAAAAAGTCTCTAGAGTTGAACACTAGTCTATGGCAAAAATAAAAACGCCCTGCAGCGACTCATCTGAAGCGTATAGACGAGCATATCGAACTGAACACTTAAAAAACTCTGTTATTAAATGTTCATTAAGCCAAAAACATATCTTCTAATAATAGTCAACCTTAATACACCTTATTAAAGTTCATTTTAACTTAACATAGAATTTTGTCACTTATTCTTAAAACATTACAAAGCTATGTACAAATTTGATAAGGAAAATTTAGTCTTATAACAACGTGGTAAAACTGAAAATGATTAAAATATGTGTGTGGTATTGGATGCTTCAGTTGACGATACATTGGTTGATTTTCAAATAACTTCAATAGTGGTTAAATAAGGTTTTAAATTTTGTGTTGTTGACGCCCACGGCTCCGCACGCGTGGTGAAGTTTTCCCGTTCCCATTTCCCACAGGAACTTGTTCCTGTGATAAAAAGTAGCCTATGTGTTATTCTGAAGTGTAAGCTATATTATTGTAAAGTTTCATCGAAATCCATTCAGTAGATTTTGCGAAAAAACGAGTAATAATTAGTAACAAACATCCATCAATACTTACAAATTTTCGCGTTTATAATATTAGTAGGATTCTTGTACGTTTATTTACAGAAAATGGTCTTTGTATCATAAAAGGTTCCATAAAAAACATATAAAACGCCCTTTGCTATGGTACCGAAGGAATCAGATGACTTTTAAACCGGAAGTGGTAGGTATGCACGTATTCATAGTGTTCTGAATCGAATGCCGCAATCTGTTTTTCTTTATCTTTAATGGTTCCTGAAAAATTGATGGGTACACATGGACGGACAGACTGAGTTGTTTTATAAGACTTTTCTGGGTTTAGAAGTCTAAAAAGTACCAATAACGTATGATATAAGAACTTAGATAGTTTAGATAGACTCTTGCCATGTATATTTGTATGCTGCACGCAATGCTCGTGTTGAAAATTCCTATAAGTCCTTAATATAGTTTGTCTTTGTATAAAGTGTGAAAGCTCGCGTAATTGTGAAAGAGGTCCTACAATATATAATAATAATAGAAGCGCTCGTGGCCCCGCGGTCTCAGTGTTCTGTAAACGATCACTGAGTTACGCAACTTTCACTATGGCTGGTCCTCGGATGGGTGACCACTTTGTGGCATTTACATTTGCGAGCGTTTCCGTGCTTCGGAAGGCACGTTAAGCCGTTGGTCCCGGTTGCCAGTAAAATGGCAGTCGTTAAGCCTGGTTGAATGGCTAATAGGCGGCCTAAAAAATTTCAACAGCAGGTAGTCACATCCTGCGTCTGTCTATTTCAACACGGCAATGGGCTCACCACCCATTACGTGGGACAGGAATCCACACGGTGAAAAGTGGGCATATAATATGCCTCTGCCACCCCTTCGGGGAAAAGGCGTGATGGATATTTATTTTTATTACTGACTTTTGCCAAGTTATGATCTATTTTACCCGACTAAGGCGAAAAAACCAATATAAATAAAATAGCAATTCTCATCGACATATTTCCTTTTTTTTTTAAAAAGGAAATTTAGCTACGAAAACTACCCAGTCGGAATAGATAGTTTCGTTGGTTGACAAGACAAAATTGAAATTTGATTTATACAAGTATGTAATACAAAATTCATAGCAGCTGCAACCCCTTTCATTTGATCTCCATGTTCAATTCCTGTGTTAACCTGTTTAAATATGACTTAAGTGCAACCAAATCAAACTCGGTTGAACTAACTCGGAACATTAGATATGTCCTAGCTTGCGTTCCTCTGAGAATTAGATGGTAGGTAATATGCTGTGTTTGAACGCTGGATAGTTGCTTGATGCATTTGTTATAGAAATCAGTACATATTAAGCGAAAGCCTGTAAGTGTATATGTTTGTTACATATACACACTCGAACAACTAAACCAATTTAGATAATGTTGAGTGTGGAGGTGGCTAACAATCTAAACTAAACCATAGGCTACTTTTTATACCAGGAACAGGATCCTGTAGGAATCAGGTACAGCATAAATTCACTACGTGGCTAAAAAAGTATAATAAACATGCGGAAGGACAGCATTTAGCCGATTGACGCTTAATACTGTGCATAGGTCTTCCCTAAAGATGGGTATCCGAATTTTACCGCAGTCCTTATTATTTGATATTTATAAAAATAATAATCATTCAAACAAAACCACAGACAAGCGTGGGCCTCTTCCAAAAAAAATGCTTTTCCATCCCCTTTTCCCCACCCCCGTGCGGTCTTTTCTAGGCCGTCGATCCATCTGACTTACGCAACTCCAGAAATGTTAAAACCGGGTGAGAATTAACGCCAACCTCTCAGACCTCTAAACTTATCAGCACCAGATCATTTTTGATTATCAGTCATAACATTTGGACGGTACCTAACTGGTAGAGATAGCTGGTGCCAATAATTTTGTTGACATTCCTTCTAACCCTCATCTAGTACGAAGACATGAAGTACTTCATTCTCTTACGCTGATGCTTTTATATGCAGTAAAGAGAATTGAGCTTATGATATATGGGGCCTCATCAAGAACTTCAGAACCTATGCGACCTTACTTGCAAGTGGTAAACACTGGACAACGGACGTGGCAACTATCCAGGCGCCCTTACGGGAATGGGAGGTCAGACGGCAGTCGCTCCCATGAAAGCCGATACTAATAATTTCATCTTATCTGCTGTTAACAGCCAATAACAACAGACCCTGTGCTCCAAATCAAAGTTGGGATTAGAAGTAATCGTGAAGGTGATAAGATAAAGAAAAAGAGTGAATTGAGCAAGTAACTAGTCTACTAAACTGCATCTAAATGCATCTCCAATCGAATTTTCACCACCTGTTGTGCAAGGTGCAATTGTCATCGCATTGCATGACATTGTATGTGCACGAAAATACCCTTGAGGCACTAAAGTTGATATAGCTCATTGAATTTGTGATATCTGGGAACGAGTTCAATGTTTAAGCGATTTTGTCGGAGTGAACAATTGGGGGATCTGTCTTTACAGTATGTTAAGAGGTTTACTCGTATTTTTTTAATTTTAATTGTTATATGATATTTTAAACTTGGTATTTAAATTTAGACATAGTTATAATAAAAATAATAAATATAAAAATAAAATAAAGTAGCGTTGGTTGCAAAATGGTTATATGGTGGCTTTGCGCTCTCACGACCTGAGTTCAATTTCCGGATTTTACTATCGAGTGGGATCCACTCTTAACATAAGCAAATTAACTTAGCTTTAGGTGTTACGCGAATATGAGGGATTACAACAGTTAAAGACTAAAATGCACTTATCGATACGTATTTTTTTTTGCAAAAATGTAATTAAATTGGTCTTAACAGAAGTTTTCCCAATTTTCTTCCTACTCAGGTAGAGTAGTACAATGTTGTTGTGAAATGATCATGACATGAATCTCAGTCGATTAGCATAAAAAAGATGTGGTGTCGTGTGACACCAGGTAGGAACGAAGTTCCTTCGGCTAATGTAGAATCGACACAATTTGCAAAACAGATCATTTAACGGTTTTATTCCACGGACTTTTTCTTACGGTTTTACTATCACATTTTTTTCAGTTCGGTCGCGCAGCAAAATCCATTTCTCCTCCAAGCGTGCCGTAAGGAACTTCGTTCCAAAAAAATGGTAAAATGATTATGCCTTACTTGTATTTTTAAGACATTATGGTCACTTAGATAGTTTCTATGTACGGAACCTTGTGCTTTAGACTTTTCCTACAAAAAAAACAAAATGACAGTAGGTACAGGTACTTTCAGTGGGACCTCGAAGCTTTACTGTAATTTGTTTAGATAGCTACTGTTACTCCATCATTTCTTTTTTTTCTAAATTTTTCATTCGTAGCCACAAAAACGGTCTCGAGGAAAATTTTTCAGAGAAATTTTGTTGTCGATTCACTTCAAAGACCATCACTTTTACGTCATAAAAAAATATAACAAACAGTACACACAGTAGACAACCTTTTCTTACCGCAAAAAAAAAGTTTTTCGTGGGCCACGCGGGCATTTTTCCCGCGCTCAAACGGACCGCAGCGTTCAAAACACAGAAAAAAGTTACTACAACTCGCCGCGACCGACAAAAGAGGATTTTTTATTTTATATTCCAAATATTAAAGGACATCGTTAGCGGTAACCATTTGTTAAATATCTGAAATATTTTCGTGAACATTTAGGGCCGGACTGTTTTTTTTTTCACCGGCACGCGAGCGAGTTGTCTTGTTTAAGTTGGGTGTTTAAAAAATAAAGTTGTTTTTTTTTTCACTCAGATATTGTTTTGAGAGTTTGCAACCTTTCGCCGCAAAGGGTGTTATAAGTTCTTGAAAGGAAAGTTTTTAATATTTTTTGTAGACTGTTTTGTAGAGTTGAAGAATAATTTATTTTTTTCTTGTGTTTATTTGAATGTTCTAAAGGATATTAATGTATTACGAAGCACATCAAGAAAAACAATGTCAAATCTATCTTTCAACACGTAATAATGCCTGGCGATCTGTCCTCCCTGACTACCCCGTCAGGGATATAACGTGAAGATATTTTTGTCTCGCCGTTATAAAAACTATGGCGCAGAACAAACACCTCTAGATCTATCAGCAATTAAGATAAACGTGACGTGTTTCAGGATTTTACAACAATAGAGTAAAAACACTTTATTGTACACCATATCAAATCTTATAAGAAATTTACTACTAAATTAAATCTAAGTACAAAGGGCGGTGTTATTGTTTGTAGCGATCTCTTCCAGACAACCTTAGGAAGAATTTGGGTTTTAGGAATAATCTTAAATGGTAGTTTATGGCGTACTAGGCATAGTAACAATGCCAAAATTATGCTTACTACTAAAGTAGGCATACACAAAAATATATAAATATATTACACACATAAATACATGCATACATACAAATATTCATACGTACAATACTTTTCTTCTTATATCTTATAAATAAAAATGAATTGATGTTCGTTAGTCTCGCTAAAACTCGAATATGGCCTACCGAATTAGCTAATTTTGGTCTTGAAATGTTGGTAAAGGTTCAGGGTAGGTTTAAACGGTTAGAAATTAAACATAATAAATAAAACAAAAACTAAATATGACCATTAATTTTTTCAATACAAAATGTTCCTGCATGTGAAATTTAGATGTTCTTTTAGACTCTTATTTTTTTGTTTAAAAATTTATAAATAGTCACTTGGTTTTTTTTTTTAATTTGTGGGACACTTTTCATACAGCGCCATCTAGCCCAAAGTAAGCTAATATTAGCTTGTGTTATGGGATCTAGATAACTGATCATCATCATCATCCGAGCGTCTGTCCCAGTTGCGTCTCGCGACGCCCGAGGTCCGCTTTCCTACATTTTCTCCTCCACTTCGCACGGTCTTCGGCATCCCCTGTAGTGAGACCATTGGCACGCATGTCATCCCTTACGACGTCAAGCCAGCACTTCTTGGGTCTTCCCCTCTTACCGGGACCCGGCGGGGCTGACATGGCCAGACATTTACCTACGTAGCCCGGCGGTTGCCGCAAGACGTGACCATACCAACGAAGGCGACACTCTTGCAACTTGTCTGCAATGTCACGGACGTGAAGGCCGCCGCGGATGCGAGAGTTTCTCACGCGGTCCATCCGCGTGACCCCACACATCCACCGCAGCATCTTCATTTCCGTGACACGCAGCTCCTGCTTGTGTCGCTCCAATATCGGCCACGTCTCACTGCCATGTAAAAGGACAGGTCTAATAATGGTTTTGTAGACCTGTCCCTTCAACCGGATCGGCATTTTAGCGTCACAAATGACACCGGTCATCTCCCGCCATTTGGCCCACGCGGCAGCAATGCGTGACTTGACATCGCAATCGATGTCACTGGACGTGTGAAAAACAGATCCCAGGTATTTAACCTGGTCCGTGCGCTCGACCAAATCACCGCCTATGCGGACGGATGTGGGATCTGTCGAGTTTAGTGCCAAGTACTCGGTCTTCGCCACATTTAGTTTCAGACCGCCGTTCTCAAGCGTCTCCTTCCACGCCTTTACACGTCGCACCAATCTGCCCCTGTCCGCGTCTGCCAGCGCAATATCGTCAGCATACATGAGCAACCATGGAGGCTGCTCATGTGGGTTTATGATGCTGTCCGACAATTTGTCTAATATTACACTGAACAGAAGCGGACTAAGGACCGAACCCTGGTGTACCCCGACGGTGATGGGGAAGGGTTTCGTGTCGCCAACAGCAGTCCGAACCATTGAATCGGAGTCACAGTACATGTCCCGGATAGTGTCAATATAGACCTCTGGAACCCCTTTGGACAGTGCCCACCAGATCATCGCACGAGGAACACAGTCGAAGGCCTTCTGCATGTCTAGAAACAAACAGTGCAGAGGCGTGTTCTTCGACCTGTATTTCTCTGCGACAACCATCAGGGCAAAAACAGGGTCCGTGGTCCCATAACCAGGGCGAAACCCATATTGACACCCCGAGAGAGTGCACTCCTGCCGGATCCGAGAGTCTATAATCCTCTCGAAGATCTTCATGGTGTGGGACGTCACCTTAATACCGCGCAATAATACTCAGTCTCCATTGGTTTGGGATCTGCCCGCTGAGATTATGCGGTTAAAAAGGTTTACTAAGATGCCCACACCGCGAGGACCCATCGCCTTCCAGGCTTCGATGGGGACTCCATCGGGTCCGACAGCTTTCCGATTCTTCATGCGGCGAAGCGCAGTCAGGACTTCTCCAGGCGTTACCGGTGGCACTAGTCCCTGATTCGGAGGGAGGTCCGGAGGCTGCACCTCTTTGTGCTGTTTATTAAGCAGCTCGTGGAAGTACGAGCGCCATCTCTCCTTTACCGCGAGGTCTTCGCTTAACAGGTTGCCCTCAGGGTCTTTTACACAGCGACACTTGGATATATCCTGTGCCGCTTTGACCCTGGAGCGCGCCAGCTTATAGATGAGCTTCTGCCCCTCAGACGATTCCAGCTTATCATACAGAGGTTGTAAGTGGTCACGTCTGGCTCTGGCTACAGCTCTCTTTGTGGCGCGCTTGGCAGCCCTGTACGCATCGCGGTCTTCAGGAGATCCGGTCGCTTGCCACTTTTTAAAGAGGGCTTTCTTCTCCCTAGTCTCTCTCTGGACTGCGTCGTTCCACCACCAAGTTTCCTTGTCACATTTGCGTCCACCCTTAGACTCACCGAGCACCACCTTCGCCGCTCCAAGGATGGCCGCCTGAACTTTGTCCCAGTAATCTTGAACTGGTTCGCCTTCAGTGTCGGTGCACTTGTCACCGACAGCTGAGACGAACTCCTGGGACCTAGTTTCATCAAGCAGCCACCATCTGAAGCGGCGCTGGCACCGCTCGATGCGTTGGCCTTTGGGCTTCACGCAGAGGTCCATGACAAGGAGACGGTGTTGTGCAGTAAGATTCTCACCGGGTATGACCTTGCAGTTGGCCACCTTGCCGATGCTGTGTCGCCTAGTGAGTAGGAAATCGATCTGAGTTGTACGCCTCCCGCTCTTGTGATGAGATGTTCGGATTTCTTTTTGAAATACGTGTTCACAATGGCCAGATCGGCAGCCGCACACGTTCTGAGGATAGTTTCTCCTTCAGCGTTGCGGGTGCCGTATCCAAAACCACCATGAACACGCTCAAACTCCTCACACCTCTCACCCACATGACCGTTTAGGTCGCCGCCCAAAACGATTCCCTGTGACAACGGAATGCTCTGAAGCATTCCCTCGAGTTGACCCCAAAACGACATCTTATCGGCGTCGCTACAACCGGCCTGAGGCGCGTAGGCACTTATCAGGTGGGTAATAATCCCATCGATAAGCACCCTCACGATCATAAGCCAGTCGCTACAGCGTTTCACCTCCAAGATGCCACTCTGCAGCCCCTCGGAGAGCACAACGGCCACCCCGTTCTCCCCACCAGGCGCACCCGTGTAATACAGCTTGTAGCCGTTCTGCAAGGGCCGGGCTCTTTTGCCCTTCCACCGAGTCTCCTGCAGGAACGCCACGTCCACCCTCCGCCTGGAGAGTACCTCGGCCAACTCTACCGCACGCCCAGTCAGCGTGCCAATGTTCCAAGATGCGAAGCGGATTCGGGTTGGGGCTAACTTCTTTAGCCGTGCTGGCCCGACACACGGCAGCCCTAGCCCACTTGCCACAGGAGTCGGGCGGGGAACCTGCGCGCCGTTTTGCGGCGGCGCCCTATCCCTAGCAGCTTTCCTATTATACTTTACCATTTTGTTTCGGCGGGTGGCTTTTATGGGAGCGACGCCCTCAGACCTCCCAACCCCAGAGGGGAAAGCCAGCGCCAGAACCTCGTCCGTTAATCAGCAGGTGCACGCACTAGCATGGGAGGTTGACTTGGGCCCCGAAGATCTTGGTGGGGCCCCTTACACCCTGGTATAACTGATAAACATACTTATATATTTCTAAATACATACATTTTATACATAGTAAACACCCAAACTCCGAAACACACATTTGTGGATCACACAAATATTTGTTCCGACCCGGGAATCGAACCCGGGACCTCTTGCGTAGCAGTCGGATACACTCCCACCGCGCCACAGGTTGTCAAATATTTATCGGTGCGATGAGAAATTTTTCTGTGTCATAATTTCATTACTGTTGTGAGAGTTACGATCTCTTTAGTCTATTTTGTTGGAATACAAAAGAATTCTGTTTCAGTGTCAGTTGATTGTCGAAAAAAGAAAATCTATAATTCCATAATAATTTTATTATTCTCATGTACGTGTGTTTGTCACCTAAGTCTTCCTAAACGGCTGGACCGATTTGAATAAAATTTTATTTATACTAGAAAATAATGGGTTACTAGATTATTTGAACAAAAAACATGCTGGTAGAATGACCTAGCAGGTGGCGCTGTGTTCGGTATATGATAATTTATACTGTTGATTGATGGCACTTGGTGGAACTTGCTACACATTTTCAATAATAACACTTGTACTATTCCACAATATTTACTTGATAAACCTTACCGGTTTCGCCTCACGGCATTCTCAAAGGCACACAATATGACAACTCATCATATTGTGTGTGTGTATGAGTTGTCATATTGTGTGCCTTTGAGAATGCAGTGAGGCGAAACCGGTAAGGTTTATCAAGTAAATATTGTGGAATAGTACAAGAGTTATTATTGAAAAAAAAAAAATCGGTATATGACATAATTTAATCTACAAGAGAACGGTACATAATTTCATTACACCAACCGTAGATTCGTTAGAAGTTATTTTTTTTATACCACTGAGATGACAGACAAGAATACGATTCACATGATCGAATGTGGTCATATCAGAAGTACTGCACTCGCATTTTTGAAGAACCCGTTACTAGGCAGGGAGTTTATAACACAATCCAAGAGTACCTACGCTGTAAAAACCCCCCCTATCCGACCATACCGTATGTGTTGATAGTGTTAGGATGGACACTGTCTGTGGCGAGCGGTGCGGTGATAGAAAGTAGACGTGGGCATCATGTCAAAAAAATGCTCAAAGCGCAAACCATTGTACATGCTATAAAATACATGATACCACCCGTAAGTCATGCACAGTGCACCAGCCCTTAGGTGACAACAATACTCCA
Source organism: Thumatha senex (assembly GCA_948477245.1). Taxonomy (NCBI): domain Eukaryota; kingdom Metazoa; phylum Arthropoda; class Insecta; order Lepidoptera; family Erebidae; genus Thumatha; species Thumatha senex. Next base: position 22,547,389 of record OX419744.1, on the reverse strand, counting down.
TGAGTAGCCACGCTTTGGACTTATAGAGAGGCAATGGTTGCAACGCAGTAACGTACTGTCGCGCCCTGTAGGGTACTCCGAGCTTTTTGACACTAGTTTTTACCTCAACCTGTAAATGACTACGGTATCGGGCGGTATCAGTAGAGATCTCAATACCGAGGATCTCCATACTATTGGAGATTTAAAGAAGCGTAAATATTTAAAGTGAAGCTGCTTTTACGGGTATTTACTTTAACTAAGCACAAAATTTATAAATTAAAAGGCGATACGAAGTCCGCCGGGTCAGCTGGTATACTAAATCTTATCTTATCACCCATGGGAAATACTTTTAGTGCAATAACCAAAATTCACGCGAGAGGAGCCGCGGGCAGCTAGTTTTTTTTCCCTTAACCTAAATTTTCAATGACCTGAGGAGGTGTTATTGAGTTCCCAAATAACAAAAGTACTTGGAAACTGTTACAAATTCAAGTAAAATTACCACCGCGGAGAAAAGATACGGGCCCTTACAAATAGAGCTATCTGCTTAGGACGCGATTCATAATAGGATAATTATTCATATTGTAAAGATCTCTACACACTCCAACACGCAAATAATCGACTAAAAATATTATTTTATAATTACTGGTTGTTTTTTTCTTTAAGCATAATTATTATGATAAATAATCAACGGTCTCATTTCATCTACCTTATGGCCGTTTGTAACACTCCTAATATATGATAAGGTTGTTATCATGTTTCACAGTAGCTATCCTGGTTGCCATGACCCTTTCGCAGAGTTCTAGCAGAAAGGATTGAAAAAAAAGATCCATCGAATGTCATTGAGCATGTGCGATAGTGATGATGAATAGGAGAAAAAACAAGATCAGATCTTAATTTACAACAATGACGAAGAATAGAGAAGTTACACCGTGTTCAAACTCGGCGAAGTCCCAAAAGAACTTAGAGTGTCTTGAAACCGGCATCGAAATCAATCAAAAGGTCATGTGAAGGAGTTGGAAAAACAAAGTAACGCCTTTGCAAAGCGGAAGTTCTTTAGAAAACAAAACACAAATAACATCAGATCTGTCCTGAACTCCAATGGAGATTGTGGCACATCTAGCCCCCCGTAAATGGCCCTCAGGTATATCCTGCGACCCGGATGGGAAGAAGGCGGAGCACCGCGGGGTTTAGTGGGTATGACGGCCGCCAAAGGCCGGGAATCCCACTCACCGTTCCTGCTCCGCTGCAGCAGGAATGATGGCGCATAAACGCATTCCCCGCGTCAAAAAAAAACAGGATTAGCTTACCGCAATGCGTTTAAGATACGCTTCTAAAATAATATCCAGTATATCCTCCCCCTAATCAAGGAGCGATCCACCAATGTATTACCATAGGCACAATGCTGTACCTAATTTGAATATCTTGCTTATGGGACAATCGGCAGACTAAAAAATATGAACAATAAGCGAAGTCACGTCACCAGACCCGCTATGGTTGCCACAAGACAGATTAGTTTATCTTAATGGTGTATCTATGAGTTTGAGGTATTTTTAACAACAATTGAGTTAGTAAAATATAGCTTCCCACCATTTTTAGGAACTGCTTTGATAATAATTACCTTTACTATATTTTGTAGAACAGTTCTGTTCTATTTAAGAAGTGCTCATTGTTCCATGGGAGTATTTTCTTCTTTATTTGGTTGTATATAAAAGCTATAAATATATTAGAATATATTAGAAGCGCTCGTGGCCCCGCGGTCTCAGTGTTCTGTAAACGATCACTGAGTTACGCAACTTTCACTATGGATGGTACTCGGATGGGTGACCACTTTGTGGCATTTACATTTGCGAGCGTTTCCGTGCTTCGGAAGGCACGTTAAGCCGTTGGTCCCGGTTGCCAGTAAAATGGCAGTCGTTAAGCCTGGTTGAAGGCCTTATGGGCGGCTTAAAAATTTCAACAGCAGGTAGCCACAACCTGCGTCTGTCTATTTTAACACGGCAATGGGCTCACCACCTATTACGTGGGACAGGAATCCACACGGTGTAAAGTGGGCATATAATATGCCTCTGCCACCCCTTCGGGGATAAGGCGTGATAGATATTTATTTATAAATATATTATTATACTATTTATACTGTTGATTGACGGCACTTGGTAGAACTTGCTACACATCTTGAATGAAAACACTTTTACTATTCCACATTATTTATTTTAATATTGCCTTAAATCTAAAAATCGATGCTGTAAAGCAAAACCAGTCAGGTTAAAATATAAATAATATAAAATAGTAAAAATTACGATTAAAATATAGTGAAGAATTTCAACTTGTTTCGGTACGGTTTGGGTAGTTCAGTTGCTAAAATATTGTCCTGGTTTGGCAAATTCAATCCCCGTCTCGAACCAATTTGTCTCTTTCACTTTAATAAAAAAAATATCCACTTTAACTGTTTGATTTTCCGTTCTACCAGTTATGATAAGAAAATTAAATTAGGCTATACTTTGTGTAAATCGATTAGATGTTAAAGGAGTCTGGAGAGCTGTAAACACAGTTCAGAAAGCTATACTGCAAACATTCTTTCAAAGATATATCAGATCCTAGTCATTTAAAAAAATTCAAAAATATGTATTTATTATTTTATTTACCAAGATCTTCGACACCCAAGCGATCTCACTTACTAGCGGTGCACTACGTGACTTATGGACGAGGCGGTAATGATGCAGGCATCCTTATGAGGTTGGGAAGTCAGAAGGCACTCGCTTCCAACAATGCCCAAATTAAAAGCGAAATGAGAGCTGCTCCTAACTGCCTAATAAAAGAGGAATCCAGACTCCGAATCCAGGTAGGGTTTGAAATCAACTGGGAAACACTAAAGATGAAGAAGAAGATTTATAGTTTATGTTTATAGATATAAATAAATATAAATATCCATCACGCCTTATCCCCGAAGGGGTGGCAGAGGCATATTATATGCCCACTTTTCACCGTGTGGATTTCTGTCCCACGTAATAGGTGGTGAGCCCATTGCCGTGTTGAAATAGACAGACGCAGGTTGTGGCTACCTGCTGTTGAAATTTTTCATGCCGCCCATAAGGCATTCAACCAGGCTTAACGACTGCCATTTTACTGGCAACCGGGATCAACGGCTTAACGTGCCTTCCGAAGCACGGAAACGCTCGCAAATGTAAATGCCACAAAGTGGTCACCCATCCGAGGACCAGCCATAGTGAAAGTTGCGTAACTCAGTGATCGTTAACAGAACACTGAGACCGCGCGGCCACGAGCGTTTATGTTTATAGATAGTAAGTATATTGAAAGATTTTATGCCTAAAATATTCTCTATTGGTTGACCAATAGAGAATTTAGTTCTGCATTACCCAATGGTTGACCATTGGGTAATGCTGAACTAAATTCGATAAATCAATAAAAAAAATCAGGAATTGTAAGTAGAGCAGTTTCAGTCTGGTTTAATAATTTATATAGCCTAGATATTTGAACTGTACTTGGTCAAACGAAAAATAATTTCAAAATAGAATTATAATTACATTCCATTCCGTGACAGCCCTGGGACAAATATAATAAATAATGTGGAGAGACAAATATGAAAATAAGTCCTCTACCGCACAGGTATCGGCATTCGCACAACTCATTTGCCTACCATTTGTGGTACAGTCAGCAAAACCACTCTACTTTAATTTACAAAGTTATTTTAGGCAATATACGCTGTATGCTAGCCAGTTTTTTTTATAAATTATAATTTAAAATAAAATAATATTGGCATAGCTATCAACAATACTCTCCAACCTCATTAAGGTAGTTCTGACTGGGCAAGATGTACACTTTATTACTTAACTTCACGTGAACTCGTTACACTTGAATGTTTAGCTACTTTTCTTTAATTTTTTTTTACATGTTGGCTAAATACCCACGTGCTCCTCAAGATTATCATTTTAGCCCAATCAATTTCATTAGGAGGGTTACAAAACACCGTGATCTATCGTCCAAAGTTAAATTATCATAGAAAAATCAATAGCATTTTCCAAATTTATTTTAGATAACATCCGAAATCTTCACGTTTTTTTATCTTAGCCAGTAGGGCCCCGATAGCGACCCTCAGGTTGACGACCCAGAAATTTGCCTTTTCAGAGACCCAGGATTGTAAGAGGAGAAGAGCACGTGCGCCAGTAGAGAGTTCCATGTTTTTATGGTGTGACACAAGAAAGACATGTGGAAATTTTTAGTTCTGTGCATGATTGTGTCCACAGTGTGTGGATGACATCTCTGCCCCGCCCGTGTTCAAGGTCTAATCAAAACGTCAAGTTCAAGGTCGCTTGTTGCAGAGTTTTATAGCGTCATATTAGACCTAAATTTAAAAAATAACATTTACTCCGGCTGCAATACGGTTCATAAATACTTGCTTAATATATAATTACTTGTCCGAGACTAGATTTGCTATTTAAAAGCTCCAATAAAATTCCAGAAACAATTTTACATTCTGACTGTACATAAATGATTCAATACAATAAACAATCACTGGTAAATTTTTTTTTTCAACAAGAAGTATTGGTCAGTAAATAGCTAACCAAGTCGGGGTACAATCCCGATGTTGAATTGCCACCCCATTTGTGGACATATCGAGTTCTCATTGAGTTGGCCGAACCGAAGGCAGCATAAATATTGCCATCTGAAAAATAAATGTATCGGTATAGTTCTTTTTAAAATTCTGAATGGATTTGGATTGTATTTTTGTAATGTGTTTCGTCGATTTCTGATCGAGAAACAATTCCTCGATCAGAAATCGACGGGAACGTTACTATCAATAAGATACGGTGCGTTCTAAACTTATAGTTTTACATACCTTTAGCGAACAAGGCAAAAAGCGTGTTGTTGTTTATAACTATTTACGAATTTGCGTATTAAATTATTTGCATTTTTATTTATATCTAAAAAATAAAAAATAAAAATATATATTTATCTATTACGCCAGATGGCAAAGGCATACATATTGTATGCCCACTTTTCATCATGTGTATTTCTGTCCCACGTAATAGGTGGTGAGCCCATTGCCGTGTTGAAATAGACAGACGCAGGTTGTGGCTACCTACTGTTGAAATTTTTCAAGCCACCCATAAGGCCTTCAACTTGACTTAACGACTGCCATGTTACTGGCAACCGGGACCAACGGCTTAACGTGCCTTCCGAAGCACGGAAACGCTCGCAAATGTAAATGCCACAAAGTGGTCACCCATCTGAGGACCAGCCATAGTGAAAGTTGCGTAACTCAGTGATCGTTTACAGAACACTGAGACCGCGGGGCCACGAGCGTTTTATTTTTACTCGTAATATGGATTGACGAATTTTTAGGATTAATAAATCCATAGATATTTTTTTAAATCAATTACTTTTATTTTATAAACTACTCGGGACTTCACGCGAAACAATTTTGTACTTACATTCACCGACGCTTCGAGCGCGTTGCAGCGCCCGTGGTCGCGGCTGGACTGATGGTGAGGGCCGAGAGTATGCATGGAGTTACTTTTGATTGTAGCTACCCTCCATTATTATTATAATGCAGGATAAGGCCGGCGACACACCTCACTCACTACGTCAGTTTTGTTTGGCACAGGTTTTCTACGGTCAAGTTTTTTCATCACTGAATTCCACATCCCGGATAGCTTGAATCCATCTTCCCTATTGAAATTATTGTATCTTCTAATTTCAATAGCTTCACGCACAACACGAGGATAATAGTGGCGAGCAATGGAGAGGACTTTGGGTTGATGGAGTTCGATCCAGTGATTACTACCCGACTCGAGGTGTTCCGCTATCGCCGATTTGTTGAACTGACGGTTTTTCACAGCTGCGATGTGTTCTTTGACCCTTTCTGTTGGTTCGTTTTGTTTGGCCTATATATGAATGTACTATATGTAAGTACAAAATTGTTTCGCGTGAAGTCCCGAGTAGTTTATAAAATTTGAGTATAAACCGCGAAAGTTTAAAAATAACATCAATTACTTTTCCAATGTTTTCATATATTACCGGGGTTACACACACATATCGCGCTGGCAGACGCGGACAAGGGCAGATTGGTGCGACGTGATGTGAAGGTGTGGAAGGAGACGCTTAAGAACGGAGGTCTATCGTCCTAGTCTGAAACTTAATGTGGCGAAGACTGAGTACTTGGCACTAAGCTCGACAGATCTCACACTCGTCCGAATACCAGACAAGGTTAAATACCTGGGATCTGTATTTCACACGTCCAGTGACATCGATTTCGATGTCGTGTCACGCATTGCTACCGCGTGGGCAAAATGGCGAGAGATGACCGGTGTCATTTGTGACCCAATAATGCCGATCTGGTTGAAGGAACAGATCTTCAAAACCCTCATTAGACCTGTCCTTTTACACGCCAGTGAGACGTGACCAATATTGGAGTGACATAAGCAGGAGCTGCGTGTCACGGAAATGAAGTTGCTGCGGTGGAAGTGTGGAGTCACGCAGATGGACCGCGTGAGGAACTCTCGCATCCGCGGCAGCCTTCACGTCCGAGACATTGCAGATAAGTTGCAAGAGTGTCGCTTTCGTTTGTATGGTCATGTGATGCAGCAACCGCCGGGCTACGTGGGAAACAAATGTCTGGCCGTGTCACGTGGCAAAGTTCACGAATCAAGTTGTCAATTTACATTTACATGAACATTTAAATCTAAATTCTTCATTCAGTAATAAAAATAATCCAATTATTTGTCTCATACCACGGTTGACACTGAATCAAACGCTTGATTTAAAATATTAAACCCTTTTGATCGACATAAAATGAAAAATTGCAGCACACCGAGGATCAGAAATCGCCATTTTAATTATAAATACGTTGTTCGTCAAACCGATATAAAAAAGAATCGAATAAAATCAAAATTATAAAGAGTAATATCAAACTTGACTTATAATTGGTTGTTCATCTTGATGTAACGACAGATTGTGCCACCTTTATTGCTATATACTTTACAGGCTAAAACCAGTTTTATGTATAACAAATAAAGTTGAAATTCAAATAAGGTATTGAAGAGATAAGGTCGAGCCCACATGGATATAATATTTATAAGATATGGTTGTATCAGAACCGAAGAGCCGTCTTCTAGACCGATGACGTTTGACGTATATTCTGACATCCCCTTTATGATATGGCGTAAAAGACAAGCTAGGTGTTCTTTTTATTGTTTGTCTGGTTTTAAATCGTTTATTGCCCGTGGTCCACCAGCTTAGTCCACCTGACTGGACCACGGACAATATTTTTTCCGGTGGATCACCAGAGTGTCCATATATTGATTACTAGGTGACCCCCCCGGCTTCGCATGTGACATACTTCGAACTCCCATGGCACCTTTTGAATCCCTTAGCTTATAAAATCTACAATAATGCAATAAAATTTGCATGATTTGTCGACATTTATGACTACTGCTCCGCTCTCCAGGGAAGTAGCATGATGATAGAAGAATTTATTTATTAATAGGATACTTTTCCAGTACCTAAACCATGCAGGTGGATATACCTATACCACGGGCAATAAACGTTTTAAATTGTAGCCCCACTAACTCAGTGTTCTGTAAACGATCACTGTGTTATGGATAAATTTTAAAAGCAATTATTTTGCTAAATTTCTCATAAATTTTTAAATAAAATGGAAAAAGACAATTCTATTCGAGACGTGGATTGAACCCGTGACCTTTGCACTGTGGACATACTCTTAAAAACGGCGGTTAAAATATGGTGGAGAATTTCAACTTGATACGATATGGTTCGGATAGTTCAGGTGGCTAGAACATTGTCCTGGTTAGACAATGGTCACGGGTTCAATCCCCGTCTCGAATCGAATTGTATTTTTCCACTTTATTAAAAAAGATCACTGTGTTAAGCAACCTTCTCTATAGCTGGTCCTTGGACGGGTAACTGCTTTGTTATATTTCTCGTTACGAGCGTTATGCTGCTTTGAAAGACGCGTTACCATTAGTCCCGGTTGTCAGTAACTTGGCAGACGTTAAGCCAATTAAGTTGTAGGAACAATTTCAGCAGCAGGTCGCCGCAACCTACGCTTTATATCAACATGGCAATGCCATCACCACCAGTTAAGTAGGACAAAAATGCAGAGGGTGAAATTTGGGCGTATAATATGTCTCTGACACCCCTTCGGGGATAAAAGCGTGATAGATAAAAACATTAATTAAAAATCTAACATAATATCTTCACGCTGTATCCCTGATGAGGTAGTCAGAGAGGACAGATCGCCTTCGTAATCCATGCATACTTTTTTCGCTTCCAGCAGATTCATTAATCATTTCATATAGAAACGTCTGGGTATCCAAGTACTTTTGATTTTTCTGTTTTTAGCAATCTGCTCACGGTTCATATAGAAGTATCGAAGTTTTTAGTAGTCAAAATGTTATAACTTGCGCCGTATGCATAGAGTATCGCAACGCAACTCAATGAACAAATAAAACACGGAACGATCTCTTACCGCTTTGAATAACTTAGAGTCCATATGGAAGATTGTTCTACATATACGAGTATCTACTTCAACCGATCTTCAGTCCCGGTTGCAATACAAGCCCACACTTTTGCTCCACTAATGTCCCACTATTATTTTTTTTTTCGGGTCCTTTTCTACATACCTAATCATGATCCCGTGTGCAAAAAGTTTCAAAAATTTGTTTATTTATCATTCCTTGTCTCCAAATTGGTGGCAGAGGCATATTATTCGCTCACTTTTTACCATATATATTCCTGTCCCATGTAGTAGGTGGTGAGCCTATTGCTGTGTCGAAATAGACAGACGCAGGTTGTGGCTCCCTGCTGTTGAAATTTGTAAGCATTCAATTTGGCTTAACGAGTGCCGTGTTACTGGCAACCGGTACCAACGGCATAACTTGCCTTCCGAAGCACGGAAACGCTCGCAAATGTATATCCACAAACTGGTCATCCATTCAAGGAATACCACCTATAGCGAATGTTGCTTAAGTAACCGTTTACAGAATACTGAATCAGCGGGGCCATGAGCGCTTCCTATCATCAATCAGTCAAATCAGCCTCACAGTCCACTGCTGAACCCTTACCCAATTTCCACCCTAAGACACAGGTGTGCCGTCTTTTTGGGAGAGATGGACTCTCTAACATGACAACTTTAATCGTCTGGATGACGACGGTTGCATCATTAGTGCATGGAGTAGATTAACAGTTGTATTTATAACTAAAAAAAACTAACTATCTTCACGCTGTATCCCTGACGGGGTAGTCAGAGAGGACAGATCGCCAGGCTTCGCGATCCATGATCTTTCTTTGATCCATCCAGTTGTATTTATGGATAATATTATCAATTTAACAGTTGTATTTATGTATAGTCAATATTCACTTCAAGTGAAGTGAGCTGCAATTCACTTGAAGTGCACTCATAGCATAAATTAAACACCGTATTGATAAAAAAAAATTTGATAGGCTCCACCGAATTTTAAATTTAAAAAAATTACAGAAGTACATGTGTGACAAAAAATCAAAAAGTGTTGAAAATAAAAAGCGGTATGTTGCGGTATTGTAGACGGATACCACCGTGTACCTGTGCTGATCCGATAATTTTTGGGCCTCGGTTCACTGGTAAATGTACATTTTCAATGATACCTGAATGTGTGACGGTCTTTTCTTAAACAAATAGAATATTAGCGATAAAATAAATAAATAAATATCCATCACGCCTTATCCCCGAAGGGGTGGCAGAGGCATATTATATGCCCACTTTTCACCGTGTGGATTCCTGTCCCACGTAATAGGTGGTGAGCCCATTGCCGTGTTGAAATAGACAGACGCAGGTTGTGGCTACCTGCTGTTGAAATTTTTCATGCCGCCCATAAGGCATTCAACCAGGCTTAACGACTGCCATTTTACTGGCAACCGGGACCAACGGCTTAACGTGCCTTCCGCAGCACGGAAACGCTCGCAAATGTAAATGCCACGAAGTGGTCACTCATCCGAGTACCAGCCATAGTGAAAGTTACGTAACTCAAGTGATCGTTTACAGAACACTGAGACCGCGGGGCCACGAGCATTTCTATATATTAGCGATCATATTACTCGTACTATTTTAGCCACTAACTCTTCCAGCTAAGCTAAACACCTGTATTAACTATATCCGACTACGCCTAATATACGGCATTAGTCGGAATACCTACTGATTCCTGCGGTTTAACCCGTGACATACTTCAAACACACATCACACTCAATATCACACTTAATACCGTCTTTTATTATTTTAACAACCATGAATGACAATTTTCCCGAATAGTTAACATTTATTTTTATTACTGCTCCGTTTTCCACTGTAGTAGCATGATGAGTAAACGCCAAAGGTTTGTAAGTATGGATGGCTGTTTGTTACTCTTTCACGCAAAATCTACTGAATGGATTTTGATGAAACTTTACAATAATATAGCTTACACATCAGAATAACACATAGGCTACTTTTAATCCCGGGAACAATTTTCTGTGAGAAACGGAAATGGGAAAACGCGTGCGGAGCCGCGGGCTTCAACTAGTATTAAATGAACTCTCCATGTTGATTGTTGGGTAACTTAGCTTGTGCTATGGGATCTTGACAACTGATAAATATATTTTTATACTTGTAAATAGGTTAGTAAATTAAGCTAATAAACGGCAACGTCGGTTAGTTGGAAAGAAAAGATTGACGAAGATTATTTATTGCGTGAAAGAAGAAGATATGAGTCAGGGCTTACATACGAAGACCAAAGGTTATTTTCGAAGACGAAGTGAGTAGATTGCTCAATAACGAAAAGGTCAAAAGTACTCGGGTACCCAGGAGCGAAAGTAGTAGGTATATGCATGGATCGCGAAGTCTGGCCTCTTCGACTCTCCCACATAGGATTGTGCAAGTAGAAAATGGTCATAACAACACATAAAAGAGTTAGTTTCACTTCCTACCCAGGACTATGGGTAGGAAGGGAAACTAACTCTAAAATTTCGTTTTCGTTTTCGTGCAAGGAAACCAGGAATTCAAGTCCAGGTACGTCCCCGGCAGCCTCCACCTCAGCATGTCGCAGCAAGCAGCAAGGTAGTGTGCCCATTCCTGTTTTTCCATTTCTTTTTCCGTCGACAATCGCGTGTAAATTTCATTTTTGTCTTTCCCCGCAAATACAGTCCACTTTGAATTTATTTATCTCGCCCGCTCAACCATTTTCGGGTCAAAAAAAGGTCGTTCCTCCAGTTTTCGTAGTCGTGGACTATTGCTACCGGGTATTCGTGTACTCTACATGAAGAGACAGATGAGTTATTTACAAATAAATAAAATTTAAGTAATAATAATTTTATTCGAAATTCTAAAATAACAGCTTTTCACTAAATGCATATTACATATAAAAAAAAAAACTAAACATTTTTTTTTTCTCTGTCTGTGTGATCCGCCTAATCTCTGAAACGGCTGGATCGATTTTAATGGGACTTTCATCGGCAGATATCTGATATAAGTAATTTAGGCTATATTTTATTACTATAGTCTCGCGGAAACAGGCACTACACTACTGAAACCGCAGAGCGTAAGCTAGTTTTCTAAATAATGTAATCAATTCTTAAACACCTTAAATTATATTTACATTAACTTTTATTTAAAACAAAAACGAAACTTGTAAACTTAACCAAAACTTAACGTAAGTTAATCAATAACAGGTAAGTAGTGATTAAGTATTATGAGGGCTTTTGAGCCCAAGTTAATTTAGATTGATGGTTTAATAACAAGATAGACAACGTTTGAAATATGTGTTCGACTGTCTGTCAGTTTCTCGTCTAGCTGGTGTCAATGTTTTGTTTTATATCTACCGGTATTAATCGGGCTGCGTTTGATATGCCTCTAGAATACAAAGGAAACTACTTTTAAAGCATGGAACTCTCTGCCGGCGCACGTGTTTCTCTCCTCTTACAATCCTGGGCCCTTTAAGACAAGCGAGAACAGGCATATTTCTGAGCCGTCAAAATGAGGGTCGCTATTGGAACCCTGCGTGCGGGTTGAGATAGAGTCCCTTATTCACGGGTCGTCTTACCATAAGGCGGGCGAAGCCATTTTGACGTGCGAAATATATAAAAAAAAATGAAGATTTCTAAATATCGAAGTACCAATATGGCAAGCGCACGTGGCTTCACTAACTCAGCGTTCTGTAAACGATCACTGTGTTAAGCAACTTTGGCTATAGCTGGTCTTTGGATGAGTGAGCACATTGTGGCATTTCTATTGAAGGGCGTTTCCGTCGTTAAGTCATTAAGCCAAGTTGAAGATATTATAGGCGAATTGAAAAATTTTAACAGCAGGTCGCCACAACCTGCGCCTGTTACTATCAACACGACAAGACGACTCACCACGAGGGACAAAAATACCCCTTCGGGCATAAAGGTGTGATAGTATTTAGGTATGTATTACCCGAGATCTCAGCATATAAGTTGCATATTATACTTACTACCTTGCTTTATTCTATTGCTTCCAAATCCTACCTTCTTTCTGTTTTTAATTTTTTACTTTTTACGGCAATTTTAAGGTACCCACATTACTAAATGATACCAATATTTGTGGAAATAAAACATCACGAATATAAATCCCTCTGTCTTGTTCTTATCAGCTTCTTTCCCGTACAATTATTGGGAAGTCGTGGGACTCAGAACTTATAATAATAGGTAATACTTATTATTATTTGTTCTGAGGTCTGTTTTGTACCTTTGTTCATAAGTTAATTATAGCTCGTAGAAGCCATTGATTCTTCGGCATGACGATTGCTTACTACCTTAATTCATTAAGGGTTGCTTTACGCAAGAGTATTAATATTAAATTTTCGCACATCCACCAACTAACAAAAACATCTAAATGATAGAAATCCATAATTAATAAGAAATGATAAGTTCTATCGTGTAAACAAAATAAAAAAGGGTGAAAATAATATAATGCCAGGGCTGTCAAACGCGCGCACCGGGCGGGGCAAACAGTATGATTGACAACCCTTGACAGCGGTTAAACACAGGTCGAATCGCGAAACCTTTTTTTATTCGTTTTTCCATACGTTCAGGGGTGTGCTCTGGTTTTACTTTTACCATCGAATGAAAAGGATTCTTTATATCAGTCTTGATATAAAGAATCTTTTACGAAAGCGTTCAATATACTTAGGTAAAATGTATTTTTTTAATATAAATAAAATAAATATCGTTGGGACAACTCGCACAACGACATCTGATTCCAAACTAAGCAGAGCTTCTATGGTAGTAAGCTTCTATGGTATATTTCTATAGTATATTTCTATATACATACATATTATAGATAAATAACACCGAGACACAGAATAAACCATCGTGCTCATCACACAAAGTTTTATCCTGGGTGGGAATCGAACCCACGACCTCTTGCGTAGCAGTCGGATGCACTCCCACCGCGCAACAGAGGTAGTCATCATTTTTTTAATACTTTCCTGACTATTGTCTTTAAAGCTGTAGATTTAGTTCCAATTGTAAATAGGAGCATTTTAAAATTAGTATAAGCACCAAGCATTGATAGACGGAAATTAGCACCAGTAAATCTTTATTGTAATATTCAGTATTCGCTAGGAATCTAACTGACTGCCTCGGTGGCGCAGTGGTAGTGTATGCGACTGCCGCGCTTGATATCCCGGGTACGATTCCCGGGTTGGAGCAAATATTTGTGTGATCCACAAATGTGTGTTTCGGAGTTTGGGTGTTTCCTATGTATTATATGTATGTATTTAGAAATATACAAGTATGTTATCTAGATCCCATACCACAAGCTTATATTAGCTTACTTTGGGCCAGATGGCGCTTCATAATAAATTTAAGGAAAATGTATGAACATTTGCTCGATTTGTTGACCATTTGATTAGAAGATCCGAGTATAGTAGTAGTATAAGTATATAGGGCAGTAGCATGATGGTATAGAGCCAACACATAAATATTTTTTCAATTCGAACCGACAGTTCCTTAGATTAACGCGCTCAACCAAAAATATCTAAATCTCATCACTACTAATAATATATTATAAAACTGTAGTAAGTATAATTTTTTTTTTTAATATCAAGATTATCACTTGCTAGCAACCCTAGAATTCATTTCACATAGCTCACATCACTTCGATACAATTCTACGCACACAGCTGGATATGATACGGTTTATAATTTTATAACAAAATGCTTCGACTTTTTTCCAATCTTTGATGAGTACGGATTAAGATTAGGTACTCAAAAAATGTCTGACAGATGTTTGTATGAAATTTCTTGAGTGGTGAATGATAGGTTGATGTTTTTAAATTTAGCTTCGGTTGTCGATGGTTATAATATTTTAGTTTGTGTGATTTTTTTGCGTGATTATTGAGATATTACTTTGGGATATGAAGCGATGTAATTATACTTTTTTTTATACCACTGACTGGTATAAAAAAAAGTGGCTGACAAGCATACGGCCGGCCCACCCGATGGAAAGTGGTCACAGTGGTCAGTGGACATTTGCAACACCAAAGGTACTTGCGCTTCCGACCCTTTATAAACCTTCTAAGACCCTTTTGAAGAATACTGTAGACGGAAAACCCAGGCAGGGAGCTAATTCCAAAATCTAAGCGTAAGCAGAATAAAGCCTCTATCGGACCTAACCGTATGTGAGCATTCCGGACGCAAAGCGTGAGGGTGAATACCCTGTCTATGGGGGGCGCTGCGATCATAGAAGATAGCCATGGGCATCATATTAAACAATTCCTCAGAGCACAGACCGTTGTACAGGCTATAGAATACACATAAGGAGGCGAAGTCTCTCCTATCATGAAGGAACTCAACAACGCCTGCTAGTAGAGGATCGTTAATAATCCTCACAGCACGCCTTTCTACGGAGTCAAAAGGCCGAAGCTGGTATTCAGGTGCACCAACCCAAAGGTGACAGCAGTGTTTATAATATTTAATCGTTAAGAGCAATGATTCACAGCCAATTTATGCACTAGGTATCTAGGTACTTTAACAAATATTATTTTTTTGCCATTTCACTTTTAAACAATGACATTTATTCTGAAAATTTACTATTATTTAACAAGATAAAGGCCATTATATTAGAGTGACAGTAGAGTAATCGTGATTTAAGTTTTATAAAATAGCATTTCTATGACATACATAACTTCTGAAAGCTTAGACAGTAACAAGTGCAGACGACGGAGGGTGCACTACGTTGCACCAGCCGTGGTCAGAAGCAGATTGACTAGACTCCTCCGGCTTCGCCCGTGACATACCTCGAACTCCCGTCGCACCTAATTAATCCCGTCGCACCTAATTAATCCCGTCGCTTATAAATTCTACAATGAGGTATTAAAATTTGCCCGATTTGTCGGCATTTTTTTGTGGATTACTGCTCCGTTCTCCAGGGAAGTAGCGTGATGGTATATAAACTTATATATTCTTCGCTAAATTAGCTATCTAATATTTTTTAAATCCGACCTGTAGTTCCTGAGATTGGCGCGTTCAAACAAACAAACAAATTCTTCAGTTTTATAGCATCAATGAATATGTATTATCTACATTATAGCAAATTAATAAATAAATCATGTCAAGATTTTTTATCAATGTTCTGCAGATGGTATGCAGATCTGAATGACCAAAGTGATAAAAAAGATTTTTTACGGAATACTTCCTAAAAAAACTTTTTATAAGTCTGATAATTATTAATACGAACAAACGCCATTATTATCATTCCCGGTTGCTTTGCAAAGTTAGCTGCAATTTAACAACAGTTTTCTGCTTATTTATATTTTAGCAGAGCGTCACCTTGATTGCCTCTGTGGCGCGGTGGGAGTGTATCCAACTGCTACGCGGGTTCGATTCCCACCCAGGATAAAACTTTGTGTGATGAGCACGATGGTTTATTCTGTGTCTGGGTGTTATTTATCTATTATAGTATGTTTATCAGTTATCTGGTTACCATAGTACAAGCTCTGCTTAGTTTGGAATCCGATGGCGTTGTTAAAAAAAAACTTAAAACAAATTATTATGATTATATCTCAAGCTCGATGGAATAAAAACATAAAACTCTATCGATCTATACAAAGGACATTTACATTGAAATTGCCACAGCATGAAAACAAGAGTGTCTCACTTGCGATACGAAATGATAAAACTCTTCCGATGCTTTTTAATGCTAACGATGAATCGTGTCGTGAGGGACGCCCACCGAACGCATTCGTAGCAATGCTATTATGAACTGCAAAAGAAACCACTTTGCTGGTATGGGTGTGCTGTACTGTGATGACACGGGTTTTTGAGTAAAAGCGACAAAGCATTGTAAAAGACCACGCCACTACCACTGGGTTTTCAGAGGTAGACCCATTAAGTTCTGTAGCGCAATTCACAAATCTCGGATCCAAGTCCTCTACTGCGCAAATGTCATCGATGTTCATAGAACTCGAATATCGATGACATTTGCGCAGTAGAGGACTTGGATCCGAGATTTGTGAATTGCGCTACTGGTCTGTTGAAGGTCTCTCTATCTCTCGCTCCCTCTCTCTCTCTCTCTGTCTCTCTCTGTCTTCATCATAACATCATAATTAGATACTTGGAAATATTACCTAGATTTGAAGCCTGGTCCACTTTTAGTTGGCTGCTAGAAGTAGCTATCGTTTTGATTTTCAGTATTAATAGGAGGGACAGCCGTCTGATCTTCAAACTCCTTCGTTGCCTCATCTTTTAGACAGCAGTAGCAAGTGGGTGTGCACTGCTAGCAGCTGATGTCGCTTACCCTGCCTAGAAATTCTAGGGGCTGCCAGTGAAAAGAGTGAGATACACCTTCGGTTCCAAAATGTGGGGTTCAAATGAAACTAGGACGTTTGGATGATGATTATTTTAGAACGTGCCTTGACAATTTTAATAAATACTAGTACAAAGACACAAATCACTCTTGAGGATACTTAGTTACGAATTTTTTCACTGGTATTTTAATAAATGAAAATGAAGCGGTCGTGGCTTCGCGGTCTCAGTGTTCTGTAAACGATCACTGAGTTACGCAACTTTCACTATGGCTGGTCCTCGGATGGGTGACCACTTTGTGGCATTTACATTTACGAGCATTTCCGTGCTTCGGAAGGCACGTTTAGCCGTTGGTCCCGGTTGCCAGTAAACTGGCAGTCGTTAAGCCTGGTTGAAGGCCTTATGGGCGGCTTGAAAATTTCAACAGCAAGTAGCCACAAACTGCGTCTGTCTATTTCAACACGGCAATGGGCTCACCACCTATTACGTGGGACAGGAATCCATACGGTGAAAAGTGGGCATATAAAATGCCTCTACCACCCCTTCGGGGATAAGGCGTGATGGATATTTATTTATTTATTTAATAAATTGGGCTTATGAAATACGGTTACAAATCGTATCGTACTGTAAAAGGAAGCTCCCGCAATTTTTGATATTAAAATTTTCAATAATACCTAATGGATGTCTTGGTGAGATCGAGTTGAAGGCTCTCCATATTGAATGCGCCCCCGTTTTTTATAATGCAGCCCTTTGTATTCAGTGCTTTTGTCTTATTATTGGAGTGTTTGATGTCGCCCCATTCTAGCCAGTGTCATAATTATGTCATAAGAAATATTGGTCCTTCGAGCCATATCACTTGGGGTTTTGATTAGTTTTCAAGGGCCTTCGAATTTGACAGATGAGAGGATTTCAATTTAAAAAAATACAGATTTTTTTAATTACAGAGAGTTGGTTTAAGGTTCATAAGAACTTTAGCTGATTAAAAAATTAAAAGGTAATTGAAAAATATATAGGAATGTAAAAAAAAAACTAATTTCACTCTCACTCATTGCATTCTTATACTCTTTGAATATAATATATACTCTAATATATACTATTCTAATATATAATATAATATATATACTCTTTGAAATTTCCAAAACTTGACCTCCCGATTCAATCATCGTAATGATGAAATGTCGGAAAATATCCGACAATTTTTTTCAGCGGTGTTGAATTTTCGAACACGTAACATTTCTATCTTGAGAATTAAAAAATCACATGGAGTTTAATCTGAAAGGCATGGACGAGTAATATTTGTTATCCAGAAGTAACTATGCTAATAGTTAATGGTTTTAACAACTGAGTGAGTTTTCTTCGTTAAAACTAAAAAAACTTTCATTGGTTCGAGTCCAGCTCGTGAATGAAAAATTTTTAAACTTTAAAATTAGAAAAAGTTAGCATACTAATTGCTTTTCAAAATTGTTTCTAATGTTTAGGCAGGTGTCATCACAAACGAATGATTATAGATGCAGTTCTATACATTCGTAACGTGCAACTTTGCTAAGTGCCGGTAGATGGCGCCTTACGTAGCCTTAAGACGTAAAGAGGTGGATGGAGTGGAAGAGGTGTATTAATCAGTTCCGAGCGGGTCACGGTAGTGGAGTTGGTAAACGCGTCTGGTGCGTTAAATCAGAAGACGCTGCTTCGAATCCAGTTTAAACGCGTCTGGTGCGTTGTATCAGAAGACACTGCTTCGAGTCCAGTTCGTGACGGAAAAACTATCCTACTTAAAAATTTAAATTTGAAATTATAAAATTAAATAAAAAAATTATCATGGCCTAAAACAAATTTATTGATATTGCAAAACTCGTCATAATTATTAAAAAAATTGCTGAGATTAGCACTATTTATTGAATGTCAATATCAACTTAACGTAGACCTCTCCCAATTTCATTGAAGGAGGGGCGGGAAGGTGTTTGTTTCCACTACCACAATACTACGTTGGAGAAACGGGTCGGTATAAGGTTTTGTTTTGAGTTGGATTTCTTTTAGCCATGACCTCTTCCGTTAGTAAGCAGGTGCACTTGCAGTTGAGGCTGGAGCCCCGGAGATCTTTATAAGTTCTCATCGGACACTATTACTTTTTTTTTTCATGTATTAGGTAACCTGACGAAACTCGAACTTTTATTTTCTCGACTAATAAAGAAATAGTTATAATTAGAAAGAAAACTCTGTTGAATAATTACATCCCCCTATCATCTTTATTGAAAAGGGAACCACCATATCCTAAATGTCATTTCCATTTAGTAAATTTCCTGTAATATAACGTCCTATTACATAAATGAAACAACCAGAATTCTTTCATCCGAATGATTCAAATAAAATCTGTTTTATTTACAATAAAAAATAGAATATAACCTCAATATGAACATCTTTATTAAAAATCCAGATATAAAACATATCCAAAGATACTACGAAACCAATATGTGTGCTATAAACAAATTGAGGTTCAACTTAACCCTCAAACGTCCATAAAAATACATAGTCGGGTCGAAGAGACCGACCGCAATAAAGAAACGCGATAAACCGTGCAAAAAAATTGCGGGACATGAATTCATTGGTATGACATTTGGGCTCAACGAATGGTCACGGATATAGCTTACGAAATATCCTCTAGACATATTTTCTTCTTATAGTTTTTATGGCATCGGCCCCCATCTTTTATTGGTCGTCGGGAATCTTGTCAATCCTATTAAGTTGGTCGTTTTTACCCGCGAGCTTTTTAGGGTTATGACGTATATTGAAAGTTGGAATTGTTAATTTGTGGCGTTTGATGACTTCAGGGTGGTTTGATTAAAAATTCTTGGCAGTAATAACCGGTAATATTGAATTTGAACTTTTTATGTTTGCAAACGAATGCTACATCTAATTAAAATATGCTACACTGATATAAAGAATGAGTGAGTGATACCCGTTTACTTACTTATACAAAATATGACATGTAAAAATTACTTTAGTTTTGCACCACCTATTACGTGGGACAGGAATACACACGGTGAAAAGTGGGCGGATAATATGCCTTTGCCACCCCTTCGGGGATAAACTAATATAGTTATTGAATTTAAATAGCTTGTCAAAGGAGATCCGATATTTACTAATCTGTTTTTCGGTTGTGAACCTTTTGGAGCAATATATTTGGTTTGATTGGTTGTATGTTAAAAGCAGCTATAACTTGACTAATTTGGGCATGTTCTAAGCGATAGCCGTCTGACTAAGGCGGACACTATCTAAGACAGATTTATGTTCGAGACCGAGAATCTTTCACTTGAAGTTGACTTAATTTTTGGAAGTTTAGGTGCGACCACCAACACTCAACAAAAATAGATGTTGAATCGAAAACCTATCACCTGTACTTCATTAAGTCGTCGATTTAAAAACGTGCATGTATGAAGCCATTGATGAATCTGCAAGATACGAAAGAAGTGACCTGACTACCCCGTCAGGGATATAGCGTAAAGATAGATATATAGATTATAAATATCTACAATGTCCTACCTCTACTGGTTCCGGTACTCTGCTTACCCCCTAAGTGTGTTGTGGTGAAAATGTATATAAAATGATCGTAACGCGTAGTTATCTGCGACGAGCCACCACCACCGATATGTTTTGTAGCCTCGCACGGAGGAGGCCACGGCGCTTGAACGCGTGACCATAGACCCATGAACTGTAGACCTGGCTTCCAACATTGTGATATTTCCATGACTGACAAATTGGTGATTTGATTCTGACCTCTAGTGACTAAACAACGAATGTATTGTTTATGGCGAAGAGAAAAAAGAAATCGAAGCAGAACCTTGTACCAAGTCGTCTGGCTGGCGTGGTAAAGAAAGGACAATAGAATGCTGAGGTGGTGTATGTGGTGGTATATACGACTGAAGTTTTGTGACTGTTTACACCGTTGATTGATGGCACTTGGTGGAACTTGCTACACATCTTAAATAAAACATTTGTACTATTCCACTTATTTATTATTTAAACCTGACTGGTTTCGCCTTACGGAATTTATAAAGTTTATATATTATAAAATATGTGCTAACCTTCAAAAATGCCGTAAGGCGAAACCGGTCAGGTTTAAATAATAAATAAGTGGAACAGTACAAGTGTTTTTATTCAAGGCTGAGGATTCAGGTTAAAATCCCGGGTCAGAACAAATATTTGTGTGATCTGCAATTCACTGTTCGGAATTTGGGTATTTTATAATTAAATATCCATCACGCCTTATCCCCGAAGGGGTGGCAGAGGCATATTATATGCCCACTTTTCACCGTGTGGATTCCTCTCCCACGTAATAGGTGGTGAGCCCATTGCCGTGTTGAAATAGACAGACGCAGTTTGTGGCTACCTGCTGTTGAAATTTTTCATGCCTCCCATAAGGCATTCAACCAGGCTTAAAGACTGCCATTTTACTCGCAACCGGGACCAACGGCTTAACGTGCCTTCCGAAGCACAGAAACGCTCGCAAATGTAAATGCCACAAAGTGGTCACCCATCCGAGGACCAGCCATAGTGAAAGTTGCGTAACTCAGTGATCGTTTACAGAACACTGAGACCGCGGGGCCACGAGCGCTTTTATTTTATAATTATAGGTAATATTTATGTATTAAAAAAATATATAAATATATCTCATCATCAGTTGTCTAAATTTATATTAGCTTACTTTAGGCTAGATGATGCTGTGAAAAAAAAAAGAAAACATATTTAAATAATCGCCTTATAAGCGATAATAAGGAGTGACTCAATCAACTCAATCGACTGATCGGATTGATTGTGAATTGGTCAAGATGTTAATAGAATCACTGAGTGCTAAATTTGTTCACGTTGATTTGATTCACATCAAAAGACATATTTGTGGATAAGCACGATACTGCTTCTGTTTGTCGATGTAATTACCCATTGGGTGTATAGATTAAGGCGTCTCTAGTATGGCACGAGTAACATTTATTGCTTGCTCGGTGGGTGTACAGGACCCCACCAAAATCTTTGAGGGACCTCACCTGAACTTTGTATTGCTTTAGTGTAGTGGTAGGTTTAGGCCCAAGACATTACAGTGTAACATTGTACTCTATTTAAAAAACTATAATTATTTTGTTTTAAATGTTATTTATGCCATATTTCGCAATAGTCGTATGTTGTGTTTTTTAAAAAAATGGAATAATGCAAAAATAACATTTAAAACAAAATTATTATAGTTTTTTTTATGCATTTCCGCCATGTAACGCCTGACTAAATTAGTTACTGTACTCTATTATTAAATTATTGACTGTTTATATATAAACGGGCTCACCACCTGTTACGTAGAACAAAAGTGCAAACGGTGAAATCTGGGCGTATAGTATGTCTCTGCCTACCCCTACGGGGATAAAGGCGTGACAATATGTCTATGACTGTTTATAATATTGATTGATGTCACTTGGTGGAACTTTCTACACATCTTGCATAAAACACTTGTACCGTTCCAATTTCACGAATGAAACTCCACACTACTCAATGACATCCGAGATGCATGAAATATGTGCTAACCATAAATATTTTAACTGAAGAGATAAATATGGCGAACGCAACGTTTACTATGCGAACCTGTGTCGCCAAGTTTGTCATCCTTCTGCTACATTTGGACACCAGATATCGCAGTAAAATTACAATTAAGCTTTTCATTCCCTTGCGTGTTTGATTGGCAAATGACATCTTAAAAGCATAGAAAAAAAGGAAGTGATATTGTTTATAGTGTTGTACGACTGAGTAAACAATTAACATTGTAGTCGAAATTATGAACGTTCGTTCTGTAAAGGGAGACAGAGTCACGCGCTTGTTTTATATTTCTTTAGTTAAGATATCTATGGTGTTAACTTTTGAAATATGGTGAAATTGGTCAAAGTTGAAAAAGTAAATAAGTACAAGTGTTTTCATTCAAAATGTATTATTTAAAGTTCGTACAATAGCATGTAAGTTTAGCAAAGGTCAAGTCTAAACTTTACTAAGTCTGTAATTCCACCATACCATGTGGCTAGCCGAAATTTAGATGTCACAAGTAGCTTTCCAGCTAATGTCCGAGGCTAGTTGTTTGTTACTGCCGGACTGCGGTGCGGGCAAGATTGAAGATAGCAGCAAATTATTTGCCATGTACGGTGCAAGCCTAATGGCCGCATTACTTTGTAAATCCTATTTGCATTTCTGGATGGAATTTTGATTGATAGCAAAGATATAAGGATAAAAGATATAAGAATGCGGCTTACACTATTTTACTCTCATACATACATACATATTGTCACGCCTTTATCCCCGAAGGGGTAGACAAAGGCATACTATACGCTCACATTTCACCGTTAGAATTTTTGTCCCACGTAACGTTTGGTGAGCCCATTGCCGTGTTGAAATGGGCCGGTGCAGACTGTGGCGACCTGCTGTTGAAAATTTTCAAGCCGCCTTTAAGGCCTTCAACCAGGCTTAACGACTGCCATTTACTGGCAACCGGGACCAACGGCTTAATGTGCCTTCCGAAGCCCGGACATTTTAATTTTGACTGCCTCTGTGGCGCGGTGGGAGTGCATTCGACTGCTACGCAAGAGGTCGTGGGTTCGATTCCCACCCAGGATAAAACTTTGTGTGATGAGCACGATGGTTTATTCTGTATCTGGGTGTTATTTATCTATAATATGTATGTATTTAGAAATATATAAGTATGTTTATCAGTTATCTAGATCCCATAACACAAGCTAATATTAGCTTACTTTGGGCTAGATGGCGCTGTGCCACAATATATTAATTTAATAAAATATGTCAATTTTAGATGTCAAATTAGAAATATTGATCCCGTTGCCTTTTTAGTGAGGGGGTAGCAAAAAGGCTAAATGTCTAATGTGCTAACGTGTAACTAGCACGGACAATTAAAGTCCTGGTAGACTCGGACTGGCTATTTTACTCTCATCTCAGCGTAAAACCCTACTTTCACCTGGGAGCTATTTATTCCACTCTGATCTAAGAATATTTGTAGTTTTAACGTAAACTCCCGATTCCGTCACAACAAATTTTCTGCGTTAAGCGTTCTCCACTCTCTCGTTGTGTCCAACTAATTTAAAAAAAAACAAAAAAAATTAAAGGCATGATCTGTAAGTTTGAACATGTCTGTTCAAACTTACAGATCATGCCTTTTCCAGCTTAATGCTGAAACTTTCATTCAAACCTGCCATATTGCGAATCCCTTCGTTACGTTTACGAAAATCAAATAAAAAAATTATATCCCTGGAAAATCGCTTATCTGTAGGAAAAATTTAGACTAATACATACAACAACCAAAAATACTACAAAATATAATATAGGCTACCTACACACTCGCGACTAAGCTTCGCAAATGACGCACTAGCGATCAACAAGCCGCACTTGTTATTCAATAACCGTCCCCAGCGATATCAATTTATCATGGGTTCAATGAAGGCGAAACTATATTTCATTGGAATACAGCCTGACATTGAATCTCTGATAATACTTACTAACAGATTATCAAACCATTTGAATGTATTGGAATTTCAACCGTATCCAAAGTAAATACAGTTGAAATTCAAGGTTATTACGTTTTGCACTTGCGTTGATTCCAAGTGATATTTGGATCTGCATATTGACGTCATCTAAAAGGGAGTAGGCAGTCGAATGCAAAACGGTTGAACCATGGATTTGGCATATGTTATAGGGTGGTAACTATTGTACTACACACAGTTCAATAGACATTTATATTAAACATCACAGATTCCTTATCTTATCTCTCTTTCTTAGATAATTTGGAGTCAGCATCTTTCGCCATGCACTACGTTTCTGATTTTTTTTTTGGCTTTTTATCGACGATTTTAATGGTATGGAAATCATTCATTTAAACCATAGACAATAAAGTTTAAAAAGGTTTTGAAATGAGGTCAGTCATTAAAAAAAAGGGGCTGCCCTAGTCGCTTGAACGTTTGATTGGCTATCACGTCCCACTTACTAAACGAATGAATTTAGTTGGAACGCGGACCTCTAGCGTCGCAAGACGCAACTGCAATGTGACCAACGCTCGGATTACGATGATTACTAGAAGTTCTTTTTAAGTACTGATCAAAAAAGTCAAGTGTCAAGGCTGCTTCCGACATAGCGTGACGCTCCTCTTAAAAAAAGACCTCCGTTAGAACCGAAACTAGTCGAGCTATCCTGAAATTTACACGTGAGTAAAACCATTTAATTATTAATAATAAAAAAGAGAGGTGTTTCATGAATCATCTAAAAACACACCGGAACTTTTTATAGCAGAGACGATTAAACATTATCAGAGGAATATTCCATTAGCAGTGCTTTAAGTTTGCGAGTAACCTCTGAACTACTAAATATATAAATTTAAGCAGTTATAGACGATAGACGATGACCCGTGATTGAGGGCCGCTATCTCAACCTGTAGGGCTCCGATAGCGACCCTGATTTTGACGACTTAAAGAAGATCCCAATTAATGGAAGATCCTCAAGTAAGCAATGTATTTCAAAACAAAAATGTGAACAACAATCCAAGATGTCAAAAATAAGTCGGTGCGTATTTTTTACTAGCTGATGCCCGCAGCTTCGCCCGCATTGCTGAAGTTTTCCTAAACAATATTTCGTACGGAACCCTAAACTTTTTGAGAACTCAATATAGCCTATGTTACTCACGAAGAATGTAGCTTTTAAATTGTGAATAAAATATACATTCATCATAAACAACCTTACAAATCTTTATATTTGATAGATATATAGACAGCTGCTTGAATCTTCGTAAATAATGTTCCTTTTGAGACCATTTTGGTGAATAGAAATAACACTCCAAAAACAAATTACTAGTAGAAAATTCCAAGGAATCAATATGTTTAAAATTAGATATAGTATTTAGGATTTAAAGAAAAAGAATACAGCATATTATGATGGACTGTGGCGGTGCACTGATAAAAATAATTTAGTAATGAAAATTGAAGCCAATAGTTCATCCACTGATTTAGGCAAAATAAATTCAGTAAACTTATTAGCCAAACAAATCGTACGTGTGTATCGTGCCTAATCTATATGTCTTAGTTGATTCGGGTGGCTGTATTTCATATCGGAACTAGTGAGCATGCTACTAATTGCCGTCGGCTGTGCGTACTGCGACAATTCCATTTGTCTGCCTATCTGTACGGACCCTTTGATTGAGCCAGTTATGCGAGGTGTTGTTTGTATCGGTATCACGATTGTTTGTCGCGTACATGTGTGAGTGTTTCACAGTTGATGTGAGATTTGAATTGTTGTGCTTTTATTACATAATTATAAGTGATAAATGACATAGGCACATGAAATCTATAAATATGGGCCCTATTGAATCTGCAGGAAGTGAAAGAATTATGGATAGCGGAGCCTGATGACCTGTCCTCTCTGCCTACGCCAACAGGTATACAGCGTAAAGATAGATATTACATTCCAAGGCGCAATGAGGCCCTAACGAGAACTTTTAAGCCTAACTCAAGCTCCTGCATGTGGAGCACCTGCTGAGTTAAGGAAGAAGTCATGGCCAAGATATGGAAGACTCGAGATTATACTCTATATACTAACCCGTCTCGTCATTTTGGCACAGCAAGACCAGCAGCCTTTTAATATACGAAGAGGCTTATGCAGCCAGCAGTGGCACAATTGGTAAATTTGATTAATACACATGATAGCTTTGACTCCAAATAGATGTAATTAAAAATATCTATCGGTTTGGTATGAATAAAGTCCTGGGGGCCGAATCTGCTATTACAACCGTGTCGAAATGTAATGTTCATTTTGCATGGATGTATAGACGATGCTAAGCATGCATGCAAACCAGTAGCCACAGGCGAGTCCTGAAGTGAATACAGCTACTTAGCAAACCTAAGGTTACCTCCTAGATAGATGGTCTGACAAACTGATACTAAACTATCGTATTTATATATATAAAAAAAATAAAAGATCGACTGACTCAACGCCGTTGTGTCAGTCGATTTCTTCAATGTTTTTACCGTTGATTCTACAGGTTTTTTTTTTCGTGTGGAAATTCTCACGAATACTATGCCGGACTCCTACCGACTAAAACCACACGTTACCCTTCTATATGTCTATGGCCAGGAGTCCCGGGTGAGCTCTCGGAAGGATAGCCCCAGGGCTCCCGACAGACCTTGTCCGCTACCGCAGGCTCGTTCAGGGGGGTTCGGGTGTGTATCCTGCCTCTTTGGGGGTTCGAGTGTTATCTAGTTTTTTGGGGGGTTCGGCTAAAAAGCGCATTCAGTTTATTCTATGATGAATACTGTATTAATAGACTCGTCAATCATAATTTTGCTTAGGTATTTATGCCATAAAAACTAACTAATTTCCAGTGATGTTCCATAATGACGTCCCATTCAAACACGTTGATTGATTTACGTTGTCGCTGTCCACGGAACGTCCGCTGTATTGTACGGAACCGCGGCCGTTTCCCTGGACCTGTCGCGTCTAATTGCAACTATAATTCATGTCTAATAATAATCTTATGTTATTATCGGATTGTCAAGTTGGATGCATTGTTTCCTAGTTTTATGACTGTAACTAGATGATTCTGATTGCTAAGATTGTTGCAGACAAAAGAAGACGACCATAAGAGTGGCTTAAAAACAGCACGTCTCTACAGCCTCCCTTTGGCTAACCCGTTTCCATTTGGTGATAATCCTATCGGTTATTTCTCAGATAGAACGTATGCTTGTCTGCCACCTCAATAGAATAAAAAACCTAACAAAGGCTAATCATAAAAATATTGCATTAAATTAGCAACTAAAATATATAGCTGAGATTGAGATATTGAAACCCTACCAAACTGTTCTACCGTTCAATTACTAGTGTAAGACAACAATAGTCAATACATATAAATTATAGATTAGTTTCAGCCTGTTACGCGTATGATTAAGTGGTCACGTGTATTGTGACTTGTGCAGTTTGATGATAGGTAATTGTTTATGATTTAACTCATTGGCAGTGATTAAGGGATGGGCCGAGGATTATCTATCAAGATTTTATGCACTTAACTTATAAGGTTAAATAGTTTTCATTTCAGCTAAATATGTCATGTATGTATATACAGTTATACACATATACATTTAACTAGCTGACCTCCGCAGCTTACTTTGATTCCCCGTAACACCCATTCAATCCTGTCGTATATTACTTTTACAAAAAAATATATGTGTGTACAACAGTACACAGGTAAGAAGTGAAACTTCTTTACGACATTTTATTAACAGCAATGAAATTTCTCTCAACGTCGATAAAGTACTTTTATTTCTATATTGCATAAAAATTTACCCGATTTGTTGATATTTATGATTATTGAGCTCTCCTGGGTATTGATATATAGCCAATTGAGTAAAAGTCACTCTAAACTTTAAACCAAATCAAACAATGGCCCCGAATTCTCAGTTTCTGTAAACGGCGGTCTCTTCTTTCAGCATCTTATGGTACAGTTACTCCTGAATCCCGTTTGTGGTATATCCATTTACGAGTATTTCTGTACTTCAAAAAGCACGTTAAGCTGTATCGGTCCCGGCTACAAGTAATATATATAAAGGTTGCTTTAAAAAAACAACAAGTAGACAATCTGCCCCTGTCCATTTGAGTATGACCATAAAAATACCTACAGCTAGTAAAATATGTGTGTACAATATACTGCTTACCCCTTCAAGATTAAAGGTGTCTATATGCATGTAAGCATGATTTTTGAATTTATACTCCTTTTGGCACGTTAGGGAAAAGTGATGAGAGTGAATTTTCCCGATGCGCGCGCAGACCTACACGAATAACCGTCACCATGAAATTAGCTGATAAGTGTTTCCATGATTACTTATAAACACCCTGAAGTTATTCTTTTGATGTCTTTTTTACTTACTAATTTATCATTCTTATCTATATCTTATATTTGCTCTGTATGTACAGACGGTGGTTTTACATGCATTCAGATTATAACTGTGCCGTGTTAACGCTGTGTTTTATTGTGCCTCCCACAAAACATTCCTGTTACAAACAAAGAGTTGTGGTATATGTGATGAAATCTTATTAGACTAAAGCAGTATAACGTCTAACGCGGGTACTTAAGTCCACACATTTTTTTTATAAAAATCAGCACTTTAAATAATGCCATGAAATTTTAAAAATAACAAATAATTGCTATTATGTCGTCTAATATTCATCCAAATGTATCTAGTTCTCCCTCCAATGTGCCGTAAAGGTACGTTCGTACATCCAGACATAACGCAAATCCGTCATGCGATTATCCAACGTTTGTAAGCCGGACAAGTGGACACGAAACAGATTTATAGTTGTCGTAAATCACCATTTCAATATTAGAGACGGACGACACGATTGTCGCGGCGGTCTTATTAGTCGCACGCATGGGGACAGCCTAATGTGGCGGCCATGTTAGAGAAGTAGCAAGTTAGTTTTGAATTAATTATATATATTTATTTATTTATCTATCGCGCCTTATCCAGTGTGGCAGAGGCATATTGTATGCCCATTTTTCACCATGTGTATTCCTGTCCCAGGACTACACATGGTACACTGACGCAGGTTGTGGCTACTTGCTGTTGAAAATTTTCAAGCCGCCCAAAGGCCTTCAACTAGACTTAACGACTGCCGTGTCACAGGCAACCGGGACCAACGGCTTAAAGTGCCTTCAGAATCACGAAAAAGCTCGCAAATGTAAATGCCACAAAGTGTTCGCCCATCCATAGCCATAGCGAAAGTTGCTTAACGCAGTATTCGTTTACAGAACACTGAGTTCGCGGGACCACGAGCGCTTTGATTTAATTGTAAATAAAATAAACAAATAAATATCCATCACGCCTTATCCCCGAAGGGGTGGCAGAGACATATTATATGCCCACTTTTCACCGTGTGGATTCCTGTCCCACGTAATAGGTGGTGAGCCCATTGCCGTGTTGAAATAGACAGACGCAGGTTGTGGCTACCTGCTGTTGAAATTTTTTAAGCCGCCTATAAGGCCTTCAACCGTGATCGTTTACCGAACACTGAGACCGCGGGGCCACGAGCGCTTCTTGATTTAATTGTGTACGTCTAAATATTACTAATGGCTTATAGACAGTTATTATTAAGTAGGATTAAGAAAATGATTGATGAAATTTTTACCCTTAACGGAAATAAAAGGAATTTGAAGTGTATCATGACCGAAACGATTTTGGCAGATGTAATGACCCAGGGGGTCGAGTCTACTATTGACAAGCCGTAGAATAGAACCACAATCGCTGTATTTAGCTGTCAAAATGTTAGTCGACTATCAAAAACGCAACTGACTAGCGGCCACTAGCGCGTCACGTGTTAGTAGAATTCTATCTGCCGACCGATAGAAGTCTTTTGAAGTACGATTGTAATATGTAGTAGACTACGAAAATCTGTCAAAATTGTACCGGTGGCTTTCTATTGAGCGACGATTTCTATTCTCTTCTGACGTGATTGAATTAGTCGACTCGGTCCCCAAGTCATAAAATCTTTGAATATCATTCAAATGTGCTCAAGAATTCTTAAATTTTATCAAATTATTTATAAATTAATTGCATGAGTTGAAACATTATTATTTTTATTGAATTGTTATGTGTACCTTCTTGACAGACTTCTTATGGAATGACAAATAGTTGTATAGTATTGAAAATGAATTGACATTTATTATTAAAATTATATTATTATTAAATTGACATAATAATTGAATTGAATTTATTATTGAAATGACATGATAACTGTAATGACTTTGTTGTTATAATTATTAATCATAAATGAATGATATGCATAAATTAGTGTATTATATTAGAATAAATAAATTGTATTTGTATAGTATGGACGCAATTAGTAATAAGTTATTTTTGTAATTATCGAATTGCTTACAATGTCGTTTTGGTGGTAACTGTAAAGATGTTGTAATTGTGGTGAATAATAAATAAATAAAAAGAGCGATATATTTATACTTCGGTCACCCAAACACCTGCAACCTGCTAGGAGTTCATAGGTCATATAACCAACCGCGTTGTTATGATGACTTTGACAATAAATTGAACTGTTGAGCTGCGTCATAGGTATTTGTTGGATTCGTTTCAAAGAAGTTGGTTCTCTCTTTTGTCACGTAGGCACTGCATGCGTCGATGAACGATGGAAGGGTGCGCTTTAATGTAGTTGAAAAATGTCAAGTTTAAAGGAACTAGCGCCGGCCCACGCCTATCCCTTGTGACTTCCTCGAGTTGCGTAGTATTATAAAACAAGGAGTACAGTAAAGAAGCCCTCGTGGCCCCGATGATTCAGTGTTCTGTAACCGATCACTGCGTTAAGCAACTTTGGCTGTAGCTGGTCCTTGGTGGGATTAACATTCCGTGCTTCAAAAGGCGCGTAAAGTCGTTGGTCCCGGTTGCCAGTAAAATGGCAGTCGTTAAGCCCAGTTGAAGGCCTTATGAGCGGCTTGAAAAATTTCAACAGCAGGTCACCACAGCCTGCGCCTGACCATTTCAACACGGCAATGGGCTCACCATCTTTTACGTGGGACAATAATGCATAACGAGAAATGTGGGCGTAAAGTATACCTGTCCTTAACTCATCGAATTATTATATTATAGAGTAAGGACAGTTCTCCAAGTCTAAGTAAGAAGAATCTTCACTAGGACTTCAATAGAAACACATGTATTGAATATGAGTCTATTTTGTTGGACATAGGTGAACTACATAGTCTCAGTATCCTGTTTGCTGTGAAGCCTACTGCATATTTTAGTCGGTAATCGTATAGTGTGGAGTTAGACTCTCTACATTTATGTGTGATCCTCTTATTTATATATACGACACATATATACACACCATTTTCCTAGAATGGATAGGCAGAGATGCATGCGTTTATTTTTACCAGCTTTTTAAATGGACAGGGGTAGGTTATGTTTACCTGTTGTTTAAGTTTATAATAGTGTATTTATATAATTACAATGTAGCTGCCTATTAGCACCTAAGTGTCAAATTCTTCTCTTCTGTTGATCTTGGCGTAATATCAGTCGCTTATTAAACTTTGATTTGGAGCCTGGGGTTCACTTTTATACGGCTACTCGGAGCAGCTATAGCTAAACTTTTAATTATTAGGAGCGACTGCCCACTGACCTCCCAACGCCTGCGTCGTTGTTCACCCATTAGTCCACACCGCTGACACTGGTAAGGTATCTTGGTCCCCAGAGATCTTTTATACCCATGGTTCAATATCCAACAGTAGCATATTCGCAATGACTATACGTAGATGTTCCTTCAAGATAAAAATCGAACTCAAAAGCTTATAGTAATATAGTTACCCACTTAGTTATTTTTTTATTTTTGGCATGTCAAAATGGCGTCACCCGCCGCTTCTTAAGCACAGACGTTGACCCGTGTTTGAGGGCCGCCTTCTCAACCCGCAGGACTCCAATAGCAACTATCATGACGGCCAAATATGCCTTTTAAGCTTTTCTTAACGGACCCAGTAGTAAGTGGAAGTCTTTTGTAAGAAGAAGGACAATTAAGCTAAAAAGGCAATGATGCAGAATTTGGTGACCGTTCTGCGCATCTCCAATGGACAATCTATGATATTGATGGCACATCGTTGCAATGTGTAGAGAACTCCAAGGTATGATCTAAAAACAGTAGCCCAAAAAACATTTTACATAATTTCATGAAAGCAACGCCACTGTGACACTCCAAACACAGCCTTGTACTTTAACCTTTGTGTGACAACAAGCTTTTGGTAAAATTTTAACAATTTTGCATAAAAATTTGCAAATATATAATTATCGGTTCCTCTTTTTATAAAAGACATACCCTTTGATGTTTATAAAACCCGCTCCACACACGCTCCCAGTGCTCCAATATAGAAATTTCCCCAATTAATCAATCCCACATTCCATATTAGCCCAACAGTTAGCGCAAACCGCACTATTTATATCGCAGCCACGCGCGCCCTGACCAATCACCGGGTTACGATAGGCGCCCGTTTGAATTTCGAATTGCTACACACACATACTTAACTTTACCGTTACGAGAGCCACTATTTTCAATCTTGAGCACTCTATTCGATTGAAATACGACTCTTTATCGTTTGGCTTTTAAGTTTGTTGACAGCTAAGGTTGACTGAGAAGTGAGTATTGCCTTTGATTTATGCATTTGTTCAATGAATTATTCCCGACTGTGTGTCGTCGGTTCACACTCCACGATAACTTAGTTTAAGTCGATGTCTGCATGTTATATTGTATATAATATGTCATAGTAAATACATTTTAAGACATCACTGTGATATTATAAAAACGAATGACACAATATTTAAACCACAGAATAAGAAATCAGTGACACTGATCTTATTTTTTACACGGCAATAGGTTTGGCGGCGCGAGTGTAATACCTGTGGTATTGCAATGCAACCTGATATAGGCTAAGAAAACCACTTTTTCTCATGTGTTCCCAGTATGCTTGTCTGTTACCTCAATAATAAAAATTTGGTATACTGATTTCTGTAGACTGTGTCTTGTACAATGGTCGAACAAAAGGTTTTTATACTCAAATCACAATCTATGCTATACTAAGTTTTATAAAATTGTAAAAACATCTGTGATGGTAAACTGAAGATAAATAAAAAAACTGTGATCGACTAATTAAGGGATTATTTTCTGTGATTTTGATGAACTGTGATTTTTTTCTTCATGTCTGTCTGTTTGTTTGTTAGTTCAGGGTTTGAGCAATTGAGTTAGTAATAAAAAAAAAAATAACCACTCCGGGAGTGCCGACAGAAGTGAAAACTCAATTTATTAATAATTTATTTATCTAGACGCGTTGGTACATGCATATATGCACACACTATAGCTGCGTATCGTAACGGGGTGTAGCGAGTCTAGAGATTTATCTCATCTAAAAAATTGCGTACCGCGCTAAAAGAAGTTTTTCCTTCAAAAATTGACCGGGATCGACGTTAATGATGATGATGATGAAAAATAAATCTACACTGAAAGACTCCTAATTGATTACACAGCATTATTTAATAAGACCTGTAGATGACCGGAATCAACGTTAGATGATGATGATGATAATGGTCGCGAGTCCAGAGATTTTATCTCATCTAAAAATAAGCGTACCGCGCTAAAAGAATTTTCACTTCAAAAATTGACCGGGATGGACGTTAATGATGATGATGAAAAACAAATTCTACTCTGAAAGAGTCTTAATTGATTACACAATATTATTTAATAAGACCTGTAGATGACCGGGTTCAACATCAGATGATGATGATGATTATAGTCGCAAATCCAGAGATTTTATCTCCTCTAAAAATATGTGTACCACGCTAAGAGGCGTTTTCACTTAAAAATCTCAATTTATTAATAATTTATTTATCTAGTCGCGTTGGTACATGCATATATGCACACACTATAGCTGCGTATCGTAACGGGGAGTAGCGAGTCCAAATTTATCTCATCTAAAAAATTGCGTACCGCGCTAAAAGAAGATTTTCCTTCAAAAATTGACCGGGATCGACGTAAAGATGATGATGATGAAAAATAAATCTACACTGAAAGAGTCCTAATTGATTACACAGCATTATTTAATAAGACCTGTAGATGACCGGAATCAACGTTAGATGATGATGATGATTATGGTCGCGAGTCCAGAGATTTTATCTCATCTAAAAATATGCGTACCGCGCTAAAAGAAGTTTTTCCTTCAAAAATTGACCGGGATCGACGTAAAGATGATGATGATAAAAAATAATTCTACACTGAAAGAGTCCTAATTGATTACACAGCATTATTTAATAAGACCTGTAGATGACCGGAATCAACGTTAGATGATGATGATGATTATGGTCGCGAGTCCAGAGATTTTATCTCATCTAAAAATATGCGTACCGCGCTAAAAGAAGTTTTTCCTTCAAAAATTGACCGGGATCGACGTAAAGATGATGATGAAAATCTTACGCTTTTTCGATCAGGACACGTGTCCTGACGCCACGTGTCCTGACGCCACGTGTCCTGACGCGAGTTTAAGATTTTATACCCATTACAGAAAAAGTGCTCAACGCCGCTAAAGAAGTTTTCACTTCAAAAACAAAGTATGGTTTGTTCGAAAACGTATAACTGGTGAAACGATTATTATGATTCTTACTTTTTTGGGATAGTTTCTGTTTCTACCCCGAATTACAAAATAATTAAAAAAATCAGAACAAATGAAATTATTTTTATCATGCTAAGCTAGTCAGTTCCTCTAGTGGTTTTTAATTTTGTATTTAATTTACTATTCTGTGATCCCAGCAAAGTGTTAACATTACTACCTATATAAAGTAAACATGGTCAAATAGATTCTGTAATACCACGAAAATTTATGTGTTGATTATTTTAGAAAATAACCATATCTGTGTCATGTCCGGCGCGAGTTTCTGAGATAGTAATAACAGATTGAGTAATGGCTTCGAGCTTATGAAATCTAGACTTCTGATGGATTTATGTAGTTTGATACTGGTTAGAATACATATCATCACGCCTTTTCTCCGAAGGGCGTTCAGAGTTAGAATTATTATATACTTGTAAATTCGATTTGGTTGAACGCATTTATAACAGAAACTACTGATTCGAGTAAAAATGTCTATTTATTGAATAATTCATTTATCAAGGAAAGGTATAGGATACCGAGTTCTAAATTTACACTCGAAATATTTATATAACAGTTTAGAAGATACATTCTGGGGTTGTTATACGTTGCCTAACTCCAAACTGGCATCCGAGGGAACCATGTCGTGTCCATGAGACCTTAAAAGATCACCTATTGTTAGAAAGAGATAGAAAATGATATACGCAATTTTCAATATAACGTATAGCTCAAGTAAAACTTTATATTAGTTTTACTCCACATTTGGGGGGGTGTTAAAAGTAGTTAGCGATATGATGAGCTAACACAAGTAATGGTTAAGTATGCCTTGTCAAAGTCAAACGGTTGATACGAGTACTTAGCGAAAAGTGGTCGCAATCTACGCGAGTTATAAGTACGACCGATTGAGGTGCACTTATTAGGTTCTAAGGATTATTAAGGCGCGTTTCTGTGTAAATCACCAGGCTATATGTACGTTTACATACAAACGTCACGCCCTTATCTCGGAAGAGGCACACAGAGGCAATTTCCTATGGGACAAAATAGCTTTTGTTCTATATAATTGGTGGTGAGTCCTTAACCTCCTTATACTAAATTTTTTAATATATTGTTTAAATTAATAAATATTGATACTCCATTTTTTCAGCTAATGTTGTCTGGTCTTTTCTGTCACTTTATCAGATGAAGGACAAGAGTGATAGTTCGTCGATCTATTCCTGCCCGCCCTTTTTTAGGGAATACGAGAATAGACATAAACAAAATCGCATACGGTGAAATGTGGGAGTATAATATGCCTCTGCCTAACCCTTCGAAGATAAAAGACGTGACTGGTAAGTAAGAATGGTTGGCGTCTAAGTCCGGGGGTCTGCGTCTAATAGCGTATGTGGTCTGGGATTCCCCGTGAGTGAGTGAGCCCCATATAGTTTGAAGGAGTTTCCGTAGTTCTGTAGTAGACTAGTAAGAAGCGCTCGTGGCTCCGCTCAGTGTTCTGTCAACAACATGGCGCAAAAAATAATAAGTTCTTTAGTAGATAAGTTCATAGGGTTCAATATTTTCTATTTAGGTTTTAATATCTGGCAATAGCTCCACACAAGTAGTGGCCCGAATTCAAATTCGCGATGTCTTATATTCAACCTATACAGTTCTATTCTCACTACACAAACCTCTTCGTTTAAAACGATCTGTCAAAATGTTGGATATTACGCTTTTGTCAGTGGATTTTACAAGTTGGAAATCGCTCAACATTATACATCGTATGAATAATAACATACGAAAGCCGATACGGCACATCTAAGCGGGGGTAGACACCCTGAAACTACCCTTATCGTAACAGCCACTTACACTAGTTTTAATTAATCTCGCATTTTGTGCCAGCCGAAAATTAATCAAATTATGTATGTTTCAGGCGAGGAATTTGGATGGTTTATGCGCGATGTACAATAGACAATCGTCATCAACACAAGTCATCACAACCAGAAGAATATACGGATTTTTATTATGCATAATTATAATTTTATTTCGGTTGTATTAGTACTTAAATTTTCACTATACATGAGTACAAAAACATTGGGCCTCTAAGTCAATCTAGGTTGTTGTGGCGTTCATTGGTGACCTAAAGTTTTACTCTATGACTTTGAATGTAGAGTTAGAGAATATATGGTATGCAGATAGCATACCATACATGGTTAGTTAGTTAGGTTAAAAGGAATTGATATGACACATTATCATAACGATTCCCTTTTTTAGTTTGTCATTAAGGTTTTGAAATTTAACTTTAGTGACCACCAGTTCGTAACGCGGCCACCTGAGAAGAAACCCGGCCGGGAAAGAGCCGGCAAGAAACTTAGGGAAGCTTTTGATGGCCTTATTTAATATTATAATTATATATTTTATGATTAATAATATTTTTCTCTTTGCCAGAAGATCATTTGTAACACATAACACCGTCCATTCTCAAGGTGTCTAAACGGGTTCGCAGTATCGAAAGAGGTGTGAAGGAGAGGGGGGGACAACACAATGCCACCTCAAGTCAAATTGTTCTAGTTTACTTCTGCCAGCTTTTCTATGTGACGCAAATGTGCAAATGTCGACAGACAGCGATTATTTTCAGACTGTGTTTCAGTATTATGTTTGTAATTATGAGTATGCTATAATATATATATAATATAAATAATATAATATTACATGTATCACAAATTTTGATAAAACCCATCCCTTTATAAGCAACAGAAACTACCCACCTATAGGTTTTCAAGTGCAGCTAATAACGACTTAACACCCAACTACCCCCACCCTTAGCCACCCCTGTCGTCTGTCAAACATATATGACAAGCACAGATTTCGCTTTGTACTTGTCAAAAATATCGCAAACAAAAGATACGGGTATGAGTAAATGAAGTGAGCTGATATATCTCCTAGAGATGTGGAGTGTCGACGGATTTACTCCTAGAGAATGTCAATGTGGATATCGATAATTTTTTAAACAAGTTTTATTGGATCTTCTTTTTTATACCAATGAGGTGGTAGACAAGAATAAGACGTTTGAGTTTTTTTTAAATTATTTATGAAGGTATCACTAGGATGCTAGCTATGACTAGGAAAATAACATTGTGCACCCTAACCTACAGGGTCGACGGCGCTAGTGCTGCACCTCTACTACTATAAGTTATGGTGACCACTTTCCATCAAGTGCACCGTAGGCTTGTCTGCCACCACATTGGTATATAAAAATACACAATTTGTAACAAGATAGTAAGACAATTCGGTGTGTATTGTAAAATATATGTGAATAAATAGGTTAGACTATTATTAAAATTGAGTTTAAGACATTATATTAACAGTTAATTCTTTTTAGTCACTTCTCTATTCTTATCGACATCATCCCGCCCCTACCGACACAATATGTAGGCACACAATATAATATAAGTGACGTATCGCGCACTAACACCCGTGCGGGAAGTATGCAAAGAAGTTGCCTCTACGCCGCTCCACCGGTCTTGAACCATGACGAAACGCCTCGAGGCGCCCAACTTTTGACAGCTCATTTCGAGACACGATGTTTTAGATTGTGCGTGTTTTGATTTTTGTCATGTTAGGATTGTGTCTGATTAAATGGTTGATGTAATTCTGAACTTTTTAGAATTTGTTTAAAGTTACCTTTTACTTTATTCCTGAGTAAATTTCTTTGAAAACTTGGTTTAGAGTCATAATTTTTGAATAACAATTGTTAGATAAAGTGGACTATTTTAGTTTTTTTTATTTTTACTTTTTGCATTCCTAATTTCTTCCAAACCAGCACTTTTACTCGACTATAGGCAGCTATAGTTTGACTTTAATATTCGGAATTGGTGAGAGCGATTGCCGTCTGACCTCCCAACTTCATAACGGTGCCTGCATCTTTGCCTTTTCCGATAGTCAGCAGATGAATCGCAAGCAGGCGAGGTCACTTGGGTCCTGGAGATCTTGGTGGGGGACCCCTTACACCCAGTAATTTATAGAAAAAGGTTATATTATAGAAATAGGTAGATATTAACGAAACAAGTAACTTCTTAATCGAACGCTATCAATGGTGAAATAAATAAATATAGAGTGCTAACTGTAGTTGACTTCAAAACATACTTTAACTGGTCTCCCGCTGTAATGGTTAAAGTAACTGCCTACGAATCAGGACGTTATGAGCTTAATTTTCAAAGACAAATCTCTTTTGACACATTGATTTTTATTATATTTTTTTTTATTTTATAAGTATTTAGAATTGTATTGAATTAGAGCTATTTAGCCTATTTTTTTCATAATTTTACTATTAGTACAAATTAAAATTTATTCTATGCAATATTAATCAGTTATCTAGATCCTATGACAAATTTATATTACCTAAAATTTGGGCTAGATGGCATTGTGTAAAAAAATCCTAAATAGCCTACAACTTTTAAATATCAAGATCATTTCCACTGTACACATATCGACAGTAGCTCCAACAATAATAGTTCCGTATCCCATTTGAATATTAGAACATCCATCTACTGAAGATTTTGCTGCCACCCCTATCCCCCACACACACACATATACACACCTTTGTAGGAAGAAATATATGTAGATATATGCGTATGTGTGTACGATTTAATAGATTTTTCTATCGTGGTCTCGTTTTGTTTGTGGAATTAACGAGTGAATTCTGTATGAGTTGATATAGTTTAAGGTTTTGTGTTTGACAACCAATTTGAGTTAAACAAGGATATTTAGAATGGAGAGGGGTATTTACTTTCTTTCTAAGTCTCTTAAATTTGTCTGATTAATTTTGAAGTAGCTTCCGAGATATTTTAATTTTATTTTGGAACTTTCAAGTTCCGGTTCAAGTAAATCATTTTTGATTTTGATTCCCAGTTTACAGGAGTAGAAATTAAAAGTAAGAAAGCGCTCGTGGCCCCGCGGTCTCAGTGTTCTGTAAACGATCACTGAGGTACGCAACTTTCACTATGGCTGGTCGTCGGATGGGTGACCACTTTGTGGCATTTACATTTACGAGCGTTTCCGTGCTTCGGAAGGCACGTTAAGCCGTTAGTCCCGGTTGTCAGTAAAATGGCAGTCGTTAAGCCTGGTTGAAGGCCTTATAAACGGCTTAAAAAATTTCAACAGCAGCTAGCCACAACCTATCTATTTCAACACGGCAATGGGCTCACCACCTATTACGTGGGACAGGAATCCACACGGTGAAAAGTGGGCATATAATATGCCTCTGCCACCCCTTCGGGGATAAGGCGTGATGGATATTTAGAAATCCCAAAAAAATAATATATTCTCATTTTGCACTACGGTCAGTCCTAGTATGGATGAAGGTTCGTGACATTTCCTACGTATTACGTGGGACTAAATACAACTGGTAAAATAAGTATGTCTCTCTGAAGTTAGACCTTGTTCCTTTTAGACCTTGGTAACTCTTATATCTTACATACATACATGCATATAGTGACGCCTTTATCCCCGGATGGGTAGGCAGAGGCATACTATACGCCCACAGCTCACCGTAAGCGGTTTTGTCCCACGTTTCAGGTGGTGAGCCCATTGCCGTGTTGAAATGGACAGGCGCAGGCTGTGGCGATAAGGCCTTCAACCAGGCTTAACGACTGCCATTTTACTGGCAACCGGGAACAACCGCTTAAAGTGCCTTCCGAGGCGTGGAAACGCTCGCAAATGTAAATTCCACAAAATGGTCACCCATCCAAGGACCAGCTATAGCGAATATTGCTTAACGCAGTAATCGTTTACAGAACACTGGGTCAGCGGGGTAACGAGCGCTTAAATCTTGTTGTAAAGATTTTTTGTATTTCAGAACTGACCACTTATATTTATAGTATTTATAAATAGTATTTGAAGGCATTTATATTTAAGAATAAAGCGCTCGTGGCCCCGCGGACGTAGTGTTCTTTAAACGATCACTGCGTTAAGAAACTTTCACTATGGCTGGTCCTCGGATGGGTGACCACTTTGTGGCATTTATATTTGCGAGCGTTTCCTTGCTTCTGAAGGCACGTTAAGCCGTTGGTCCCGGTTGCCAGTAAAATGGCAGTCGTTAAGCCTGGTTGAAAACCTTATGGGCGGCTTGAAAAATTTCAACAGTAGGTAGCCACTACCTGCGTCTGTCTATTTCGACACGGCAATGGGATCACCACCTATTACGTGAGACAGAAATCCACACTGTGAAAAGTGGGCATATAATATGCCTCTGCCACCCCTTCGGGGATAAGGTGTGATGGATATTTATTTATTTATATTTAAATTGCTACAATTTATCAAATAATAATAAGTGTTTGTGGTTACACCATAGACAATTGTTTTTAATTATATTGCAGTTCATATTCTTCTGCTGTGAGTATTGTGTGGATTCTTAAAATTTGATAATAAGGAAACTATTGTTAATATATTATTATTATTAATTCACAAACAATCTGTTACAATTGTGTCGGAAAACATATACACAAAATCACACACAAAAAATAAAGGTAATAATATCACCAAGCGTGAAAACAATTTTACAAGAAGTTAATCAACACTCAATGCAAAAAACAAAAAAAAGATACATTAACATAACATATACTCAACAAAATTCCAAAATTAATACAATTACAATTCAATTTCAATTCATATTATTCTTTAACCTACCTAAAGGCCAGGTCAAGAGTACCCTTAACCGGCGGGCGTGTATGAAAACACTTATGAAAGTAGGAGAAGCGAAAGTTGTATGCCAGGATCGTAGTTAGTGGAAATTCATAATTTCTACCTTCCCCAATGGGAAACAGGCGTGATGATATGTATATATGTTAACCTACCTAAACTCTGAAACAAATATTTGTAGCACATACAAATATTTGCTCCAACATAATAATATACAAGCACGATATAGGTACAGTTAATACATTTGATAGCTCAAAAAAGTTAGAACATCAAAACACCAGTTATGTTTCAAGATCTAACAGCGAAAAACAAAACATTTCACCCCTTCCTTCATCCCCTAAGTGGTTGTATATCTTCCCCGTTATTGTAAACATATTTCAGCCGATTCAGCCATATCGCAGTATTTGAAGGCATTTATATTCATTCACCATAAATTTCTGGATAAGTAGCGGGATTTTCGATTTTATGTTGGGAAATGTGGTGGAAAATGTTACTGTAACTTGGAAACTATGTCCGATGAGTTTAAAACATTATATTGTAAAGCACTAGGTTACTTTTTATAATACCTACTCACACAACTTTAGAACCTCCTTGTGAAGGGCTCTAAAACAATCTGTAGTCTGTGGTAGTAAAACAATCTTACCTAATACTATACTTAACTGCCTCGGTGGCGCAGCGGTAGTGTATGCGACTGCCGCGCATGAGGTCCCGAGTTCGATTCCCGGGTCAAAAAATATATGCGTGATCCACAAATGTTTGTTTCGGAGTTTGAGTGTTTCCTGCATATGTTGTATACGTATGTATTTAGAAATGAGAAGGTATGTTTATCAGTTGTCTAGATCCCATAACACAAGCTTATAAGTAGCTTACTTTGGGCTAGACGGCGGTGTGTAAAAAAAATGTCTCACAATATTTATATTTATTTATTTTTTAATTTTCCAATCTATATCATAGGAAAATATTCATTTATAAATATGCCATCAAAAAAGAAGCCTTCTGAGTTTCTTGCTGGTTCTTCTCAGGTAGGCCACGTTCAGAATTAATGTTAAAGAATTTTCCGGTCATTAATATAATACTTTTTCTTTAGTTAATGTATGAATAACTAGTTTTTTCGTTCTCATTTTCCACAGGAACTAGTTCCCGGAGTAAAAAGTAACCTGTGTGTTATTCTGAAATGTAAACTATATTATTGTGAAGCATTATCAAAATCCCGAAGCGCTCGTGGCCCCGCGGTCTCG
Source organism: Thumatha senex (assembly GCA_948477245.1). NCBI lineage: Eukaryota > Metazoa > Arthropoda > Insecta > Lepidoptera > Erebidae > Thumatha > Thumatha senex. The sequence continues at coordinate 22,504,502 of OX419744.1, read as the reverse complement.
GTGTTCGGTAAGCGATCACAGAGGTACGCATCTTTCACTATGGCTGGTCGTCGGATGGGTGACCACTTTGTGGCATTTGCATTTGCGAGCGTTTCCGTGCTTCGGAAGGCACGTTAAGCCGTTGGTCCCGGTTGCCAGTAAAATGGCAGTCGTTAAGCCTGGTTGAAGGCCTTATGGCGGCTTAAAAAAATTCAACAGCAGGTAGCCACAGCCTGCGTCTGTCTATTTCAACACGGCAATGGGCTCACCACCTATTACGTGGGACAGGAATCCACACGGTGAAAAGTGGGCATATAATATGCCTCTGCCACCCCTTCGGGGATAAGGCGTGATGGATATTTATTTATTCATTATCAAAATCCATTCAGTAGATTTGCGTGAAACAGTAACAAACATTCATCCATACTTACAAACTTTTGCGTTTATAGTATTAGTAGGATGTATAATATAAAGAGATTTAATGTATTCTATTTTGTTTGAAGATTACCAGAAGAACGTTCATTCCCCGTTATACCACCAAGTGATACCTTCAGTGGTGTAGTGAGGAAACAACGCCATAAGCAAACGGAGTCATATATAAAGGTACTGTGGGTTTCAAATAGACACGTTTTATCGCGATGAAGGTATGAAATTTGAAAATATTATCAAAATCGAAAATCCAATTAAATGTAAAAAATTAAGAACGGGCGTGTAACTTTTTTTCGCATCAGATAGAACAGATGAAGCGTTCGTGGCCCCGCTACCTCAGTGTTCTGTAAACGATCACTGCGTTAAGCAACATTCGCTATAGGTGGTCATTGGATGGGTGACCACTTTGTAGAATTTACATTTGCAAACGTTTCCGTGCTTCGGAAGGCACGTTAAGCCGTTGGTCACGGTTGCCAGTAAAATTACTCAAGCCGCCCATAGTTTGAAAAATTTCAACAGCAGCTCGCCACAGCGTGCGCCTGTCTATTTCAACACGGCAATGGGCTCACCACCTGTTACGTGGGACAAAAATGCATACGGTGAAATGTGGGCGCATAGTATGCCTCTGCCTACCCCTTCAGGGATAAAGGCATGACAATAAATATGTATGTATGTAGATAGAACATGCCCAAATCAGCTGCCTAGTCAACAGTTTTTTTTTCCAATAATACAAAGAAATTATTTATTCAAAAAAAGAATCACAAATCATCAATGCTACCACAGAGGCACAGAGAATATATTTTGTGATATTTTTTTTTCTTTCACACGTAGATTCAGACTGCAATCCTTCACACTTCTTTGTGTCGTAGGTCTCTTTGTCGCATCTTTGCTGTATCAAACGGACAACGTGACAAATGGAACGACCGAGACATCGGCTTCACTGCAATATCCGTTTCCCTACGCTCCTCCGAAAATATTATATTTTTACTAGTGTTAAGAATATACCTAAAAACGAATAGGTAAGTAAATTTGAACTTGTAATCTAACTTATAGTATACTAAAATATAAAGCTGAGGAGTTTGTTTGTTTGGTTGGTTGAGCGCGGATATCTTAAGAACTACGAACGGTTCGAATAAAAAAATAATATTACCATTGGATGGCAAATTTTTCGAGCAAGGCCATAGGCTATATATCATCACGCAGAGAGCGTAGCAGTAATCATAAATGTAACAAATATGGCAAATTGTCAATATTACTTTATACTTCATGCATCTTACACTACAGTCCAGAAGTGAGTGACCATTTGTAGTATTTAGGTAGGTACATTTACAAAGGTGTCCATGCTTCAAAAGACAGGTTAAGCCTTGGTGCTGGGTGCCAGTAATATGAAAGTCGTTAAACCAAGTATTATATAATATTAATATATTAAAACGGCTTGAAATTTTCCAATAACAGGTAATGGTCACAATCTGCTTCTGTAAATTTCAATAAGGCAACGGACTTAAAATAGATTAGTAAATTAGCTGAACTGGTGGACTTCGTATCACCTTCAAACTTATAAATTTTGTGTTTTGTTAGTAGCCGAGTTATATTACATTAAAGTAAATCATAATTCATAATTATTTATTTGCCTTAAATGGGGTACATAGCATTTTGAGTTTTACAAAGGTACATAGCACATTCCCATTCAGCCATATAATATAGCAGGCAAACTTATAAATTAAATATTATTTGTATCTAACACAACACAACGCGGTATTTTTCTTTCTCAACACATGTCTTACAATTTCCACAAAATATTTACAATACATAATTTCGCTATAATCATTATTACTTTATTTGTTCAAAAAATCGTTAATTGAATAAAATGTGTTTGTTATCAGCCACTTCTTGAACGCTGGGATAAACTTGATTAACTTTAGTGCTATTAAATGTTCCGGGCTCTTATTGTAGATTTTAACGCACATTGATAAACATTTTTTTTGAAATCGTGTCGTTTTTTTGAATCGTGATAATGAGAAGCAAATACCCGGAATAGCAGCTTCACGTAAAATGGTAACACCTCTCTCAATCTCCAACTCTTTACTGACTTCCGATACCGTAGTCATATAGAGGATTACCCAAACTGGTGTCCAAAAAAAACTCGGAGTGCTTAACAGGGCACGGCAGTACTTTAATGCGAAGTAAACACTGCTTCTCTATAAGTCACAAGTGTGGCCACACACGAACTACTGCTGTCCCTTTTAAGCACCTGATGAGAGTTTCGACCTTTCGGCTATCAAGGATGTGTCAAGCTACTTCACGATAGGAGCGACTTTGCCTCCTTATGCATAATAGCTTGTACAAATAGTTTAAGTTATGAGGATTTTTTTGAAAATGATTCCCCCGGTTACCTTCTATTATCGCACTGCTCGCCACAGATAGGGTGTTCGCGTACGGTAAGGTCTGATAGCGACTTTTTACAGCGTACTCTTAAATTGGGCAATAAACTCGCTGGCTCTATTGTCCCTACAGTATGGGGTTTTTGAAAAGGAGTCTTAGAATGTTTTAGCCAGGTTGCCAGCACGAGTGCAGTACCTCTGGTGTTATAAACGTCACACGATCACTACGATGATCATATATCATATATCACTACGATGATCATATATAATATATCACTACGATGATCATATATCATATATCACTACGATGATCATATATCATATATCACTACGATGATCATATATCATATATCACTACGATGATCATATTCGACAGGTGGATCGTATGATTGTCTTCCACCTAAGTGGTATAAAAAAAACTTCTAACGAATCTAAGGTTGGTGTAATAAAATTATATATGTTTCTCTAGTACATAAGTTGTATGTGACAAACTGACAGCAGCGCTACCTGCCAAGTTATTCTCCCAGCATTTTCAAACAATCCAGTAAGCCATTGAAATATACACACAAAGTTTCATTCAAATCAAAAAGAGAATTATAATTATATTTTATGATTATTAATGCATAATTATAAACATTCGTTTTTCGACAACAAATGGACACTATTATTTTTTTATTCCTTCTAACTTTTTATTTCTAGAACAGAACTGTTTTGTATCCCAACAAAACAGACCAAAGGATCGAACCTCATTTTACAACGCACCGGTAAATATTTGACAACCAAGTGACTCTATTTTAAAATTTCCAAACAAAAAACAAAAGAGAATGAACGAACATGAAAATTTCACAAGTATTCAGAAGAACCAGTAACATATCAACTCGACGGGGCAACTTCGCATTGAAAAATATATATCATGTCGTTCCTACTTTATATCGACAACGCATTGCACACTTTATGAATACCGTTTATGGCTCCTAACATATTCAGAAGGAGGGTGGAATTTAAATATGCCGATTTATATTATAATCGATGTTGTAAATGAGATTATAAGACTTGGAATCGGTGGGAATATATTTAAACGACTTTAGAATATGATTGAAAAAAAAAAGTCATAAAATGAAATGGAAAATTGTACGTAACTTGCACGATAACACTAATATATCACGTCACACTTTTACGTTACTAATAAATACTACTACTAAATACCAGCTGACCCCTGGGTCAGCTGCTATTTGTTGGCTAACAGTCATTTTTGACTGCTTCGGTGGCGCAGTGGTAGTGTATGCAACTGCCGCAACTGAGGTCCAGGGTTCGATTTCCAGGTCGGGAAAAATATTATCCTGATCCACAAATGTTTTTTTCGGAGTTTGGGTGTTTCCTATGTATAATAGGTTTATATGTATTTAGAAATGTCTAAGTATGATTATCAGTTGTCTAGATCCCAAAACACAAGCTTATATTAGCTTACTTTGGGGTAGACGGCGCTGTTTAAAAAAAATATATAATAAAATAAATATGGCATTATCAAAGGGTGTTTTTCAGGTCTTAGTCATTGTGATAGATCTTGGTGTAGGACTTATAGCAGTGAAAGTGCTTGTGCAACAATAATTTTAAAAAATCAGGTTTTATTCAAAACCAATGTGAATACATGCCGACTAACTTGGTGATTGAACTGCCTATGTACATATTTCACGTTACAACGTTTTACACGTTTTCACGTTTCAAACGGTTACTAAAATTAATAAACGTCCGACTATAATTAGACGTCACCTAAATAGGTGACGTCTACATTTTAGTGAAAACGTCTAAATTTTGTGTGACGTTAAATTTGGATCTGATATCACTAAAATTCATTTTATGTGATAAAATTCAACAAAAAATGTAAAATGTACATAGACAGTTCAATCACTAAGTTAGTCGGCATCTAATTACATGTTTTGTTGAATTTTATTACATAAATGCAATTTTAGTGATGTCAAATACAAATTTAGTGCTGTTTATCACCAAGTTTAGTTGTACATAACAACAGAATAGCATTTGGCAATCTCTCAATAAAGGTAAGAAAATTTTAGAGATATATATATCTAACTAATCTATCTCTAAAATTTTCTTACCTTACCTATAAATATAAATTAAATATTATTTGTATCTAACACAACACAACGCGGTATTTTTCTTTCTCAACACATGTCTTACAATTTCCAATATTTACAATACATAATTTCGCTATAATTATTATTACATTATAATGTTCAAAAAATCGTTAATTGAATAAAATGTGTTTGTTATCAGCCACTTCTTGAACACTGGGATAAACTTGATTAACTTTAGTGCTTTTAAATGTTCCGGGCTCTTATTGTAGATTTTAACGCACATTGATAAACATTTTTTTTGAAATCGTGTCGTTTTTTTGATTCGTGATAATGAGAAGCAAATACCCGGAATAGCAGCTTCACGTAAAATGGTAACACCTCTCTCAATCTCCAACTCTTTACTGACTTCCGATACCGTAGTCATATAGAGGATTACCCAAACTGGTGTCCAAAAAAAACTCGGAGTGCTTAACAGGGCACGGCAGTACTTTAATGCGAAGTAAACACTGCTTCTCTATAAGTCACAAGTGTGGCCACACACGAACTACTGCTGTCCCTTTTAAGCACCTGATGAGAGTTTCGACCTTTCGGCTATCAACGATGTGTCAAGCTACTTCACGATAGGAGCGACTTTGCCTCCTTATGCATAATAGCTTGTACAAATAGTTTAAGTACTGAGGATTTTTTGAAAATGATGCCCCCGGTTACCTTCTAATATCGCACTGCTCGCCACAGATAGGGTGTTCGCGTACGGTAAGGTCTGATAGCGACTTTTTACAGCGTACTCTTAAATTGGGCAATAAACTCGCTGGCTCTATTGTCCCTACAGTATGGGGTTTTTGAAAAGGAGTCTTAGAATGTTTTAGCCAGGTTGCCAGCACGAGTGCAGTACCTCTGGTGTTATAAACGTCACACGATCACTACGATGATCATATATCATATATCACTACGATGATCATATATCATATATCACTACGATGATCATATATCACTACGATGATCATATATCATATATCACTACGATGATAAATAAATATCCATCACGCCTTATCCCCGAAGGGGTGGCAGAGGCATATTAAATGCCCACTTTTCACCGTGTGGATTCCTGTCCCACGTAATAGGTGGTGAGCCCATTGCCGCGTTGAAATAGACAGACGCAGTTTGAGGCTACCAGCTGTTGAAAATTTTCAAGCCGCCCATAAGGCCTTCAACCAGGCTTAACGACTGCCATTTTACTGGCAACCGGGACCAACGGCTTAACGTGCCTTCCGATGCACGGAAACGCTCGCAAATATAAATGCCACAAAGTGGTCACCCGTCCGAGGACCAGCCATAGTGAAAGTTGCGTAACTCAGTGATCGTTTACAGAACACTGAGACCGCGGGGCTACGAGCGCTTCGAACTCGTGAAACTTCTAGCGAATCTAAGGTTGGTGTAATAAAATTATGTATGTTTCTCTAGTATTCTGCCAGCCATTGAAATATACACACAAAGTTTCATTCAAATCAAAAAGAGAATTATAATTATATTGCATAATTATGCATATTAATGCATAATTATAAACATTAGTTTTTCGACAACAAATGGACACTATAATTTTTTTATTCCTTTTAACTTTTTATTTCTAGAACAGAACTGTTTTGTATCCCAACAAAACAGACCAAAGGATCGAACCTCATTTTACAACGCACCGGTAAATATTTGACAACCAAGTGACTCCATTTTAAAATTTCCAAACAAAAAACAAAAGAGAATGAACGAACATGAAAATTTCACAAGTATTCAGAAGAACCAGTAACATATCAACTCGACGGGGCAACTTCGCATTGAAAAATATATATCATGTCGTTCCTACTTTATATCGACAACGCATTGCACACTTTATGAATACCGTTTATGGATCCTAACATATTCAGAAGGAGGGTGGAATTTAAATATGCCGATTTATATTATAATCGATGTTGTAAATGAGATTATAAGACTTGGAATCGGTGGGAATATATTTAAACGACTTTAGAATATGATTGAAAAAAAAGTCATAAAATGAAATGGAAAATTGTGTGTAACTTGCACGATAACACTAATATATCACGTCACACTTTTACGTTACTCCAGGGGTCAGCTGGTATTTGTTGGCTAACAGTCATTTTTGACTGCCTCGGTGGCGCAGTGGTAGTGTATGCGACTGCCGCAACTGAGGTCCAGGGTTCGATTTCCAGGTCGGGAAAAATATTATCCTGATCCACAAATGTTTTTTTCGGAGTTTGGGTGTTTCCTAGGTATAATAGGTTTATATGTATTTAGAAATGTCTAAGTATGATTATCAGTTGTCTAGATCCCAAAACACAAGCTTATATTAGCTTACTTTGGGGTAGACGGCGCTGTTTAAAAAAATTATATAATAAAATAAATATGGCATTATCAAAGGGTGTTTTTCAGGTCTTAGTCATTGTGATAGATCTTGGTGTAGGACTTATAGCAGTGAAAGTGCTTGTGCAACAATAATTTTAAAAAATCAGGTTTTATTCAAAACCAATGTGAATACATGCCGACTAACTTGGTGATTGAACTGCCTATGTACATATTTCACGTTACAACGTTTTACACGTTTTCACGTTTCAAACGGTTACTAAAATTAATAAACGTCCGACTATAATTAGACGTCACCTAATTAGGTGACGTCTACATTTTAGTGAAAACGTCTAAATTTTGTGTGACGTTAAATTTGGATCTGATATCACTAAAATTCATTTTATGTGATAAAATTCAACAAAAAATGTAAAATGTACATAGACAGTTCAATCACTAAGTTAGTCGGCATCTAATTACATGTTTTGTTGAATTTTATTACATAAATGCAATTTTAGTGATGTCAAATACAAATTTAGTGCTGTTTATCACCAAGTTTAGTTGTACATAACAACAGAATAGCATTTGGCAATCTCTCAATAAAGGTAAGAAAATTTTAGAGAATTTAGTTTAGTGGTTTCAACAACAGAATTAGCACCAATTGAATCCCGTATTTAGTAGGTGACATACTTACACACAACACAGTAACGCTTTTTTACCAAAGGTGTAGGCAATATTACATATTGTAACGCACTTTATTCCCGAAGGGGGTAGGCAGAGACATACTATATGCCCACACTTCACCGTATGTAGTTTTGCCCCACCAACAGGTGGTGAGCCCATTGCCGTATTGTAATAGACAAGCGCAAAATGTGGCGTCCTAACTTTTTTCAAGCCGCACATAATACCTTCAACTTGGCTTAACAACTGCCATGTTACTGACAACCGGGACCAACGGCTTAACGCACCTTCTGAAGCACGGGAACGTTCGCAAATGTAAAAGTCACAAAGTGATCTCCCACCCGACAAGCCATAGCGAAAGTTTCTTAACTCAGTGATCGTTTTACAGAACACTGAGTTAACGCAGGCATGAGCGCTTACTACGTCTATATTTCATTTATTTTGTCACACGTAATAGGTGATAAGCCTATAGCATTGTTATTCCGATAAGGACTTTCTTTCACGTATGTTTACATTGTGAAGCTACTTAGGTTTTCACGAACGTCTATAGTATAGGGATTTTCAAATAATACTAATATTATATCTCTTTACTAGCTGACCTGCCCGGCTTCGTCCGTGACGTACTTCCAACCCCGTGGCACCCATTTAATCCCGTCGCTTATTACTTTCCCAATAATGTATGAAAATTTCCCCGATTTGTTGACATTTATGATTACTGCTCCGCTCTCCTGTGTAGTGGCGTGATGATATATAGCTAAGGACCTTTCTCAATAAATGGGCTATCCAATACAAAAAGAATTTTTCAAATCGGTCAAGCCGTTTTCATGCTATGTCGTGACAACGTGAAACGGGTTTCATTTTTATATATGTAGATTGTACACCAAATAAACAATGAAATAAAGATTACATTATGTGTGCAAATTGTAGGTACAATGAGCGACCTTATCACTCTACGGCCATATCTTTCAGGCAACCATGGGATGGAAAGAAAAAAGAAGTTATTATTTATATATGTATATATTAGGGGCAGTTTGGTGTAAGCCTATTATATACAAAGGAGGTTTTAAAAGCTTTTACAGGGTTAGCAGCGCGAGAGTGAGGTCTTTGGGTAGGTACCTATATCAAAAATAAATCACAACTACCATTCTCAGATAAAACAAGCTCGTTTCACAATAAAATTGACAATAACCACATAACGGCCATCAAACGTGGCTCGGACAATATGACAGATCAAGATTAAGAACCAAAAGAGAACATGTAATTGCTGTTTGTTTCAATGCGTTGGGTAAGGAAGCACTGAGTCGTACTTTGGGGGTTCTGTACTGTATTTCATTATAAGTATATGGGTAAGGCAGCACTGAGTCGTACTTTGGGGGTTCTGTACTGTATTTCATTATAAGTATATGGGTAAGGCAGCACTGAGTCGTACTTTGGGGGTTCTGTACTGTATATCATTTTTTAAACACAAGTTGATTAAAGGTGACTATTTTAGGCTATAAATCATGCTCACCTGTCTGACGACTGATGAAATTATTGACTTTTTGACTGAATAACGGCTCACGTTAACCGTATTATACAATGCCGAAAATATTTTAAACTTTTTTTTTAAATGCATACGGTGAAATGTAGGCGTTTAATATGCCTCTGCCTACCCCTCTGGGGATAAATGCGTGACAATATGTTTTTTTTATTGTCTCTGTGGCGCCGTGGCGGTGTACCCGACTGCTACGCAAGAGATCGTGGGTTCGATTCCCACCCAGGATAAAACTTTGTGTGATGAGCACGATGGCTTATCCTGTGTCTGGGTGTTATTTATCTATAATATGTATGTATTTAGAAATATATAAGTATATTTTTCAGTTATCTGGTTACCTTAGTACAAGCTCTGCTTAGTTTGGAATCAGATGGCGTTGCGTGAGTTGTCGCAACGATATTTATTTATTTATTCTTTCCTTAAAGATAATCGAAGCAGAAAATGTAGAGATTTTGTGTATACCTCGATTTTGCGCTACGTTGGTTGATATCGTGATCGCCTTCCAAAGCTTTAATTACTTGCAAAGACTGCCTCGATGGCGCAGTGGTAGTGTAAGCGACTGAAGTCCAGGGTTCGATTCCCGGGTCGGAAAAAAAAATTGCGTCTACCACAAGTGTTTGTTTTCGAGTTTGGGTATTTCCTATGTATAATATGTATGTATTTAGAAATATATAAGTATGTTTATCAGTCGTATAGATCGCATAACACAAGCTTATATTAGCTTACTTTAGGCTAGACGGCGCTGTGTTGAAAAATGTCCCACAATATTTACGGTAAGTTTGGTCCAGGGACTCCACCTAAATCTCAGGGGCCCAAGCGACCTCATCTGCTGTCTAAAGGATGAGACATCAACGCAGGCCCTCTAAGGGGTTTGGGGTCAAAAGACCGTCGCTTCAAACATTGCCGAAAATTAAAAGTCTAACAAAAGCTACTCCTAGCCAAATAAAAGTGAACCCTCCAGCTCCAAACCCAAATAGAGGTTGAAAGTAACTGGGAATAAGCTAAGATGAAAAAGAGAATGTTTAATTATACACTATAGTTAGTGTAAAATAAGTTGATGTTAGGTGGTAGTATGAGTGCTTTATAATATACTACCTACACTCAAGGTAATTTTTTAACAGTTTGACATAAACATTGTCACGCCTTTATCCCCGAAGGGGTAGGCAAAGGCATACTATACGCCCACATTTCACTGTATGCATTATTGTCACACGTAACAGGTGGTGACGACATTGCCGTGTTGAAATGGACAGGCGCAGGCTGTGGCGACCTGCCGCCTATATGGCCTTCAACTGGGCTTAACGACTGCTATTTTACTGGCAATTGGGACCAACGGTTTAACGTGCTTTCCGAAGCACTGAAATGCTCGCAAATGTAAATGCCACAAAGTGGTCACCCATTTTAGGACCAGCTTTAGTTGAGTTACGTTAGCGCGCGGCCACTAGCGCTTTAATATTTTAAATAGATTAAGTTTTCAGAATTGCTCTTTTGAACCCTAAGTCGTTACTCATACCGGTTTCGTCACTCATCGTTCAGGATATATGATTACGATTTACGTCATATTCTATAGAAGCAGCCATATTGTCATATTATTGTCTGATCTCAGATAACCGTGGCCGGTTTAGGCAATTCCACTTCTTAATGTTATTTCTGAACAGTTAAATGTTATTGTGAATAGTCAGTTAATAGTCCGTTACATTTTGTTTGTGAGATTTGTATTATTTATTGTACACGAATGAGCCGAGTTATCGTATATAATTATATATGAGTAGGTTTATTTGTATACAGTCCCTTTAAAACTATGGAAAACTGCTTCAATACTTTCCATACGGACCACTTTCACTACCCAGAAATTGAAAGTAGAATAAAACAAAAAATTTGATGTGTAAAGAAATTGTTATTTCTAAACTTTTGCAGCGTGTATACATATACATATACATACATACACATTGTCAGGCCTTTATGCCCGATGGGATAGGCAGGCATACGGGCTCCCCACCTGTTACGTGGGACAAAATTGTATACGGTGAAATGTGGACGTTTAGTATGCCTCTGTGGCGTGTAGACTCTTACTTTATATATTTCTTGGGACTTCACGCAAGTAACAGTCGGTGTTTAGTACGTAAATATTATTTCGCGTGAAGCAAATTCGCGTAGAGTATAAAAATAATTGGTTCTACAATCTAGTTAACACATGTTAAACTTTCAGGTGAGTGCAGAGTTATAATAATTATGTCATCTCAATTTAAAAATTTAAAGTTTTAAGCATACAAACTTTTTGACTAGTTTGTATCAGTTGTGGTTACAAGCAGACTGAAGCCGCGGTATCAATCAGGGGACCGAGTCTACTATTGACAAGCCGTAGAATAGAACCAGAATCGCTGTTTTTAGCTGTCAAAATATAAGTAGACTATCAAAAATGCAACTTACTAGTGGCCACTGGCACGATACGTGTTAGTAGAATTCTAGCGGCCGACCGATAGAAGTCTAATGGAGTACGATTGTAGTAGTAGACTACGAAAAACTGTCAAGTTGTACCGGTGACTTTCTATTAATTTTATTTTAACACGATTGAAGTAGCAGACTCGGCCCCCAGTTGTGAAGTAAAATATATTATATATCGTAAATATATAAATATCGTTGGGACAACTCACACAACGCCATCTGATTCCAAACTAAGCAGAGCTTGTACTATGGTACCCGGATAACTGATAACATACTTATATATTTCTAAATACATACATATTATAGATAAACCCAGACACAGAATAAACTATCGTACTCATCACACAAAGTATTATCCTAGGTGGGAATCGAATCTCGCGTAGCAGTCAGATACACTCACACCGCGCCACAGAGGCAGTCAAAAAATCAAATCATCTACATCTGAACTCATAATATTTATCTAGGGGACATTTGGCGGGAAGAGTGACAAGTGCGGACGCTTGCTTTATATTATTTTCTAAAACTAGTGCATTTATCTTGTTTTATGTGCGGGAGTGGTGGTTTCTTGGACATAAAAGTTGTGTAAACGTGCTATAGTGAAAGACAATGACATATATGCAGTGAAATGCTATTTTCTCTCTTGCCGCGAAACGTCCACTGACAACCTTAGTATAAGAATCAGGACGTAGCCTGAGGACACGACATCGACTGGACAGGACTAATTAAAAGATAAGATTGAAGAAATATGATATAAAAAAATAAGATTTGGCTAAAAGGTCTTGGAAACCAGGCCATTAAATAATTATTAAAAAAATATATATTTATCTAGGTACGCCTAATTAAAGGTAAAAAATCGGTTATAATTATCGGTATCATCCAAATCGAACAATTAAAAGGTAGGTCTTTTTGAAAATTGACAAATATTTAAAAAAAAATAACCAATTTACTAATGCCTCTACTTCTACACCAGACTTAGACTTTGCCCGGCTATTACAGCTGAAAAAAAAAATTATTTACTTATAAGTATTCCTTTACAACCTATGGAACGAAAAAACCTGTGATACTACGCAAAAACCATACTCGTACAAGCTAAAAGGGTTGACAACAAGCGCATAACGCCGTATTAGTCCTATCTGAAGCCACTTCCATAGATCAAAGAATCGTATCGGGTGCACAATGCATTCATGCATGCATATGCATCGCATGGAATATGGATGAGGCAGACACAGGTTGAATGCGACTTCGGGACAAAAAACAAATAGGGATTATTTCTAGTGTCGCGTTTGCGATTGGCTTGTGAAATTATTATGAGAAAAAGCCTCAGCCTTTTTGGTACGATGCTTTTTCAGCGATAGTGATTGAATTTAGTGATAGTGATTGAATTGACTGCCTCAGTGGCGCAGTGGTAGTGTATGCGACTGCCGCGACTGAGGTCCAGGATTCGATTCCCGGGTTGGAAAGAATATTTGTGTGATCCACAAATGTTTGTTTCGGAGTTTGGGTGTTTCCTATGTATAATATGTATGTATTTAGAAATTTATAAGTATGTTTATATGTCGTCTAGATCCCATAACACAAGCTCATATTAGCTTACTTTAGGCTAGACGGAGTTGTGTAAAAAAAAAAGAAAAAAAAATGTCCCACAATTATTTCAAATTCTCGTGTTAACCTAGAATTTCTTGCTTTTTTAGGACCTTAAAAAGAGATTAATTCATCAAGATCGCTTCAAATGGAATATTTTGCATTTCATCCAGTCCTCTTGAAATAATGTACGTTAACATTCGATAAGGGCTTTCATACACGCTGGTTATGGAATGATCACACTGCCACCGTTTACCCAAACGTCTATAGTATGAGGCTTTTCATAAAGGACCTTAAAAGATTTTTACAGGGTCAGTAACGCTGCGCCCATTTTAAAATTCAACTAACTGAATTTCAGGATAATTCTTTTTCTTTGCCGATTCACTCTTGACAGAGCGGTCGTGGTCATCATTCGCTTCACAATGCGACGCCATCCTTCATTGTCGGTCGAGGTATGAGTTCATTCATGCACTGGGCCGCCTACTGTTGATTTAATCTGGTCGGTCCATCACATGCGCGACCTGCCGCGCGTCCTTGTGCCTTCGACCTGCCCCTGTAGGACAAGGGGCTCTATGGAGGTGTAGTCCCGTCGTGTGCACAAAGAACCGACGAATTCGAGTCTGGACTATGCTCGCTAAGCGCTGTTTGATACCGAGTTCTTGAAGTATAGATGCATTGTTGCTAAACTCTGTCCATGCCACTCCAAGCATATTACTCTCACTCCAAGCATTTTCCTCTAGCACCACATTTCCAGTGCATCTATTTTCTTTTTCGCGATCTCTCGCAGCGTCCAGGCCTCGGCAGCGTACAGAAATATGGGGAACACCAGTACCCGTACGATTCGAATTTTCGTGACCTTGGCTTGACTTAGATTCTTCCAGACGTAGCAGCTTACCTATCATGCAGCAATGCCATCAGTACTTCGACCTATAAAATCTCAATATCCAATAATAATAATTATGAAAACAGCAGTATCTTACTTAAAAATGACCACATATTACGTATCAAGTCGATTCTATGTTATTATTCTGCCTATCCCTTCAGGCTCAGAGTAATAAGCTTCAAAGCATTATTAGAAAAAAACTCACAAAGAAAACTCTAGAATTTAAATTAAAAACAAACACATCTGCCTCCAGTAACCCTTGCGTTTAAACAATTAAGAATTCATAAGTCATCTCATTCGGTCCCATTCACTTCGTTCGTTCGTCATTCACTCATGAATATGCTTCAGTTATTGAATACGTGGCTCTGATCATCATTAGTAATCAGAGATCAAATGGATCGGGACAATTATGGATATTGTCATACGAAGGGAGAACAGAGGCTCACTTTATAATTATATTCCTTTACATAAATCGGGGCTGATGCATGTGTTATTACATTTTCTACTAGTTTTTATGTCAATAAGAGACTAGTTGACTGCCTCAGTGGAGTAAGTGATAGTGTATGCGATTGAAGCGCTGAGGAATATTTCTGTGATTTATAGTTTGTTGTTTTTAAAAGTATGTTAATGTGTCTAAATCGCATAGTAAGCAAGCTTATAGCCAAATATTTTTTTTAAGCTCGGATTGCGTTTAATCGCGATCATACCTGCTGCAGGGGGCAGCAAGAACGGTGTGTCCTGACCTTTGGTGGCCGTCCTATCCACTTAACCCCGCTTCCGCCTTCTTCCCAACCGGGTCGCAGGATAGGCCTGAGGCCTATTCACCGCGGCCCGAAAGACTTATAGCCTAGTTTGGGCTAGACGACGCTGTGTGAAAAGTGTCCCACAATGTTTAGTTATTTTTTGTGCTATTAGGCCTTTTTAATGGACCACTGTGGCGTCAGACAAATATATGTTTCTCCTGATCGAAAGTTAATGGGCGTTTGCAACACGCGCGTTTCCGACCTGCCTAAGCCAGATCCGTTCAGTGGTTGATGCTGAGTCAGCCTGTGGTCACTTCGGGTGCAAACAGGACAAAACGTCAGTTACGTTCAAGCCCACCTGATGGAAAGTGGTCACTGTAGCCTATGAGAGCGGAGCAGTAATCATAAATATCAACAAATCGGGGAAACTCTCATACATTTTTAGAAAAGTAATAAGCGACGGGATTAAATGGGTGCCACGGGGTTGGAAGTAAGTCCCGGACGAAGCCGGGCAGGTCAGCTAGTGTATAATATAAACCGATAATTTAAAACCTTGTTTATGTAGTTTAAAAATATTTTTTGGCAGTTTATTGGCCTTTTTTCTAACATGAAATAGAGGTCTATAATACAAAGCATAAACAATATTCTCATAAAATTAATGACGATTAATATTTTCGGTCTCCAATTTAAAAAAATCCACCGTCTAACAAAGCCGATATTTGTTACGGCGATTTTAATTTTAAAAAAGTTTGTTAATCTAAGTATAAACAGTACAACCACAAAGAGAGTAGATCAAAACGATGAAAAATTATTGAAAGGGGGGTACCGACTGAAGGATGGGGGGAAGGGAGGAATCGACTGTTTGAAAAATACATCGATATAAGTACGGTTCATAATGGAATTATCGCCTTTATGAATTAGATGATAAGGTTAAAAATTAAAGAAATGTTCGAATTTGAAATGTAAAGGGGTGTTCAAATTCCACGATGGGGTGGTCGTGTAATAATCGTGATTTTTTAATCAAATTTCATCTGTACAAGGGAAGTGGGGGCTATATTTTTTCATTATTTAATTTTAGGTCGGTGGCGGTTTTTGTTTTTATAAACGCTCCTTGAAGCGACAGCTATATTCCAAACGCGATTTTCAATAACATCGGCGGCGATGACATGATCATCATCGAATAGAAATAAATGTTGATGTAAAAAACTTGATGTTATAATTTTTTGACAAATAGAAAATGGACTATTTTCGACTTTGTATAAGTAATTCAGACACAATCCGATACAATAAGTAAGGGCGTACTAATAAATGACACGAGACACTACGCTTAGAGGTCCAGCGTAAATGACCTCTCCTGCTAGCGGCTGATTAAGGAATGGGGCAACGACGTAGGAGCCCCTACAGGATTGGGACGTAAGATGTTAATCTCTCAATTTTTTTTTTGTTTATTTTTGCGCATAGTCAAGAGCCAATCTGAAGCTGCTCCTAACAACTAAATACTAATTAAAAAAAGATGAAGAGAAGAAGTCAGGAGGTAAGCTTGGCGAGTATAAACGTTTAAAGGTGGATATGTAAATATTTCAAGATGCCCATAAGGTTTTCAACATGGCTCAACCCGGCTAGCGTGTTACTGGCAGCCGGGACCAACGGCTTGACATACGTTGCGAGTACAGAAATGAAAATGAGGGCCGTTCGATCCCTCAGCTCCAGACCTACATATACCACAGCAGGGCTGGTGTCTCAGTTGAAGCGAGGACATAACTATAACAAGGATTAATGCTCGGATGATCCACAAAAAACGACCTAAGTGGACATTATTAAATTAAATAAATATAAAATCGTCATTTTCATACAATATCTACTTGTCAAATTCAAATAATCCGCCCCTGACCACTGCCGGACCAAGGTCCCACCCATACGAGCCACGTTTCCTCGTTGAATAGCTATAGTCAACCTTTGCACCAGGAACGATCTTGAGCGAGTCACCTGTTTTATCCCTTATTCTGCGTCCTAATTCCCCAATTAAAATTGCCTCAGATCCCCAGCATCCATGGTCTCCAGAGCTATGAGCACAAACAAATATTATCTCTCCTGATTGTTCCGCCGCTTATTATTAAATTAAAATCTGTCGGATCTATTGGATGTTTTTGTGATTCCTTCCACAACTGGGCTTTAAACACCTATATGGGCTGCTGAACTTAAAAAAACTGCATCTTAATCTGACCAATACACAATTCACACTAATAACACCACACTTTTTGCGTTGGCGGTAAATTTAAACAAGAATTACAAGCTTTAAACAAGAATTACAAGAGTTAAACATCAGAAAATCACTAAAAAAGGACCTGAATTTTCCCCAATATCAATTACGGGAACAGTGAGGTGAATTTCAGAATCACTTGTCGATATGCAAATACGATCCTGGTTCAATGAGGTCCCGGGGTGTCCCAGGACGGGACGCCGACATCGATAGGATTTCTTTTTTACGGTGCTTTTACGGGATGGCTTTCCGATGTTTAAACGCTGGGTAAGTTGCTCTGGCTATATTAATTTACTAAAATTTACTGGATTGGTCAAATATTCTTTTTTTACATTTATCAGAACAAACATTCAGAGATTTGAAACCATTTTTATCGAAACATAAAAGTAAGTTGTTTGTGTCACGTACAAAATGACTTTACTTTGTCTATATTTTTTTAATAAATGAAAAACTATAGTTTTCATTTTGGATTACGTTTGTATCTAAATTTTGTCTTTTACTAGCTACCTAGAGAAAATTGGATTGCCAGAAAAACAATGATTACTAAAATAACATCGTTAGTTCAGACTAGGCATATACGAAATCCTCCCTTTAGAGCACGGGGGACGCTTAGCTACTTTCCTCTGTTTAATTGGCACGATTTTAACATACCCAGTAGTGCAAATATATCGTGATCATCGTACAACTATACAGCTTTGATACCCTCGTCTTACATATCCTACACTGCATGTCAGAAAAGTGGTGTTAATAAAATTAGTGCAAAGAGCTCTTCTTTGCACATTTTGTCCCTGTCTAAAGAGTGCCATTGGGGAAATAATGAAATTGAAGCAGCAATTTCAATATATGTGTTAATAATTTATGTTGTTATTGTTACGCTTTATCTACTTATGTCGTCATTCACATTAGGCAGTATATTTAATATCATATTGTGTGCAGCAAAATATGAATATCAACAAATTTTAAAGTAAACTGGTAATAGTTTAGTTCATGATAATGATATAATTTTCATTCAACTAAATTCAAGTGGAGATACTTTCATTTCACTTAATCGACACCAAAGTTCGAACATATATTTATAGGTCCGCTGAAACCATCGGAACGTGTGGGCTCAAGTGGGCCCCTCACACTTGTCTTCTATCTCTCTTACACACTCGTCCGGTAGTATGATGTTGTTCTTGTTCATCGGCCCATTGAAGGGTATCGAATGTTCCACGCAACAGGTAGTATCGGCTTCAGGAATAGGGTTGGTAGTTTGATTGGTTTCAAAATTTATTATTTTTTTACAAAGTTTGAAAAAAAAATTCGTCTACCGTAAAGACGGTCCCTAATAGCCCCCAAACTTTTTAATTCTTTAATGTGATGCCCGTAATTTAATACCAGTGAAATCACGCGTAATTAAAAGGTTTTATATCAATTTTTACAAATAAATTTTATTATTTTTCTTAAATTATCTCTTAGCGTAGAATAGTTTTCCCGTTTGTTCCCGGGATAAAAAGAAGCCTATGTCCGTCTCCTGGCGTTAAGCTACCTCCCCACCAATTTTCAGCCAAATCGGTACAGCCGTTGTTGAGTTAATAATAGAGTAACTAATACGACTTTCTTTTATACATATATATAGATATAAACAATTATCTACAAGTGTACAATCAATAAAGACTGACTCGAAATACAAATAAACTCTTCAATTTTATTCCTAATAATAATAGATTAATTATTAGTTGAGCTGAAAATCATTCGTTTGCTGTATCAGTTGTGTGCGTGCGTCTGGCACGGTGCCATCTTCAGACAGATTAGCAACGCGAATTACATTAAATGGTGTTTAGAACTTAGCAGAGCATATTTTTAACTGTACTCAAACTAATATATAAAGCTGAAGAATTAATTTGTTTGTTTGAAACGCACCAATCTCAGGAACTACGGATTCAAATAAAAAAAAAGTATTGTATATCCCACTTGTTGAGGAAGGGTATTGACTATAAATATCATCACGTTACTACCCAAGAGAGCGGAGCAGTAGTCAAAAATGTAAAAAAAAATGAGACAATTTTTTATAAAGAAGGTGCCACGGTGTTCGAAGTACGTCTTGGGCAAAGTCTCGAGGTTGGCTAGGTTATTCACATTCACAGAGCAATCCTAGTTAATATAGAATTTTGTGAAAATAAAAATTTTAATTGTTCTTCGTAGTAACAACCCTATAACGACTTATCGTTTTTCAACAGTTACGGGCCGTTCGACGTCCCGTTCAGGGAGCTTCGGTATTGATAGCTTAACAGGTGTGAACTGTGCACTGGGCTTTTTGTATTACGAGCTTTTTATGGGAAAAATGTTCGGTAGAGTTGGGAAAGTTGTAACTTTAAAATCTGAGATTTTTATAAAGTTACAGAGGTATTAAGAGAGATTTGGTAAGTTTATGTTAAAGATCTAGTTTTCAAAGTGTCACTTTCAAACTGGTTGACTTTTAGAACTGTTGATATTTTCTGCACGAGTGTTGAAGTTTTCCCGTTTCCCACAGAAACTTGTTCCCGGTATAAAAGTAGCTTATATGTTATTCTGAAGTGTAAGCTTTATTGTAAAGTTTCATCGAAATCCATTTAGTAGCTTTTGCGTGAAAGAGTAACAAACATCTATACTAACAAACTTTCGCGTTTATAATATTAGTAGAATTAGGAAAAGGTACGTTAAACAAAAACAAATTATAAACAATTTTTAAAGTGAGAAACACATTATGCATAATTAGAGTAGGTATATTTTTTTGCACCCGAGCATAATGCTTGCATGATGTTATAATTATAAAGAAAGAGAAAGCGGACATCAGGCTCCAAAGGAATTGCTCATCGATGGACAATAAATTCGGACAAAACTGCATACGCTAGTAAATGAAATGCAGACGAATGGTATGCCTTTGCCTACCTCTTTAGGGATTAAAAGGTGACGGATAAGCCACTCAGCTACTCGACAGCCTTGTTGGAGCAAGGATAGTGAAATCCTCGCCTAAGTTATGCCGGATTTGAAACTACCAATTTATTTATTTATTTAATAAATAAATAAATATTGAGAAATATATAAGCGAAGAAATATCGAAGCGCTCGTGGCCCCGCGGTCTCAGTGTTCTGTAAACGATCACTGAGTTACGCAACTTTCACTATGGCTGGTCCTCGGACGGGTGACCACTTTGTGGCATTTACATTTGCGAGCGTTTCCGTGCTTCGGAAGGCACGTTAAGCCGTTAGTCCCGGTTGCCAGTAAAATGGCAGTCGTTAAGCCTGGTTAAAGGCCTTATGGGCGGCATGAAATATTTCAACAGCAGGTAGCCACAACCTGCGTCTGTCTATTTCAACACAGCAATGGGCTCACCACCTATTACGTGGGACAGGAATCCACACGGTGAAAAGTGGGCATATAATATGTCTCTGCCACCCCTTCGGAGATAAGGCGTGATGGATATTTATTTATTTATTGTATAAGTCAGTATCGAGAGTGTATCTCGGGTCATCATGAGTGATTTTTCGTTCACTTACGTTTTTTTTATCATTAATGGAATCAAACCTAATATAGGATCTGTAATATAACTATATCTATTGTGTTGCACGACAGTGGGCTCACCACATGTTACGTGGGACAGAATGCATACGGTAAAATGTGGGCACGTAGCATGCCTCTGCCTACCACTCCGGTTATAAAGGCGTGATAATTTGTATGTATTGTGTTTACTTTAGGTTGTTACTTTTTGAAACGTAGATTTACGATCTCCTCAAATCCTCAATTTATTTTCCGATTATTTTCGATGCGGGTTCCAAGACATCTTAACTTTTTCTGGGACTTTGTAGAATTCGAGCTGTAAAATTTTTTTTGGCCTTGGTTAATAAGAGTCCTAACCCCAATAACTCCATATTACATACGTTCATACATATTGTCATGTCTTTATCCTGAAGGGAAGGCAGAGGCATACTACAAGCTCACATTTCACTGTATGCATTTCGGTCCCAAGTAATAGGTGTTGTTGAAGTTTTTTTATTCGATAGGGCCATAATGCTTCGATTGCCATGTTACTGGCAACTGGGACCAACGGATTAACTTAATTTCATATTAAGTACCACACAACTATTCAATGAATAATCCCTATTTAACCCTTCACCGCAGACGTAAGTGTTGAAAACATCGGTCAAGGGCTGTCGAAACCTTCTCATCAAAAGTTAACCCTACAACGATCTTTCCCAATAAATTGAACCAAACTCAACACGTCCCGGACCCGCTAAGTCACCCACTCTCACCCTGTATAAATTATGACCTTGACCTCAAACACTTTGGGTAAGTTTCTGGTAAGTGATCTTCGTGATCTTTGAAAGTTTCTGAAAGTAACATAATTGAGTATGTGTGACGGTGTTTAGTTATAACTTTGGTTTACCTGTATGTAGGCATTTTGCCTCCGGAGCGCACGCATGCGATTAGGTCCAATAGAGGCCTTATTCCGAGTACGCTTAGATTGTGGAATGAACTCCCTGCCTGGATTTTCCCGAACATCTGCAAAGTGGGGTTCTTTAAAAGGGGTCTTATAAGGTTTACAAAGGGTCGGCAGCGCGAGTGCTGCACTTCTGGTGTTGAAAACGTCCATAGACTACGGTGACCACTTTCCATTAGGTGGACCGTACGCTTGTCTGCCACCTCAGTGATATTATAAAAGGCGATTTTGTTTATATACTAGCCGATGCATCGTGGTTTAACTCGTGGCGTTCCCGTTCTCATGGTAACACGGGGATAAAATGTAGCTTAAGTTACTCCTTATGACGTTAGCTATCTGCCAGTAAAAGACGCGTTAAAATCGTATAAGCCGTTTCCGAGATTAGCTGAAACAAACAGACAGACAGAGATTAAAAAGTACCTTATGTTCCGCGACTTCTCCTGTGTCATATTCAGAACTCTCACTGCATCCTATTATCCAATAGATGTTACAATATTTTTAACTGAACCTGACCGATTTCTAACATAAATATATTATTTATTTACCTCTCACGCATTAACCCCGGAGGGGTGGCAGAGAGGCATATTATATGCCCACTTTTCAACATGTGTATTCCTGTCTCACGTAACAGGTAGTGAGCCCATTGCCGTGTTGAAATAAACAGACGCAGGTTGTGGCGACCTGTTGTTGAAATTTTTCATGCCGCCCATTAGGCCTTCGACTTGACTAAACGACTGCCATGTTACCAACGGTAGGACCAACGGCTTAAAGTGCCTTCGCTCAAATGCTCGCAAATGTAAATGCCACAAAGTGTTCACCCATCTATGACCAACCATATCGAAAGTTGCTTAACGCAGTGATCGTTTACAGAACACTAAGTCCGCGGGGCCACGAGCACTTCATCCTCATTTATTCATTCCTCTTTATTTGTCTCTCTATATACTCATTCTACAACAAAACTTTCACCGTCCGAAGATGCCTGAAGCCATTGATTTCTCACGGCAATAACCTCACCCATATGCAATCATTACCGATATCAAACTAATCATTATTCCAAGTACAAAACCTCTTATCGATTGGACGTGGAGTATCGATTTTACAGTTGTTTGATAAAATAATCTTATAGGTTTCCTACAAAATCACTGTATGCGTAAAATGTTCAGTAATTTTGTATGAAATCTATAAGTTGTCAGTTTGGTGGTCTAGTGTTAGGCCTACGGCTGTTTTCAGTAAAATTATAGTCATCTACATTTAAGGCACTTTAACTCGTACTATAAAGAATAGAATAGAAAAGAAATAAACTTTATTGTACACCAATTATTAATATTTAGAAGTATATGGAATACAGGTTTTGAAATGTACAATAAAGTAAGCATATACATGTTTGATACTAATATTTAACGTCAAAAACTAAAAGCACTTACTTGATTCTACGTGAAGAATGCAGACATTGCTACATCTAAGAATTGTGAGTCTCTACAGTACCACAGTAATAAGAAAGCAATCTACCTATGATCTTTACGCGTGTGATAGTGCGTATCAATTAGTACTATATGCCTATTTCAATACTTAGAAGGCCGAAGAGTATGTTTGCTTGAACGCGCTAATCTCTAGAAATACTTACTGGTTTAAATTGAAAAATATTTTTGTATTGCATTACCCAATTATCGAATAAGGTAATAGGCTATATTATCACGCTACTAGCCAGAAGAGCGGAGCATTAATGTAATAAATATTGACAAATCGAAAAAAAAACGTACATTACTGTAAAATTTAAAAAACTGAAGAAATTAAATGGGTACGACTGGAGTTTGAAGAATGTCACGGGCGATGCCGCGGAATTCAGCTAGTGTAATATAAGTGTAAGTATTATAATATGCCGTGTTTGACTGTACAAATACTGATAACGTTTCTAGTGTAGTGAATCTATATCTATGGTTTTAACTTTAAGGGCCGTATTTTAAAACGTTCCTCAATACTCAAGAAACACTTGAGAGTAGTATTTGTATGGCAAAACTAGCCTCAAGCGTTTCTTGAGTATTGAGTTACGTTCTAAAATACGGCCCTTAGACTTCTAAATCCCAAAGTTTTGGAAAAGTCTAATATCTCAGTCTGTCCATCCGTCCGTATCTACGCCGTATTTCTTTTTACTTTCATATATGTATATAGTTTAAATAAATATAATTAATAAGTAGATAGTGTGAGTTTTTTTAATTGCATCATTCGTTTGATGGAGAGATACCTGGCACCCTCTCTTTATAAATTCTGGTATTTCTCTGCTCCAGGTTGGTCCATACTCACTCCCTATACACATGCTCTGCTAGCTGGTGCACCGGTGATTCTTTGAGATAGTGTTACTTACACATCTCCAGGGATTACCCACCGTACCTGATGGGTGTATGTAGGTGTGTTGTTGCTACCTATTGCGCACCACCCCTACCAAGCCCGTCAACCGTTATAAGTTGGCGGAGCATCTATTTCTCAGGAACCATAAGAGATAGCTATAACCACTTCCGATTTTGAGACTGGTTTCAGTTTAGAAGTTGTCTGATTTCTTCGCTTAGATAGTGAAGGAATCAGACAGGCCTATAAAACATACTATATGGCATCATTTAGAAGTCAGTAGTTATAGTGGATAGTTAGTTATAGTTTTCCCAAACGTCTACAGTATGGGGTTCTTCAAAAGGGGTCTTAGAAGGTTTATAAACGGTCGCTTGTCTGCCACAACAGGGGTAAAAAAAAAAGTTGTTTCTTAGTTTCACTCATTTCAGAATAAATAATTAAATCTCCATCTATGTATAGTGGCTATTGTGGAGTTGAGCAGATAGATAACTTTGAACTTCAGCTATGTGCTGCCACATATCGCCTTTGAGCAGACCTCTGTGAGAAATATCGCCCCGGGCTTTGAGGTGTAGAACTATTAATGCACAGACGTGAATAAACCAAAATAAATAATGCTATGAAAATATTCAAAACGATTGCATTAAACGATGAGGTCAAAAATGTCGACAATTTAGTTTTATTGACCTACTTGTTTTTGGTTTGTTTACGTTTATCAAAAGCACCTTTTCCCCTAAGGGATACCAGAAGCATATTATTCGCCCACATTTCACCGTGTGCATTCCTGTTTTGTTTTTAGTGTAGTGTCTATACTAATACATATTATAAAGCTGAAGGGTTAGTTTGTTTGAATTCGCTGACCTCAAAGATTATTGGTTACGAAAAAATTACCTTACTATTCTGGAAGGCGGAGCAGAATTAATCCTAAATGTCAACCAACCGGACATATTTCGATACATATGTACCACAGTATGTCACAAGCAAAGCCGCTGGGCATATATAGTAAATTATAAAAGAGACAAATTGCTTTAATGGACTAAATCTAGACATCTTGAGAGATGGTGCTGGTTGGAACTCAGATGCGATGGGTGTTTAAACGAGATGAGATATTTGCAGCTCTGTGCAGTTCTAATAAATTCAGTTAGTTCCACCCAGAAACGTTGATGTCACAGGTTCTTGTTATGGTGAAATTGTTGACTGTCCAGGTGCAAAGTAGAGGCGATGCCACGGCAGCAGACGAAGTCGGTGTCGGGAGCCTTGGGATTATAGTGAGAGTCCCTCCGAAAATTTACCCTGGTCTTACCGGCAATAGGAAGATGGAAGAGCACCGTGTGTTTATTAGTCGTCAGGTGTCCGCCATAGTATCCATGAGGATATCCACACGAAAAAATATGTATTTTTCTATGTGTGTATGCACAAAAAATAATAAATGAAAAATAAGTGCACGAATTTTCCAAAAATAATTTATTAAGTTCCAACCCCTTCTAAACTTTGCTTAGCTCTGTGCTCGTTTGATCTCACTATTATACTAAGTGATGTGTGGC
Source organism: Thumatha senex (assembly GCA_948477245.1). Taxonomy (NCBI): domain Eukaryota; kingdom Metazoa; phylum Arthropoda; class Insecta; order Lepidoptera; family Erebidae; genus Thumatha; species Thumatha senex. Next base: position 22,478,801 of record OX419744.1, on the reverse strand, counting down.
TAACTTCTTTGTGAGCGTGCGGACATCGGGCGATAGTTCGGTTAACTTTGTACTTCAATTGTACATTGTTAACTACAATTAGATCACTTCTACTTATTAAAATTTATAAATTTTCCTCTAGAATCATACCACGTAGAGAGGTAGATTTAGATAGAGGTGCTGTTACCGACTTAAATAGAACAAGGTACCAATGATGCAGGTCCACGTATGAGAAAAAGTTTGAAGAAGTGTCATGGTAGCACTGTTTAGTATTTCATGAGCTTTGGTTTTGAATCAAGAATCATTTGAACCTCTCATAAGTTAGCGCATACAGGGTCTCATCTTGCTGTATTCACCCAGATTTTTGATTCAGTAAGCCTCCTTTTGGTTTACGTGAGCCATGCCTCGGGTCAATCTACTTTAATTTGTTTTCTAGGAGAAGTTTCCGTTAAAATAAAACTGCTTCTAGAAGACAAATTCTATTATAATTAAATAAATATTGTGGGACACTTATGTTTTACACAACACTTATTTTTTACCGTCTAGCCCAAAGTAAGCTAATATTAGCTTGTGTTATGGGATCTAGACGACTAATAAACATACTATTTATATAAATATATACATATTATACGAAACTAAAATTTGACGATCACACAAATATTTATTTCGACCCAGAACCTCAGTCGCGGCAGTCGCATACACTACCACTGCGCCACCAAGACAGTCAGTTCTATTCTATTTATCTCTAGAACTAAAATTCGGGCTGTTATGATAGAAGGTTTTATTGATCTAAACCAGAGCTGAAATGAATGCACCAGAGCTGCATTGCAGAGTGTTCACGAACAATTAGAGCTCTTTGTCCAATATTCAATAGTGCCTAGTGCGGCCCTGTAATAACGCCTCTGGTGTTTTGAATGTCACGTTATATAAGTGTGGATAAGACATAACCGATAAATGACAATAAATAGAAGTAATTTTTACCTGTAACACTATAAACGTTAGATATGACGCCCTTTAGCTAGTTTCTGAGGGTGTAGGACCATGTGCTACGAGTATGATGTAAACTGAGATTTTACTACTACTATAGGAATACATTACCATGAGTTGTCTGCCTACTCTAAAAGGAATAAGTAAACATGAATAATTCTGCTTTTATGATAGTGTACTTCTATCTGGACATAAATATGTGTGTGTATGTACAAGTATAAATCTATTATAAATCGAAGGGTTGATTGTATTGTAATTAAGATTCTTTGATATTTTTTATTCTTTTTTTTGAATATAGCATGGATATACGAACTATGTTATTGCAAAATCCTGTATATCTCTGCCGGCCACTTGCCTCAAACCGGTTATTGTCTCAGGCTATGTCGCATAGTATGTACCTAGAAGCGAAGTTTTATGCAGTTTTTGAATTGTTGAGAAATGTTACGTGCGTAGTATAAGTAAGTAGATGTTTTAGTTTTAGTTATTTGTAAGAAATCGTGCAATAAAATTGCTCAAAAGTGTCTCAGCATCCAGACCTATGTTGGTTTTTGTGATGTTATTTGAAAATGATATTATAAATAAAAATAAATAAATATCCATCACGCCTTATCCCCGAAGGGGTGGCAGAGGCATATTATATGCCCACTTTTCACCGTGTGGATTCCTGTCCCACGTAAATGATATTATGATTTATAATTATGCAATAAAGGAAAAAAAATTAAGAAGTGTAACTTTTTACAACATTTTTTACAGCTATAAAAATTCTCTCATACGTCGATAAAGAAGGTTCACTTATGATAAAGAAGTTTCACTTCAAAACAACAATGAAAAAAGTGTCATTTTTTTAATACAGCTATAAAATTTCTCTCAACGTCGATAAAGAAGTTTCAGTTCAATAAATAAATATTTGCATCACAAAATTTATTAGTTCTTTCATTTACTAAACTACTATGGGCCTTTCGTAGTTAATTCGTCTTCTATTGACATAATGATAGATCCATATAATTCTTTCGCAAACAATTCTAGATGGACAGTGCCCGCTGGCGAATCTCAGCTTTCGCACAATTTCCTATCGTTGCAGTCACTGCACCTTTCTACCTTGTCGAACTACACGACTATTGCTCGTATCATCATCATACTAGCGTTATTCCTTGTTGCTTTTTAGAGTTCCGTACCTCAAATGGAAAAAGACGGAACTCTGTCACGACAAGACAAGGCGGAACTCACTTTATTATCCGTCCGTCTGTATATACATACATACATATACATTGTCTTCTGTTATTATAGTCACGCCTTTATGCCCAAAGGGGTAGGCAGAGGCATACTATGCGCCCACATTTCACCGTAAGGATTTTGTCCCACGTAACAGTTGGTGAACCCAATGCTGTGTTGAAAGAGGAAGGTGCAGGATGTGACGACCTGCTGTTGAAATTTTTCAATATAACCATAAGGCCTTCAACTTGACTTAACGACTTTTTTTGGGAATTATTCCACCCACATTCCCATTACTGTGACTCCTGTAAACCAGGATCTACAGCAATGACCAAGATCAAAAAAGTTACACCGAGCTCGATCTCGGTAAGTACCAGGAGAAGGTAAAATGTCTTTAACTCGCATCGAATTTAATCAGAAGTAATTTGAAGGAGATGAAAAAAGAAATTGACGCATTTCCCCTTTGCAAAGCGGGAGACCTGTAGGGTAACTAGGTGTACATCCCATAGAAAAGTAATATGTATGGCAGAAATTGACCCCAGATGCAACGAGATCCGCATAGTAAACTACTCCCGATGTTACTTGTAAACTGCTTAGCATATTATTTCACTCGTTTCGCGAAATGCTACACTCCCAGAGTATGTGTGTGTGTGTGTGTGTGTGTGTGTGTGTGTGTGTGTGTGTGTGTGTGTGTGTGTGTGTGATGAGCAGTTTGATCATATTTGTCATCAACTGTTGAACACTGACAGAACGGTGACTCGACCAGCTTAGACGAACGTAGTTGCTCCTAAAGTTACCATGTACCGTAAGAAATTGAGCAACACAGTGATCAACCTCCAGAAATGACATTCTCAGTCGTTCACGAATGTCTTGGAAAAACTGGTAGAGGTGGCGTCCTATGATGAAAGTGTTCCAGCGCAGCTACCATTCGTCTAAAAGTTCTTCAGTACATTATCTCGGAACAATCTAGCAATTCTATGGCGATCTCTTTCTAACAAAAACCTATCATCAATACTATGCCTAGCTGAATAACCTAGTCAACCGGGAGAACACCTGCCATCACAGGTAGAGCGTCCGTGCTTACTGTCCTGTAGGCCTTACACAAAATATCAAAGCAAGGCGTTGACTTTGCCGCATCTTTAACCGTGCAGCCCGGATAATGGCCTTATCAACCCATACCGGCTGATAAGGCCACTGATGGGCTTAACGACTGTCATGTTACTGACAACCGGGATTGACAGCTTATTATTTTATTAAAAAGAAAAACTTAAACCAAGTATTATGTGATTATATTTGAATATCTTTCGCTATGTTAGCGGTAATTCAATGTAAAAAAAAGTTTTGTAATTTTTCTTGCCTTGTGTCGTAATACACCTGAATCTTATTATGTATGACCTTTAAATAAATGTTTTACATCGTAATTTGACTTCTCATGAGCCTCAAGCCTGCTGAACAGAGTGACTCTTTAAAAGCCGCTTGCAACAAAGTAAAAATTCCACGAAAACCTTAAGATTAATTGTGACTTAACGCCTGTGGATGCAACAAGGACTTAACAGCTGAGAGAATTCATGGTATATCTATTAAGTTTTATATATAAAGCTTAATATAAGGATCCCCTACGTACGACTGATAAAACGTTTCATTTTCACGCAAATCATCTCAAAAATGATACTCATATAAACATAGTATATAAAATATGTAGGCGTCGTGTGTGGCCATTAAAACCGCGTATCTGCGGCTCCTGGTGCGACGTAGCGATTTATTTTAACACATTTTGTTTATAAATGATATAATGCGATACTGCGAGCGTTACGCCACAGAAAACCGTCTTTGTAACGAGTCGTTCGGTAACAGCATAGAGTTGTTAATACCGAATACTGTATATGAAAAATATATTCTAGAATTTGATTATTGATAAGTATTTTATAATATTTTAATAATAAAATTGATTTTCATTCCTATCAAATATCATAGAAATCAAAAAAATAACATATTTAACGTTCTCCATACAAAACAGGAACATAAACATATTGTAATTAATATCCATAGAGTACCTACAGTTGATAAAGTCTTCGTAAATCCTAATTATCAATTTTCTTAGACTTCTTTAGTAGTTTTTGGTTAAATTATCTGATTTACTGTTAATGATGCACATTTTTATGTGAATATTTATTTTTCATTTATTAGAGAAACAATCAAAATTTAGTGATTATTTATCTTATATGCGTAGAAAATAAAGCAAATGACGTGATCTCGTTGTGGTTGTAAGTGTAGAAATTCTCACATAACATTGCATTACATTACATATTGTCACGCCTTTATCCCCGATGGGGTAGGCAGAGGCATATTAAACGCCCACATTTCACCTTATGCAATTTTTTGATATTCTCACACTGTCGGTTATATATAATAATAATAATAGAGATATAGTGCTGACTATATTCAGAAGCGAGTTTATATGCCCAAGAGATGATGTTGGCAAAAGGTGACCAAAAAAGACAAGACAGGTGTCGCGATGTAGAAAAGTTCCTAGGCATTAGAAATCGTAGACTGGGTGTTGGTCTTATGAAGGGGGAATTATCTACCATACACTAAGCAGGATTTGGCTAGGGTTCGAACTAGCCTGATTCTATATTTACTTTTCTGGGGTTGGATCTCGAAAAGAATCTTTATAAAAACCAGGTTGAGCAAATTTTAGTCACAGTAAAACTGTACAAATATATTTTCAACAGCTCTATTTAATTTTTGTCATATGGGGTGCTAAGAACGCTCACGTACATTTTCTAGCACTCCGTTTTATGTAGGGCATTTATTCTTAGAGTACACCCCTGTCCCCGGGGTGGTTCGGCTACCCTGTTGTGTACCAAGCTTTATCATACCGTATTGATGTTTTATTTGCACGATTTTACTCTGTAATTGTGTTGTTTGTTCGACAGGATAATTGATAGAAAGTTTTTGTATTAGGTACTTGGTATCTCACTGTTTACGAACTTGTAAAGGTATGCTGGGGCTGGTCCTCGGAAGGGAGACTGCACTGTGATGGATGGCACGTGAAGCTGTTGGTCTCGGTTGCTAGTAATATAGACAATAATATCTCTCCATAGACCGGGTGTTCACCCTCACACTTTGCGTCCAGAGCGGAGAGGATTAGGAAAGGTTAGGTCCAATAGAGGCTTTATTTCGCATTCGCTTAGGTTGTGGAATGAGCTCCCTGCCTGGGTTTTCCCGAACGTCTACAGTATGTGGTTCTTCAAAAGGGGTCTTAGAAGGTTTTTAAAGGGTCGACAGCGCGAGTACTGCACCTCTGGTGTAACAAACGTTAATAGGCTTCAGTGACCACTTTCCATTAGGTGGGCCGTATGCTTGTCTGCCACCAAAAAAGCCTTCGTTAAGCTATATTGAAGGCCTTATAGGCGACTTAAAGAATTATAAATACAGATCGCCACAACTTACCTGCCTGTCCATTTTCAACACATCACGGGCTCACCACCTGGTAAATGGGACAAAAATGCTTGTGATGAAATGTGGGCGTGACTGATAAACTATTATCCTACTAACACTATATGCGCGAATGTTTGTAGGAATGTATATTTGTTACACTTTCACGCAAAAACTACCGAATGAAATATATACCAACCAAAATAACATATAGTCTATTATGTCTCCCGGGAACAACGTCCTGTTTTAAACAAGAACGAGAAAATTTTATCACACGGCTAGAGCCACGGGCATCAACTAGTTCAAAATATATTACTAAACATTTTCTGATTAAAACGTGCAATGGGATCCCAGGAAGACCTTCGAAATCAGAAAAAAACCGTCAAGTCTCAAAATCTATTGGTTTTTTGCTGGTAGTCGTATGTACATAAGTATTTTAATTCCCTTTTCCTATGAAATAGAAAATAATTGCCAACCATAACATATTCTGACATATCATAACGATACACACACACAGAACACTCAATCACGTTTGTCTAATACAACAATATAATTCCTCCTTTTCTATAGACGGAGCAATTTTAACCCTTACGCTGCGAAGGGGGTACAGTCGTACACTGCACGGGTACACTCTTACCCCACGTGAAGGTGGCGATTTATCAAAGTATTTCTCACCTAATAAATAACGCACATATTCGCTTTATATTTGTATAAGACAAAGTAATATTTTAACGGAGGCTTAGATCCTGATCGTACTGTATTTTGGAAATGGAATGACATTGCTGCAGAGAGAGTTCCTGAATGACTTAAATTTGTTGTTGGTTAACGTTTTAGTTTTGTCTTTAATCGGTGCATTAAACCTAAAAACTGAGGAACACTGAAATTCTTTTAATGGACTTGGCAATAACAGATTTAAAAATGATTAATGAGATAATGGCTAGGAACTAAATTTTTGGGGTTATTATGATTTGCCATTAGATAGTGGCTATTACTTTGATGTGCAAAAAATCAAATTGACTAAAATGAATGAAAACAGGGAAATTTGTTTAGTAAAATATTTAAATATAAAATGTTAAATGGTTCACAAAACGCTCGTGGCCCCGCGGTCTCAGTGTTCGGTAAACGATCACTGAGGTACGCAACTTTCACTATGGCTGGTCGTCGGATGGGTGACCACTTTGTGGCATTTACATTTGCGAGCGTTTCCGTGCTTCGGAAGGCACGTTAAGTCGTTGATCCCGGTTGCCAGTAAAATGGCAGTCGTTAAGCCTGGTTGAAGGCCTTATAGGCAGCTTAAAAAATTTAACGAAATGATAAATGTAACGAAGTGATACGCAATATGGCAGGTTTGAATGAAAGTGTCAGCGTTAAGCTGGAAAAGGGCGTGCTCCGTTGGTTTGGACACGTCCAACGAATGAGTGAGGAACGATTGACGAAGAATATATATTGTTCAAAAGTAGAGGGTAGAAGGAGTCAGGGAAGGCCGAGACTTACATATGAAGACCACGTGAGCAGATTGCTTAAAAACGGAAAGGTCAAAAGTACTCGGATACCCAGACGTGCGTGTATGAAGCGATTGATGAATCTCGAAGAAGCGAAAGAAGTATGCATGGATCGCGAAGCCTGGCGATCTGTCCTCTCTGACTACCCCGTCAGGGATACAGCGTGAAGATAGTTAGTTAGTTAGTTTAGTTAAAAAATTTCAATGATGAAAAATTTCGAGCTGGAGTCCATTTTTATTAGGTGTTGCAAGTTGAGTTGACTTTTTATTTTCGACATTGTTGGGCACAATCCTGTAAGGGCACTTACTTCAGAGCTTGGTCTGTTAGTCAGCAGTTGCACCACTTTTAGGTGAGGTTGACTGCGGCTACTAAGATTTTAGTGGGACTACCGTATACTAGAAGTAAAATAAATAGACCTCCGATTAATTGACAACTATTAATACTAATTTTCTTCCAACAATATTATTAACTGATGCTTATTTTATTTATAGATTATACTTGAGTCAGTACTGTCTATAAATAAAATAAGAATCATTAAATTTATCATCCAGAGATTCATTATAATTCCATTTTTTGACTACCGAGGTTCACTAACACTTCTTTTTTTCAATATTCAGTTTACTATAGGTATAGTCTATTTGTGATATTTATATTTGCTACTTGCTCCAATTAAAAAAAAACGACGTAACGAAATTCAATAAACACGTTTTTCAGAGTTCCTTGCATTCTATATAATGTAATGTGTATATTGGTTTATAGCGTGACGTAAAAGACGAACATTTTATTTTCTTTTTTCATACCCTTTTTTTTGTCAGAAAATCCAATAGCACTCCAGTGTATTAAGTCTATTGAAGATTTATATGAACAAAAATAGCTACCCGCTATTTTAGTATTATCCCGAATAGAGCATATCTTGGCGACATTTTTGCATACCTCGGGGGAGAAAAAAATATTTATCTTAAACCAACAATTGTAATTTGACCCGCGATTAAGGGTACCGTAGTCCAAAATAGAGATGCTTTTATACTGGTGTTTGAGTTTGGTTGCATGCCATTCGGTATTATGTCATAAATCATAATATTGGAATATTTTTTGAGGTATGATATGAAGTTGGTACATTGTACCCTTATTGAAAGTTACTGTGACAAATGATGCGGCATTTTAGGGTTACTGTTTTTGATATATTGAATTTTGTGATTGTATTTGACAATTTAATATTGTGTGCATAGATTATTGTAACTGTAGGTGATCAATGTTTTTTTCCATAGAAAAATAAAGGGAACTTTTGTCAGGATAGTAAACAGGTGGTAAATAGTATACTTTACTAAATAGTATGTTTTTTTTTTAAAGTATAGGTTTTTTTAGTTTTGTGACCCATTTAATAACTAATGTTAAAGAGGATTGTTTATAATGAAATGAATAAAATGGCACTGTTAAAGGGTAAGCAGAAATGTTGAAGTATATCTTTTTTAGTTCTTTAAGGTTGCCATCTTAGTTCCTAAGGAAGTTCTCAAAATACTAAGAGAAAATCTAGACATTGGTAGTGGTCACCATCAATTTTGCAACTACTTTAATGTAACGGAAGAAAGTACCAATGGAAATAAGATGGATATATTTTTGTACCTAGACATTTTTAGATAAATATCTCATGTTGAACGATAAAATGAGCTTGATTCATTTCTTTGACAAAATAGCTGTAATTAATTATCTTTGTATGATTTTGGGTTTAAATGTATACATATAGGTCAAAATCTTTTAATAGTTACATTTCAAAATTGTTCTAGCCAGTAGGTATAATAATTAAATGCTAACCAAAGAAACTTGGAAATTGCAGATCTTGAATGAAAACACAATTGAGACATCTGAGAAGCATAAAATATGTGTTAACCTTTGAAGGTAAGGCCGTAAGGTTAAACCAGTCAGTTTTTATAAAATCGAAATATAATTACACCATGAATTTTATATATATACTCAAATCCCACTTTCAGGAAATTATGTAATGTATCTTCCCAGCTATTTATACTGGGAATGTTTCCAGGATATATAGCTCATTCTAGAAAATTAGTCTTATTTGTTACTTATGTAGTGTGTATCCTATGTTTCTATAGAAATCTCGTACGTGTAGACTATTGTAGTATTAACTACAAACTTTAGGGATTTTTTAATGTTACATGACGATTGTTAATTTCGTATTCTTTTTTGTCTGAAAATAAAAAAAAACGTACAACAATACCACTTTTTTCATTAAAGATTTGTAGCGAATTCCATCAAGTGCCATCAATCAATAGTTTGAATATTACATTTATGTATGAACTAAGTCTAAATGCAACTTCACTGGTATTGCCACAGTGATGGATTCTATTTTAAGATTACTGCTTCTACATTTACTGCCAGATTCGCAAAGCAATAGGTAGAGCCAGAGGAAGAACCTGGCAATAAAACTCATGGTCACTCTTTTCTAACCGCCATTTGACACAGTTTGATTAACATGATATTTGACCAATTATACAGTAAAGAAATTATACAAAAAAAAACAAAGTAAATGTTGTGTTCATTAAAATTACACTTACATAGTTCCTTTGAATTTATGTGAGAACAGTCGACTAAACTTAGTTTGCCTTAAATTTAAATGATATTATTTGTAACAATTGCTATAACAGCTATGAGCTGACCAGTCCCAACAGACGGCACCCGTTCACGGGTATGACGCATATATCAGCCATCGCCCTATTCAACCGTATTATAGGGAACAAGGCGACCCGATACATACGCCACCACTGCCAGGACACTTAGGCGAGCATGACATACCCAAAAACTACACAGCAACTATCATGTCAATTTCAAAATTATAAATAAGTCTACATAGTGCTCACACAATAACAAAGTCAAATTACATATAATTATGTATATTAGTTATTACCGGGACTAAACGCAGCCATACCTTTAGTTGCCTGGCGTTTCAAATTATTTATACTGGAGAATGTAAATAAAAATAATGTAAAAAAAAAATATATACAACATATATATGCAGATTCAAGACAAGTAGATAATATAACACAAGATTCATTCGAATACTAAATAACTCGAGCGAAGAGCAAGCAACTAATTTCCATTTATTTTTATCATTCAAATAATCATTAATTGTATAATAAGCCCTTTTCAAGAGGTGCGTCTTAATTTCCGCTAAATTATATATAAATATTAAAATTATTTAAGCTATACAAATAAAATCTAATAAACAAAAACGTATTATTTTGTATCACACTTACACCCTAGCACAGCCAAAAGATCGACTGCCTCTGTGGCGCGATAAGAGTGTATCCGACTGCTATGCAAGAGATTTTGGGTTCGATTCCCACCCAGGATAAAACTTTGTGTGATGAGCACGACGGTTTATTCTGTGTCTGGGTTTTATTTATCTATAATATGTATGTATTTAGAAAAATATAAGTAAGTATATTTATCAGTTATCTGGTTTCCATACAAGCTCTGCTTAGTTTGGAATCATATAGCGTTGTGTGAGTTGTCCTAACGATATTTAAAAAAAGTTGGTTGGTCCCGGTTGCCAATAAATTGGCAGTCGTTAAGCCAGGTTGAAGTCCTTATGGGCGGCTTAAAGAAAATCAACAGCAGGTCGGTACAGCCTGCGCCTGTCTATTTTAACATGGCAATGGGCTCACCACCTATTACGTGGGACAGGAATACACATGGTGAAAAGTGGGCATATAATATATATGCCTCTGCCACCCCTTCGGGGATAAGGCGTGATAGATAAATGACAAATAAATATTAAAAAAAAACGAAAAAAAAGTTTTAAAGATGAGCGCTCTATTTACTGTGCCATTACAAGTTATGAGTTTGCATGAATTTCCCGTTAACTTTCACTTCAGTTGACACCATTCGAAAAGGCTTAACCACTTTATGAAAAATAAAACCTCTAACTCATCAAATGAACACCAAAAACGAGATAAAAAACAAGTAAACCCTCTTACATCGAACAGCCATTGTTAAGAAAGACAAACGATTGTAAATTCAGCGGAGAGTGTTAAATCAAGCGTATAATTAGCTCAAATATTTGGCCAAGGTTCCTAACAAAGAAAACATTGGTAAGATGCGATCGTCGCGGGAAAATCGGAGCACTAAAATGTCGCATCGTTTTGTAGTACAGTGGTTTGGGCTGCTCCGAAATTCCCGATATGAATGTGAAAGCGTTAACAGGCATATTACAATATTTGTTTATAAAACATAAAAAAAAATGAAAGGCAAAGCAAAGTGTGTTTGATTTTATAGGTGGTGAGTGTATTGTCGTGTTAAAATAGATACCTGTAGTATGCCTCTGCCTACCCCTTCGGGGATAAGGCGTGTTAGATAAATAATAATAATATTACAGATGGAAACAGGCTATGACTACCTGCTGTTAAGATTTTCAAATCATGGGTTGCTACTTAATTTTCAGACTACAGTATTGTTACTGACAGGAAATTTTGTAGTCTGTATTCGTTTAAGAAACTTTACACAAAATTAAATAATAGTTTAAACGACTATGCACTCTTCTTGCCGAATAACTGTTAGATGTCGTGGCCTTTAATTGTAAATAAGAAATGACAAATAAGTGTGTGTAAGTGACTACGAGAGTTATAATATTAAAGTTGCTGCATGGCGCTTTTAACTTCGTTCATAAATTTAGAATTCGTCACCTTGACAGGTAAGATATGAAATTGTTTGTTAACGATATCGGTCACCGAGATTTTTGCAGGCAGATAATGTATTGAAGTACCAGTCTAAAAACTCAACACTCAATCTATACGGAACTCTGAATCAGGCTGACCGGACCGAATAAATATATAATATATAATAATAAATATTATGGGACATTTCAAATTTAAATCAATGTTATTTACAAGATTAGCAGCATTTTAGAGGCATCGGTAACAAGAGGGGTAGCCAAAGATACCCCATGTTTGCTTGGCGCCCCACCGTTCGGAATCCGCCTCCGACACGACGCCGCAACGTTTGCCTAATCATTTGTAAGTTAATACTACGTGTCTACAACTTATTGGCAAAAAATAAAAAAAATAAACGTTCTATTAATAACCTTTGAAAAGTTTTAATTTCTTTTATTTTCAACGGGTATTTTTGAGAAGGTAACTATGTGCGGAATGAATATACGCTCCACGCTGGAAGCGCTTATGGCCCCGACTCACTTTTCTAAAAAAAAGATCACTACGTTAAGCAACTTTTACTATGGCTGGTCCTCGGATGGGTAATCACTTTGTGGCATTACATTCCGTGCTTCGGAAGGCACGTTAAACTATTGGTCCCGTTTGCCAGTAAAATGGCAGTCGTTAAGGCCTTATAGGCGGCTTGAAAAGTTTTGTACATTTCCACACGGCAATGGGCTCACCACCTGTTACGTGGGACAAAAATGCATACGGTGAAATGTGGGCGTATAGCTTGCTTCTGCCTACCCTTTTGGGGATAAAGGCGTGACAATATGTATGTATGTATGCTTATATATACGCTGGAACAATTATCGCGTCATGCCGCCATTACAGGGTCGTGGAAGAGAAGGGAATGAGGAAACTATGCTCAAAAGGAAACGGTTGCTTTCCTACTTTCTAATTTAAATCTAGGTTCATGTCCTTGGTTTGTTTACTTTATATCATTATCTTAAACCATAACCCATCTCATGACCATAACGCTGCTTAACACCTTCTTCACTTTCCATCGTAAAAATATATGTTCTTATTTACTAAAACATCTACAAACATTTTTTCACAGTTTTGACATACTTTCTTAACATAAACATTTAAAAACATAACTATTATAGTGATGTTAACACAAAGTAATCGATAGTTAATGCATAATATATGTGTTGTTCGGTGAACGGCAAAGGGTCCCAGCCCAGACTTACTTCGGCAAAGATTAAACATTTCGCGCGCGTACTATTAATCAGATCGCCGATTGCACTGACTAAATATCATTTAGTGATGTGACTCGGTATTAAAATTTTAAATAATATTATATTTTTTTAATATAATATTTTAAGCTCTCGTCACTCGCCATGGCTTATCACGGATGGGTGACCAGTGACCACTTTGTGGCATTTACATTTGCGTTTTTGTGCTTCGGAAAGCACGTTAAGCAGTTAGTTCCGTTGCCAGTAACATGGCAGTCGTTTAGTCAAGTTGAAGGTCTTATGGGCGGCTTGAAAATGTTCAATAGCAGGTAGCCACAAACTGCGTCTGTATCTTTCAACACGGCAATGGGCTCGCCACCTATTACGTGGGACAGGAATACACATAGTAAAAAGTAGGCGTATAATATGCCTCTGCCTCCCCGTCGGGATTAAGGCGTGTTTGATAAACAAACAAATAATTTTTATCGACTGTATGGTTCTGCTTTTAGTCAACTCTTAGTTTAGGATTCGGATTATATTAAGGCAAACTTAAATCAAAATCTGAACGTAATTCTATAATTTCACACTCTAACTTATGGAAATAAACTGCACAGTTCTTCATTAAATTCGTAAAGTATTTAATTACTTCTTAAATTTAAATAAATACCAAGGTCTCGTACAACGTCAATGTTGTTTATATTGTAAAAGTACAATATTGTTATCATGAATATTACTTTTGTTTTCAAATTAACTTATTCATATTACTCAAAAATATTATTTATATTACTCGTAATTTTCATCAATTATTTAACTATTTATTCTTTTTAACAGCGTATTTTAGCAATGGATTTTGGTTGTTTGTATAACTAAAATGCAAATTATCGATATTTTCCCATCACTGACCCAAACCCAAAGGGATCCCGGCCGTCGCTCGGTTAGTGTGAACTAAATGAATCATTAATAATGCAAAGTTAACGCGATCCCAACCGCAGACACCGATGTCGATGCACGTACATCCCCTCACTAGCGTTTAGTTTTGTTCATTATTAATAAAGTATAGATTCTGATTGCAGGTGTTAATGTGTTAACACCTACTGCAGTAGGCACATCAATGATTCAATAATGTTCTCTCTCATGTTAGCAGAAATTCTTGGATAAGCTCAGAGTCAATTTCGTAGCAAGCGGTTGACTCTGTTTAACTCCTACAGACATTTATTTATAAAATTTATTTCTTTATAAAATACCTTAAGTCCATCCTTACAGGATAAACCTAATACAATGGTTGACATGACCTAATACAATGGTTGAAATAAATGGTTGACATCATCTTCGTGAATCTCCTCCAATGCGTGTCCTTCACACAGGTTGAAGCTGTTTAACGCACTGTTTGCTTTTTTGCCTTTCCGACTTTTGTAGTCGGAAAGGCAAAAAAGCAAAGGTAGATGGTGTTAAGATTTATTATTATGCCTTTTCACACTCTTTTTAAAGAAAGGTTAAAATTTAACAGGAGTAAAACCCTAGCGAGTAAAAGTTCTTTATTGTTGCAAATGGCCATAGACTATGGGGACCACTTTTATCAGATGAACCGTATGATTGTATTAAAAGTGTTATTTAACAACATATATTATTATTGTTCTCTTATACACACAAGAAAAGCCAGTATGTGCAAATTTTCCCTTTACAAACAGACCGATACACAAACTTATCAATAAAGAACATAATTTCGTCACAAACAAAGATACAATGCGCCACTGACCGCCACCCTTCAGTTGACAGCCACCATTTTGAAAAGGGCTCGGACATGACATCCCAACAATTCCAGGGCTGCCCAAAACGACAAATATTTATTGAGGTAAATTCTTGGAAGCTTTTTTTTTTGCAATTGCTAAAAGGGTAAACTTTGGATTCCGTTTTAATTAAGAGAATAGATTCGATCTGGTTTTAACCAGTTCGATGTGGTTGTTACTAAATGAGGAGGTAATTAGGTAGGGGAAAAGTTGTGTAGAATGTATGGCCTAGTGGTAAACGTATGTGGGGCACCACGTACTTTCGAGGGTTTGTTTTTTTAAATAATACACATTTCATTTCTCGATTATAAAGCTATTTATGCTTACTTTGTGTCTTGCACAAGTAAATATTTGTTTTTTTAGATCTCTTTAATACCATCAATGATCCAGTTTGCTATTAAGTCGATACTAAAATCATAATGCTAAGGCGTAAATGTCAGGAACTACCCCTAATTTTATGAGGTCTTGGCGAAAGGGATAAAAACTCGAAACGAAATCCTGGCCAGCCCTTCTGGCCTCCGTCTGGTACAATAAGGCCATAACTCTACTAAAATGGCGGACTGCGACAGGCGAATTTGATTGATTGACATTGATTGGAACTCTTAAAGTAAATGTCACAAGGTCAATTGTTATTTTTACTAACTAATTTAGGTAATTATAACCTTCATCTGGCGACCCTGCAATTTACATTTGGTATTTCTTTTGTTTGCGTATGTATTCTGTACTTCTTCTATCTCAGCTAGTAGTTTTATTCGAAAAATTATCAATATTACACATGTTTATCAAGTTGTATACCTAATAAACATGTAAGCTCTTTTGGCTCTTCATTGTGTTTGTGGATTCTTTGAACATTGACAAAAGGTATTATCTATGGTGGCAGCAATTATTACATTGTGTTTATTTTTTAATAAAAAACATTTAGTTCATGGTAAGGCTGTATGGCTAACGCCTTTGCCTGTCCGAAGATGGATGAAGGTTACTACTACTCTAATTCATTGTGAAAGCAATATAATTGTTTGAAGATTGTTAAAAGATAAATTGAAGCAATAGCTTTCAATGTTGTTTCTTTTTACAGGTTAGTAATTACCTATAATTGTATTGATTGTAGTAATAAGTTCTGTTGGTCATGGTTTGATACAATAAATTACTCTTTACAGAGCAACAAATTGGTTTTTGTTTCAATAGTAAAATACATATTACAAACATAATATTTTTTAGAGCTCAGCTCCCATGGATGCTGATCCATGCCAATGGCGAAATGTACGTAACGCTATAACAACAACTAAACCGATTTTCATAATTGTTACGTGATTTTGAGTTAGATCGAATCAACAAGACAAGGATCAGATTTTGAAGGAGATAACCTTAAATTTAATTAAAGTTGTTATCAAAAAATCATAATATTGTGACGCCCTTGTGGAGTCAACAGTAACAGGAGTACGAGTGTGGGCTTGCAACTGTCCGCTACTGGATTGCGCTGCTGGGCCACGCCTACTCCTGTGCTAGGAACGTGGGATACACTGGTTTGTAAATGCAAACACCGATATGAGCTATACGTAATTTATTATTTATATTATTCGCTCGTGGCCCCGCGGTCTCAGTGTTCTGTAAACGATCACTGAGTTACGCAACTTTCACTATGGCTGGTCCTCCGATGGGTGACCACTTTGTGGCATTTACATTTGCGAGCGTTTCCGTGCTTCGGAAGGCACGTTAAGCCGTTGGTCCCGGTTGCCAGTAAAATGGCAGTCGTTAAGCTTGGTTGAAGGCCTTATGGGCGGCTTGAAAAAATTCAACAGCAGGTAGCCACAACCTGCGTCTGTCTATTTCAACACGGCAATGGGCTCACCACATATTACGTGGGACAGGAATCCATACGGTGAAAAGTGGGCATACAATATGCCTCTGCCACCCCTTCGGGGATAAGGCGTGATGGATATTTAATTTAATTTTTTAATTTATTATTTAGGTTTATCGCGTGTATTTACGTTGCACAGAACTTTAATATTCGGATCACAAACGCGACTGCAAATTCAATGCAGTATCTAACCCGAATTTTTATTGGTGGCGATCAGCAGTGAAGTCATCGCCACGAAGCTCAGCCATCCAATCTTCGAAGAAGTGACATCAGTCTTCTTTTATTTTTCGTTATTTATTTTAAAACAATACCTGTTTATTTGCCTAATGGCATCGCTGCGACCAGCCAGCACGCTTGGCTCCATACCATGATATGCGTCCTCCATACATAATTTACGGAGACGAATACCACAATATCTATGAGATTTTCCCTGAATAATGATAACTTTCACCCGAGAACCCGCGTCACCGACATAGCCGAAAGAAACGCTCGACTTAAGTGGCAGTGGGCGCGCCATATTGCTCGTAGAGATGACGGCCGATGGGGCAAAAAGGTTCTCGAATGGCGGCCACGTACTGGAAAACGAAAAGTGGGTAGGCCTCCCGCAAGATGGTCAGACGATTTGGTGAAGTTTGCGGGACCCTGCTGGCTGCGAAAGTCACAAGACCGAATGTTGTGGCGATCATTGGGGGAGGCCTATGCCCAGCAGTGGGCGTCAAACGGGCTGAGATGATGATGATAAATGATAACTTTTACAAAAAAAAATACACTGTTACGCTCCGTTCCAATATAATATGGTGCTAGCAAAACTTTGAGCTTTACAACTGCATCCACCTAGTATAGAAATGACATAGTGAAATATAATATTATATTATGTAATCAGCAACGCTAATTAATTTGGTACAGTGCCAACCCTGACAGTCATCAGCAGATGACAATCGTTCAAAAACCGGACGCCTGAGAGCTGTGACGTGACGTTCAATATCCCTACAGCCATTAGTTAAATAGCTGTCTTATCTTGTATCGAAATAGGACATCGAGACGACATCACCAAGTTTTTGGGCAGTCTTTGGTTGAATGGCCAAGAGGGGCTGAAGACTATTACATACCTACGTAGTTTGATTGAAATTATATGACTGCCTCTGTGGCGCGGTGGGAGTGTATCCAACTGCTAGGTAAGAGGTCGTGGGTTCGATTACCACCCAGGATAAAACTTTGTGTGATGAGCGCGATGGTTTATTCTGTGTCTGGGTGTTATTTATCTATAATATGTATCTATTTAGAAATATATAAGTATGTTTATCAGTTATCTTTTACCATAGTACAAGCTCTGCTCAGTTTGGAATCAGATGGCGTTGTGTGAGTTGTCCCAACAATATTTATTTTTATATTATTTATGTATTTATTATGTAGTTTGTGCGATTAGTGCGTTCAACCAAACAAACAAACAAACTCTTCAGCTTTATAATATTACTACAGATATGGTCAACCCTGAGATGGGTCACCGTTTGTAGCATTTCCATTCAGAAGCGTTTGCTTCGAAAGTTACGTTACGCTATTGGTTTCGCTTGCCAGTAACGTGTAGTTATTCAGTGCCCGTTTCCCACAGAAACTTGGTCCTGAAATAAAAAGTAGCCTATGTGTTATTCTGATGTGTAAGCTATATTATTGTAAAGTTTTATCAAAATCCATTTAGTACATTTTGCGTGAAAGAGACATTCATATTTACAAACTTTCGCATGATAATATTAGTAGGATGTATTTTAAAATGGGCACATTTTGACCATGCACACTCTTTTTATGTTACTAGCAATAAGCACAACATGCGGCTGTATTTGACTTAAAAGAAAGGCGATTTAGCCCACCATATATATTGGAATTGCTATACAAAGGCTTAAGCTCCATCCCCATTTTATAGACTTTCCATATAACCTCACATATACACCACACAGATACGCTTTAAATAGAAGAAATGTTAACGGGAATAAAGTATTTTGTATTTTTTGTTCTAGTTGAAATAGGTACCTACTTTGATAAATTTTTAAAGCAATTATTTGCTAAATTTCTCATAAATTTTTATTAAAGTGGAAAAAGACAGTTTCGATTCGAGACAGGGATTGAACCTGTGACCTTAGCCTAACCTGGGCAATGTTCTAGCCACCTGAACTACCCGAACAGTATCGAATCAAATTGAAATTATCCACCATATTTATATCGTCATTTTATGAGTATGACCAGAGCCATCTATCGAGCTAATGAACAACTCGGTACCAATGAACAGTGTTACAACTATTTTTAAACATTGATGCAATGGACTCCACTCAGTATATTGATAAATTTTTAAAGCAATTATTTGCTAAATTTCTCATAAATGTTTAAAAATAGTTGTAACACTGTTCATTGGTATCGAGTTGTTCATTAGCTCGATAGATGGCTCTGGTCATACTCTTAAAATGACGATATAAATATGGTGGATAATTTCAACTTGATTCGATACGATTCGGGTAGTTCAGGTGGCTAGAACATTGCCCTGGTTAGGCAAAGGTACCTACTTGTTTACTTTCTCAGTAATATGAAATCACATCTCATCTTACCGTTAAGTTTCGGTCGGAGTATTTGGAGTCTATGGACTACTTTATTTGATTTTCATCTGAGCTCTTATTATAAGTCCTAAATGACGACAGAGTATTATATGCCAATCTGATTCAGACCCCTTGCTCTCAGTAATTAAAAAATAAAAACACGATTATTTAAACGAACGTGTAGGTTGCTACAACGCGTTATCAAGAACAGGGCCTATATTTGTTGCCTATTATGAAAGAATATCAACAAAAAAATATGCTAAGTTGTACTCAAAGTCTAATTAACAAACAAAACCTATTAGTCCTCATACTCCTAAGCCGAAAACAGTTGTCACAATCCACAAACATGTCCCCACCACCTGCAGGCCTAACCCTGTACGGCCGATAAGGGTTCGCAGCCTATCCGAAAAGCTTTTGTCAATGACAAATAGTTTTCGCTCCATCCCGGCTGGCATTTTGACAATAAATAAGATATATCAAGGAAATGTATCCCGCGAGCGGATTTGGAAGTTATAAATGACATGCGATGGACACGAGCGCAGAAGGGTTGAGGATTATGCATGTGGTTCTCGTGATTGATTGTAGTTTGTATTTTTAGGTTATGATACCTTTTGATGTTTCATTACTCTGTGGTTAAATGTCACAAGTGTATCTAACATTCTGATAATACTTTTCCCAATGACTTTTGATACTGCGTTTACACTCTCGCGCGAGCTGTGAGACAAACTGCGAGCTGGTAGTGTAAACACAGTATTATGGTACATTTTTTTCAAGCTCGCGGCTCGTCTCGCTGCTCGTCTCGTGGTTCGTGCGAGAGTGTACATGGGGTATCATAATTAGAAATGAGAAATGAAATGAGGTTTAGTTTCACTCATTGACCTTTTTTTAGCGTGTGGAATCAGAACCGAACTGACTAAATTCACACGGTCCCCACCTAATCGTATAGCGCCGACCACCCCTTGTAACTCCTCGCTAGAATATCTCAGGGTTCCTGGCTGACTTTGACTACCACCGCGTCCTTGCTTGAAGCTTATCATTAACTTTGAATTATTTTATTTTATTTATTTATTACTGCCTGAGGTTTCGATTAAGTTGCACTGGCCGTGGTCACAACTGTCTCATCGTTGTCTAGATTTGATTTCACAACTTATGACTAGACAAAAAGAAATTGATTCATCCCCAAATATAAAATTGTGATGTCTACTTTTTTTTCTGTGTCAGTTTGTGCGAGGTTCGAGATCCGAAGCATCTATTTTTCATCGCATTAAATATCTACTAGAGCTAGACGTAATATCTACGTAAGCCAGTAAATATCTACTAGAGGCACTACAGCGGCTGAACGTCCACTTTTATTGGACTAAAATAGTTTTTCAGGATAAAATTAGGGTATGGATATTATACTCAATTAGATTAAGAACTATATCCAAATAAAAATTCTAGTCAATCTATTTACTTCTTGCGCCGTGACGTGTAGCATGAACAAACAGACAGTTTTACATTTATAATATTAGAATGGATAGTACGCGAGCTCTCAATCCTACATCGAAAATAGGGAAATCCTTCCGGAGTGCTCAAAATTTCCTTTCGCCATTACTCATATGTATCCCATTCCTTGGGGGTGTTAATATGCGTTGACTTATTGATATCATCGGTCACCGGCTCCCTTCCTTTCTATAATGTTCGCCCTTTACAGTGCTAATATAAGATTCTGACTGTATTGTATAAAAGGCTTTGTTCATAACTCTTTAAATTACTACGGCTATGCGTAGTACTAACTATGGGTAGTTATTATATAGGTGCTAAAAATATTCTTGCTTAATATTTTTTTCTTGTTTAACCAAAAGTATGCATTTGGTTATGATCAACATGTAAGTTCCTCAGTGTTTTCTTTATTAAATTTTTTACAAACATTTGAACAATCAATTTAACTTCATTTAGAGATAGTTTTTGATAGTAGGTACAGCGGATCGCTTCAGTACTAAATTTTAAAAGCGAAAGCTTGCGAGTATGTTAGTTTGTTATTTTTACATGTTCAAGTGGATGGATCAATTGGTATAATGTACGGGAAAAACTCAGCGAGTTGTCTGGTAAAATATAAAAATTAATAATGTAATTTTAAAGTAATAATTATATTATAATAATGATTAAAAGAGTATAATATAATAAATTGAAGTAATAATATAATGTAAAAAATAAAAATATAATATTAAATAATTAAAATAATATAATAAATATTAAACTCTAGTAATGCTGTGGAGATGTTGGGGTGTTGGAGCCATGAGGCGAAATCTCTAATTTCAGAAATATGGGTGAATACGGGAGAACTTCTACTCCGTCTCGTACCTGGTGCAAAGAATGGCTACTGCAATGCAGCCAGCGTTATGGCCACTTTTGCACCTGCTTCTGTCAGGGTGGGTTATTTAATTAAGAATGATGTATATATAGTAATATGATAATGATCTTAGAACAAAAAATAAATTATAACCAGAATTGTAGAATTTCAAGGGTTTGTATTTATTTCGGGTCATAATCGCGACCTATGATATAAGATAACCATCATTAGACCTGCACATGGCAGTGAGACGTGGCCAATATTGGAGCGACACAAGCAGGAGCTGCGTGTCACGGAAATGAAGTTGCTGCGGTAGATGTGTAGAGTCACGCGGATGGACCGTGTGAGGAACTCTCGCATCCGCGTCAGTTGCAAGAGTGTCGCCTTCACTAGTATGGTCATGGCAACCACCAGCCTACGTGGGAAACAAATGTCTGGCCATGTCAGCCGGGAAGAGGTCCCCTCTTACCAGGACCCGGTGGCGACCCAAGAAGTGCTGACTTGACATCGTAAGGGATGACATGCGATGACATACCTTGTACTCCTCGATGCTGTTTCTACCGGATTACACCTGCAGTGGTCACGGGTTGACTGATGTATAGTTTTCTTCAGCTACACAGCACTTAGTCATTGCGCTTCAAGGAAGTGACGCTGAATACACCAGTCAAACCGTGACCATGGCTGGTGTAATCCGGTTGAAATATCGACAAAAACAATTAAATCTCTAATAGCGCACGTGTTTCGCTCCTCTTAAAATCCTGGGTCCTTTAAGAGAAGCGTGAAAGAGTTCTGGGCTGTCATTCTGAGGGTCGCTTTCGGGGCCCTGCTGGGATACCGGTTCTCAATCGCGGGTCGTCATTTCTGCTTTCCATCAGGCGGGCGGCGACATTTTGACATGTTATGTATAAATGTATGAGTCCGAGACTACCAGGACTTTAATTGGTCGTGCTAATTAGTGTCTAGCACATAAGACCTTTTTGTTACCACCTCACTAAAAAGGGCAACGGGTTCAAAATTTCTTCCAAATTTAACATCTAAAATAGACACATTTTATTAAATTTATTCGGCCCATTAGACCCACCCCAGGTCCGGAAGGCACGTTAAGCCGTTGGTCCCGGTTGCCAATAAAATGGCAGTTGTTAAGCCAAGTTGAAGGCCTTATGGGCGGCTTAAAAAATTTCAACAGCAGGTCACCGCAGCATGCGCCTGTACATTTCAACACGGCAATGGGCTCACCACCTGTTACGTGGGACTAAAATGCATACGGTGAAATGTGGGCGTTTTATATGCCTCTGCCTACCCCTTCGGGGATAAAGGCGTGACAGTATGTATGTATAAAAAGAACTAACCAGCTATATCCCAAAATCCTAAACAAAATCTTGAATAATAATACACATTGATACAAATATACGACATTGGGTTTTATTCCCCAATATTTGACGTAAATAAATTATAGTTATGACGTCGGTCCGGACGTCAGCCCTACATGCAAATGTGGGCGACCCCGAATAGATATACCTAAAGTAGGTTATTTATGTCAATTTATGATATTGTCAGATAGGATTACTGAAGACTATTGGGAGTACGCAATTCCTTTCACTGCAAATTATTGAACAATGGGGGAACATTTAAGAATGTAGCTACAATTTTTTAAGACTCGTTAGTCAAAAAGTAAAAATTTTGTACAACTCTACGCGTAGCTCGATACTGGCTTGGCGGGTTTTATATAAATTTAATTATTTACTAAACAGTAAATATAGTTTTATATAAATTAAAAGGTAAAGTACTCGGTATACCCAGGTGTGCGTGTATGAAGCGTTTATTGAATGTGAAGAATGTGTTTGAAGTATTTATTTATTTATTAAAAAGCATAATGCATGGATTGCGAAGCCTGGTAATCTGTCCTCTCTGACTACCCCATCCAGTCCAGTTTCTTGTTAAATACACATTCCGAAAATAACATTTATTTTTATACAATGAATTCTATTTGAAGAGTTTTAAAGTAGATAAATATCATAAAGTTGAAGAGATTTTTTTGTTTAAAAGCACTTATCTCAAAAACTACTAGTTCAAATCTGAAAATTATTTAGTGTTGGACAGCTCATTCACCGAGGATTTCTATAGTTTATATATTATCACGCTACTACTCAAGAGATCCGAGTAGTAATCATAAATGTCAAGAAATCGCGTAATTTGTTATACTTTACGTAATGTAAAATTTATAAATATACAGAATGTATTGGTTAAATAGGTGCTACAGAGATTCAGAGTATGCCACGGTCGAAGTGAAGTGAAATTTTTTTAAATTAATCTTAAGAGTGCATCAAGTATACCATTTATCAGCTTTCCCATTACGTAGCTAATAATCAGACGAACAGGCCAGTTCCAAACTGAACTTAACCCATAACAACCATCAATCCCGGTATCTTTAACCAGGTTGACTGTCCTAAGTCCACGGTTGTCGGCCCTTCATTTATCAACAAACATTACCAACCCTTGCTCGAGGATTTCGAGAAGAAAAATGAACGTCAATTGGTCGTCTCAATTGGGGAAATAAATGAATGGAGAATTACGACGGTCAGAATAATAGGTAGGCTATTGAGTTTAAATGTCAGTAATAGATTGATTGTAAATTAGATGTGATAAGGTGTGTGTAATGGGTTTAAGCCCCTCCCTCCCTCAAGATCTCCGGAGTAACGAGTTTGGCAATTCAGATGACAGTCGCTACCAAAGTGCCCAAAATTAAAAGTCAAATGAAAGTTACTTCTAGCAACTAAATATAAATAGAGGTGACGTAAGAACTATATGCGAGATTAGGGTAAACCAGGAACGTCTAGAGCAAGTGAATGAAATTGTGTATTTAGGAAGTATGTTTAGCGCGGATGGAAGATGTGATTCGGATGTAGAACGGCGAGTAGCTGCCGGAAACAAAGTTAACTGTGTCCCAGTTAGTAAAGCGACAAAGCATCATAAAAGAAGCACGAATGGCGATTCATAACGCAGTGCTAGTGCCAACTTAGCTTTACGGTAGTGAAACCTGGGTATGTCAGCAGATGCATGAAAGTAAATTGAATGCTGTGGAGATGCGATCACTTCGAAAATTGTGCGGCGTTACCTTGGCCGACCGAATACGTAACGGAGTGATACGCAATATGGCAGGTTTGAATGAAAGTGTCAGCGTTAAGCTGGAAAAGGGCGTGCTCCGTTCGTTTGGACACGTCCAACGAATGAGTGAGGAACGATTGACGAAGAATATATATTGTTCAAAAGTAGAGGGTAGAAGGAGTCAGGGAAGGCCGAGACTTACATATGAAGACCACGTGAGCAGATTGCTCAAAAACGGAAAGGTCAAAAGTACTCGGATACCCAGACGTGCGTGTATGAAGCGATTGATGAATCTCGAAGAGGCGAAAGAAGTATGCAAGGATCGCGAAGCCTGGCGATCTGTCCTCTCTGACTACCCCGTCAGGGATACAGCGTGAAGATAGTTAGTTAAATATAAATGGGACCCCAGGCTTTGGAAGAAACTGAGAAAACACTTAATATAAAGAACCCCTTATTAGAAGACCCCCTTAATAGAAGACCTTTAAGCTACTCTCTCCTGCAATTTGTGTACCTGCTGACTAACGGGAGAGCCTGGTGAAGAGGTAAACTGGAAACATCACCCTCGACCAACCAAATCCCGTTGGACCCATCAATGGAACCAGCAGTCCTAAACCGTTTGGGGTTTAGCCAGAGTGGTAGAATAAAGTCAAATAATCTACTACAATGATTGGTCACAACCCGATGTCCATTGCAATAGGCTGATTTGTTAGATTGATCGACCTCTATACTCAAATTCTTAAAAATTGTAAAAGTATAACAAGAAAACGTGTCTGGTGCGTTGAACCAGAAGACGTTGGTTCGAGACCAGCTCGTGACTAAAAAAGGTTTCCACTTTAAAATTTAAAAATATACAAGTACCGGGATGTGAACTATGTCAAGACAAAGCATTTTAAAACGGTCAAGCGTTTCTTGAGTCTTGAAAATCGTTCAGGAATACTACCCTTAGAGTGATATTCCAGTAAAATGCACTTTATTATCAACTAGGCGATCACCCCAGGCTTCGCCCGTGACATACTTCGAACTCCCGAACACCTATTTAATCCCGTCGACGTCGCTTATAAATTCTACAATAATCATTAAAAAATTTCTGATTTGTCGACATTTTTGACTAGTGCTCCGCTATTTTTCATATCCAAAGTTCCTGAGATCAGAGCGTTCAACCAAACAAACAAACACTTCAGCTTTGTAATATTTGTATAGACGTACGTATCGGGCTGTAAACTATATCAAGACCAAGCCTTTTAAAACGGTCAAGCGTTTTTTCTTGAAAACCGTTCAGGAATAATTAACAACCGCTTAGAGTGATATTCAAGTAAAATGGACGACATTATCTATGTACTCGTGGCCCCCGCTTACTTAACTTGTTCTGTAAACGATCACTGCGTTAAGCAACTTTCGCGTGATGACAAGCGTTTCTGTACTTCGGAAGGCACGTTAAACAGTTGGTCGCAGTTGCCAGTAATATAGCAGTTAAGCCAAGTTAAAGGCTTGATTTTTTTTTTGCCTTTGTCTATCCATTTTAAACACGGCAATGGACTCATCGCTTGTTACGTGTTACAAAAATACATACGGTGAAATTTGAGCGTATACCCCTCCAGGGATAAAGGCGTGATAATCCTACAAACATTATAAACGCGAAAGTTTGTAAGAATGGACGTTTGTAACTATTTCGCAAAATGTACTGATTGGATTTTGATAAAACTTTACTATAATATAGCTTACACATCAGAATAACACAGCGGCTACTTTTTATCCTGGGAACATGTTTCTGTGGGAAACTGGAACGGAAAAACTTCACCACGCGTGCGGAGCCGGGGGCGTCAAATAGTATGTTATATACGTACATATATCATCAAATAACAGCAAACGCACCACGTGTCCTGGATCAACCCGGACAGCGTGGCCGGACATCGAACGGGACCGGTCAACCGAAAAATTGTAGCGCTAAAGTGCATTTTATACTAGACCAGTTAATATACTATCTGACCCGCGCAACTTTGTTAGCGCCAAGAAGCGCCAAGAATGGCTCGACCGATTTGTGCAAATTTTAAATAAACCATCTACTAAATAGTCCGAATGAAGCCTAAAAAATAGGTGAGCCCGTTCTTGAGTTATAAAATTACAACGAAAAGTGGCATTGATTTTCAGATATATTGATTTCATATCTTTTCTATGCATATTTCTACACTTACTCATATATAAAGCTGAAGAATTTGTTTGTTTGTTTGGTTGAACATCCTAATTTTCAGAACTGCTGGTTCAAATTAATAAAAATATTTTCGTGTTAGATAGTCTATTTATCAAGGAAGGCTATGGCTATATATCATCACGCTACTACCCAGGAAAGCGGAGTAGCAATCATAAATGTAAATAAATATTTTCATACATTAATGTAATAATTTATAAACGACGGGATTCAATAGCTGCGATGGGTGTTTGAAGTATGTCACGGACAAAGCTGTGGGGGTCATCTAGTAATCTTATAAAATTATATAAAGCTGAAGAGTTTGTTTGTTTAAAAGCGCTAATCTAAGAAGGCAAGCTATCGATAAAGGCTATGTATCATCACGCTACCTTGGAATCTTGGGAAGGGGCATTCCAACTCACCTCTACCGAGTCAGAGGAGTCACCACGACGCACACGACAGCATAGGGACGGAAGAAGATAGGGACTCCCTGTTGAGCTCCTGCGGTGGCAATGGACTGTATTTGTTTGGCTTGGCAGGGTGCTGTGCTGGGAGTACTCCGGTGCGTTCAAATAAAAGTTCGAGCTCCATAAACTAAATTTAATAGTATTAATTAGAGCTTAACACAAAACGGCTCGCGTACCGTCGGCGTGTTGGCGACAAGAAGAAGGAATATAATAAAACCAGTGTTGCCACACTAATAATTTTGTGTAGCCAGTATAGACTGCTACACTCCCCTTAAGGTAAGGGTATGGGCGATCTCACAAACTCTAAGACCAGAATCTTCATTATACATCCCACATACATGTGGTTCTAGAATGATATGTTACATGTGAAGTGTACAATCTTCCTAACATTATTCGAAATTCAAATTCAAACCAATAAACGAGCAATGCATTCTATATGCCATTGGCGCTTTCAAACTTGCAGACGACTTTCAACTTTAACGTCATTGAAATAGAAGGACAGTAAGCGCAAAACAGCTTGGGAACAAATACAAGATTGATATTGTGAGGTATTGGGCCGTATTGTCACACATGTTGTTCGTGTTTTACGATTGAATGAATGAAGGTTATGGACGTGGTAGATATATTTCAGTACTTTTATTATGTTGGAAGCGAGTGCTTTCTGACCTCTCAACTCCTTAGCTTTAGCGGGTTTTAGTGGGTAGGACGGCGTCCAAATCCCCGGGGGGGGGGGAGTCTACTGTTGACAAGCCATAAAATACTTAGAACCAGAATCGCTGTTTTTAGCTGTCAAAATGTTAGTAGACTATCAAAAATGCAACTAGCAAGCGGCCACTGGCGCGGTACGTGTTAGTAGAATTCTATCGGCCGATCGATAGAAGTCTATTGAAGTACGTTTGTAATAGTGGCAAAATTGAACCTGTGGCTTTCTTTTGAGCGACGATTTCGACACGATTGAAATAGCAGACTCGGCCCCCCGGAGTCGCGTACACGTCGCGTAACGCATTCCCCGCGTCAAAAGAAAATCTGTCAGAAGTATATAACTAAAACCATAACCAATAATGATAGTTATCCGCTTTGACAATTCGTTACGATGGGAGTACTATCATACATTGAACTGTCGAGATCCGTCATGTTATTCGCTGTAGGATTCGCTTCAAAGAACTCCTGGGGTCTCATTTTCATCACGTACGATGGACGTGCTACAATATACGACTGACTTAGGTTAAGTTTAAAGGCTCGATTTTTCGAAATTTATGACTACTGTTCCGCTCTCCAGGGAAGTAGCGTGTTGATATATAGCCTATAGCCTTCCTCGATAAATGCGCTATATAACACAAAAAGAATTTTTCACATTTGACCAGGAGTTCCTGAGATTAGTGCGTTCAACCAAACAAACAAACAAACACACTCTTCAGCTTGATAATAGGCCTAGCCTAGCATGATGCTGGTTTTTTATGAATTAACCTGTATGTGAGGATACCTAGCAGCCACTGAGTTCATAGACATAACTCCTTCAGACCTTTACCAAACATATCTACGTTTATCAGTGACGTCATTGTCTTCTAAGGTGTGGCAGAGGCATATAATACGCCCACATTTCACCGTAAGGATTTTCGTCCCACGTAATAGGTGGTGAGCCCATTGCCGTGTTGAAATAGATAAACGCAGGATGTGGCTAGCCACTGTTGGTTATTTTCAAACCACCCATTAGGCCTTCAACGTGACTTAACGACTGCCATGTTACTGGTAACCGGCTTAACGTGTCTTCCGAAGCACGGAAAAGATCGTAAATGAAAATACCATAGAGTACACCTATCTGTAACCAGTCATAGCATAGGTATATAATAGTAAATAATGTACAGTATAATAAAATTATGAGTATGTCCTTGTCTGCCCAATACAAGATATACTATGTTATTGTATGTAATTTGAGTAATATAATTGTGCTGCGGGGATAGACAATGTAAGTATAAGTGTAGTCTGTGAATAGTGACCACTGCATCGCTCCATTAGCGATTACAGCTAGATTTGTACTTACAAACTGGACGGACGTTGATATAGACTACCTAGAAGAGACATTCACGTGCATAACTCTACTAAAAATCAAAGAATTTGGACCTAAAATGTACACTCGAAATAAATAGACCTACAAAAAATTGCATCGTTCGAGATGTGAGAGAAGTTAGCACGGTACATTTCAAACCAACACGGACTACCAAAAACCAAAAAGGACTAAGATTGTATCTGCAGCAAAATATCCCTGCAACATATCTGTGCAGCCCAAGAAAATATTCCAGGACAACGTCATAGTGATGAAAACAAAAATCAAAGCTATGGTACGGTAAAGATCTCATACTTTTTATCAACGATGTTTCGGTGGCATACATTTTAGTTAGACCTCGACAACTCGAAACATCGAGTAAAAATTGTTCTTAAAGTTTTATCTATATTATTTTTTTACCAATAATTAGTATGTGTGCAACAATCGTTACAGTATGGTCTTTGCAAATTATATATATTGTTGTATCCCCTCTTTTAACTCGTTCTTGTAAACAAAATGTGTGTACCTGACCAACGTACAAGATGATAACGTCCGCCGTTTTCCCCAGTCTACTCGTGACCACGGCTATTGCAATATAGCTAAAACGTCGAAAGGTGAGAAAAGTTTAAAATATTACGTGAAAAATACCCGGATAACATGCATAGTGTATATATAAAATGTATACAAAAATATAATACAAAACAAATATTTACGAAATTCATAGTAAGACGTGTGAGTTTAAAAACATTGGTTGTTCCCCTCTTTTAACTCTACTGACGGCAAAGTATCTCATGCTTTGCTGTCTGCTATCTGATGTCTTTGCTGATCGTATTCGATTCGATCGAATTACGTAAGCATTCACAGGACATTTTACAATTTTATTAAAATAATGAGTCACATCTAGTGTCTTTATATCGTTATAACTGGACGCGACTCTGCCAAATTCTTTGTACATATTTACGCCAACGATTATTTATTGCTATCGTATCGACTGCGCTCAGTAACAGTGCCAAGTACGCTATTACTTTGGGGAATGAAGCCTCTTCCTGCTAGACTTTATCTCTTTGTCTTATAACAAAATTAACTTCGAGTTTTTAGTACCGAGTGCCAATTTTGCTTTCACATTGAAATTAGTTTGGCAGATTTTTGGACAGTGGAGTTTTAATGGTCATATTGGTTTATGGTCAAATATTTGAAAGAGTATTCCTTTCTATATATTTATTTATCACAAGCTAGTTAAGGCTAGGTGGCGTTGTGTAAAAAAAAATTACATAATATTTATTTATTTTTTCTAAATCTAACATCATGGAAAAAGGCAAAACTACTCGACACTACTAATGAATCTGCAGAAAGCGAAAGAAGTTCTCTCTGGCTATACCGTCACAAAATAATTTAACTTAAATAAATAAATATCCATCACGCCTTATCCCCGAAGGGGTGGCAGAGGCATATTATATGCCCACTTTTCACCGTGTGGATTACTGTCCCACGTAACAGGTGGTGAGCCCATTGCCGTGTTTGTAATAGACAGACGCAGGTTGTGGCTACCTGCTGTTGAAATTTTTTAAGCCGCCCTTAAGGCCTTCAACCAGGCTTAACGACTGCCATTTTACTGGCAACCGGGACCAACGGCTTAACGTGCCTTCCGAAGCACGGAAACGCTCGCAAATGTAAATGCCACAATGTGGTCACCCATCCGAGGACCAGCCATAGTGAAAGTTGCGTATCTCAGTGATCGTTTACAGAACACTAAGATAGCGCGGGGCCACGAGCGCTTCTCAAAATAATCATCAAAATAATAAAAAATAATAATAATAATAATAAAAATAATTTAAACTAATAGTTTGTGATATTATTAGTTCAAATTGAGCTGCTATATGCTTTTTCTATGGGATCTAGATTTTTAATAAATATACTTTTATGTACAGAGTATGCACACTCGAACACAATTAGTAATTTGTGACACACAAAAATATTAATTTCAACGCGGATTTTGAACTCGATATCTCAGCAAGGGTAGTAGCATACTGCACTTCCACGCCACCGAGGCAGTCACTTATATCGATTCAAGAAATCTTTAATTAATTTCAGATAATATCTGCGCAGAATTTTCCTAGTCCAATCGCTTCGCGTGCTGTATGCGTGTCTACTACCTTAGTACTATAAAAGGCTGTAATTATAACATAATCCCAAAAGCAACCAATTGAAATGGGCAATGCAAGGGGATGATAGGCATCAACACTTTTCATGTAATCTTGCCACGGCTCTTAGACTATATTGTAAGGATAATATTCCACCTTTACACTCTTAACGTCTAACTTTTGAATTTTTAATACCAAGTCAAACTACTTAGTGTCTTAATAGGAGCTATGGGCTCTTAAGGATTGTTCCAGAGTGCGGTGATACAAGTGTCGTACTAAGGCTACCTTAGACAACATATTTTATCCGTACTCACAATTAGTTACTGTGAAATGGCAGGTAAAACTATATAACAGAGAATGATCTGGAATCGGTTCAACGTAAAAGAAATATTATTTGGGTTCTGTTAAAAACCACTCTAAAACTGGATATCATCATGATCTTCGCCAATTGACGCCTACTGCTCAGAATAATATATAGGTGCAGCAGGCTACTAAAAAAGTTCAGTGCAGTTGTCATTTGGTTTTTGTTTTCTTGCATTGTGGGGGGGGGGGGGGGCTACCACAGTCTCACCACCCAACCTAATAAGGGCGCCTGCATTGCTTCGTCCGTAAGTCAACTGATACACTACTAGTATTTGAGACTGATTGGACCCCATCGCTCTTGATGGAGTCCTTGGATAATAACTGGAGCCCACAATATTTATTTATTTTGGTGTTCAAGCCAGCACCATCTGCGAGTGGAACACAGGACCTGCTAACTAATCCCTTTTTTGTTTTATTGGATACAAATTGGCAATTTTTCAACTTAGCTTAACGACTGCCATGTTACTGCCAACTGGGACCAAATGTTTAACGCGCCTTCCAAAGAACAGAAGCGCCCGTAAATGGAAATACCACAAAGCGCTCGCCCTTCCTTAACCAGTCATAGCGGAAGTTGCTTAACGCCGTGATCGTTTACAAAGCACTGAGTTAGTGGGGCTACGAGTGCTTTAATAATATCTGTTAGACGATGATTAATTTAAATTAGAGCTATCTCCTTTTTTTTAATGTACTAAAGGTCCTCTCCAAGCTTTCTCTATGCCAATGCCCGTCGCCGTCGCAAGTCGTTAGTAACAAACTCCACACATTTGTGTCACCGGATACAATCCCATTATAATTTTAAATTTTAGTCTCATTTATTTACTTTTGTACCCAATGTCGCGGCTGCACAATCTTTGATGAGATTTTGATATCACTTGAACACTTTTGTTTAGGTAAAGTTTTGGTAGTCATATTTTTTAAAAGTGGTTCTTTGATATTCTTTATGGCGTAAGTTTGCAGGTGAATACCATGAATACTTGTAGCTCATTTGATGGCTCGCCTTCTTATTTTACGGTTTATTATAAACTGTAATTGAGTTTAGGTACTCTTGACCTTTTAGAAAAAGGCCAGTTCAAGAGTACCCTTAACCGGCGAGGTGTATAAAAACTCATATGAAAGTTAAAGAAGCGATAGTTGTAACCAGTTGTATGGACCAGGATCGTAGCAAGTAAAAGTCATAGTCTCTGCCTACACCGACGGGAGACAGGCG
The DNA here is from genome assembly GCA_948477245.1 of Thumatha senex. Classification (NCBI taxonomy): domain Eukaryota; kingdom Metazoa; phylum Arthropoda; class Insecta; order Lepidoptera; family Erebidae; genus Thumatha; species Thumatha senex. The sequence continues at coordinate 22,445,713 of OX419744.1, read as the reverse complement.
TGATGAGATATAAATATAGGTATAATTTAACTGTAATTATATAATTGCTCAGGACAGACAGAATTTGCCTCACACTTTGCCCCTGGAGTGCTCGTATAGATGTCATAACTAGTCCAAAAGAGGCGTTAGCTACCTGCCTCAGATTTTTCAAATGTCAACAATAATAGGTTATTCAAAAGGTGTCATTAAAGAGTTTTGAGAATCTACTACTAGAATGGGATATCAGGGTACGGTGACCTGTTTTGATCGGATGAGCTGTAGACTTGTCTTCTAGCATTCCGGTAGTGCCTTCAGAAGTGAAAACTGAAAAAATAACTTGCGTGGGTATTTTTTGAATTTACAAGAAATATTTTACATAATATACCAGAGGTGTCGGTTAAGGTACCTAATTCCCAATTCCCGTCATTTCGCAATTTGTCGAATATATACAGGGTCATTTGTAAAACACCAGCAACCTGCTAGAACTAAGTAGCTGACTCATAAACAAAGGATCTACGATTTTTTTTAATGTTAGATTTTTTTTTGTTTCAATTTTGAGATTTTTTTTTTATATATCTCATAAATTTTTAATAAAGTGGAACAAGACAAGTCGATTCGAGACAGGATTAAACCTGTGACCTTTGACTGACCTAAACCTTTTTTTTAAAGTTCACTTTTATTTCTTGTACTGATTGCCTACAGTACGCAACTCTCGAGAAAATCACAGGGTATGAGGGTGCACCGGTGATAGCTATTTGCCCTTGACCTTCGTCAACTGCAATTATGCGCGCACGTCCATCGTTCATCAAGGCATGTAGTATATGACGAAAAAGATACCCAGAAGTTCTCTTAACTGAACCCAAGAGCGACAACCTATGACGCAGCTTAAATGTTAAATAAATAAATAAATATCCATCACGCCTTATCCCCGAAGGGGTGGCAGAGGCATATTATATGCCCACTTTTCACCGTGTGGATTCCTGTCCCACGTAATAGGTGGTGAGCCCATTGCCGTGTTGAAATAGACAGACGCAAGTTGTGGTTACCTGCTGCTGAAGTTTTCAAGCCGCCCATAAGGCCTTCAACCAGGCTTAACGACTGCCATTTTACTGGCAACCGGGACCAACGGCTTAACGTGCCTTCCGAAGCACGGAAACGCTCGCAAATGTAAATGCCACAAAGTGGTCACCCATCCGAGGACCAGCCATAGTGAAAGTTGCGTAACTCAGTGATCGTTTACAGAACACTGAGACCGCTAGGCCACGAGCGCTTCTTAAATTTAAATTTTTCTTAAATCTTAGCTTAAATGTTCAATGTATTATACTACCCGTTTTGTCACGAATCGCCAAATGTGGTAGAACAAACGTTGTTGGTTATGATGACCTTGACTATCCACACCCTGCAGGTTGCTGGAGTTTTACAAATGACCCTGTCTATATATATTTTTGTACTAGGAACGAGCTTGTTGATGTCCAACAAGACTGTTTGGAATTAAAGTTACACAGGATAGCCAAGATTTCGCATTAGATATAGGCTAGAGTTCTAAATATTATAAACTGCGTACAAGATATGCCTTTTCATCATTATTATTTTAGCTGATGTACTCACACTGTTGGTACAGAATGTAACGAAAAATCAAAGGTGCATTCGGGCATGTGCAGCTGTCCGTATATAGTGGTTTTCTGTGATGACCCTTAGAACTTTGTCAGTCGAAGTAATGAGTACATTAAAATCCTAATTTGTGCCCAAACCCGTTCAATAATTCCTACTAAGATAACGTTAATTAGATATTTTACAAAAGTACAAATATTGTTGAAATTTTAAACGAAATATTATTACGGGTATTTTTTCTACATTTATTTTGTACCTATGCAGGTCCTCAATCACACCGTAATGTTACATAAAATAAAAACATCATTAGTCTGCGGTGCGCGCTCTCTAAATTATGAAATAATACGCTGAGCGCAGGTGTGACCTCCGCTCCTATTGTACTTTACTTTTTTCACTTATATTAGGGTTCTGTAGTAAGTAAATAAAATATAACGTATACGTATTTTGGGACCCGGTTATGTTATAACTAGCTGACCAACGCGGCTTCGTCTATGACATACTTCGAACTTCCGTTGCACCCATTTAATCTCGTCGTTTTTAATTGTCAATGTCAAATTGCCCGTTTGGTTGACATTTATGATTACTGGTTCGCTCTCCAGGGTAATAGTTTGATGATATGTCACTTTGCGTCCGGAGCGCTCACATATGGTTAGGCCCGATAGAGGCTTTATTTCACGTATGCTTAGATTGTGAAATGAGCTCCCTGTCTGGGTTTTCCCAAACGTCTACAGTATGGGTTTCTTCAAAAGGGGTCTTAGAAGGTTTTTTTAAAGGCTCGGCAGCGCAAATGCTGCACCTCTGGTGTTGCAAACGTCCATAGGCTACGGTGACCACTTTCCATCAGGTGGGCCGTATTCTTGTCTGTCACCTCAGTGGTCTCTGCAGTCCAGTGGTAGTGTGGGTAGTAATAAGTCCTAAAAGAAAAAAATCTATTGACTTTAAGAAATTAATCTAGTAAAGATTGAAGGGCTGTTTCATGAAATCAAGCTCTGCAATCTTATGAATAAAATTAATTCAGTACTTTGGTACAAAAATAAGTAATTGGGCACAATGTACCATTCTGAAACGATGACAAGATTAAAATAGTAAAAAAATTCATATAAAGTAATTGTACGGAACCCACTTTCAATAAGAACGCTCCCAGAGTGTGGCTGGAGCACAGTTTATTTCTAAATTTTCACATTATTTTACATTTTTCTAAAGTTTCACGTCCGATTCCGTTCCCTGTTAGGTCACAAATAATAACCGTTGACTTCTCGCTAGCATATCTTTATTAAAGTGTGATTGTTACCCCTTAAATAAGTATTAAAAATTATTATTTAAATCTATTTTATATGAAGTAGTAGTGAGTTTTAGAATAAATTTTTCGCTTAAGCTTCGCTAGAAGGTTTTTTTTCTCCACACCATCAATTAATATAATATTACTTGTTGGTGTGGTGGACATATTGTCAGTTATGACTATAGTAGATGGAATGTGTCGTGTTACTAATGATATGCAGATATAAGATTGACACCTAAGTTTGTAATTTCAAATTTCCAGCTTTACGTCTAGCCAGCGTGGTACATTAAAACCAATGTCTCTCAAAACCCTCCCAAAATTAAATTTAAGAGAGGTCTAAATCCAGCAGTGGACTGTAATTGGCCGATTTTAGATGATTGATTAGGACTTATGATACCGATCTTAAATAATTGCAGTGGTTTTACATCCAAATTGGTACGACTGCAATAAAATAATTTATAAATTAAATAAATAATTTTATAAAGCTTTATGTTGTACCTACCTAAATTAATTTAATAATAATAAAAAGAAAACAAAAATCTAAAGCCAAACGAGGAATACACCTGAGCTTAGAGGAGAAAGGGGACGAATGGCACAGAAACACTAATTAAATATAAGTGGAAATATTTTAATAAGTTTACGTGGGAACGCCGGTCTCTGTTTAAAACAAATATTATGTCCGCTTGCACTGTACGTTAACGCTGGGCCATGGAAACAGCGTAATCCAATCTTAATAATAAATTTTCAGTAGTTCATTGTTTGTAAAACTAAAAATGTTTACTAAATATGTTTCTAATTCTATTCATAATAAAAACAGCATAAAATATTTTTGGTTATAGTGAGAACTATATTTTTATGTAAAAGATGAATCTAAAAGAAACAAATAAATAATGCCCTGAGCATACTGAATACAGCGTAATTGTTTTACAAGTAGTAATTAAAACTAAAATGGGATGTTTTTAAATACCATTTTCATGTTCTTGTGATTTTCCTTGAAATTTGGTAACTGTTGTGATTATTGACTTACTTTATCTGCACCCATCACTACATATTATAAAACAAAGTCGTTTTTCGCTGCCTGTCCCTATGTATGCTTAAAAACTACGCAACGAATTTCGATGCAGTTTTTTTTAAATAGATAGTGATTTTTATAGAAGGTTTTTATGTATATTTTGTTAAGTTTTTGTACACATTGGTGTTTAGTATACATACATAATATGTTGGCGGTGCCGGAAGAAATGAGCCGTCTGGGAGCTTTTAACGAAAACGCTGCCTAAACCCTTTGAAATGTAACAAAATAATGTATCGTAGAATTGTGTATCTAATATAGGTCTACAAAAAAGTCTGCGATGGTATATGTCTATCTCTTAAGGATACCGTACTATATCCATTTTAATACTTAAAAAAACAGCAATAATAAAGCGGTAATTTAAACGCTATTTACACAAAAACATTATTAATGCTTATCATTTTAAATATTTTAGTTGACTTCAGCATTTTATGAAGCTTATTTTGTCCCTTTACACTTTGCAAATTAAATGAATATCTTAGGCGATATGGCAATATCAAAAAATGTGCAAATTAATTAATTTCGTGTAACAATAATTCGACCAGGCCGTCCGGGCGCAGGCGTAGTACTCGAGAGCGGAGAAGTAATCAAGTAATTTGGAGAATGTTCATTGTTCATACATTATCGTGAAATTAATAAACGACGGGATTAAATGGGTGCCACGGGGTTTGAAGTATGTCACGGGCGAAGCCGGGCGGGTCAGCTAGTTATGAATATAAAATAAGTAGAGTATCAAAACATTATTGCTTGCACTCAATTCGTGGCCACAACATAGCCGTTGAATTTTAATATCATTACTTGTGCTGCGTTTTTAATTTTATAAAAGCAGAACGTTTCTTTTGTTAGATTTACTTCTATTTCGTATTCGGTACCCACCTGTTAATGTTCTGTAATTTACAGGAGCCTTTGTAAGATCAAAAATTACGAATGTCTATTTTAACATACTTTCACGCCTTTATCCCCGAAGGGGTAGGCAGAGGCGTACTATACGCCCACGTTTCACCGTATGTTTTGCTTTTTGTCCCACATAACAGGTGATGAGCCCATTGCCGTGTTGAAATGGACAGGTGCAGGTTGTAGCGACCTGTTGTTGAAATTTTTCAAGCCGCCCATAAGGCATTCAACTGGCTTAACAACTGCCATGTTACCATCCAAAGCACGGAAACGCTCGCAAATATAATGCCATAAAGTGGTCCCCCATCCGTGGACCAGCCATAGTGAAATTTGCTTAACGCAGTGATCGTTTACAGAACACTACGTCCGCGGGGCCACGAGCGCTTCAACGTCACGTCTATTTTATAAGTAAGATATTTGATTATTTTAAACTTATAGCTACAGAAATGTGGAATAAAACTGGAATAAATAGTTTAAAGCTAGACTAATGTAAAGTCAGTAACTTGATTACCTATAATCGTCATACCTAATATCACAATAGATACGCGCTTTAATAAACAAATATAAATACTTTACATAACTATTGAATACATGAATTACGCATAAAATTTTTTGTACAGCAATAGTTAAGATAAACGATAAAAGTAATATTTGAGACGTGGTTTGCCATAGAGCATGCACACAATTTTATAAAACAATTTAGTTTATCTTATTAACCTAAATTATTAAAAAAAAAATTACTGATCTTCTTTTTGACAGATTTGAATAAACTTTTCTTGACAAGACACTTTAATCAGTCAAAAGAGAGTCACGTATAAAATTAAGAACCACGATCCCAATTGAGCATCAGAACACCAATAAAGAGAGAACGAGTGAAGAATGTTAGCAATTTAAATTTTTGATTCTAACTCCGATGGAATGCTTGTGACTTTTACAGCGCTGCAATAGCGAGCCCTTTTTAATAAAGTTAGACGTTATATACGAATAAATTTGCTTGAAGCGCTGAAGGAGACAGGGACACGGAAGTCATAAACCACTGAAGATGTTGATTGAGTGAGAAATGAGAATTCGGTAAGAGCTATTACTGGTTTATTGGTAAAAATTGCTAATGTCACTGATAGAGACGGGGAAATTGCCAAAGAGTTAATTTGCGATCGGTGCCGAGAAATTAAGTCAAGAGAAGCAATTTAAGAATTTCATTGAGTATCGTTTAATTTTGTGGTGGAATTCCTTTTTAAGAAACGTTTCATGATTTGGTAACTTTATTTAGACATTAGTTTTTTAATTTAAATGTTTTTTTGTTTTTATGCTTGACTACAGAGATTATAAATATGCAATATATTGTATACAATATATTTATCTATTATATGGTTTATCTACTACAACAAACTAGTTCTCAAGTGTCTTAAATACAAAATGGAAAACAAAGTAAATTGAATTTTAAATATTATTAAACACGAACAGACGGGGTAGTCAGAGAAGACAGATTGCCAGCGATACTTCCTGCATTTCTTTCAGATTCATTATTCATTTTATACATGCAGGTCTGAGTATCCAATACTTTGACCTTTCCGTTTTTGAACAATCTTTTTCTCTTGTATCGGTCTGATTTTCAGTAAAAATAAACACTTGATGGCATATAAAGTCAATACCAATAATTTTATATCTACTCGATATAGCAAGAATGTGAATGCTATAAAGACTACTGTGGGAGCTGCTGTGGCAGCAACAACTGTATGCGAAAATGCGAATACATCCTTTGCATACAGATCTTTGTTCACGGGTGTTCGTTCCGGCAACGTTAAAAAGTCGATGCTTCGATCTCCTTATAATATTTTCCATGCCGGTTCATGGAACTTATATTGCAAATATAATTAAATACAATTACTTTTAACAGATTTTTGTAGACAATGAAAACATTTACATCTCTATTCCCACTTTAATTAAACCACGTTCACAAATCAAGGGGAAGTACCGCAAACTTTTTAATTTATGCCTTGTCTTTTTTTCGAATATCGGGAGAATAAAAAGATACAATTGTCCATTACGAACTGTTGGAGTGGGAAGGGTTAAAAAATGATTTTCCCCATTCTATTGAGACAGATATTTACACAATGCCTTGGGCATTCAATGGCTTCCAAGACGATATTTTGATATCTTTATTGGGATCATGCTATATAATAAAATATGTTTGTGAAAAATAGTGGCAATTTGAATATCTGGAGGGTCGAGGGTCGACAAGTAATGACCGGAAGATCTGATCGTGAAATAAAATATTGTATTGTTGCACATTTTATAGTCACAGTAGGTATACTGTTTGATGATTTGTTTATACTAAAGGAATATAATCCTAGAACTACCATTAAAGGTAATATATGAATACCTTTATTTTTATGTACTTCACAATTATTGGCTCATGTAAAATACTTTCAAGTCCCTGAGCAAATTTTGATAAATTTTAAAACTAAGATACATGGAAACGTTTTTAATGTTCCCAATATTAACTATTTGCCTTGTGCTTGTATTAATTTCTGGTTTTGTGGCAAATCTCTACTTTGGGGCACGAAGCTGTAATGTTAGTAAGCAGGTGAGCTTAAACTATTCAAGTAAATGAGCATGTCTTTTTACACCTTTTATATTTACCTATATTGTATATTAATTTGCTGTCAATCATGGACATCAAAGTAATATATAATATTACTTTCATGTATAATTGGGGTGTAAAGGAACATGCTCAATTTTAAATACACTTATTTAGTTTTATATAAACTGTTGTCATAATTAAAATGGATGAAAACAATCTCTTTTATAAAAAGGTGTATATTTCAATCTTAAAGTTTGGTGTTTTGCAATAAAAGAAACATGTTCTCTACAGGGACACTCTAGATAGATGTACTCACTTTTTATAGAAAAAATAATAGTAAGTATGTATGCCAATGATATGAAAATCAATTAATGTACTAATTGGCGACCTACATCTAAGATTTTTTAAAATTTAAAAATTGATGCTTCGTATCTGGTAATGCAAATATCGATAGCCTTTTTAATCATTTTTCTTATACTTCAACTTTGTGACTCCTGTATTCCAGGATCTAAAACACCGAAAGTAAAAGGAGTCCCAAGGAAAGTAGAATTGCTTAATTTTAAATTAATCTAACATAAGTAAGACCTAATAACATGAGTGATATATAGTGAATCTAGCATGATTACTTACAGTCGAGCAAGGCGGGGTAATATATTTCTTATTTTAACCGATTGATACCGACATCAGCCTCAATATATGATATCTACGATAAATAAAGTGGGCGTTGCGGGAAAAAAATCCGAAATATCCGACCGCTAACAGAGTGACTTCCGAACTCGGATATTTATGGACAGAAGGGGTGTTTTATTGCACGCTGTTCCATTTTAGCCCACTTGCCCCCGGCCATCCGCACTTTTAGTGTCGAATTTACACCGAAGTTTTACCAAATTTTGATACTTGATGAACTAATGATCATTATAGGAGAAACACATTGCTGTAAAGAAGGAAAAATCTACCTCTATAGCCTAATCCAACTTTCAAATACATATTTCCCTTATTATTATGAACTATACATGATGTCATGCAGTAATTAACGATACGAGATTCGTTATGTAAGCACTGAATTCGAATAGTTCACATTGAATTACTTCCAAAAAAAATTTTCATGGATACATCATGGATCACAATAATAAAGTACTAGAGGTCGCAAGTTGGGTAAAAATTCGGCCGTATTTCATTTAACTTTTAAGTTTTAAAACATAAAATCTGTGTTAAATTGTGTTAAATATAATATATTAATAAATAAATATTGTGGGACACTTTTCACACAGCGCCATCTAGCCCAAAGTAAGCTAATATTAGCTTGTGTTATGGGATCTAGATAACTGATAAACATACTTATATATTTCTAAATACATACATATTATAGATAAATAACACCCAGACACAGAATAAATCATCGTGTTCATCACACAAAGTTTTATCCTGGGTGGGAATCGAACCCACGACCTCTTGCGTAGCAGTCGGATGCACTCCCACCGCGCCACAGAGGCAGTCAAAATGTTAAATGTATACTGTGAAATGTGGGCGTATAATACCTCTGTCACCCCTTCAGGGAAAAAGTCGTGATTGATAATACAAATTTCACGGTATCCGTTCACGCTATATTCCTGAAAAGGTTTACAAAGTTTTCGCTTCAAGTATTAATATATAGATAATAAATCTATTAGTATAATGGTTTATCGTTGTAGGCCAAACGAAAATTTGATTTCTAATAAAACAAATTATAATTAGACCGTACACTTCGGTGTGACATACAGCTTTGTATTCGACATTCGGTAAAAATAACTTTATTTTTATCAGTATATTTATTCGGCATAGTACCTTACCCTAGTAGATAAGACGAATGCATTGTTTAGCTAGAACCACTCTAGTTTTTGACAGATCACTTTGTTTTTATAGTTTTTATTGTGATCCGTAGCGCTGATATCGTGAAAATAATAGTTGGCAATATATTTGTGATAAAATCGGAAATTCTTCAGTGAATAGTAGGTCCCTACGAGTAAGTATTTTATTGGAAATTGATGACAATATCTTTAGAGACTGGAGGTGTAAAAGTTTTGGGGCACCAAGATCTCCGTGACCTAAACGACCTCACCTGATAAGGGAACGTACTGACTAATGGAAGAGGCTATGATGCAGGCGCCTTTACAGGGTTTTGAGGTCAGACTGCAGTCGCTCCTAACAATGCTGAAATTTTGGAAAATTGGAACACAGACTCTAAATCCTGGATTTTGGAAGCAAGTAGAAAACCACTGAAGAAGAAAAAGAACAGAATCTAAATAAAATAATACACAGATACATATTGTTACTTCATTATCCTCAAGGCGGTGGATAGAGGCATACAAGTTTAGGTTATAGGAGGCATATATGTTACTTACGCCTTCCATTATAGGTACAAGTAATATTTTTAGATGATTATTGATTTTTATATTTATTATGTTTTAATTGTTCAATCGCAATGCATTTTTAATTTAAGAAATTTAATAATGACATACTTGTATTAGTTTGTGTAAGTACAAATTGTTTATGGGCGGGAATTGTCTGAAATAAATTGATAATAATAATAATAATACCATTAAAAGAAGATACCCGTGTAAAAAGAAGAGACATAATACTATATGCCCACATTTTGTCGTATGCATTTTTTTCCCGCGTAACAGCTTTAATTGGTGAGCCCATTGCCGTGTATAAAATAACTATATAAAAAAACTAAATGTCCGCCCAACACTCAACAAACAACTTACTATTGAACCATTTATCTCACAAAACATCAGCGCTAATACACAAATATAAATCCACTCCGATCCCAAAGGGGTTGATAACACTTACCCCGTCGATAGCCAGCGATTTGCAACAACCCCTAAATTGGGCGAAAAATATACGTGACCGAGAATTCGGACCGTAAAAAAATATGTCTTCGAATTAGTTTTGTAGATTGTTTTGGAGATGACATTTGTAATACAGATATACGTCTATACAGATTAATAAAAATAAAGTGTCTGTAGTTCCAAATTAACAACTTTTGACTAAATGCATTGAAAGTTTATACGGTACCACATAAGGCAACAGACAACAAGCAGAAAAACAGAGAAACAAAATCTTTTATTTTCTCTGTCTTTCGTGTTCCGGCTAATCTGTGAAACCTCTTCTCTTCGAAGCTGAGGTAAAAATGAGTATTTTAGGCTACATTTTATCCCCGTATGGTCACTACGCTGGCGAAATCTCGGGGAGTAGGTAGTTTCTCAGCCGTAATTTATAAAACTATTTTAAGAGGTATTGCAATAATAAATCGTGTTTTACACATATCTAAACATAGAATAGTTTTTTTTAATTAGTCACCCACCTTTGGGTGTGCTAACAGGTATAAGTCCGGTGTATGTGTCTGGTGGTGCTGGTCTTCTGGATGAGCTTCGTTTAGGTGTGCTAGCTGGAATGCTCCATTTTACAGCAACAATTTCGACTTATCATAACTGACGTATACAAATGGGTGACCTTTTTAAAAGCTTTGAGTTCAATTGACGGATTCTCATCTATGACAAGATAATGGAAGATGTTTGACACAGTTTCATTATACCTGTGTAAGGTCTTGAAAAACAAATGACAAATAATGACTTATGCAGCTTCACGTCGTCATAATGGCGGAATAGTGTACTGTACATGAAGGTCCGTGATGTTGATAAAAGTAGATAGCTCATTGATAAACAGAAGCTGTGGATATCGGAGATGAAGATACTGCTGTGGATTGTGTGTCACATGATAGACATAAGAACTCCAGCGTCCATGTCAGTAAAGGATAAGCTTTGGTAACCATGGTTGGCAGTCTTGTTTAGCAGTGACCAGCCAGCTAAGTTAGAAACACTAATGGTCTGGTAATACCTCTTCAGCTGGGTCGCGCAAAAATGGGCAGGCCAAAGGCGTCTCAGAGGATGACATGTTTGAAATGACTTCCAATGACCTGACTTTCAAGAATGCTGAAGATTAATAGAAGTAGAAATATGAATGCATTCCAAGGCATACCGTGTTCTGAAATGAAGGATTACCGCTTGGATGATTACGATGATGTGATATTCAGATATGATTTTACCTTTTTATTTAGTAGTAAGTTTTAATAACAGTCAGTATGTGCAACCCAATTTTCCAGTTCATTTTACTGTCCATCTAAATCAGTAATCCTTAAAAATAACCCTCTCAACGATCAATTTCCAGTCTACAGCGGGGAGGTCCCGGACTTATAAGTTTTTCCTTCGGCTAATGTTGTTAGTCTGACCACGATGCCACTCCCACGGGTGAGATTCAGCAATAAATTGGCTAAGTTAAGTGATTCCCCCTTTCAATCTTTCAATGCCTCCGTGGTTATTTTTTACGAGCGGTCGTTTTATTTTACTTTGTTTCATAATTTAGAGGGTGGGATCGATTTAACTTGATGTAACAATGTTTGTTAAGGAAACTAATGTTTTGTAGGCGTCTTTATGTTTTAATACCTATCTTTCACAACTTAGTTCAAAGTTCTGGTTGCAAATTTCTTTACTTTGGAGCACGTGGTACGTGATGATAGGGGCAGCAGTATATATATAACATACTTTTATCCTTGAAGAAGTAAGCAGAGGTATACTTTATGTCCAGATTTCACAGTGTGCATTTTTGTACCACGAAATAGGTGGTGAGACCATTGTCGTGTTGAAATAGACAGGCGCAAATTGTGACTCCCTGTCATAATTTTTCAAACCGCCCACAGAGTCTTCAACTTGACTTAACGGCTACCATGGTATTAGGAAAGGGGGCCGACTGCTTAACGTTCCTTCCGTAGCACTTTCAAAAGTATATTTTTATATCAGTGATTTGGTGGCAAACGGCAAAAGTATGGCCAGCTCTGTTTGAACTCTATTTGAGCGATAAACTCAGAAAGGCGGTTATTCGTCAGAAAACCAAATTAAGTGACATGGCTCACAGAGTAAGCGCGTTGAAGTAGGAATGCCAAAGAACAGAAAATAATCGATCTTTAGTTAGCTCCCATAATAGCTCAGTGTTTTGTTATGCAATGTTTGTGCTAGCTCGGTCCTGAGATGCAGAACATTTCGTGGCTTTGGAAGGCACGTTAAGTCATTGGTTCCGGGTACCAGTAAAGTGGTGCTCGAAGTTTTTAACCGCAGGCCGCAGGTAGCCAAGCGATAATTAAATCCTATCCTACTCTGCTATTTACACACTTTTACTTGACTTTTTTTATATCTTCACGTTCTCCTTTCGCCGGTCTGCTGGGAGATATTTCTTATAGAAATAAGCAGTACCATTGTACTTATGTTTCCTCATACTGTTATTTTCTTTATTATTAGTGTGTACATGAACAAATAAATAAATAAGATATCTGTTCTTCTGTGTTAACACGCCAACAGGGTCGGTAGCACGAGAGAAACACCTCTGTTGTTGCAAACGTCCATAGGCTATTACAGTAACCATTTTTTATCAAGTGGGTCTCTGCATGCTTGTCTGCCACCTAAGTAAGTAAAACCGTGAAACCTTTTACGTACGTATTACTTATCTACCAATCGTTTCTTTGCTAACTCGCCATTTTGATATGGAAGAAAAAAATAAACTAATTTGTCTTGAGTGTGAACGTGTAAATATGTATGTAGACACCTACCTAATGCACCTATACCAACCCCACGGGACGTAAAGTATGATCATATAAACTGATACACAAGGAATACCGACTGATAATATTACAGTATTGTTCCACCATCCTTTTATTTCCTATCCAGTGACCCAGATAAGTGCGAAACCCAATATCTAGTATTGTTTCATAGTAGCAATGACATCGAGTTTGTATGTATTGTGTCATACAACCATTGAATGTATGAATACGGTCAGCGATGTATGACCGACGCGGAGACTGACTTGTTCTTGTTTTATTGAATGGAGGCACAGATTGCTGGTATGTACCTGTTTCATATATAGGATGAAGTAATTAATGTTAAAGACCGATATTTAAATTAATATTTTGTATCGGTAAGAAGGTCTTATACCGTTCGATATTTAAAATGATTTTTCTAAAAAAGATTCTAGAGAGAGATCTCTAATACGTATTTAGGAGTTAGGTACGCAGATAGTAATTTTTGGAGCAAAACTTTAATGCCTCAATTAATTAATATCAATGTTTTTTCTCAGATCTAGATATGACTGCCTCTGTGGCGCGGTGGGAGTAAAATAAGAAAATATCAATCACGCCTTATCCCCGAAGGGGTGGCAGAGGCATATTATATGCCCACTTTTCACCGTGTGGATTCCTGTCCCACGTAATAGGTGGTGAGCCCATTGCCGTGTTGAAATAGACAGACGCAGGTTGTGGCTACCTGCTGTTGAACATTTTCAAGCCGCCCATAAGGCCTTCAACCAGGCTTAACGACTGCCATTTTACTGGCAACCGGGACCAAAGGCTTAACGTGCCTTCCGAAGCACGGAAACGCTCGCAAATGTAAATGCCACAAAGTGGTCACCCATCCGAAGACCGGCCATAGTGAAGTTGCGTAACTCAGTGATCGTTTACAGAACACTGAGAACGTGGGGCCACGAGCGCTTCTAAAGTAAGTAAAAGACACTTAATTGTAAACCAGGAAAAATAGGTATAAACAGGCCAATATTAGACTTGTAGGTGTATAACAATTGGCGGCCTTATTGCACAAGGCAATCTATATATGAATGGGAGTGTATCCGACTGTACTCCGACTTTGTGTGATGAGCACGATGGTTTATTCTGTATCTGGGTGTTATTTATCTATAATATGTATGTATTTAGAAATATATAAGTATGATTATCAGTTATCTGGTTAACATAGTACAAGCTCTGCTTAGTTTAGAATCAGATGGCGTTGAGTGAGTTGTCTCAACGATATTTATATTTATTTATTCATTGCAATAGATACATATATACATTTCAATAACGCCTGTTTCCTCGAAGTGGTGCGCAGAAGTATAATATGACACATTTCACCAGTATTAATTCATCCTAAGACGTTAATAAATACATATTTTTAATAAATTCACATTCTCTCTGAAAAATATTTCCCACAAAACTAAAGACCATCCTGTATATAAATGGGTCACGACAACAGTACGAATGTCACGTGACACGCGAGCATTGTCCGTGCCCCACTATTGTGACAGGTCCACATCTTTGTGACGGTCGCGCTTTGCCGCCTTTTCGTCGAAGATACTTGTCTACTGCCAATTGTGGTAAAATTACCGATGTTTTTATATTCATAGCGTTTTAAAACGACGTCACTAGTCAAAAAATCTATGCATATGCAGTAATACTGCATATGTCTTGATTTTTTTCCATGGCTTCGCCTGGGACATGCTTTGAACTCCCGTCGCACATATTTAATGCATAAAATTTTGCCCGATTTGTCGACATTTATAATTACTGCTTGGCTTTCCATAGTAGTAGCGTGATGATTATAGCCTATTGCTTCCTCGATAAATGGACTATCCAACACAAAAATATTTTTTCAAATTCAACCAGTAGTTTTGAGATAAGCGCGTTCATCCATTCAAATAAACAAACTAACTCTTCATCTTTATAATATTAGTATAGATTAGGCCGAGGCTTACATATGGCGACCACGTGAGCAGATTGCTCAAAAACGGATAAGTCAAAGTACTCGAATACCCAGACGTGCGTGTATGAAGCTATTAATGAATTTGCAGGAAGCGTAAAAAATATGATCTGTTCTCTCTGACTACCCCGTCAGGGATACAACGTGAAGATAGATAGATAGATTCTGATGGTTGTAACCTGTAAATGTATTGCTAAGGGTCAAAGTAAAACGTACCGATATTTCTTGACTGATGCGTTAAACTTATGAGAAAATAATCTCTGCTAATGCAACCCACTCCAAACGTCAAATATTTTTCATATTTTTGAATAACGAACGACGTTATAAGACAAAGATACCAATACGTAAACTAAGGAGGCAGGTCGAGGGCAGAGCTTAGTTAAAAAGTAAATAATCTACACACTTAAATACATTCTAAAGATATTCATAATGAACTCGAGGACCTTTTGAAATATTAATATTAAAAGTATCGAAGTAAAACAATATCATCCCTAATAAAAAAGTCATGGCAGCTGAGGGATTAAAAAGAAAAGAAAAATTAACATCAAAGACAAACAGTCGTTCGAGTAGAGATCTCGAAAACGGCCATCAATAATTAATCAGCCATCTCGTCTTGAAATTAGCCACCATTTGAGGGTTAAACAGAGTCTTGTGTAAAGAAAAAAATGTATTTTTTGTGCCTCGCAACCCTGAGGGAAATTTTATATAGGAACTCTGAAGGTATCGACTGGGGATACATTGATATATCACAACTAAATGTGGCATGTTTAAAAAAAAGTGTAGTGTAACTGACTAACAGACGAGGTCCTGGCTAAGAAAAAGAAAACTTTAAACAAAACCCTGTACTAATTTATCTGGCCGGTGCGATGTGGAGCAGTTAACCACAGTCCAGATTGCCACAGGATAATAAGTATCTAACAAACACCACGCGAGCGTAGCCGCGGGCAAAAGCTAGTAGGCATATTTATATATTATAAGTTGTCATGGAAAGACTTCGAGACGGTCCGCGCGCATGTTTAAAATTTACTGTCATATTTTTTCCCTTACGAGTTAAAAGAAGTTGAACTTCAAACATCCTGGAAAATTTTGTAAGCTTATATTGCCAACATGAATACATATGACTGAGTCTAGTCGAACGTTTTTCTCATGTAGTGTTCAGTGTGTCATATTCTGCCAGAATTACATTTCTCACTTTCCCCTTTTCCTATTTCACGCCTTCTCTTAGTGGTTTCGTCATGATTGTCGCCGTAGAACCTTAACACCCACGAAGATCAATTCACTCAGTATATTCAAAACCCGTAAAAGACCTGTTCATGTCTGGATAAAATAACGGTGACGATAATATATTAGGATTTTCTGGGCACATTGTAGTATGACAACTCTAAATACCCCGCCGCTTTCAGTTTTTTTACCTAATTGTAAGCACTTTATTATTTTTTTACGATCTCTCATATGCATAGCGATAAAATGCTTATTTTTTCAGTGTTTTATTATAAAAAATGTTTTACGATCAGAATAAATGAATAGCCACATCTAGTTTCTCTCTATGAATGAAAGTACCGACCCTTCACGATAAATTAATGAAAAATGAAATCGACTTGGAAAATTTAATTTTTTTCCCGACCCGTACACCGAGTTTGACTAGCTGATCAGTACTCCGTGACGAAACGATTTCAATGGCATTTAATATTGATTAACTGTTTGATCTTGGTTAATTTGATTACGCTCGTAATTCGGGCAGATTTGAGTTACTTGACGTGGAAACTAAATGAAAATATCGTTAAAAATAATAGGGGTTTTTTGCTATCGTATTCTTATTTTATACTAGCAGATATAAGTACTAGCGTATAGAAGTTAACCGTGTCCAATTTTATACCTTAACTGGTAAAATTTTCTTAAACAAAATACATTTTTTTTTCTCGCACTAATTATGATAAATATTTGATTGTACAATTTTTAACAAGTAGCCTCTGTGGCGCGGTGGGATTCGACTGCTACGCAAGAGGTCGTGGGTTCGATTCCCACTCAGGATAATACTTTGTGTGATGATCACGATGGCTTATTCTGTGTCTAGGTGTTATTTATCTATGATATGTATGAATTTAGAAATATATAAGTATGTTTATCAGTTATCTTGTTTCCATAGTACAAGCTCTGCTTAGTTTGGAATCAGATGGCGTTGTGTGAGTTGTCCCAACGATATTTATATATTATTTATTTATTAGGTTTAAAATTTATTTGAGAATAATGAAAATTAGTAACAAACAAATCAATCAATTGCAATCCACTGCTGGATGTAGACTTCTTTTAGGCACCGAATACCAGACCAATTATTTAGGCAGCGTGATTGGAAATTACTGTACCACGATAGTCAGGTGGGTTGGTACAGGGGTACATTTTAAATCTTCCTTAGCTTTGCTTGATAGTCAGCTGGTGCACCACTTCCAGTTCAGGCTGGCTTGGACAAGACTTACAAGATTTGGGTAGGATCATATTACAAAAGTATATCTATCATACAAACCTAATTTTATATTATAATCTGAGCGCATCCCGCTTTCATACATAGTACTAGCTCCGGAATCAGAGTTTAACTTTTCTGCTACTGCTCTCCGAGCACAAGTCAAACAGAGATTTTTTGGGGTTTTCTACAGGAGCCTAGTAGAGAAGGTACGAGTATAGTCAGAAACATATTCCCGTATAGTGTTTGATTTCACCTAATTCCCGAGTAGTTTCCACAAAATGCGCCTTAATTTGCTAACGATGTATACGAGACATTTTTGAACCAAGAATCATTTCTCTATTATCTGAACCCTAACAGTCAGTTTAAAAAAAAATAGCTACAAAACATCCCACTTTACACACCCTCGGGCGAAAACACCGCCAATCTGTTGATTAGCAACTTTTTATAATTTTTTTATATTTTCGGGGGTGACATTAAGCACAGATTAATCGCCCCCATTCCCACAGGAGGAGGCGGGGGTGAATGCTATACTTCGAATTTAAAGACACTTTAATATTTTTTTCAGCTTCGGGGCAAAGATGCACTAATGTGCCATTTTTAGTGGAACTTTTGAAGAATTGAACTCGCTGCCTGGGTTTACTGTATTCTTCTATTGGGGTTCTTCAAAAGGGGTCTTAGAAGGTTTATTAAGGGTCAGTAGCGCGAGTGCTGCACCTCTGGTGTTGCAAACGTCCATAGGCTACGGTGACAATTTCCCATCATGTGGGGCCGTACGCTTGTCTGCCACCTCAGTGGTATAAAAAAAAACTTTTTCTCTGGTTGTCTTTGTTCATATTATGGCCGACTAAAAAAAAGAAGAGTTTCTACTATGTTCGTCATCGACTGATCTGGTAAATTATTTTAGTCTCTTATTGTGGAAATCAATTCACTTATTATTTTTTTTTAATGACAACAACGATAAAACTGTAATATCGATATTTTAGAAGTATCATAACATACTTTTTAAAATGTTTAGTTGTTCATAGCGACATTATGTTTAGTTGTTCATAGGGCATTAACAGTAACACTCAATTAGACAGCCTACTACTTTACTTCTACACTCTTCTCTTCAAGTTAAATCGGTATCTATATCGGAGTACCTTCTTTTTATGTAGGTTCAATATACCAGACAATATACCTATATATACCTATATATATTCAATATACCTCTCTGACTACCCCGTCAGGGATACAGCGTGAAGATAGTTAAGTTTTTTATTTTTTTTCAATATACCCATGGTAAATTTAGCACTTTTAAATAGACCAGTAGGGTATAGTTCAGGTTTCCATATATCATTTGTCTTCTAATTGTTCACAAATCCAGCATCTGGGCAGATTTGATCTTCGGTCTTCTGTATAACCTGATATTAATAGAATTTAAATGAAAATAAGAACTAAAAATAAGTTCCCGGAGTTCTCATTACGCTGGACGAGAATCAACATTAAAAGCGAATATTAGCCGAAATGAATTCGAATCGTTACAAACATTTGAAAAAATTCGACGACCCCAGTCCCAAGCGTCGTTTTGTACCAATTTTTATTTGTGTTAGTATTTTTAAACGTTAATTCGCGAGATGGATTTTTAGGGTGGCAAGGGGGTAGACGCGAACGCGATCGTCTTTTGAAATGCTATTTCGAAATTCTTTTTTCGAATCGTCAAATGGCATCTTTAAATAATTCGAATATTTTTAAAAATAGAACGTCAGTTGAAGAATGATTTAAAAGGTTTGCTGACGGATGTCATGTTAGGGTTGATTGGTGATTTTTATGAACTCATTTTTTAGTAGCAAATTGGAACTCATAATTCCGTTTATAAAAACACAATTATAACTTTGATTGAATATATATAGGTACCTGAATATTTTTTGTTTTTGTATATGATAACTCCCACGTAAGAAAGTCATAATTACTCACAGTATTTAAAACAATAATGGTTAATAAAATCACAATATAATAATTATTTTACCGTCTTAAATTACTTTGTGTTAAGTTTTCGAGAAGTTTTGTAATTCATTGTTTCTTGAAAACAATATATGAGTTTAATTAAATATGTATATAATTTAATATACATATATTTGAAGGTTGCAAAAAGCTATACAATCATAAACCCTCATTTATTTTTATTGGCAACTTCAGAATTCAATCTTAAGAAAATTATTTTTTCCAAGAAGGCATTAAACATTAATCCTGAAATGAACGGCCGAACGGAATAAATCGAGCATGATGAAAAACATAAAAATTAACAAAAAACAATAGAATTAACATAGAAAACATCTGTGACGGAATCTCTATGGAGAGGCCCCTACCACTGGTTTGTGCCAATTTTTGATGAAGAGATTGTAGTGAGATGGATTGACTTCGCACGAGTCAGGATACAGGAGTGAAATATTTGATAATTTGCTACATTTTATGACAAATTTCCTTGTGAAAATGAAAAAAAGCATTTGCGTTTTGTCAATTTTTGATATTTGTTTATTAATGTGTTGTATATAGACTTGTGAATAGAAGCTTGATTATTGAGGTGGTAGTTATTAATGATCACGTACCAATTTGAAAATATAAATAAACATGTATATTTTTTTGAATATAAATAAACATATATACATGTTTATTTATACATACATGTTTAGACCAGTCATATAAACACTTATTTAATTTGATTAATGATGAGTTTGGCAAAGTTTTTACCTCAAAAACTCTACAGATTGGTGGTCGTCCTGTTTTCAGTGACTGGGCAACACCAGGTATCTTTAAAAGTAGAAATAAATTATTTGAATTATATTCAGAAAAATCATATAATTTTAGGCAAACCTTTCAGGAATATGTTAAAAATTATTCAAAGATATTTAAACAAACGTGTCATCTTGCTAAGTCAAACTTCATTAAAAATAAAATTTCTAATTCTGTAAATAAAATAAAAATGACTTGGAACATCATTAACTCTGAATGCGGTAGATCTTTAGTGACTGAAAGGGATTTCCACTTAAAAGTAAATGGTTGCCATGTTACAGGGGACCTGGAAGTGGCTACGGAGTTTGAACATTTTTTCAAAAATGTACCTATATTGACAACAAAATCTCTCCAAGCATCTTCCAGTTCCGCTGAACTTTTATTAGAAGAATCTGTTCTTTGTTGCAGGGATGCATTTGTATTCACAGATATTTGTGCTCAGGACATTGTAAAAACATTTAAATGTATCGAAATTAAGAAAACCGCGGACATTTGGGGATTATCGGTCAAAACTGCATCATGTATAATTGAGGTAATTGCGCCCCATCTAGCAACTGTGTTTAATGACTGTGTTTCTAGTGGTACATTTCCTGATTTAATGAAACACAGCAAAGTCGTTCCCTTGTTCAAGGCTGGCAGCGCTACAGAGCCGTCTAATTTCCGACCAGTGTCAGTGCTGCCAACTTTGAGCAAAGTGTTTGAAAAAATAATCTTGAATAATAAAAAAAAAAAAAAAATAATATCTTTATTTTGCATAGACCATTTTAACGGCGCTTACAAAATGTCATACACTATTTAAAATATTTAAAGCGACCACCGGTTCGGAACGCGGCCCGCCTGAGAAGAACCGGCAAGAAACTTAGGAAGGCTTTTTTTTTGATGGCCTATTTACAATTTAATATTATTTCATTTTGCCAGCAGATCATTTCCAGGCGTCCCTGTCCTGCAAATAGTCTGTAACGGAGTAAAAACCTTTTTCACAAAGCTTGTTTTTAATAAACTTTTTAAATTTATTTAAAGGTAAATTTCTCAGGTCACAGGGAAGCTTGTTGTAAAAGCGTATACAGTTACCCTGGAAAGAATCGCCAATCTTATGTAGTCGACTGTGGTGGACTGAAAGATTATTTTTATTTCTAGTGTTTATATTATGTTTATCACAGAGTTTAGAAAACTGTGATAGATTTTTCTGGACATACATAAGATTGGCAAAAATGTATTGTGATGGTACGGTTAGAATATTCACTTCTTTGAATTTTTCTCGGAGAGAAACTCTACGGCCCAAATTATAAATAGCGCGTACAGCCCGCTTTTGTAGAACAAAAATAATATTTAAATCTGCAGCACTCCCCCAAAGGAGAATACCGTAAGACATAATACTATGAAAATAGCTGAAGTAAACCATTCTAGCCGTATCCACATCTGTTAGAGTCCTGATCTTTTTTACAGCGTATGCAGCCGAACTTAATCTAGAGGCTGTCTTTTCTATGTGTGGGCCCCACTGCAAATTGGCATCAATAGTTATACCTAGGAACACAGTTGATTCTACAAACTCTAACACTTGTCCATTCAGTTGAACATTGGCCGCAACTTGTTTTACATTTGGTAGAGTAAATTTTATACATTTAGTTTTATTTTCATTAAGGCAAAGATTATTTGAGCTGAACCAATGAACTACTCTTGCAATTGCATTGTTTACATCGTCATAGTTATCTAATTGTCTTTTAATTTTAAAAATGAACGAATCAAATGCTATCCCATTTTAATAGTCATAAAATACTCCATGCGAATCAATTTGGGTTTACGAAAGGGCGCTCAACTTCCGATGCTGGTGTTGAGTTATTAAAATGTATTCATGAAGCTTGGGAAGACAAGCACGATGCATTAGGTATATTTTGCGATCTATCAAAGGCTTTTGATTGCGTTCAACATGAAACGCTGTGCAAAAAATTACACCACTATGGAATAAGAGGCAAAGCTCTCGACCTTCTGTCTTCATATTTGAACAATAGAATACAGAGGGTCGATATTAATGGTACACGTTCTGTAGGATCCATGGTTACAATGGGTGTGCCGCAAGGCTCGATACTTGGGCCATTCTTGTTCCTCATTTACATTAATGATTTACCATTTTATGTAGGGGACAGGAATAGGATTATTTTGTTTGCAGATGACACCTCATTAATTTTTAAAATTAAAAGACAATTAGATAACTATGACGATGTAAACAATGCAATTGCAAGAGTAGTTCATTGGTTCAGCTCAAATAATCTTTGCCTTAATGAAAATAAAACTAAATGTATAAAATTTACTCTACCAAATGTAAAACAAGTTGCGGCCAATGTTCAACTGAATGGACAAGTGTTAGAGTTTGTAGAATCAACTGTGTTCCTAGGTATAACTATTGATGCCAATTTGCAGTGGGGCCCACACATAGAAAAGACAGCCTCTAGATTAAGTTCGGCTGCATACGCTGTAAAAAAGATCAGGACTCTAACAGATGTGGATACGGCTAGAATGGTTTACTTCAGCTATTTTCATAGTATTATGTCTTACGGTATTCTCCTTTGGGGGAGTGCTGCAGATTTAAATATTATTTTTGTTCTACAAAAGCGGGCTGTACGCGCTATTTATAATTTGGGCCCCAGAGTTTATCTCCGAGAAAAATTCAAAGAAGTAAATATTCTAACCGTACCATCACAATACATTTTTGCCAATCTTATGTATGTCCAGAAAAATCTATCACAGTTTTCTAAACTCTGTGATAACCATAATATAAACACTAGAAATAAAAATAATCTTTCAGCCCACCACAGTCGACTACATAAGATTAGCGATTCTTTCCAGGGTAACTGTATACGCTTTTACAACAAGCTTCCCTGTGACCTGAAAAAATTACCTTTAAAAAAATTTAAAAAGTTTATTAAAACAAGCTTTGTGAAAAAGGTTTTTACTCCGTTACAGACTATTTGCAGGACAGGGACGCCTGGAAATGATCTGCTGGCAAAGTGAAATAATATTAAATTGTAAATAGGCCATCAAAAAAAAAAGCCTTCCTAAGTTTCTTGCCGGTTCTTCTCAGGTGGGCCGCGTTCCGAACCGGTGGTCGCTTTAAATATTTTAAATAGTGTATGACATTTTGTAAGCGCCGTTAAAATGGTCTATGCAAAATGAAGATATTTTTATTTTATTTTTATTTTATAACATATATATGTAGGCATTTTAATTCTTAACTTTCGAATGACTATGGAGATGTTTGAGGTGTGGTTGGTTTAGCAACAATTTCTGCGCACAGATACTTCCCTCCTACTTTTAGCTTACACTAGCTGATTTCTGGTTGGTGATGCGCTTCGAACCCCGCATCTACTTACTCCCGTCGTTTATTAATTTTAAAGTACAGTAAAGTAAAAAAAACTCTTTATTGTACACCAGAAAACACAATATAAACATGAGTCATGTGACTTCATGGTATAACAATTGGCGGCCTTATCGCGCGAGGCATCTCTTACAGGTAACCTTTGGATGGAGACTACAGGGTAGGAAATATACTCGTAGTAGGGCAGTTTAGTGTACCTTAGTGATATACCTATATAGCTACGTAAATTAAAAATATTCAATTAAATATATAAATTTTCTTTAATAATAAGAAAATAGCCACTCGCACACACACACACACACATTTTTTCAATTTTACAATAATGTATAATTTTTTTGATTACAGCTATGCAATTCTGGGTAGTAGCGTGATGTTATATAGCCTTGCTGGATAAATGTTATCCAACAAAAAAAAAATTTTCTTTCGAACCAGTAGTTCCTGAGATTAGCGCTATCAACCAACTTAACAAACAAACTTTTTAGCTTTATGTATTAGTATATAAAGTATTGATCCCCTAGGTCTAATACTCGTAGCAGCGTTTAACTGATATGGTCTGTCGGTGTTCATATCCTTATCACATACTTACATATTTTACTAGCGCCATGAATACCAAAAAGTTTGAAAAACTTGCACTATTAAATACATTTATTCACGTACATAAAACTCTCGTATATAGTTCACTTACAGTAAAACAAATAGTAGGGGTGTCATAGGCTGAACCGCATTGATTCCTTAGTCTCACTCCCCAAGGAAAAGAATTTATCTTGTGAGCGGTAATGAACATTAAAACTAAAATGGCGAACCGTCCCTTACATTGTGAGGAGTGATATCGGTGCTTTTGTTTTATTATACCAAGGTTTACATATAATGTTGCATGGTGCCAAGTACTTTTCTTTATTATTTACGACCGGTGTATGCGACGTCTCAAGTTTCAATCCCGGGTCGAAACAATTATTTGTATGATTTTTCTTTCTCAGTTTTCCGATGAGGTTCCCGGGGCATCCGGCAATAGACAGTTAGGCAGGGACCGTGTGGTTTTAGCCGGTTCGAGTCTGGCATGACATCCGCGGGGGCTTCCACACGTTGAAAAATAGGGGTATTGTCTATTTATAATAATTACTTATGTATTAAGAAATATTATAATTTACTTATAACTTATCTATATCCTAAGCACAAGCTTACATTAGATTAATTATGAATCGATGGCACTGTGCAAAATGTCCCAAAATATTTTTAAATGATGGGAAAGTGTGTTTCATATGTCTTTTTATATTGATGTAGAAGCCATGCGATACCGGACTTTTACCGACTAAAGCAACATGATGCCTTTCCTACGCTGTTAAAGACTATTTGCAGGACAGGGACGCCTGGAAATGATCTGCTGGCAAAGTGAAATAATATTAAATTATAAATAGGCCATCAAAAAAAGCCTTTTTAAGTTTCTTGCCAGTTCTTCTCAGGTGGGCCGCGTTCCGAACCGGTGGTCACTATAAATATATTAATCTAGTTGACGCCCTCGGCTTCGCCCGCATAGAAAAGTTTCCCCATTCCCGTTTCCCACAGGAACGTATTCCCGGGATAAAAAGTACCCTATGTGTTATTCGATTGTATAATATATATTACTGAAAAATTTCATTAGATAACACAGCTCTGTACCTTATTAACACAAACACGCCGCTTCAGGGTACATAGTGTAGTTTTTCTTAACCATTGAGGTTGCAGAAAAGTATAAAGCCAACCTGGTTGAAAATAGACCTCGTCCGTCGATCAGCGGGTGTACCACGTGCAGGTGAGTTCGGCTTGGGCCCAAATCTGTCGATAGGCCCCTTACACCCAAAAAGTCAACTGACTTCCAAAGACCAGGCATGTATCTAAAGGAGAGGGAGTCTCACGCAAAGAGTTTCTTCATAAGAGCTATCAGCAACAATGTTATTGTTTCCTTCTCTTTCAGACATAGGTATGTATGTACAAGTGAATTTCAAGTCTTAGGGTGCGTTTTAATTAGGGGTGACTGATATCAGATTTAACGAGGGAATTAATGGATTTTTCCCGACTTGGCAGAAGCTAATTGTGCGTTTTACGAGTGATCATTAGACTTTATGGGCAGCTGTCATTTATTGAATTGATTATTTTCTGGTTTGGTAAGTTGAAACCTCGACTTAAGCTATTGGTTCTTAGAAATTTGGCTAGGGAAAAGTTAAAATTGACAACGACTTTAATGAAAATACGTATTTAATAGTTATTTTTTAGTTTCGAGAGAGTATATGTATGCCATTTTACTTTAAATTTTTTTATTACTTTTGCTATTATGTACAATGAAAGTTAATATATGTAACAAACATTGAAGCCAAATGGACGTGTACTTACGCAATGTACCTAATAATAATATATATTATGTTACCTAATATAATAAGATATGGTGTGAACGGCTCGCTACTGCGTGCAATACGGTCACATTATAGGGACTTTAAGGCTTGCGTGCGAGTAGGGGAGCATGAATCACCTCTTTTCGACATCTGTACAGGCGTCAAACAGTGTTGTGTCATGTCCGCCTGGCTGTTCAGTAGTGTATTTGGACACTTGGACAGTAATTTGGATGCTGAAGTTGAAAGATTGTAATATGAGTGTGAATTTAGGTGAGGTAATGATGCGGTGCTCATGGCCTCATCAGAAGTCGACCTTCAGGCATTAGTCACTAATATGAAAGAGGAGAGTGAAAGTAAGGGTCTTCGCTTGAATGGAAGCAAAACTCAGGTACTAGTGTTTTAAAAAGATGACGTAAGAACTAAGCGCGAGGTTTGGGTAAACCAGGAACGTTTAGCAAGTGAATGAAATTGTGTATTTAGGGAGTATGTTTGGCGAGCTCCGAAGATGTGATTCGGATGTTTAACGGCGAGTAGCAATTCATAACGCAGTGCTAGTGCCAACGTTGCATGAAAGTAAGTTGAATACTTTGCAGATGCGATCACTTCGAAAATTATGCGACGTAACCTTGGTCGACCGAATACGTCACGAAGTGATACGTTGTATGGCAGGTTTGAATAACAATGTCAGCGTTTAGCTAGAACCGGGCGTGCTCCGTTGGTTTGGACAAATCCAACCAATGAGTGAGGAACAATGAACGAAGAATGTATATTGTGCAAAAGTAGAGGGTAGAAGGAGTCAGGGTAGACCGAGACTTAATATGAAGATCACGTGAGCAGATTGCTCAAAAACGGAAATGTCATAAGTAGGTACTCAAATACCCAGACGTGCGTGTATGAAGCGATTAATGAATCTGCAAGAAGCGAAAGAAGTATGCATGGTTCACGAAGCCTGGTGATCTGTCTTCTCTGACTCTGAGCGGCAACATACGGCCCACCTGATGGAAAGTGGTCACCGTAGCCTATGGACGTTTGCAACACCAGAGGTGCAGCACTCGCGCTGCCGACCCTTTAAAAACCTTCTAAGACCCCTTTTGAAGAACACCATACTGTAGACGTTCGGGAAAACCCAGGCACTGAGGTCATTCCACAACCTTAGCGTACGCGAAATAAAGCCTCTTTCGGACCTAATCTATGTCATATAATTTCAGACTTGCCCCCATTGACCGTTTCAAAGGGGCCATCCTGTATATCTAAGCTAGATCGAGAAAAACGATTCCAGTAGCTTCTTTTTTAAACTCGCTTAATATATAACTGATAAAGTTAGTGTAAACGTATCTATTTAATATCTCTACCTACCACTTCACGAAATTTGCATGATTTAATGTAGGTATGTGGTAAAAGAAGTATCATAAATAA
Source organism: Thumatha senex (assembly GCA_948477245.1). NCBI lineage: Eukaryota > Metazoa > Arthropoda > Insecta > Lepidoptera > Erebidae > Thumatha > Thumatha senex. Next base: position 22,418,299 of record OX419744.1, on the reverse strand, counting down.
GCATTTACAAGTTTCACATATAAAATATTATGACTTTTCTTGACAAGAATATAATAGCGTCGAAAATAAGTCGCCTAAGATGGCGGAGCTCCCAGTGGGTGCAAATGTAATATTTTCCAATAATATGTAATCGACCGATGTCATTACTGTCTGCGCTAACATATATTAATAAGTTTCTACCCTCACAAGGGTAGGCAGTTAATGAGGGGTTGTATTGATGATCTGTGTCCGATATTGGTAGTCTTGAGACAATATTGCGTAAAAGTTTCAGACTGTTTTAAAACTAACCAGTGACTTACTCCAAAACAAAAAAAAACTCCTTTTTTTTTGATAATCATTTAGTATTAAAGAAGAAGTTTAGTATTTAAGAAAATAATAGCCAAATCTCACAGTCAAAAACGGTTATTCCCCGATTTCTTCCTAACTTAGAATTTTTAGTAGTTCGTAATTATTCCACCTCAATCTCAAGATAAACAGACGCAGATTATGGCGACCTGCTGTTGAAATTGCCATTTCTGTCACTCACAAGGCCTTCAACTTGGCATAGCGATTGCCATGTTACTGACAACCGAATCCAACGGCTTAATGTACCTTCTAAAGCTGGTAAATGGAAATGGCCTAAAGCGCCAGCCATAGCAAAACTTGCTTAAAGTAGTTACCGTTTACAGAACACTGAGTGGGGGGAGCACGAGCTCTTTGAAGATAAAATGCTTACAGTGAAATAAGGGACAAGGTGCGCTTTCACCACTTCTTCGAGAATAAATAATCTCAAGATGATTTCATGAATTTCCATCAAGTGTCCATAATTTATCTGTTTTATAACTCTTTATTTGACTGCCTCTGTGTTAGAGCAAGAGGTCGTGGATTCGATTCCCATCCAGGATAAAACTTACTGTGATGAACACGATGGTTTATTCTGTTTCTGGGTTTTATTTATCTGTAATATGTATGTATTTAGAAATATATTAGTATGTTTATCAGTTATCTGGTTACCATAGTACAAGCTCTGCTTAATTTGGACTTAGATGGCGTTGTGTAAGTTGTCCCAACGATATTTATTATTTATTTATAACCAAAACATAAACAAAACCAAATTCTCTAAGACAAAATAGTAACCATTTGCGAATTATTTCATAAGATTAATAACAATAATCTTAGCTCCACGATGCTATAAAATGGCATCGATGGTAAAGAAATACCATTAGCTACGTGTGGCGCGAGCAGATAAGTAATATGGAGTAACAGACGTACAGGCATTGTTACTATATAGATATATTATCTACTGGAAATGGCACTCACCCTGCTTGGGAATAAAAATTGTTTCTTTGGGATATAAAGCTATAAACTAAATATTGAATATAAGTACATAAATATTGTGGGATATTTTTCATAGCGTTATTTAGACCAAGTTATTTTAATATACCATATACGTGCTATGGGATATAGACAACTGATAAACATACTAATATATTTCTCAATACATAGAAAATACCCAAGTTTTGAATTAATATTTGCGTATCACACAAATATTATTTAAGCTTACTCGGGATAGGCACCCAAGGCATGAGCAACGGTAGTCGTAAACATTGCAACTGAGCCATCGAGGCAGTCAGTGTCTTATTATACTCACCATACTTAGGCGAAGTTAGCCTCTATCCTCTTAAACCAACATTTAGCTATCTATATAGGTAAATGTTTGTTTGTTTGGGGATTGTTGTTGGCCAAATGATTGTCATAGACTCCTTTTAATTTTCATGACTAAAAAAAATATTTCTAATTAGTTGACGCACGCGGCTTCACACGCGTAGAGAAGTTTTTACGTTTCCGTTTCTCACTAGAACTTGTTCCCGGGATAAAAAGTAGCCTATGTGTTATTCTGATGTATAAGCTATATTATTGTAAAGTTTTATTAAAATCAATTCCGTAGTTTTTATAATATTAGTAGGATAAATTTAATATTTTTGGGCAGACATTTTCTGATTTTCTTATGGAGCGCGGGTACTTTCTGTCCACCATTTACGAAATGGCAGCCAGTTACGATATCAGTATAAATCGATAGCCAACGTTATTTTAAATAGAAAATAAAATTACGTTTACAAGGGTCCTCTTTGTAAACGTCACGTGTTTGAGATATTGACAGTGAAAGTTGAACACGTGGCACGATCTTTACAGTCAAAATTGGTCATGTGACGTGACACCTCGGACAGTGTAGTAGTCATTAGTCTCATGACAAAACATCATCATTTCTGATGAGAAGTCCTTCCTACCTATATCACAATCAAGTCGTAATAATCTAGCCACATCTAGATCAAAAACAAGAACATTAGTAATATGGGTAATAACAACAGTATGCTTCATAAACCACCCCAAAATATACAAGCAATTACTATCTAAATTCTTACACTCGCAGTGTGTAATAAAGCCTATATTCGCGTGCAATGGCTGTAATAATTTCTAATAAGATAATAGGGTGTCTTTTCGATATGTGCCCGTAATGATCGGAGACGATGAGAATTGATGGGCCATTGTGGTTTGGGGAACTTTTTGCCACTATAAGAATATGTGTAAGGAATGGAACTGAAGGAATGTGGGTAAAGTGGCTACAATGATAGGGCTCTACCGAAATATTCAGCCATCCAGCCTGTCTTTACCTGTAAGTTCTTTATGTGCTGACCAACGGATGAGAAATGTGTGTAAAATGCCGCTATAAGACTGCGATGGTTAGGCCCTACCGAAATATTCAGGCACCAAGCCAGCTCACATCTGTAAGTGCTGCAGCTGCTGACTACCGGATGAGGTCATGGTAAAAAGAAGGATAACTTAAGATATAACCCTGTACAAACAGCCTCAGCAGGAACGGTGTGTGGGACGGGCCTCCCGGCCTATGAGGGGCATCCTAATCACTAAACCTACCGGCTCGCCGGATAGGTCTATTTACCACGGCCCAGCTAAGGGAATGCCCGATATGAGGCTCTCCACAGGTGGCTTGATGTGCTGCCTCCTACAATCTCCCGGAGGAGATTAGCCTATGCCCACTTTGAGACGTCTCCGAATGTGTGTGTGTGTGTGTGTGGGTGTGGGTGTGGGTGTGTGTGTGTGTGTTTGTGATGTGCGTGTTTATGTGGATTAGGCAGGATGACTTGTTATTTTTTTTTATTTGCTGATATTAATACTGCAATATGAAGTACCTTAAGAGGGTGGGAGGATAGAAGAATGCTATAGATTGGTTTCTTGCATTATATGTTCTACACCGCCATACGTTTTGATCTTAAGCCAGTTTAGCTTTTTAAGGCGCCAAATGTCGCCATAGCTCTCTATCAGGCCGGCGGTGTCCTTTTATCGTGTTAATGTAAAAATAAAACTATGACAAAAGAGTTCATTTTGTGGTTGGTTTTATTTAAATTTCTTGATTTTTACCGAAATAAATATTCCTATTGTCAAACAAACATTCATTCATTCCAACTATCCATTTAAGTAATATTTATAATGGTACTATTATATATGAAACATCTGCTCTCACAAAATAATTAAAGACATATTCAATTAAACAGTATATTTTGAAAGCACTGAGCTCGTATAGAGAAAATTCCTGTACGGATTTTGCTTCAGATCTGTTAATGTATATAGAAGGATTAGTATTTGGTTTTAGTTACGGCTGAGTACAGAACAGCGATGATTTATGTTGTTTTCTTTTAATCGAATGAGTGAATTTTAATTCTTTGGTCATTCTTCTTACTTGTAGTAAATGAATCCAGATAAATAACAGATTTTTTTGCCTTGATATTCATGTGTACTATACATATGTTGAAGAGTTCGTTTATTTGTTTGGTTGAACGCGCTAGTCTCTGGAACTACTGGTCCGAATAGAAAAAAAATCTTTTAATGTTGAATCGAGAAATGCTAGTCAGGAGAGCGAAGCAGTAGTCATAAATATCTTCAAATTGGGAAAATGTTCATACATTTCTGTAAAATTTATATACGACGTGATTAAACTACTTGCGACAGGAGTTCGAAGTACGTCACAGGCGAAGCCGCGGGAGTCTTCTAGTATGCTATAATCATGTTCTTTAAATAAAATTTGTCTTATTGTGATTATATTATCATTATTATTTGTCACAGTAAAAGTTAATTTATTTAATAATAAAACTACTTTTACCAATAATAGTTTTATTGGTAAATGCAGTTCAACCATTTTACTGTAGAAAGTAGTTGAACCTTTAAAGTCTAGTATAATGTTAAAAGTATTATCTTAATAATATTATAAATGCAAAAGTTTGTGTGGATGTTTGTTACTTTTTCACGTAAAAACTACTGAATGAATTTTAATGAAACCTTACAACAATAAAGTTTATACATCAGAATAACACATAGGTGACTTTTTATCCCGGCAACAGGTTCTTGTTGGAAACAGGAACGGGAAAACTTCTTTACGCTGGCGAAGCCGCGGGCGTCAACTAGTAGTTTATAATCGTGTACAATAAAAAAATATCTAGTGGAGAAAGCATTTATCGTAAAATGTACGTCTTACGTAAAATTATCGTAAAATTTACGTCGTTCTTCTCTATACACGAGAAAAGTCATACAAAGTCACTAAACTTTGATTTTTTTTAAATCAACTTCTGGATCACCATCTTCATGCGTCATACCAATAATTTTATAAATCACTCGTAATAATAAGTATACTAGGTTAGTAGTAACTCTCCATTCAACACTATGCCTTATATCGCTGTTCCGTCCACTGCAGAATATTCACCAACATTTTTCGTCCGAGGCTTATGGCTTTTAGATTTCGCAATGTTTCCTAAATATAAATAATTAGTGCCACTACATCGTGAAAACTATATTTGTAGGGAATTATTTATTAAATGCTTAGTAATATGTCACATTGTAGATTCTTATTCTGAAATAAATAGGCATGGCTGCAAGGCTAACAAAACTGGGGGACAAGTCTACTAATTCAATCGCGTTCAAAAAAGGATAAAAATCGTCGCTCAATAGAAAGCCACCGCTACGATTTTGTTAGCTTTTCGTAGTCTACTATTACAATCGCACTGTAATAGACTTCCATAGGTCGGCCGATAGAATTTAACTAGTACGTACCGCGCCAGTGGCCGCTACGCTAGTCAGTTGCATATTTATAGTCAGTAACATTTGAAGCGCTGGTGGCCCCGCGGTCTCAGTGTTCTGTAAACGATCACTGAGTTACGCAACTTTCACTATGGCTGGTCCTCGGATGGGTGACCACTTTGTGGCATTTACATTTGCGAGCGTTTCCGTGCTTCGGAAGGCACGTTAAGCCGTTGGTCCCGGTTGCCAGTAAAATGACAGTCGTTAAGCCTGGTTGAATGCCTTATGGGCGGCTTGAAAAATTTCAACAGCAGGTAGCCACAACCTGCGTCTGTCTATTTCAACACGGCAATGGGCTCACCACCTATTACGGTGGACAGGTAAATCCACACGGTGAAAAGTGGGCATATAATATGCCTCTGCCACCCCTTCGGGGATAAGGCGTGATGGATATTTATTTATAGTAACATTTTGACAGCTATAAAACAACGATTTTGGTTCTATTCTACGGCTTTTCAATAGTAGACTCGGCCTCCAATAGCACTCCTAGCTCCGCTTGCTCAGCATTTATGATTACTGCGTGAAATGGTTTTTACTCCATCCTGGATGGGTGATCGTTTGTGGTACTTCCGTTTACGAGTATTTCTGTGCTTTTTAGCTACTAGTTAGTCGTTAAGTCCAGTTGAACACAATATATCTTTTCGTGCTTCGGAAGGCACGTTAAGCCGTTGGTCCCGGTTATCAGTAAAATGGCAGTCGTTAAGTCTGGTTGAAGGCCTTATGGGCGGCTTAAAAATTTCAACAGCAGGTAGCCACAACCTGCGTCTGTCTATTTCAACACGGCAATGGGCTTACCACCTATTACGTGGGACAGGAATCCACACGGTGAAAAGTGGGCATAAAATATGCCTGCCACCCCTTCGGGGATAAGGCGTGATGGATATTTATTTATTATTTATTAATATTTATATCTTTGTAAAACTTCACTATTATTACGTGAGATAGTAAAATAGGTAAGATCTACAAAATATGCAATACCTAAAATCACTCCACCGACAGAATGATCAAAGGAGATCAGCGGGAAGATATCCATTACTGTTTGATATCCCATAACCATTAAATAAGTCAAGAACTAAGTAACACCATTACTAAAAACCCGTAAGAGTAGGAAAATAACGTGTAACCGAACATAATCTTATTTATTGAGGGGGGAAGTCCACCGAAAAGGGGGTTGTCCACAAATGGGATTCGATGAGCCAAAGGAGCACTTAACGCTTTGATGTCCACCCGGTACATTCTCCCCTTTATTTTGCGATGGATGCGGATTGGGAAAATAAGACAAAGGCCAGCTGAGCGATTTTGAGGAATATGTTTAAAATGTCATATTATATTACACAGATTATATTAAAACAAATCTTAGAGCATGACCAAAATCGATAAGTATGATCTTATCCTTTGAACAATCTTTGAAAATATGACTAAATACTAAATTATCCAGAATTAATACAACCAAAATAACTTATATTTTAGCTTTTTTTTTAATCTGGGAAAGAAATTTATGTGATCGGTCTTAATACAGCAACTGCAGCAGGTTGCAAATAAATATTGGTTGATGCCAGGAACGTTGGGACCATTCAGAAAGGTGTTCATGGACAAGGATAGGAACAGAACTCAGTACAGTTTACCCTTCCGTAGACAGCAAATTCTATGAAATTATATACCATACTTATTATATACAATAAACGATTTTAAACGAGAATAAAATAAAATAAATAAATATCCATCACACCTTATCCCCGAAGGGGTGGCAGAGGCATATTATATGCCCACTTTTCACCGTGTTGATTCCTGTCCCACGTAATAGGTGGTGGTGAGCCCATTGCCGTGTTGAAATAGACAGACGCAGGATGTAACTACCTGCTGTTGAAATTTTTCAAGCCGCCCATAAGGCATTCAACCAGACTTAACGACTGCCATTTCATTTATTTGTGGAAATCGCTCTTTTTTCGTTAATAAGCCCTTACCATTATTATCATCTGTAGTCGCCAAGAAATTTCTTTCTTTGATTATATGTCCCGTATTACACTCATTTTGCCGCTAATATATGATTTAGAGGGTGAGCAGGGCTCTGGCTTAGAGATATGGTTTATTAAAGGAGTACTACTTTTGTTTCTTCTGCTTGCCGAGATAGCAATGTGGACGAAAACAGGTGGAAGCTGTTAATCTTACTTAGTGACATTCTTTCTGAAAATATTGTTATACACATATTGAATTAGCGATGTTTAAATACTTTGTGTTAGATAAATTGTTTTGGTTGTCGGGTACCTAACTTAAAGTAGAAAACACTGACTACTCTTTGAGTTACCAATCTCTTTACTAGAGATGTAGGGGACATTTGAGATTGGGAACGTTTACTCCAAAATGTGGGCTTCATAAACAACCTGGGCTATCACCTAGATAACATTAATAATAATTGAGGTAGAGAGTGGACTGTCAAGAAACCACCAGTCTCAGCGTTCATCAGCTGACCACTTAAATATTGTTTTTTCTTTTTTTTTTTCATTTTTTATTCAAACATGACTGAAATTCTATTGCTTACCTATTTGTCAGTATTTATTTATTTATCACGCCTTATCCCGAAGCGGTGGCAAAGGCATATTATATGCCCACTTTTCACCATGTCTATTCCTGTCCTATTTTGTTAGTATATGTATTAATTTCTTGTTGGGGACGCCGGCACCGCCGAGCGAACGATCCGACCGCATGTCTTGCCGCCCACTTCGCTTATCAATATGTAACTTATTTATCATCCAACTAGAGGTAAAAGAATGCCTCAACTCAATCTGTTCAAAATTTGGTTCAATCGTTTTTTTTCATAGTACTGTGGCTACCTACTTTTTAAGGTGCAAAGCCATCAACTTAACGACTACCACGTTACTGGCAACCTGTTAACGTGGCTAGACAGCCTTAGCGTGAATGACGATGACCCCAAAAATTCTAAGCGACCTCACCCGATATCGGTGCACCTGCTGACTTATGAACGAGGTAACGACGAGGTGACCTACGGGGTTAAGAGGTCAAACGGCAGTTCTCCTAAAGAAGCCGGTTCGAAAAAGCCAAACCTGTTGCTCCTAGTAGCCAATTTAAGCGGAGTCAGACTTCAAATTCAAATGGAGAAGAACGTCAAGAAAGATGACAAAGAATTGACATATTTAATACTAGTATGAACTGTGTGTCTGTTTATTCTTGTATTTTTAGTAGGTGCTACACTTGCTGTAATCCAGGATCTGCAGCAATAACCAAGACCTAAAAAGTTAGATCGAGCACGAACTCGGTGAAGTCACAACAGGAGAAGTTATAATAGAATGTCTTGGAACCCCCATCGAAATAAATCAATCTTGTAAGTATTGTGGTTATTGAAGTGAAAACTACTTTTAGCGCGGTACGCAATTTTTGGACGAGATAAAATCTCTGGAATCGCGACACTGTTACGAGACGCAGAGCTGCGTATATGCTATATACGAGTATATATTGTTCTATAATGTGTGCATATATGCATGTACATATAGCATACCGCGAACGCGTCTATATAATGTTTTTTTAGGTAAGTGGTAGATTCAATACCTTGCTACTAAATAAGATGATTATCTTATTATCATCATCTAACGTTGATCCCGATCATCTACAGGTCTTATTATATAATATTGTGTAATTAATTAAGACTCATTCAGAGTAGATTTTTTTTATCATCGCCATCATCATTAACGTCGTTCCCGGCCAATGTTTGATGTGAAACTTCTTTTAGCGCGGTACGCGTACTTTTAGATGAGATAAAATCCCTGGACTGATAAATAAATTATTTAAAAAAATTGTTTTTACTTCTATCGGCACTCCTGGAGTGGTACCCGTAATTTTTTTTACATAGCTGTTCCAAAACCAGTTTGATGTGAATACAAAACGGAAAAGTCAAAAGTACTCGGATACCCAGACGTGCGGGTGCATGTATGAAGCGATTAATGAATCTGCAGAAAGCGAAAAAAGTATGTGTGTATCGCGAAGACTGGCGATTTGTCTTCTCTGACAACCAGGGATACAGCGTGAAGATAGTAAGTTACATTTCGATGTCGGAACACAAATCAAATAGTATTTGGACAGTGGCTGCCAATCACCACATAACGAGAATTCTTAGTGGAGCTATGGAGGGACAATTGAGAGGGGGAGGGCCGAGATTGAAGACACCACCGTCAAGCAATCGAACCCAATGTTTAATTAAATACAAATCAAATTATTTAGCAAGATGCTGTACTTCGCGTGGAAATGTATAGAGCTGCATGTTGAGTCAGAAATGAACTGATATTATTTTTGAAGTTTTGACAGCAAGCAAAGAGATATTTTCTCTGCTATAATAGTTACTACCATAAAAGCTTTAATCGAAGGGTATAAAGGCATAACTTACGGCAGTCAACTTGAAGGCCAGCTTGTCAGCTATAAAAGTAACCTACAATCTTTAAAAATTGACATGACTGTTCATCATAGGGGCGCAGTTATAAGTGGTAGCTGCAGCTTATACGAGATAAATCTTGTACAATAGACTTAACTATATACATACAAAAAATGCACTCACAATGGTCTAATCAAGTGGCTAAATGCTGAAACGGCCCAGTTAAAACAAACAAATACACATACCAAGTGTTAGACTAGATATTTACATAAATATACGCACTTTAATCATCAAACATCCTATATTTTAAACCAAATGTTCACGTTATTTGGTTGAATCGACTGATTTACTTTAAAAGAATCTAACGGCGCTTATTCTAATACACTATTGTATAATAAATGTCCCAGGTTGTATGTGAGGTAGGTTAAGGTCCAGAATATCTTTCACTTTAATTAATATAATACCTAAAAACTATTAATTTTTAAATGAAACGAATTAATGAACCAACGAATGAGTGAGGAACGATTGACGAAGAATATATATTGTGCGAAAGTAGAGGGTAGAAGAAGTCAGGGTAGGCCGAAGACTTACATATGAAGACCACGTGAGCAGCTTTCTCAAAAACGAAAAGGTCAAAAGTACTCGGATACTCAGACGTGTGTGTATAAAGCGATTGATGAATCTTGAAGAAGCGAAAGAAGTATGCATGGATCGCGAAGCCTGGCGATCTGTCCTCTCTGACTACCCCGTCAGGGATACAGCGTGAAGACAGTTAGTTTTTAGTTTAGATTTTTTATATAAATATATACATAATTAGTTGTACCTGTATCTCTGATGGGCTAGTCGAAAGCAAACTAAAAACCCACACTTCACCAATAAAAAGGTTTCACGTAATAAATAAGTAGGTGGTAAGCTGTTGCCGTGGTGAAACAGACAGAAACATGTTATGACTACCATTTACGCTCAAAAGTAAATACATATATAGTGATCATTTACCGAATTAATAAAATAAGATTGGTTGTAAGATTAGTGAACCGAAATTTTAAAATAATCAATAAGTAGTATAACAATACAATAATAAATAAGTTAAATTTTCTAAGGGTTAAATTTTCAAATCCTGTCAGAAATCCGGATCAATAAACCTCAACATATCTTAAGGTTTTACAGCTCTATATAAATCCTGAGTGCTGCTCGCTTCAATCAGCCGTCACTCGGCTGCGGAGGCATCTGTATTTTCGATTGGTACACGCACTTTGATCTGAGAGAAATTAACACCCTGTATCCTGTATTTAGCATATTTACTTGCATATTGTAGTTTGTTATTGTATACAGAACTTGCTGTATAGTATACCGTGTCCCAATAATATTAAAGAATAATAAAAATTGCTAATAGTTTAATTTCCTTGTTTATATTGTTGATTGATGGTACGTGGTGGTGGAACTTGCAACACATCTAAAATAAAAAATAAAAAATATTCTAAAATTCCATTAACTTTTTAACCTGACGGGTTTCACCTATCAAATATTTTACATACATTTACACAAATTTACAACAAAATTAACTAGATCAGCGGGCTGTGCTTGTGTTGCTGCAGCATCTGCCGAGCCCATCAAACGGCACAAATATAGTAATTAAATTGGTAATTATATTTTTGAGCCATTCGGGGTCGACACACTAGGTTCGTGGGGCCCAAGTGCACGTTCGCTATGGAAGGATATAGCAAAGTGTCTAGTCGATGCTATACATGACCATAACGCTAGCCTCTTTCTCGCTAGAGAGAATAAGCTTAGTATACAACGTTGCAATGCGGCTAGCCTTATGGGAACATGACCAGTTGACTTCGGTGGGGAGGAATTCTTCGACGCCTAGACAAGGTTTCGACAGTCTTGAACTTTGTTCTCTCCACCCTTCTATTCTGTAAGTATTTCCTTATTATTATATTAAAATATCCATCACGCCTTATCCCCGAAGGCATATTATATGCCCACTTTTCACCGTGTGGATTCCTGTCCCACGTAATAGGTGGTGAGCCCATTGCCGTGTTGAAATAGACAGACGCAGGATGTGACTACCTGCTGTTGAAATTTTTTCAAGCCGCCCATAAGGCATTCAACCAGGCTTAACGACTGCCATTTTACTGGCAACCGGGACCAACGGCTTAACGTGCCTTCCGAAGCACGGAAACGCTCGCAAATGTAAATGCCATAAAATGGTCACCCATCCGAGGACCAGCCATAGTGAAAGTTGCGTAACTCAGTGATCGTTTACAGAACACTGAGACCGCGGGGCCACGAGCGCTTCTATTATTATAGTAGTTACAAAAAAAATTATGCTAATGAAATAAACTGTCAATCTTTAAATATGCCGTAAATAGAATCTAGCCAGGTTAAAAAGTAAATAGTATGGAATAGTACAAGTACTGTTTTTTCAAGATGTTTAAATTCCTTGACAAATACAAGAGAAAAAATACTGAAAGCACAAATTACAGTCGTCCTAAGTTATAACAAACTCCTATATGCAAGTCCTGAATTATTGAAAATGCAAAACGACTCAAGAAATTAATTGAGTCGAAAGGAACGCTGCAAAAATTTTTTTTAAATAAAATTGAACTTTATTTCAATGACATTATGATTTCTTTTGCTTTAACGTGAATATTGCATCACAGATTCTTATGTTTTCTATACAAAACGTTCCTTGACGTTTGAATTTTTTTAATCGTACGCTTCAATTATTGCTGTTGGTGTAGTTGGATTTTGCCTTTGTACGGTTTAAACTCTGTAATTTATTTTATATTTTCGTTGCTTCATGTGACAAGTTTACATATAGACTTACGGAAATTGCATTCACATAACATATAACTCATATCAATTTTTCAGGGGGCCAAGTCTACTAATTCAATCACGTCAGAAAAGAATAGAAATCGTCGCTCATTAGAAAGTCGGCAGTAAAGTTTTGACAGTATTTCAAAGTCTACTAATACAATCGTATTCCAATAGACATCTATCGGTCGGTCGATAGAATTCTACTAACACGTTCCGCGCCATTGGCCGGTAGTCAGTTGCGTTGTTGATAGTCTACTAACATTTTGACAGTAAAAAACAGCGATTCTGGTTCCATTCTACGGCTTGTCAATAGTGGACTGGGCCCCCAGGTCGGGAGACCTCCAAAGCTACGTTCTTCTTCCAACTCCTTCAAATTATCTTCTGATTAAATTCGTTGCCCGTTCCAAGACATTATAACTTCTCCTGGGACTTCACCGAGATAGAGTTCTATGTAACATTTCAATTCTTGTCTTTACTGTAGATCCAAGTTTAGAGGACAGTTAATGAGAATGGTGGTGGTTCCATGATTACTTCCATGTAAAAAAACCCTATGGTTGACTGGTAAAGAATGCCATAGGCACTAAGTCCGCTAATGTACTATATTTGTACAATGGTGTAAGCAGTATTGCTGTAATGGTGTATTTTTGTGGTAACAGTTGGTGAGCCCATTTGATGAATTGCACAGGTACAGGCTGTGGTGACCTGCTGTTGAAATTTTTCAATCCGCCCATAAGGCCTTTAACCAGGCTTAACGACTGCCATTTTACTGGCAACCGGCACCAACGGCTTCACGTGCCTTCCGAAGCACGGAAACGCTCGCAAATTTAAAATCCACAAGGTAGTCACCCATCCAAGGACCACCTATAGCGAAGGTTGCTTAACGCAGTGATCATTTACAGAACACTGAGTCAGCGGGACCACGAGCGCTTAATCACATTTTTGAAAAATATAGTGTAATGGCGTAAGAG